>JANRFK010003679.1:22419590-22431026 GCA_030068395.1 Apalone spinifera | reverse complement strand
GTGGAAGGAGGTGAGGGAGGAATGGGGCATGAGCCCCCGATGGGGAGGACTGAGGTGGCTCTGCGGGCTCCTCGGAGTGGAAGCTCTCCTGCAGGACCTCCTGGATCCTGACAGCCCCCTATTAACCCCCCCCCCCGGATGGCAGCCTGCAGCATGTGCAGCCGGGCTGATGGCCGAGTGCTGTGATGTGCCGAGTGTGGGAACTCAGGGCACTCCAAGACAGGACTCCTTTGCTCTCCCTCATCTAGGTAGACAAGCAAGCGGGGAACCCTGAGAACTGTTGGTCCGGGGTGGGGGGTAGGGTCCCTTTAAGCACAGCCCTCGGCTAGCCTGAGGCAGCAGCTCCACACTCTCAGTCCTGGTTCCGGCCAGCCTTAACTTGGGTTCAGGGTCCACTCAATGTGGACATGCTAGTTCGAATTAGCAAAACGCTAATTCAAATTAGTTTTTAGGTCTAGATGCACTAATTCGAATTAGCCTGGTTCGAATTAACTAATTTGAATTAAATTAGTTCAAATTAATGCTGTAGTGCCGACATACCCCAGATGTGACCTCACCAGAGCCGAGTAAAGAGGAATAATCACATCTCTGGATTGACTGGCAATGCTCCTCTTAATGCACCCTAATATGCCATTAACCTTCTTGGCTATAAGGGCACACCGTTGACTCATGTCCAGCTTCTCATCCACTGTAATCCCAAGGTCCTTTTCTACAGAACTGCTACTTAGCCAGCCTGTAACAATGCTTGGGATTCTTCCATCCCGAGTGCAGGACTCTACACTTGTCCTTATTGAACCTCATCAGATTTCTTGTGGCCCAATCCTCCAATTTGTCTAAGTCATTCTGGACTCTATCCCTGCCCTCCAGAGTATCTACCGCTCTCCCTAGCTTAGTGTCATCTGCAAACTTGCTGAGGGTGCAATCCATCCCCTCATCCAGGTCATTAATAAAGATGTTGAACAAAACTGGTCCCAGAACCGAACCTTGGGGCACTCCACTAGAAAACGACTGCCATCCTGACATCGAACCATTGATCTCTACCTGCTGGGCCCGACCTTCCAGCCAGCTTTCTATCCATCTTACAGTCCATTTATCCAATCCACATTTCCTTAACTTGCTGGCAAGAATATTGTCAATAGCCTTGCTAAAGTCAAGGTATATCATCCACTGACTTTCCCATATCCACAGAGCCAGTTACCTCATCATACAAGCTAATGAGATTGGTCAGGCACGACTTGCCCTTTGTGAATCCATGTTGACTATTCCTGATCATTTTCCCCTCTTCTAAGTGCTTCAAAATGGATTCCTTCAGGATCCCCTCCATGATTTTTCCAGGGACTGATGTAATACTGACAGGCCTATAGTTCCCTGGATTGTCCTTCTTCCCTTTCTTAAAGATGGGTGCTACATTTGCCTTTTTCCAATCACCCTGGATCTCTCCCAATCTCCACGACTTTTCAAAGATAATGGCCAAAGGCTCCTCAATGACATTTGCCAACTCCCTCTGTACCCTCGGATGTATTAAGTCCAGACCCATGGATTTATATACTTTTAGCTTTTCTACATAGCTCCTAATCTGTTCTTTCCCCACTAAGGGCTGTCCACCTTCATCCCATATTGCATCACTTAGCGCATTAGTCTGGGAGGTGACCTTGTCCGTGAAGACAGAGGCAAAAAAAGCATTAAGTACTTCAGCTTTCCCCACATCATCTGTCACTAGGTTACCTCCCTCATCCAGTAGGGGCCCTATACCCCCTCTGATCACCTTCTTCTTGCTAACATGCTAACATGTAGAAACCTTTCTTGTTATCCTTCACATCCCCTGCTAGTCACAATTTCAACTGAGCTTTCACCTTCCTGATAACTCCCCTACATTCTCGAGCTATACATTTATACCCCTCCCTAGTCATCTCTCCAAGTTCCCAGTTTTTGTAAGCTCCCTTTTTGTGCTTAAGTTCACCAAGGTTTTCCCCGGTAAGCCAATCCAGTCTCCTATCATGTTTGCTTCTCTTGCTATGCATTGGAATGGTTTCCTTCTGTTCCTTCAATAAGCCTTCTTTAAAATACTGCCAGCTCTTCTGGGTTCCTTTCCCCTTCATGTTAGCATCCCAGGGGATTCTGCCCATCAGGTCTCTGAGGGAGCTGAAATCTGCTTTTCTGAAGTCCAAGGTGTGTATTTTACTACTCTCTTTTCTTCCTTTGGTCAGGATCCTGAAATCTACCATCTCATGCTTCCCAGGTTGTCACCCACCAATACTTCTCCTATTAGCTCCTCCCTGTTTGTGAGCAGCAGGTCAAGCTGTGCACAGCCTTTGGTTGGATCCTGCAGCACTTGTACCAAGAAGTTATCCCCAACATTCTCCAAAAACTTCCTGGATTGTCTGTGAACTGCTGTATTGGTCTCCCAACAGATTTCAGGGTGATTAAAGTCCCCCATGAGAACTAGGGCCTGAGATCTGGAAACTTGTCTTAGTTGTCCGAAGACAGCTTCATCTACCTCATCCACCTGATCTGGCGGCCGGTAGCAGACACCAACCACAACATCACTGCTGTCACTTACACATCTAAACTTGAGCCATAGACTCTCAACAGGCTTTTCTCCCTCTATATACTTGAGTTCTGAGCAATCATACTGCTCTCTTAAATACAGTGCAACTCCTCCTCCTTTTCTCCCCTGCCTGTTCATCCTGAACAATCTATACCCTTCCATGACAGCGCTCCAGTCATGCGAGTCATCCCACCAAGTCTCTGTTATCCCAGTCAAATCATAGTTCTTGGACTGGGCCAGGGCCTCCATTTCTTCCTGTTTGTTACCCAGGCTTCTGGCATTTGTGTACAAACACCTTAGATAACCAGTTGATTGCCCTACCCTCTGCATTCGAATCAGGGGTCCACCTTTGTTGCTCGTTCCTCTTTGCATTTCTTCCCAGTATCTGACTTCCCCACTCCTCTCAGGGTTTTGGTCACTGTCCTTCAACAAACCAAGTTTAAAGCCCTCCTCACTAGATTTGCAAGCCTGCCCGCAAAGATGCTCCTTCCTCTCTTTGTTAGGTGGATCCCATCTCTTCCTAACAATCCTTGTGCCCAGAACAGAATCCCATGGTCAAAGAAACCAAAGCCTTCTCTCCGACACCACCTGTGCAACCATGCATTTACTTCCTCAATTCGAAGATCCCTACCCAGTCCTTTCCCTTCAACAGAGAGGATGGACGAAAACACCACTTGCACTCCGAATTCTTTGACCCTTCTTCCCAACTCTACGTAATCTGCTGTAACCCACTTGGCGGTATCATTAGTTCACACGTGGAGAAGCAGGAAGGGGTAGCGATCCGAAGGTTTGATCAGTTTGGTAAGCCTCTCCGTCACATCCTGAATTCGAGCTCCCAGTAAGCAGCACACCTCTAGAGATTCCAGGTCCAGACAGCAGAGAGATGGCTCAGTCCCTCGTAGGAGGGAGTCCCCGACCACCACCACCCACCGTCTTCTTTTGGGGGTGGTGGTCGTGGAACCCCCATCCCTAAGACTATGCATCCCATGCCTTCCAGTTGAAGTGGTTCCTTTCCGATTTCTTCCTTGTGCGGTCCCTTCCAAAGCATTCTCCATTGCAGAATCTGGGGAGAGAGCCTGAAAGTGATTACTTACTTCTGTAGGAATGGGGGATTACCATGCTGGCTTTTTTTTTCCTTCTAGAAGTTACATGCTGCCAGTTCTCTTCCTGGTCCTGTACTACCGTCTCTGGCTCTTCTGCCTGCCTTCCTTGCAGGATTAAATGCTGTCTTCTATCGAGGAAGTCTTCATCCTCTCTGATCGAGCGGAGGGTCGACACTTGGGCCTGCAGTCCTCTAATTTTTTCCTCCAAAATGGCGACCAGCTTGCACTTAGTGCAGATGAAATCCCTTCTTTCTTCCGGGAGGAAGACAAACATGGCACATGCTGTGCAGGTAACAACAGCAGAACTATCTCTATCCATACTTGCTGTGCTAAAAAAGGGTTTAAAGGAAAGACAAGAGTACCTCGCCCTCTCCCCTCTCCCCTTCCAAACTCCCTCTCTAAACACCCTGTTTGCAATCACCTGTTCACTAGCTCCCTGTTTGCTGACTCACTCCTTTATAAAGCCCTGGACTGCCTGATAGTTCCTCCCCCTACCAAGGCTCACCCAATCAGCATAGGCTTCTAGATTTCAAACTTTTTTTGATGCTTTTTCGATGCACTTTTGCATGCGGACGTTCTCTGTCAGAAGAAGTTTTTTTCCGATCTCTTCCAAAAAAAGGTTCTTCTGAAATAAGCCTGAAATCTAGACATAGCCTTAAGTTGCCTTGTTAACATAAAGACATTTAAGTTCCCTATAAAAGAAGCATATGCAAATATGTCTATAAAATTATGCACACAAAATGGAGAACTTCATGTATGCAAGTTGTCATTTCTAATAAACTTCATTTCCTTTTCTTTGAGGAATGCATTTTATGTTTCTGGCTTTGCATCTTTTGTCACAATAAATAAATGGAGAAGGAGGAAAATGCCACTTTTAACTAATAGTTTGTAAAACTGATGATTTGCAAACTCTTTTGTGGAAGCTGAACAGAATTATAGTGATGACAGTTCCCTTAGTTTAATCAAATAGCACTGACCTAAAGAAGCCCCATTAAGTCATTTATTCAAGAACAGTACCCAGGGGACCACACATTCTGCCCACTCCTCAAAAGGGCTCAGTGGGCTCCTATCACTTATATAAATGCAGAGAGAGAGAGAGCTAATTGTACAGTTGAAGAATAATCAGCAGGTTGCAATAAATTGTTAATCAACCTCTGCAGTGCACGTGGCAAACTATTTAGCACATTTAAGCAAACCTGCCTCAGTCAGTGCTGTCTTCTGACCTACAGCAACACTCATATCTTTGTAACAAATCATTAGAGGACAAATGTGTCTGGAATTAATGAAGCTACCGGAGGTAGCCGAATTAGTCTGTACAGGATAAATTTAAAAAACAACAAATAGTCTGGTAGCACTTTATAGACTAACAAAACATGTAGATGGTATTGTGAGCTTTTGTGGGCACAGCTCACTTCTTCAGATGACCAGAGTTTTTCTCTGGTCATCTGCAGAAGTGGGCTGTGGCCATGAAAGCTTATGATGCCATCTACATGTTTTGTTAGTCTATAAAGTGCTACCAGACTATTTATTGTTTTGTAATTAATGAGTAACTGTGTCCTCCAGGAGCTCAGGCACCACAGGGGAACAAAAAGTAAGACTAAAATCATGAGGGTGAATTGGAGTGAACACTGGTTCTGAATCATACAAAGAAGACTCCTTACTCTGAAGGGTCCTATGATTCACCTGGTTCCTTCCTGCCCATGACAAATCACTTGGCCTTGGAAGGAGAACATTGCAGGGGGGAGCCAGCCAGCTGGAGCAGCTGAAGAAACATCCAAAGCAGGGCCTGTCAGTCAGCCAGAGACCTATCTGTCATTATGATTTGACTTTCTGCGCTGTGCCGATTTCTGTCTGCTTCTAAACTTCTCCTCTCACAGGCTACGTCTAGACTGCATCCCTCTGTTGACAAAGGGATGCAAATCAAGCACATCAAAATTGCTAATGAAGCAGGGATTAGCAATAAACATGGCCACCACTTTTTTCGAAATGGAGTTATTTGGAAAAAAATGGCAGTCTAGACGTGGATCTGTCGAAAATAAACCTTTTTTTGACAGATCAGGTATTCCTCAAAAAATGAGGTTTACAGGATCTGTCGAAAAAGGGTTTATTTTCGGCAGATCCACGTCTGGACTGCCAGGGTTTTTTGATAAAACTCCATTTAGAAAAAAGCGGTGGCCATGTTTATGCTATTGAAGTATGGGATATTTAAATCCCTGCTTCATTAGCAATTTCGATGTGTCTAATCCACATCTCTCTGTCAACAGAGAGGTGTAGTCTAGACACACTCACTAACTCTTCACCTCAGATGGTCCACACTTGTGCCTCTTCCACTCTCCTCCACTGACCTGTCCCTGCATCTCCTTTCCTGTTGCCGTCCTCTTCTCCCTTTCTTTCATTTATCTTATTCCCCTCACTGTCATTTTTCTAATTTTAAATCCTCTGAACCACTTTTCTCCCTATAAAATGTTTATTGGCCTTTCAGTTTCAATTTTATTTAAACAGAACTAGCCATGTTAAAGCTGACTGTAGAAAATGGAAAAAAACAAAAAAGGAGTATGGTCAAATCCTCTAAAATATTATCTGAAATAGCTTGATGTACATATGTATCCTCTACTGCAGTGTAATTATTGATACAGCCGTCTTTCCATCTGTGAAAACAATTCTCAAAAATAAAGGCTGCAGGACTAATCATTCCTAAAAAAATGACCAAACTCATATCATACCCTGGCACTACATTATTTTATGTAGAACATTACAATTTGTTTCTCTTCAGGTACATAACTTGTAAAAGCAGATTTCTGATGTGAGTTAGCTTGGGGATGGGGAGAATGCCATTTTTAATCACTACAAGACACTTCCATCCCCCCATAAAAACTCCCTCTATTAACAATCAAAACCAACATTATTGTTTCCATTTTGGATTTGTCACTGATTTTAAAAGTTGATCATATACTTCCCCCCCAAATCACACACATGCTATAGACAACTTTTTATGTAGTCACCAATTCAATTGTCAACCTAACTTGCCAGTATCAAGCCCTTAGCAAGGAACAAAAATGCACATACAAAAATGTTTAGGAAGGAATTCTGCTGGATGGGATATAGGGGTCATAATGGATCATAAGCTATATATGAGTCAACCATGTAACATGGTTGCAAAAAAAATCATTCTGGGATGCAGTAGGAGGATAATTTGAAGGAAGACATGAAACATAATTCTTCTCTACTTCACACTAATTGAGCATCAGCTGAATATTGTGTCTGGTTCTGGACTCTTAAAAAGGGGGACAAATTGAAGATAGTCCAAAGAAAAGCAATAAAAATGATTAAAGGTGTAGAAAACATGACCTATGGGGGAAGACTGAGGAAAAATGGGTTTATTTAGGCTGGGGAAGAGAAAAATGAGAGGACATAACAGTTTTCAAGCACATAAAATCTTATTACAAGAAACAGAGAGAAAAATTGTTTTCTACTTCTGAGGATAGAACAAGAAGCAGTGGGCTTTAGTTGTAGCAAGGGAATTTCAGGCTGGTGTGGTGGGGTGTCTGCCCCACACTGGTGACTTGGGGGGCCAGAGACCGAACATGACTGCATTACCTGGTGATTATGGCACATCCTTTGGATGGAGGGACATCCAGGTTCCAGTTTTTACTCCAGTGAAGGACTTACGTATTTCCACCAAGTGGAACAGTTTCAATGGCAGAGACTGAGAAAGACCTCTAACTCTGCATCTCGGTGCTTGAAGCAATCACTTGGGAAAGGGGAAGACCTACATTTAAGACTTTGGTTCAGAGCAGTGACTTATGTTTCATGGTTTCACTAAAGAAAAAATGGGGAAAATTTGCTGTGTACAGAATAGCAAAGGCGGAATGGCACAGTGCTATGGGTGGAGTGGTCTGTTATTAGTAGCCTTCTGCTTGTAACTGAAGGCCAGTTGTGCATTGTTCTTCCATTCTGCAGCAGTAGGTAGAGGGAGTGAGTAAACTTCCTCCCTTATTACCCCTTGATGATTCTTTTAATTTAAGAACAGAACATCTCTCCCTCTGGAAGAGGGGTAAAAGTCATGGGAATCCTGACAATAGCAAAGCACCTCTGGGATTCCGGGCTGCTGCAGAGACTGCAATGGCCCTCACAGTAAGTCACAGCAGCCTCAGGAGATTACCTGACAGTCTTATGATGCTCCTTCCCATGACAAGACTGACCCAGGCATACTACCTATCTCAGAACTTGAGTGAAGGTAGCCTAGAGCCACTTACATTGTTTTTGCACTGGAGGACCGCTGACATTTTGCACCTCCTTTGCTATTGCTGGAGTGGTGTGTGGGGACGCAAATCAACCCCTCTATGCACAGTGCCTAGACAATAGAGCTCTGAGGCCTCTATGAAAAGAATATTGCCTCCCCCCCCCTTCCCACAATCAGTGAGGTAGAGGTTTAGATGGGTTCAGAGGAGACCCATGGTAAGCTAGAGGAGAAAATGCCACAGACACACTTATTGTCATATTTTTCTTCCCTGTACTAAGCCCAAATCTTTGCCCCTCTTCTGGATTTTCATTCTCACTATGTCTAGATTGCCGCTTTTTTTTTTGAAAAAGGTATGCAAATTGCACTTCGTAATTTATGTACTTTTTTCCAATTTTTTTTGGAAGAGACTTTTCTGAAATTTGGCCCATCTACACTGGGCCAAATTTCAGAAAAAACCTCCTCCTTTGGAAGAGCCCTTATTCCCCATAAAATGAGGAATACAGGGCTTCTGAAAGAGCACGTCTGCTCTTCTGCAAAAAATGTTGAATAGCAGATGCTTCCCCTGAATGCGACAGAGTTTTTCCGGTATCCGGAAAAACTCTGTAGTTTAGACATAGCCTTTGATTTTGGCCTTAAAACAGCAGGGAGCAATTGGGATTTGGGATCCAACTTAAACATACTGATCCCAATTCAAAGTGGTGGCAGAAGGAAGCACATATGTAAGGTCTTCATTTAGGGTTCTCATCTATATAGACCATCTATATATAGAATGGAACACAAGAGTTTGAAGTTTGGTCCTTTTAGTTTTATTTCTACTAGTCATATGTGCAATGGGAAATATATTTCATTTTTTGTTACAGCTTCTTAACACAAAATCAGATGCTAAAAGAAGTCAGAGAAAGTATATGTTTAAAATGTTCACTAGAGGAAAATAAAAGTAGGATGAAAAGCCTCTGCAAAGACTAGAAAATGTAAAAAACCAAAACCAAAGGAATACTGCTTTAAAAAGATGGGAAGGGTAGATGTTTAGAGCAAATATTTCCAAAGGAACTTTCAATATCCCATTCCTCTCATGTCATACTTGTGAAGTGTCAGATCAAACTCTGCTTCACAAATAATCAAAACCATCATGGGTAGAGTGCTTTTGTGTGTCAAGTTTTCTTTTAGCTATAATCCTTCTACCACCTTTCCTTACACTGGAAGAACTGAAGGAAATCTCCTCTCTTCACAAGTTAGACTGCAGTAGGAACCAATGGATTGTATCCTTTTTTATGTAATGCCTTTTCAATTTAGGCATAGTTTTTTCGCATTTTATGTTTGAAGATTTTCAGTGTTTTCAAATTTAAAAAAAAATCCCATTTGTTTTTTTATTACTTAGGTGACCTTTTGCGTAACTAAACAGCTTTTTTTTTTTCTTGGAACAAAATTAGCTTAACTGCAGCAACTTTGCCTTTTGCCTGCCTTAAAATAGGAAATATATAGCAATAATGTGACAGTTCCCAGTCCGGGCGCGAGCACGTGACTCTTCCCCAGAAGGGTCACGGCCCTGCGAGCTCACCGTCTATTCAACAATATGGGGGGGGGGTGACGGTTCCTAGTTTGGGCACGAGCACGTGACTCTCCCGTGGAGGGGTCACGGCCCTGCGAGCCCACCGTCTATTGGTCAGTCTCTGTACCGCTCAATTCCGTTTGGACAGTGCGGGAGGGAAATGGGGGCTAGGGTGACCCAGGCCCTCCCTCTCTACCGGGTCCCAGCCCGGGGCCCTAAGGGTTCGGGGTTTTTAACCCTTACCCGGCTGACGGGGTCCCACCCCGTATCGCGTCAGCCCACGGGCGCCAGAAGGCCCTGCCCCGGGCTGCTTCCTAGCCTCCTCCCCGCCGGCCTGCCAAGTGTGTGATGTCGGGGCGCTTACCTCCTCCGCGACCGCCCATGCCTGTCTGCTTTCGCCGTCCCTCACTGGCGTCCAGAGCTTGTTCTGCAGCCGGGGTGGGAGGGGTCGCCAATTCCGCGTCCTCCCCTCCTCGCTGGCTCCGCACCGGGTTTTAAATAGCCCACCGGGGCCAACGTTGCCGGCGTCGCTCCCAGTGCCGGCGTTCCCGGCCCCCCTACGCAGTGACGCAGGGGGCGGGACCGCGCGCCGGCTGGCCCTCCTCCTGGCGCACACTGTCTCACCAGCGGGGCTCGGTAATGCTGCCGGGCTCTGCCCCGTAGCGGGCGCAGGGGGTGCAGCGCCCCCGCGGGGACTCTGCCACTGCGCACTGCTGGAGTTACACGCGGGGGCTAAAGCCGCGGCTCCCCCCCAAGTGCGGGACGGGATCGGCCCATCACAAATAACATACATAAAAGGAGCTGCTGAAGTCCTGATAGTTAAACTTATTATAATAACCAACTTGAGCTAGCTGTGATGGTATTCTAAAACAGCAGCTAAGTTTTGTATATCAGTTTGGTCAAAATATATTAAGAGATTTTTAAAAAGCAACAAGGGCAGAAAAAGATAAGGTTAATTTTATAAAGTTTTGATCTGTACCAAAACAATGAAAGGGCTAACTATTGAAATAATTTTAAGAGAGATGTAATTAAGCCTCAAAGCATCTCTCTGGATCCAAGTCCAAAGCACTTTTTGCGGAAAAGCGTCCGTGCCAATCTAGACGCACTTTTCTGCTAAAAAAGCCCTGATCGCCATTTTCACGATTGGGGCTTTTTTGCGGAAAACAAATCGGAGCTGTCTACACTGGCCCTTTTGCGCAAAAGCTTTGCGCAAAAGGGACTTTTGCCCGAACGGGAGCAGCATAGTATTTCCGCAAGAAGCACTGATTTCTTACAGTAGGAAGTCAGTGTTTTTGCGGAAATTCAAGCAGCCAGTGTAGACAGCTGGCAAGTTTTTCCGGAAAAGCGGCTGATTTTCCAGAAAAACTGGCCAGTCTAGACACAGCCTTCAGCGATAGGGACTCTGTAAAACCTTATCTAGGCTTTTCTTTGCCACTTTAAAAGTCTAAGAAGCCCTTTAAAATCTATTTTGTGGAATGCATCATAAGTCCCCCTCCCTCCCACCCACACACAATATCCATGAAGACAATAGTACTTAGAGAAATAGGGAAAGGTGTTACACTATATTATGTTTCACTCCACACCATACACTCCAGAGCAGCAATATATGGTTTTCCAAGTGGTAAAGCAGACAGATGTACCCGAGGAAATAAGGGGTCAGGGAAAACATGCCACTGAGGCCTTCCTAAAAAATGAGCTTTGCGACACCAACAATAAGGGGAAGCAGATCAGGTCACTGATTCGGGATTCCAAAAGTTAGGCAAATTTCTTTGTGTTACTTTTGGTTTGGTTAGCATGTTCCCACAGAGAACAGGCTAAATGGCTAAGCATTCATCTTTCTCTTCTCACCATATGAGCTCCTAGAGAACATGACTCTTCTTAGCTGACAGGTCTTTTCCTCTGCCTGCACTCCTAGGAAAGGACAGGCTCAAATTCTGTGTCAGCATCATAGAATCATAGAGCTGGAAGAGACCTCAGAAGGTCATCAAGTCCA
>JANRFK010003679.1:22389709-22413967 GCA_030068395.1 Apalone spinifera | reverse complement strand
ATTTGCATCCCTTTTCCGGAAAAGGGTGCCTGTGTAGACGTAGCCACCAGGTATAATACAGAGCTTTTCACTATAGCTCTCAAAGCACTTTACCAAAAAGGTAAGTACTATCCCAATTTTACTGATGGGGAAATTGAGTCACTGAGCCACAATGTGACTAAACCAAGATCATTCAGAAAGTGGAAAAAAAAGCAGAAACAAAAAGGTCTTCTGAGTCCAGCTTTCATGCCCTTGTCTCCTAACGTTGTGTATTAGTAATCTGTCAGCTCTCAAAAAGGAGAGAAACAGAGTCATTCATGGGTGATAAACTGATTAGAATGAGTGTATGTAAGCATGATTTTAAAAGTTATATTTCAGACCAAGATAGGTCACACAGTCTTCTTCACCTTATATTCATCAGAACTAGTCCTTATACAGCTACCCAATCTTCCTCAGCTTTTTTCTTTTCTTTAAGTGAGTTTTAATATCCAGAAGCCAAATGAGTTGTCAGAAAGAAAGATGTTTTCAAAAAGAAGATAGAGAAGGTGTATAAAGCCATATAAAAAGTTTTTTTCCCTCCTCAAGTGACAGAAACTGGCAGCGGAAATAAGATAATGGAGAAGTGTGATGCGAGCAAACAAAATTGCACTTAGACGTGAGTGCATTATTTTAATAAGATGGGCATGTGTAGGTGGAGAGGAAACAAGCAGAAAATGGGAATTTCTAACAGCACTTTCAAATGGTTTTCTCCATTACTTTAGTCTTTACCAGGCTCTTGAGCTGAGAGAACTCAGTTTTGAAAAACAGATGAATTGTTTACTTGTGCAGCTGAGTCCTCTGCTATATTTTTTCATTCTGAGTGTCACCCCCAATTTCTCACCTCACATTTGCCAAGGAGCGGTTTTATCCCCTATAACTCTCATGCTATACACACACTTTTATTTCACTACAGTCCATAATAAAAGATGCATTATGGAGTTATGCTCACCGCACAGTATCCTCCTCAGACACAAACCTCACAGAAGTCAGCATGAGAAGCTTATAAACAACTTTAATTCTCGGTGGTGAGTTCAGCTGACAGGAACACATCATGGGAGGGGGGGGGCGAGGGATGAGTGGGGAATCTCAGTTGCCATTATGCTTCTAGGTATCTTTCAAGTGCTGCCCATTTACCCAGTAATTAGAACAATACCTGCAGACAATGTTTATCCATTTTGCGAACACCACTTTCAAAGCTGTTGAGCTGACTAATGTTTCCCACAGCATGTCCACTCTTCATCATAAGCCCGAACACATGCATGAAGAACAAGCTTTGAAAGCATTCAAATGCCATGCCACTGATCCAGAAAGGAGAACACTGAATGTGTGTGATGTGCAGGAGTGGAGAGATAATAGGGGAAATACTACAATCCCAAGAATATTTGGAATGAAATAACTGTATGTATTCTCAATAAATATTTGTGGTGGTATGCAAGGGGGTTGGACTGGTGAATATGATGGAAAGACTCACATGCAAAAGGGAAAGAAGAGGGACTACAAAAGCAGTTGGACTTTTAAGTAATGTTATAATCAAAGAAAGTAAACATAACATTTGATCTTTTCTGTTCAAGATATGCAGGAAAGCTGCTGTTTTTCTCCTCGCATGTTTGTTTTATAATATATCTGAAGACAGTAAAAGAAAAAAAATGAATTTTTTTTAAAGATTTTTTTTAAAGAATGAAATGATTAAAGGAAAATTGTAAAAAGAAAAGTTAACAAACCACTTTTCTGGGTTCTGTAGTTTCTGGAACTTCAAACAAGTCTGAGTCAGAAGGGTATACAACCCCTTCTTCTGCTGCTGTGGCTCTAACAGACAAACTCATTGTTAAATAACCATCAGCAATTCATCATCAGAAAAAAAAAGTATGATGTGGTTCAGCTTTAGTGCTGAATGCCATCTCAGAGAACAGTGTTCATTATAAAGCAACAACATGAAAAGAGCTTTTTATCTTTTCCCCCTCACAAGAGGGGAAAAATGTGTGCTTGCCCTTGATGATAGAAAAACTGTCAATTTTAAGGCCAGATTCTGAACTCAGTTACACCAGGGTAAATTGGAAATAACTTCAGAGTGCCCTGCCTCCTCTCCCTAGAGACTGACAGCTTCCCTCACGGACTATCCTGTTCCTTTCAGGCCACCATCCTTTCAGGACCCTAACCTGCTCCTGTCTGTCCCTTCAAGACTTCCTCAAGCCCTTTCCAGAGAAGGAGCTCTCTGATTCTCTTAGATAGACTCAGTTCACAGCTCTGTTTGAGTAGTCCTCTTCCCTGCAAGATCAGATACTTTATTTAAGTCTGGATCACACTCAGCTGGGGGATCGCTCTCTGGTCACATGCAAGGCGCGGCCTAGTTTGCCAGCCATCCTGTGATAGATATGCAGGTTGAATCTCCCAAATTTGGGACTCTCTGGTCCAGCAGCATCTGTGGTCGAGCACAGCCAGGGATGTTGCTGGACCAAACAGCCCCAGAGCAACGCAGGGGCTGAGGAGCCCCGGCTGGGCCAGGCAGCATCGGGGGAGCCCCACCCTGGCCTAGAACTCCCAGCATCAACAGGGCCAGGCCAGGAAACCCCCTGCTGCAGCTGGGCTGGAATGACTGGTCAGCCTCTGATGGGGAACCCCTGGCTGAAGTGGGGCTGGTGGAGGCAGGCAGATGGAATCCGCAGTGGCTGCAAAGTGGCCCTAGCAGCAGGGAGGGATGAACAGGCGGTCCTAGCTGGGGAACCCACAGTAGCAACAGGACTGGCGGCGGGAACCCCGGAGAACACTCTGCAGCAGCAGGGCCGGCAGTGGCCAAATGGTCCCTGCTGGAATCTTGGGAGACCCTGGGACAATGGGCAGCAAGGTGAGGAGCTATGGCAGGCCAGCATTAGTGAGGCCAGCAGCAGGGTAGGGAGCCCCAGGGAGAGGTGGCCAGGAGTGGGGCAGCCTGTAGGGGAGAACTGACCTCCCCTAGTCTGGTAGACTCTTTGGACCAGGACAGCTCAGGTCCCGAGGGTGCCAGACCAGGGAGGTCCAACTTGTATGGACATTTTTCAGCCTTATTATAACAAGGTGTGGCTATTGTAGAACCTGGCATTATACTGTATTTGCTAGATCTCCACAATAGACACTACGGTTGTGTCTAGACTACAGGGTTTTGTTGACAAAAGTAAGCTTTTGTCGACAAAACTATACCTGCTTCTACACTACCGCTGAGTTCTATTGACAGTAAGTCGACAGAATGTGGCAGTTTTGTCGATGGCGGTAAACCTCATTCTACGAGGTTTTAATGCCTTTTGTTGACAGAGTTCTGTCGACAAAAGGCGCTATTGCATCCACACTGTGCTTTTTCAAAAGAGAGCATCTAGACTCTCTGTTGAAAAAGCAGCTTGCTTTGTCGACAGAACTGGCTGTAGTCTAGATGCTCTTTGTCGACAAAGCCTCTATCGACAAAAGCCTGTAGTCTAGATGTTTCCTAGCTGTGTGGGACCAAATGAAACTCCGTTAGTTCCTACACAGTTATAATAATCTTCATATAAAGTATGCCTGGTAAGGTATCATTTGAAAACTAAGAACTTGCTGGTCAGTAATATTATGGTGAAATGCATGGACCAGCAATATGTGTAAAGTTAAGAACATAAGCAATGACTAAAATACATTTACTAGACAATCCTAGGAAATGGATAAGACAATGGACAAGTTGATGCCCCTATCCACGGGTATGTCTAGACTACATGCCTCTGCCGACAGAGGCATGTAAAATAGGCTATCCGACATAGTAAATGAAGCAGGGATTTAAATATCCCCGGTTTCATTAAAATAAAAATGGCTGCCGCACTGTGCTGGCTCAGCTGATTGTTGGCACAGCGTTAGTCAAGACGCAGATTGGTCAACAGGGGAAGCCTTTGTCAACCGCTCCTTTATGCCTCGTGAAACGAAGTTTACAGGATCGGTCAACAAAGGCTTCCCCTGTCGACCGATCCGTGTCCTGACTCGCGCGCTATGCCGACGATCAGCTGTGCTGGCACAGCGTGGCGGCCATTTTTATTTTAATGAAGCTGGGGATATTTAAATCCCCACTTCATTGACTATGTCGGGTAACCTATTTTACATGCCTCTGTCGGCAGAGGCGTGTAATCTAGACATACCCCAAGTGTGATCAAAGATACTGGGCCATCACCCATATTTGGCATAAAACTTAGAAGGAAAGAAAGAGACAAACAGGTCTACATTTTAGCAAACAGAGGTGAAAAGCAACAGCATAATAACTCTTCCCAGCCAAAATCCATATCTTCTTTCTCTTAGCTGGAAAGAGGTTTTTCTAGATGTCACTCAGGAAAATGCATTTCAACTATAAAATTGAAGGACAAAAGCTACCCCAAGTTATCTCTTTCTGTCCAGCTCTCCCTTTTCACCTAAAAAAAAGAAATAGCAGTTGAATCTTGGGAGTGAATCCTCGCCTGAGAATTTGGTCAGCAGTGTATTGAAAATGTGTGATAATAATTTCACCTGGAACCAACTCTAGTTTGTTAAATGTTTTATCTTTATGTTTTTGTAACCATTTCTGACTTTAAGGCTTTAATTCTTGTACTCACTTGAAACATCTCTTTGCACCTTAAATAAACATTTTTCTTCTTTAATCAAAATTAATACAGTTTGTGAACTGAGTGTATAACTCTGTTTATGTGGGAAACTATATTACCTTGATCCACTCAGAGGGGCAACAGGCCTAATATATCTGGACAGTCCAGAAGAGGGAAGAAGAGTGTTAAATATATTTTGGGGGGAAATCCAGGTCTGGGAGTGTGCTGAGGTCACCCTGCAAATAATAACAAAGGCTGGTGGAAGCCAGGGTGTGACTGGAGTATACTGAGGTTAAATACAGACAGTCGGGTTATTATTGGCAAGCTGGCAGACTATTTGTGAGTGGCTCAGGTGGGACAGCAGCAAAGCATTCACCCAAGGTCATATCTTAAAAACAACAATGCAGGCAATCTTATCTACTCCTTCACCAGCTCCTGTCAATTTACATGCATCATCAATAAACAAATCTGTGACATAACAAACTGAAAATGTAGGACCAATGTTAAACAAACTGAATTTCGTATGAAGCACAGGGGCTATGAAATGCAATGTACTGTTCAATGTCTAATAAATTAAAGTGTGGTTGTCTCAATATAAGTGAATATTTTACAGATTTTTTTTCTGCTGCAAATGTGCATTGCAGAATCCAAGAGTCTTATAATGTAATTTAGGTAAATCTTATTTCACATTAAGCAGTACTTTGCCCCCACTGGTATCTGACAATGCTACAAAAGAAGTCCAGTGACAACCTTCCCCTTCCTCTCATTCTTCACTATGAACAAAACAGTAGAACTTACTCAGGTCCATAAATCATTCAATCCAATGAACAACTGGTTTTTAGTGTTCAACTGAAAATGAAAACACGATAGTAGTTCAGTTTAACTGTCCTTCTGGGTATGTCTACAATGTAATTAGACAACAGAGGCTGGCCAATGCCTGCTGACAGACTCAAGGGGATCAAGATAAGGGGCTGTTTAACCGTGGTGTAAACTTTCAGGCAGGGTCTTAGAGATCAGGCACCTGTCCAAGCTGTTACATTAACATACACAATACAAAATATATGGGCTATACATCCAAAGGCAAGAATCTGAGCCTAGAGATTTTTACAAAAAGGTAAATCTAAGTAAATATGAATCCAAGGTAATATATTGTACTTTTTGTTATCTGAGAAATAGTAATTACGTGCATGAGCACAGCAAAAAGTATCATCAATAGGTTTTCAAATAAAAGCAGAAATGTAAGTTACTATTTTCCATGACCCTGTTTATTTCCTATTCTTCATGCAGGTAAATTTTCTATTCACAAGAATATTTGTGGAAAGTAATAGCATATTGAATATTCATAAATATATAGAATTGTGCCACATGTACAGCCAGGGATATTTGGCCCTGATTCAGCAAGGTAACTGTGCTGACTCACATGTGTAACTTTAAGTTTAATATAATTCCACTTGGGCTTGCTTACTTTGCTGAATGGAGATCTTAGGGGACTGGGATTTGGAAGGGTAAGGAAGGAATGCTTTCTTCTTCGTATAAAGGAAGGGCTTCTCATACAGTATCACAAACATATGCCTGTTCTTCCATTAAGGACAAATCCTATAATTTTCAGCTATATCTTAAATAAAAAGGTAATCTCATATATTTAGAGTGAATCTTTATATCACTTTATTCACTTTCATTCCAATCTTGTAACTTTTGAACTCTGACATCTTATACTTCTAGCCTTTCTATTTCAAAGTTTGCTCACTGCACTGCATTTGAGATTCCCAGCCTCACATGAAAGGTTAATAAAGTGTTTACTGAAACCCGAATAAAATTCACTCATGTATGTATTACAGCTTTTGTTTGAACAGAAGTACCATTAGAAAATGTACATATATTCCCTTTAGAACTGGCCTTAAAAATTCAATTTGTAAAGTTAAAAGGGGGGGGGGGAGCGGAAACAAAATATAACCACCCATAAGTCCATAGTGGTATCTACCCCTTTGGTAAAATTAAGGTCAGTTATGTAGATTTTTGAATACTGTTGACAGCATGGAATTTATTGTAAAACAATATCACCTGGGAACATCACAAAACAAAACCCTGAGGTTCCACAGCATTCTAAATAAGACAGAAGATGTAGTCAAAAGGTTAATTGCTTCTAAGTGGCAATTCAGATATTATATTTCAGAGATATTGCTGAAAACCCAAGATGTTTGGTTAACTTAAGAAATGAGTAAGCATAGGTTCATTCGATCGATCATTCATGTTCAGAAAAGAAATAGGATTCAGCTTCCTGGGAATTTGAATTGCTTTTCAACAACATAGTGCTTTTCAGCTCAGTCATAAAAATTTCTCACAACTGTCTCCTTATGGATTTCTCCTCCCCCAAGGGCAACCTCAATAACCCCTGCCTGATTCTCTAAGATCAAGAAACTTACTGTAATTATTACCTGTGTTATGTGTGACTTTAACAAAGACTGAAGAAAATAACCTGCAATATGCTGACACTGGGATGCAGAATGTATTCACTATGCCACTGCCATGCTTAAAATGTTAGAAGAATATGCATGGTCTCTTAAGCCATATTTTTCCATTCTGAAACTTTACAAAATTTAATTTCTATTTCTTATCAAAACTGGTGTATTTACTATACTCTTATTTTATAATGTATGAGGCTAAAAACTAAATTGGCAGGTTTGCTATGTTACTTATATCAAATAACAGGCTATTTAATATTCTCTTTCCAATAAAATCTTCATTAAACAAATTAAACCATAAAATACCCAGTTATTAAAATATATACTCAAGAACAATGTACATAAAGCCTTATGCTTCCCCCAAAACAGTATTATGGGCCAAGTTTCTACGTTTAGTCAAATTGTTGTAGCTGAGTTACTCAGAATTTACATCAATGGTATGGAGAGTAAAATCTGTCCAGTAACTTAGGGCTATTTTGCTGAGTTCTTAGTATGTTTAAATAGCACAGAATATCAATTTGTTACATTGATTGTTCCCTAAAAAGTGCATTATGCATGAAATTGACTTTAGCAAGAAGGGTTCACATATAAAATAAGTGACTATTCACATAGATGGCTTATCTTTGAATAATTGTTTAATAATTTAACTCACTTAACTTTTGTGATCATGTAGCTCATAATTTACTCCAGAATTTAATGCATTTAAAATTTCTTCTTGCCTCTGGCATGCTTCAGAAATGATGCCCTTGCATGATAGAAGAGGGTATTTTACGACCACATCAGTTTGGGGACACATTTACAACCCAGGGAAATCAGTCTTCAGATGTGCAGAATATATCATTGTAACCATTCTGCCTAGGGACGTTCTTGTAAGGGTAGATTTTAAAATGCATTGACTAAGAAATTATTCTGGACTGACTGTGCCAAACATTAATCCTCCTCAAACATGAACAAATAAGATTCAGTTTTTAAAGCTGTGCAATTGTATCTATAACTGCTCAGTGGTTCATGTAGATAATGGTTACCTTATTTAGCAATACAAATAATTACACTGAAACTGTTGACAAAACAAATGGAAAACTGATTAAGAAACTAGAACAAATTTAAATAAAATACAGAATTGGTTTATAAACATGGAGATAATTATATCAACACTGAATGGACAAAAACTATTTCTCTCAGAGTTTGGGATTATCATAAAATACAAGAATGTATCCTGGTACATGAGGAAGAGCCAGAAAATAGAAAATGTAAAAGTTAAAGCTGTGTAACCTTAACTCTGCCTTCATTTGTATACCTTATGACACAGTATTTATTGATATGTTATTCTCAATTATTATTTATTGAGTTACACAGTTAGCTATTTTATTTATAATTTGTGTTGAGGTCATGCTCAGAGCCCTAAATGGGACCAGAACTCCATTGTTCTGGGTTCTTTACTGGCACACAGGATAATCAAATTTCCCCCACAAAGACCTTACAAAAGAACATAATACTAGATGCATCAAGATCAAACTAGCAAGAGACATAAATGGAACCAAGAAAATATTCCACAAATACATTAGAAGCAAGAGGAAAACCAAGGACAGTGTAGACCCATTACTCAATGGGAAAAATAATAACAGAAAACGTGGAAATGACATAGGCTTAATGATTTCTTTCTTTTGGGTTTCACCAAGAAGGTTCGTAGTGATTGGATGTCTAACATCGTAATTGCCTGTGAAAATGAGGTAGATTTAGGGTCTGTCTACACAGCAAAGTTATTTCGAAATAAGAGTCGTTATTTCAAAATAACTTTCCTAGCGTCTGCACAGCCAAACTGCTATTTCAAAATAAATTCGAAATAGTGAAGCACTTATTTTGAATTTGGTAAACCTCATTGCATGAGGAATAATGCCAAATTCGAAATAGCTATTTCGAAATAAGTGCTGTGTAGACACTTATTTCGAAATAGGGGGCCTCCAGCCTTCCCAGGATGCCCTGGTGGCCATTCCAGCCTCAACCAAGAACACTTATCTCCCTCCTCCCTTCCCAGAGCCCTTAAAGGTGTAGATTCTGGACACAGTGCCTGTGACACCTCCAAGCCTGCCAGCCCAGAGCTAGCAGTCACTGCCCCTGACCTAGTGGTCCCAAAACATGAGCCAGCAAGCCTCTGGCAGCCAGCCCTCCACCACTCCCTAGGAGCAGTCTGCCAGCTCCCAGGAGCCTGCCAGGGCCTGGAGAAGGTGGGCGCCTTCCTGGTCCAGGGTGGAGATGATGGACCTTATTCAGGTTTGGGAGGTTGCCCCCAATGTCCATGATCTCCACACTAGATGGAGGAATGCAGCTGCCAGCCTGGCCACCAAAGGCCACATGCGAACCCAGGAGCAGGTTTCCATGACAATGAAGTTGGTTTGGCGAGACCCCCAACCCTGAGCCCTGAGCTTCCCCTCCCACTTCTTCCTCTTGCTTCCCCCTTCCAGCTCCTTCCTCTCAGGTTTCCCCCTCCCCTCTCCCACCCTCTTTTCTCCTCTCTTCTGCCTTCTTTCCCCAGTCTCACCAGAGTTTCATTCCTTCCCCCCAGTTTTGTTAAATAAAGAGAGTTTGTGTTCATGAAAATACGTGTATTTTATTTGACATCAGGAAGGGAGGTTAGGGCGGGGTAAGTGGAAGGATGTGAGGGAGGAATGAGGCAAAAGCCCCCAGTGGGGCAGACCGGGGACACTCTTAGTGCTCCTCAGGTTGGAAGCTCTCCCGCAGGGCTTCCTGGATATTGACAGCCCCCCAATGGACCTCCCAGATGGCAGCCTGCAGAAAGTGCAGCCAGGGTCACAGCAACACGTCCAAGAGAAGCACCAGAGTGCCCAGGGGCAGCTCCAGCTCCATGTTGCAGAGTGCTGTAGTGCCCCAAGTAAGAGCAACCAGCGCACGCAGAGACAAAATGCTTTGCTGTCCCTCATTGAGGTAGACAAGCAAGTAGGGAAACCTGAGAACTGGCTGTCCAGAGTGGGGGGGTCCCTTTAAACACAGACCTCAGATAGCCTCAGACAGCAGCCCCACACAGTAAGTCCTGACCTGGTGCCCTGCCGGAGCTGGTTCCGGCCAGCTTTAAATGTGATTCAGTGTCCACTCAGTGTGGACGCGCTGTTTTGAAATAGCAAAATGCTATTTTGAAATGCATTTTGTGTGTAGACACGTTATTTCAAAATAAGCTATTTCGAAATAACACTGTAGTGTAGACATACCCAATTGAGACTAAAATAGGGAAAGAACTAATTAAACAATTACTTAGACCAATTTAGTCTTCAAGTAACCAGGGCCTGATGAAATGCATCCTGAATATTCAAGGAGGTGACTGAGGAAATATCTGAATCATGAGCTATTATCTTTGAAGAGTCATGGAGTATGAAGAGATTCCAGAAGACTGGACATGGGCACATATTGTACCCATCTATAAATAGGGAAATAAAGATAACCCAGGAAATTACAGATCAGTCAGTTTAACTTCTTACCCCCAAAATAATAGAGCAAATAATTAAAGCATCAATTTGCAAGTGACTAGAAGCTAAAAAGGTGATAAGTAACAGCATGGATTTGTCAAGAACAAGTAATATCGAACTAGCCTGATAAATTTCTTTGTCAGAGTAACAAACCTTGTGACTAGGGAGGAAACAGGAGACCCAGTATATCTTTACTTTAGTAAAGCTTTTGATATTGTACCACATGATCTTTTCATTAACAAACTAGAGAAATTCAAGATAGATAGTGCAAAGGTTTATGCAAGGACTGAGTGTAACAAACAATAGGAGGGAAGTGGGTCAGATGATGACCATAACCAAAATAAAGTCCTGCATTTACAGTGAAATTTACATATAATGTGCAAGGGGCACTAAAACCTTTCACTCCACTTACAACTCACACAAGGGATAATGTGAATGAGGACCGGGTGAAAGACTCCTTTGGGAGAGAATCCATGATTAAACACATAGTCACTTCACTAGCAATTGTAGTTGGTATGGAGGGACTGTGACTGTAGCAGCCCCGATCCCTGAGCTATGGAGGTGTGTTCATTTCCCCCAGTTGCTCTACATTCCTTCTGCATATAGCCCAAATATACTGGCACTGTTCATTGTGAAAGAGGAGTGCATTTCAGCCTTATGGCCCTGAGTTAGCTTAGTTCAACTTTCATTGAAATGTCTCATATAGTTAAGTTAGATGGATGCTTAAGTGCTCTGTTGACTTACGATGGATTGTTAAATTGGGGCCTTTGTGTGTGGAAATGCTTAACTGTATTAGAATACAATGTATTAATGTCTCAATATATTATTGTACCTATTCTTATAGCCTCTCATCTCCCATTCCTTGCTCTGCATGGACATCCCATAAATAGACACAATATAAAATGATGGCTCCAGTTTGGGAAATGAGACAAGCTTTGAACAATGTCCAGAAGGCATTCAAATCCAAGCTTGGCCTTATGACAGGCATGTAAGTTCACAATAGAGTACATCACCACACTAGCTGCCTCTCATTTACATTGAAAGATTTCCCTCATTCAAGGTTTATCATTAATCTCCTTACATTCAAGGATTATCATTAATTTCATCTGCAGCAGTACTATATGGGGAAATGGGATAGAGCAACATTCTGGAAACCAGATCCCAGACTATCTAGAGCTTTATGGGAGAAGATTAATAATTTCCATTCCAAAGGAGGCCATCAAGTAACTTATAACATTTGAAAATGGCATCAAACAGGGGGGTTGCTAGTGCTTTAGAGGATAGCATTAGAAATCAAATTGACCTCCATAAATGGAAAATTGTTCTGAAGTCAACATTATGAAATTTAAAACAGAAAAGAGCAAAGCACTACACGTAAGATGGTAAAATCAAATGCACAACTACACAAAAGGGAATAACTTGCTCAGACAGTAGTAACTCAGAAGAGGATCTGGGTGTTTTGGTGGATCACCAACTGAAAACGAGGCAACAATGTAATCCAGTTGTGAAAAAGGCTGTTCTAATTCTAGGGGCATTAACAGGAATATAGGGCATGAGAAGCACTTGTTCCCTTGTATGAAGTACGGGTGAGACCTCAGCTGGAATATTCTGTCCCATTTTTCATGACACAATTTAAGAAAGGGGTATACAAATTGGAGAGTCTCCAGAGGAGAGCAAAAACAATGAAGATGGGTTAAAAAATAATACCTATGAGAAAAGGTTAAAAAGCTTAGGTAAGAATAGTCTTGAGAAAAGATGACTCTGTGGGAGCCTGATAATAGTCTGCCACTATGTCAAGAAATCTTACAAGAAGGATGATGATCAAGTGTTCTCCATGTCTGCTGAAGGTAGGACAGGAGATTTAGGTTGTTTATTAGGAAAATTCTATGGGGGCTACTGGAAGCCACTGGTTCAGGAACTTTCAATGGATTTAAGAACCTCACTTTGCTCAGCCATTTTGGAAAACCTTGTCCAAGCTTTTAAATACCTGTCTATAGTCATAATTATCATGTTTTTACTAGCAGATTAGGTTTTCTTCAGAAAAAAAAATAGTATAATCTCTCAAATTTCAGAGAAATAACCTCATGCAGATTCCTTGCCTTATCAGAAATTTCAATAGGAGAATTATCCTACGAGCCTGGGCCTTGATTCAGAAATACACGTAAGAATGTACATAAAATAGGAAGGTTAAACAAGGTTTAATGGGGGATGGTGATCTAAGCCCTGAGGTAAGTGGGCAAGTGGAATACCAGGAGAAAACAGAGGGAAAGCCTCCTGATTCATACTGGGAAAGTAGGGCAATCAGCTGGTTATCTTAGGTGCCTGTTCACAAATGCAAAAAGCCTGGGAAACAAACAGGAAGAACTGGAAGTCCTGGCACAAATAAAGAACTATGATGTGATTGGAATAACAGAGACTTGTTGGGGTAACTCATATGACTGGAACACTGTCATGGATGGGTATAAACTATTCAGAAAAGACAGTTGGGGGAGAAAAGGTAGAGGAATTGCACTGTCTGTAAGAGATCCATAAGATTGTTCAGAGCTCCAGCATGAAACTGGAGAAGAGCAATTCAGAGAGTTTGGGTTAAGAGTAGAGGTGAGAATGACAAGGGCGATGCTGTGGTTGGCATCTGTTACAGACCACCAGATTAGGAGGATGAGGTAGACGAGGCTTTCTTTGGACAACTAACAGATGTGTCTACATCAAAAGCTCTGGTTCTCATGGGAAACTTCAATCACCCTGACATTTGCTGGAAGAGTAATATAGCAGTTGCAAATACAACTTCCTGATGCAAGTGCTGGAGGAACCAGTGAGAAGCTATATTCCTCTTGACTTGCTGCTCTTGAGCTGCAGTAGATGGCAACCTGGACATCAATGACCATGAGCTAGTTGAATTCAGGATCCTAACAAAAGGAATGAAGATCATCAGAATACCATCTTTGACTCACTCAGGAAATGGATGGGAAAGATCCCTTCTTTGTTAGGCTAATACGAGTGAGAAAGGAGTTCAGGAGAGCTGGCTGTATTTTAAAGAAACTTTACTGAGGGCAGGAGCAAACCAACCAAATGTGCAGAAAGACTAGTAAACATGGCAGGTGACCAGCTTGGCTTAACAGAGAAATCTTCAGTGAGCTTAAACACAAAAAAGAAGCTAAGAAGTCATGATAACTTAGACAAAAGACTAAGGAAGAGTATAAAAATATTGCTCAGATATGCAGGAATGTAATGAGGAAGGCCAAAGCACAATTGGAGCTGCAGCTAGCAAGGTTTGTGAAGGATAATAAGAAGGGTTTCTACAAGTATGTAAGCAAAAAGAAGATGGTCAAGGAAAGTGCCAGACCCTTACAGAATGGAGAGGGCAGCCTAGTAACAGAAGACCAGGGTTGACAAAGTCCTAGCTAAAATGATTTAATTGGGGTTGGTCCTGCTTTGAGCAGGGGGGTGGACTAGATCTTTTCAGATCTCTTCCAATTCTAATCTTCTATTATAAGAGCTTTAGAACCACAGAGCACTAGAAGTGGACTTGATGACCATGAAAGGTCATTGAGTTCAGTCCTCTGCCCTCACAGCAGGCCCAAGCACCATCTATATCATCCCAGATAGATGTCTATCTAACCTGTTCTGAAATATCTCCAGTAATGGAGATTCCTTTGCTGAGTTCTCAACTTATGCTTCTTCATGAATTCTGAAAAGTTATTCATTGTGAACAAGCCTTTAAATCCCTTCACATTATGGCAGGTGGAAGTTTACTATAATTCACCATTTTGAAGAAAAAAACCTCAATATTTTAATGAAAATGTTATCCCAGTTTGGGACCAGATGTAATTCAAAGGTTCAATCCAATTCAGATAACCATGCAAAAATGCAAGCACTAGCCTGAGGAGTTGCATATTTTCTTGTAGACTGTTCAAGTGTATTAGAAAAGTTGGAAACTTAATTTGACGCAATCAACTTCAAAATCCATTGTTTTATGGGTTCCCACATGACTGTAACTTGCAGAAGTTATCTGACTAAAGCAGAGAGAGGTAAAATCATTAATCTTGCCCCTCTTATTTGCTCTCATAGTCATGTCCAGCTTTCTCTTGTTTTAAAAAAACCTCTCAAGTACTGTATCTAGTCATTGGAATTCCAATGATTTGCAAGCTCCTTTCTCAATTCATATTTAGGCAAGTCTTTGACCAACTCTCATTTCATGTTCTTAGCCTTGACAGATTTGCTGAATTAGTCACAGGTTTTCAAAGACAAATATTTTATGCTGTTTCTCATATAGAAAGATAATAAGCTGCAACATAGCAGTCATTTTGAAAGATGGAGAAAGATAAGCAATGAGCAGTTTCACTAGGATGCACAGCAGGGTATCAGAATACCTAGCACACTATTCTTAGTACATATTTCAAAACTTTATCACAAATACAATGGAGAAGGGTTTTTATAAACTTTAAAAATGTGAGGAAAAATCAGATAAAGTTGGATTCTAATTTGTTTTAAATTGAT
Organism: Apalone spinifera; assembly: GCA_030068395.1. Taxonomy (NCBI): domain Eukaryota; kingdom Metazoa; phylum Chordata; order Testudines; family Trionychidae; genus Apalone; species Apalone spinifera. The sequence goes on along the minus strand of JANRFK010003679.1, from coordinate 22,398,949 downwards.
TATTAGATGGGGATTACAAAAGTAACATGTTTAAATGACGTTTTCTTCCATAGCATCTCAGTTTAAAAAAAAATCTAACACTCTGCAGGAGAGGGAAATATCAGGCAAACAAGGCTTATGTTACATTCCTGGTTCCCTATAAATTAATAACTGAAAAATTTTTTGGATGGATTTCTCCAAAATGTTCATTTTTTAAGTATAAGAAAATTGATCTATAGAAAATAGGAAATCAAGAGGAGAGAAAGCTATTCAAATTGTGGTTCAGAACAATTTTTGAAAAATCAGTATCACTATTAAAATCCCCTTGTGCCTGGAAGGCTGGTAACTTGGCTTTTCTTAACCTCAATCACAGAGCATCCACAACCAGATGGCATTTGAAAAATGTGAAAGGATCCCTTTCCTATATTATATATATATATACTCATTCATGCAATTCAAATCTGCATTTCCTAGGTCACCTACCTTTTCTGACATTAGATAAGATAGGAATTCTGTTTTCTAAATCATCTTTTTCCCCCCTTGCTTTATCAGTTTTACTATATTGCTCTTACCACAGCTATTTCTTTTGGAATCAGACAAAAGTTTTGATAATGTGCTCTAGTTTAAAACAGAAGCCTAGTTCAGTGTGCATTTGCAATGCACACTGAACTAGGCTTCTGTTTTAAACTAGAGCACATTATCAAAACTTTTGTCTGATTCCAAAAGAAATAGCTTACATAAGCCTCGTTGGTGAAAAGTCTTCCAGGAGCATCAAACTCTTCTGACCACACTTTGCTCCCCAAAGTACTATCCTATTTGAGGATAGTACAGGGATCAAACAGGGATCTAGGGCCCACGAGGAGGTTGTGAGAAGGTTTCAGAGGGTCCACCAAGCAGGACCAGTATTAGTCTTACTGGGGCCTTAGGGAAGAAACCCAAAGCCGCACTGTGTGATGCTGCAGCCCAGGACCCCAAGCCTTGCCACCGGAAGCTGAAGCTGAAGCCTGAGCAACTTAGCTTTGCGGGAACCCCCTGTGTTGTGAGGCCCAGGCAATTGCTCTGACTGCAACCCTCTAATGCTGGCTCTGGATTTTATATGCAGAAAAGCAGGTGTTGTGGCAAAGGGGACCGTGGATTTTTCATAGCATGTTGGTGGCAGGAGGACTCAGAAACAAAAAGGTTAAGAATCCCTGCCCTATTTGACCTTTCTAGCACCATTTCAAACCTTAAGGGGACAGAGCCCAAGAATATGCAACCTTGGCATTCAATCCAGTACTTATCCTCCTCCCAATAAAGTCATATTGACATTAATGCTTTTGCATACATATTCTAACTTATGAGTTCTAAAAGACAACATGACCCCTTTTGTTTAATTTATTAGAAATATAAAAGGGCTTCCTACTAATTTGGTTTGGAGATTAAAATATTTTCTTAATTTAAGCAGGGATTCTCACTCATGGAGTCATTACTCTCTATACTTGATGGAAAAGTCTGATACAATTTAATAGGGAAGAATTTCATGGAGACTACCTGTTCTATAAGATATCTCTCAAAGCCTATGCAGTACAATTATTTGACAGGAATATAGTTATCTATTCAATCGTACAACACATAAAGTAAGGTTATCTTTTCCGATTAAATTCTGTAGCATTTTCCCTTAAGTGAATCCTTTCAAACAAACCTCAAATACATAGATTTTAATTAAGTAAATTATTTCCTAGAGTTTCACCTTTTCCAAGTGGTTAATAATTGCAACTGTACCCACAAATTTCCACAGGTTCTTCAGTGTTGATTATAACACTAAAACACCCTGACAGCGGGGCCGACAACCTCACCAGATGTTTGGACAAGGTGGGGGGAGGAGGAAGGTCCCAGATGGAAGAGACGGGACCTGGGGGCAGCCAGTCCTCAGCACCACCGAGACTGTGGTGCACCTTCCCCAGCCTCAGTGCTGCCTCGAGCATGCCACATGGTGCTCCAGCAGCAATTTAAAGGGCCCAGGACTCTGGCAGCAACTGCTGCTGCAGTAATGTTAGTCAGGAGCTCTGGGCCCTTTTGTATTGCCAGGTCCTGGGGCAGTTGCTCCAAATTTACTCCAAGTAAAATTTGTAGTGCTTCTAAATGACTTAAGAACTTAAATCCCATTTTTAAAGTGACTTAGGCATGTAGGCACTTTTGAATACCGATATCTCATCTAAATTGCCTTCATTAATTTTGATGGTGTCCACAAAAGATTAATAAATGCTTGAAACGTAGACGATAGCATAACAAAGTGGAAAATTGCATTCTTAGTACATCAGTGACTCCCAGCAGCTGTCTCTCTCATCCATTCAAGCCAGTGATGGAGAATGCCTGAGAAAGTGGTTGACAGACTGGGAGATGAAGAACTGATTTACTGAAGCTTAGAGACTGATTTCACCATGGCTCCATATGAGGTCAGGCTGCCAGCATGGATCAGCTTGCAAGCCTTAGGCCTTGATTCAGGACATTGTTAAAGCATGTGCTTGAATGCCCTTCCTGAACACAAATGCTGTCCTTAAATAAGGCCAAATTCACATTCTGAGGCCATCTAACTGTTTGTGCCAGCTGAGTGCTTACTAAAAATTGCAGTGGGGTCTTCTAAGGTTATGTCTTTCTATTCAAATGGAGTTGCTGGTCTTAATATGAATGTTCTCTGCATTGGAGAAGAGAAATCAATGACTATTAATTTTCCTTCTGGCTACGTCTATTCTGCAGGTTTCTTGCGCAAGAACAGCCGCTCTTGCACAAGAACTTGTGGAGGATCTACACTGCACGTGCGTTCTTGCACAAGTAAATTTAAAGTAAAGCGTCAGAACAGAGGGCTTTTTGTGCAAGAGTTATTCCTTTCCCCACGAGGAATAAGCCGTCTTGTGCAAGAGCTCTTGCGCAAGAAGGCAGAATGGACGGGCAACAGGGGTTTCTTGAACAAGAAACCCCTATGGCTAAAATGGCCATCAGAGCTTTCTTGTGCAAGACAGCGTCCACACTGCCATGGACGCTCTTGCGCAAAAGCACATAGCAGTGTGGATACGCTTTTGCACCAGATCTTTTGCTCAAGAACTCATGTGCAAAACAGTTCTTGCGCAAGAAGCCTGCATTGTAGATGTAGCCTCCATGTATTTCACAAACACCTACCAAGAGATTTTTTTTTAATATTTATGCATTTCTGTTTAAAACAATACTACAACTAACTATTTCCAAATCCATAAGAAGTTGAATACATAGGAAAGTTTCTGTTTGGCATTTTGAAGAATAACGGATATTTCACATCATGGAAATTCTAGTACTAACTAATGACAGTGTCCCGAAGAATATGTTCATCTTAGATTTATTGTGGTGTGATGATGTCAGGACTTAATGCTAATACTTGTGTTTTGGAATGGCAAAAATGCTATAAATATGGACTGTGTTTTGGAATGGCAAAAATGCTATAAATATGGACTGTGATAATTTTATCTTCAGAATTCACTTTTTTCAGCATCTTCATTTTAATTTCCTACTACATGTACTTTTTTTAGTGGGATTTCCAATTACAAGTTGAAACTCTTTAAACTGGGAACATCTGCCAGGACCAGAGATGTTCTGGGACCAGAGATTCCCAGTGGGAGTCTTGCAGGCCGGCAGGGCAGTGCTTTATGTCAGGGCGGTGGGAGCCCCACGTGCAGTAGTAGGACACATGGCTGGGCTGCGTGGGGTGGTGATGGGAGCCTGATGCAACTGCTGGAGCCCAGTGCCCGGGAGCAGTGGAGCTGCTGGGCGTGGCAGCAGGAGCTGGGTATGCAAGGGCAGTGAGGCTGCCCAGTAGCGCAGCAGGGGCTGAGAGAGGATCAGGAGCCAACAGAGGAGCAGGGGCCAGTGACAGGCAGGAGCTGGCCAGGAGGCTGGCAGTCGGTCCAAGGCTGAGGGGAGGGTAGGGTGGCCAGAAATGACCACCCTTAGCCCAGCAAAATCTCTCATCTGGGACCTGTCAGGTCCTGAGGGTGCCAGACCAGGGAGCTCCAATTTGTATCATCAGCTATGGCAGCCTCTTCTCTTCAGAATTTAATTGGTAATACTCAGGAAAAATTATGTCTGGCCATTTAGTTTGATAAACTGCTAATCTTTTAGTACTGGTAAACTCTAGAAAGAAAAAATGCAGCTGCTCTGGACCGAAGTGTAGGACTAGCTGATATGTTATAGAAGACCAAATCTCTTACAATCCTGGAGAGATTTTGGTGTCTAGGCTTCACATCCTCAAAGATCTTTATTTTTAATTTATCTCCGCTAACAAGAAAAAAGGAATTTGCTCTCCGGCCCTAAGGAAACCATAGCAGTTTGGATTACCCCAGAAGATAAAAGCCCCAGGACAGCAGGAACCTGGTACATGTTGGGGTTCCCAGCCTCAGACCAACTTTCAGAAGCCAATACAATATAAAGAGCATACATATACCAATTTAATTATGCAAAATGGTTCTAGATCAGTTAATCGAACTGCATTTTTTCTTTAAATTGGAAGCTGCTTAAGATGTTCAATAAATATTATAGGAAAGCAATTTTAGATTTTTTTTCAAATACAGCAAGAAAAGCCCACACAATGGTTTGAAAAGGCTAATAACAGATATTTAAAAAGCTAGTCTGTGTTTTTACAAATGCTTATCTTGCCTACAATTGGAAGGAATAGTTGTTGTCTCTCTCGCAGCTGAACTGCCTTGCTGTCTTGTAGCTTGCAGTGAAAGAGAAAGGAGGACTTCAAATATAAGAATGTTATTCATATGGGTATTGATTTGTCCTCATTTTTCTTTCATATATTTAATTTCTTGTTTCTGTAAACATGACCTTTAGGCAGAGGTTATTATCTATCATTCAGCACTCAATCATATTAGTTCACATAAAGAACAAACAATTGTTCATTATGAATTTTGGTCAGAAGGTCCATCTAAAACGTATTATTTTGCTCAGTGGTATGTAATCAATAGTTCTGACAAAAAAAGAAGGTTTTCTTTAGATATGCTAAAGTCACAAGAATCTCGGGAAACATTCCAGGGTAGTGGAACGGGATAGCAAGTCATTCACAAAGAAGAACAAATCTGGTGGGGGGGGATGGGCAATTGTTTTCCAAATGTCCAACACATCCAGGCTGTCCTAAATTCATAGTCTTTTAAAAATTTCCTAGATCACGCTCTTGCACCAATATCTCAAAATAAAAAGCTCTGCATCGATCATATTTGAGACAACTGTGTAAATCCCCCTGAGTATTTTCTGCCTTCTAAATAGAACCAGATTTATTTGCACAAAACCATGTTCCGTGTAACTAGTACTAGCAGGCAGAGATTTTATTAATGTTAGGTTTTAATATGGTTACTACAGCAGTAACTTAGTGAAGGCTTGCAATTTCATGCTTCCCAGATGGCATTTTCACAATATCTCAGCAGCCTGGAAAAGCTACAACTACTACCTACCCAATGACAGATGTCTTCTTTATACAATTACAGTTTATGGCAGGAAGCACAGGTTTCTGAGCCAGTAAACTTTTCAGTAGGTAAGTTGAACTTTATATGAGTTCAATAGTTTGTATTAGATATTTTTGAGAGGTTATAATGCAAGATTTGTTTGCTGGTATGTGTCATGCTAACTAATAGATACCCTCAAGATGGTTGAAAGGGCATCATTCCTTCATCCTTCTCATACTTCCTTTGTGATCATAGCTCACCATTTCTTTGTGTGTACACAAACTAATAACGATAAAGGAAATGCCACTAGTTATAGGTAGAACTTCTGTTTTTTGGGTTATTAATTTCACGTTTGGAATTTATTTTATAGCAATTTTTGAGTTGCATGTATATTTCCAAAATGTGGTAGATTTCTAAGCTCTGGAAATATACTGTAATGAGTAATGTATGTTATATACATTGCTTACAACACTATTACTGTGTAACCAGTTTGTAATGTTCCCTAGTGAACTTCAAGACTGTACTGTTTTAACAGCATGATGTTAAATCTCAGTGGAGAATTCTTAGTGTGACCAGCAAGGTCTAACTGGGCAAATTAATGAATAACATGACTTAGAAATCACATCCCTGTAGTTTACATAGATAAGCCCTTCGAGATACTTAACCTTTTCTGCTATTTTTCCATTGTAATTGGATAAACAGGTAGGCTGCATCTAGATTGGCAAGTTTTTGCGCAAAAGCAGCCACTTTTGCGCAAAAACTTGCCAGCTGTCTACACTGGCCGCTTGAATTTGCTCAAGAGCACTGACTTTGTAATGTACAAAATCAGTGCTTCTTGCGCAAATACTTTCACGCTCCCGCTCGGGAAAAAGTCCTCTTGCACAAGAATATTTGCGCAAGAGGGCCAGTGTAGACAGCGGAGAACTGTTTTGCGCAAAAAAGCCCTGATGGCTAAAATGGCGATCGGGGCTTTTTTGTGCAAAACCGCATGTAGATTGGCCATGATGCTTTTGCGCAAAAGCATCCGTGCCAATCTAGACGCTCTTTTCCGCAAATGCTTTTAAAGGAAAAACTGTTCCGTTAAAAGCATTTGCGGAAAATCATGCCAGTCTAAACATAGCCGTAGGGGTTTTTTTGTCCTTTTCCCCACCTTTTTTTGGCAATCAGTGTGTGCATTAGCAGGGTTTATTAATTAAAGCCAAAAATTAGAAGGCCTTTGTTCAAGGCTAAATCCATAGAAAAAAAGTTTTCATTGACGTTTATAGGCTTTATTTATTTATTGCATTACCAAGCACCTAGGAACCTCATTATGAATCTACACCCATCATGCTTGGCGTAGTATAAGGAAAAAACAGCCTTGTTCATAGAAATCAAATTAAATATTTCTTCAACTACAACCTACTTATTTACAGTTCCTAAAACTCAGTTTGATTTCATAAGAACATGCACAGCTAACCCAGCCTGCTACTGCTTTAAACCCCTAGTGCTAAGATCCTGCATTCTGTGGTGCTTCCCTGAGGCAGCATTGGAGAGGCAAAAGAGGATTTAAGGCAGCTCCATTATGAATCTAAAGCTAAATTATTTTTGTAGATGAATATATTATGTGTGCACCCCAGGCAACTAGATTTGACATTTGCCTTCTGCAGATCATTTCAAACAAACAATGAAAGGAAACTGGTCCAGAATGGACTGGAAAGAAAAAAAAAATCACTCTTAAGCCACTAGTTTCCTCTTCCAACCCTCCCTACCTTTTTAATCAGCAACTTGCACCAAAAGTGGCTCCTAGAAACATATTAAATGAGGTACAAATTTTATAATCATTCCCCCCTTCCATAAATCCAGTACTAAGTGCTTCAGTGCCCTTCAGGTCAGATTAAAAGCCCATTAAAATCAATGGAAAGACTTAAACATCAATGGGAGTTGGATCAAACTGTCCCTACTTTGCCGCAACAGCAGTGTCCCATTTCATTACAGGGGCAAGCTTTCAGCTAAAGATTGCAGAGCATTGTGCAATTTTCTCTCTTCCCGTTGCTCTTTAACACCAACTCCAACGCTTGGCTCATGTTGCCATTTATGAAACTGGCTAAAGATGAAGAACTGTCACTCGCAGAGGAGTACAAGCCAGATATGAAGCCTCTGAGGAGCACTGCTATGATGCATTGGTGCACCGAGTTCACAACCCCAGCAAAGCAGGTTCCAATACTAGCTTTATGCCACCTTTGGCCTTCCTGTGCTGTTCCAAACATTGGAGAAACCATAATGTAACTTAGACTTCCCCCCAAGACAGTCTAACTTATGGGAGTCTCCTCAGGCTGTTCTGTGTGCTTCAGGACCGTCCAGAATTTCTGCAGTAGTGATTGCTGTGACCCCACCTTGTCACATGTTTTCCATCCTCGGCCCCACCCACTGTGCAAGAGATTTTGCAGCAGGCGGCTTTGTGGCCACCTTCTACTCTGTCTGCACCAGGAGACTGCTGGATAGTGGCTTTTAGGCTCCCTTTGCCTCACTCCTGCAAATTTACACACCAAAAAGGGACTGAAGCAGGGGCAGGAATCTCACCCTACATATTCGGATAAAGTGGGGGTAAGGATCTCACCCTAGACCTCTGACTTCTATTTTATTATGTTCAATAACTTATTATGGTTCTAATGCACATGACAACAAGCCAAATGCAATATCATTTTAGTTGGGATTTTTAAAATTTAAGGTGGCCCTATGAATCATCTCATAGCTTAGAGCCAATGCATGAAGTTTCATTCAGCCAAACAGTAAAGTGCCTCATGAAATAGGAAAGCACTGCAGAGATGCACACAAGGCGTTTCTGCATGGAGCTTTTGATATCTTTCGATTGGCAAAGTTTCTTTAGAAGGAAAGCATTCTCCCACTTAATGCCAATCTTTATCTCTAGGGCTTATACCCAGATAGTAATTCAACTTATACTCTTTCGTGTCTTGATGCTACTACTGCGTCTGCATGGAGTGCTATTGCTTTGAGACTCTAGGCTAAGCTCCCCTTGTAACTTGTCACTGAGTATTCTGTTCTATTTTGTACTTACCTTGTTTGCCATAGTCTGTGTTATTGAGGTGTGGCTATTTTTATCTCACTATTGTATCAAGTGAGCATGCCTTACACGTCTCTGTATTTACAATATTCACCATCCTGCTCTCCCCATGCAGGCACTGTGCTAGCTCCTGTAACCAATCCTGTCCCGCAATCCTCTCACAAAGGGCTGCACCCATCCCCTACTCACCAGAAGGCAGCAAGCAACATGAGCACAGGCTGGAGGACTTTGGAGGAGCAGGGGGAAGTAGCAGTTTCCCTTCAAAGCGCTGTTTCTCTTCAGCTGCTGGTGGCACTACTGCCCCTGCTTTCCCAGAGTCATCCAGCCAGCATTTGTGCTGTTCACCACCACTTGTGTCTCTTACTTTCTCCCCCGAGGCTGCAGGTGATCTTTTGTTTGCCTGGGGGGATGTTTGTAAGTCAGGCATTTGTAACTCAGGGTATGTCTACACAGCAAAGTTATTTTGAAATAACAGCAGTTATTTCGAAATAACTTTACCAGCATCTACACAGCCAAACCACTATTTCGAAATAAAATTGAAATAGCGGAGGGCTTATTTCAAAATTGATAAACCTCATTCCACGAGGAATAGTACCAATTTCGAAATTGCTATTTCAAAATAAGTGCTGTGTAGATGCTTATTTCGAAACAGGGGGCTTCCAGCCCTTCCCAGGGTGCCCTGGTGGCCACTCTGGGCACATCCAAGAAAACTCCTCTCCCTCCCACCCTTCCCAGAGCCCTTAAAGGGGT
>JANRFK010003679.1:22368416-22389609 GCA_030068395.1 Apalone spinifera | reverse complement strand
CAACACGTCCAGGAGAAGCACCAGAGTGCCCAGGGGCAGCTCCAGCTCCATGCTCTGGTGAGAGCAACCAGAGCACACAGAGAAAAAAAATGCTTTGCTGTCCTTCAGCGAGGTAGGCAAGCAAGCAGGAACACCTTAGAACCGGCTGTCCGGGGAGGAGGTAGGGGGTCCCTTTAAGCACAGGTCTCAGATAGCCTCAGGCAGCAGCCACATAAGGTAACTCCTGACCTGATGCCCTGCCAGAACTGGTTACAGCCTGCCTTAAATGCAATTTAGTGTCCTATCAGTGTGGATGTGCTATTTTGAAATAGCAAAATGCTATTTTGAAATGCATTTTGTGTGTAGACGCATTATTTCGAAATAATGCTGAAGTGCAGACATACCCTCAGGGAGTACCCGTACATTCTCCCTCAGCATTCCACCTGTGTATGTGTGCGCAAGGAATGCAGGCTTAGCCACAGAGCTTCTTAACCATTGTCAGAAGGGAAGAGATTCAGTAGGACTGACAAGTACAATACAGAATGGCCCTTGGAAACAAAATGGCAATCACAAAACAAGATTGTCTATGCTGACTTGAGAATGGATATTCCCCTCTGTCAGAGTGGTGACAAGCTCCTTTTCTTCCCCAGGAGCAGGACAGAAGGAGAAACATCTCTTCCCTCCAGAGAAGCAGGGCTGACACTAGAAGGCCCTTCCCATATTTGTTCTAGCAACCGCGGTATGTCTGCTTGGGTGGGCGAGCGAGGCATGCTGCACAACTGTCCTCTTGCCATACTCACAGTCCTCTGCTCCACCCAGTCAATGTGTTTTGGAGTTAAACAACATACTGAAATGAAGAGGAGTTCGCATGTTTCAGCTCTCATTTCAGCCTTATAACATTATTTAATTCTTTGTGTAGATTACCTTACTAGATCAAATTTTGTTCCTAGATTTTTGGGGAGGAGGGTTAACTAACATTTGATGCCAAATACAGTAATACAGATAAACACAATCTTTACCAAATTTCTTCATCTAAAATATTCCTTTTTGTTGTATGTTTGATTGTGCCTTTAAAAAAAAAAGAAATGCAAGATGTATATTTAAGACATACATGCAGGCTGCTTTATGACTTTAGGTCTATAAAAAACTCCTGTAAACCTGACAATATTCTCCAGAGCAAGTTACATTTTGAAATTTGACCAGGTCTCTCAGTCAATGCTCTCCAGATCAAAAAAGAACCTACAGCTTCTTGTTGGCATTCTCTTTTAGCAATTTCAGCCCCGATTCCCATTCTAAACAATGCTTTACTGGAGTTTCGATACTCATCAACTACACTATGGGCTGTAAATTAGGAAATCAGCATGCAGACCTGATATCAGGAAGAAAAAGCAAGAGCAACAGAGAAGAGAGAACTGGGCACCACACTGCTCCAAGATCTTTAAAGTCCTTAGCTAGTCTGGGTATACATTTTTATGTTCTGACATCTTTTTTATCATATAGGCTATGTCTAGACCAGTGGTCACCAACTAGTAGATCGGGATCTACTGGTAGATCTTGGAGCCTCTGACAGGTAATCCTGACAGGATTGGCCAAGGGGCTATCAAGCACAGCAGTTTAGCTGCCTTTCCCCTCACAGCAGCACTCCTCCTGCCTTTTGCCTTGGAGCTGCCTCCTCCTTGCCCACCCCCTCCAGCCTCCTGATTGCTGTGCAGAGCAGGGGAGGAAAAGGAGGCAGTGCTTATGTCAGGGTGCCCCCCTCCCACCCTGTATTCTGTCTTCACAGAATGGAGAGAGGACACAACAGGGCTTGGGATGGAGGGAATTTGTTGTCTACTTTTGGGAATGGTGCAGGCCAGGACAGGGGAGAGCCTGCCTTAGCCCCACTGCACCACCACCTAGGTAAGCAGTGTCCAGCTGGAGCCAGCTCTGAATCCCTGCCCCAGTCATGAACCCCCCTGCATCCCAAGCTGCTGCCCCAGCCCTGAGCCCCCTGGACCAAAACTCCCTTACAGAGCCTGTACCTTGAGCCCCCTCCTGCACTTGGATGACCAAGCATACAAGTTCCATAGCTGTCTTTGAGCAGCCAAGTAGCATCACTGGAAGTGGAAGAGAATATGAATCAGAAACCATGGGTTAGGTTTGGGTTTGCTTTGAGACAGGAGAGGCAGTGTGGGACTCTGTTTTACATGCATACCACATAAAACAGAGTCAATTTACCTATAACATTTCCCCGATTGATTCACCAGCATGTTTTCACAAAGAACTTTTTACATCTCAGCAGTCACATGTTCTTTGATAAAAATAGATTCATCTTTTTTTTTTAAACTTACACATACCCTTTTACCTATTAACTTTGACAGTGACATTATTCTCTGTGCACATTCAATTTTCATTCAGTCCCTTACTTGGGTTTAAAAAAAAAAAAAAGAAGTCCTCCTACCTTCAATGGAAATGTATCTGAATAATGACCTCCAGATTTATCATTGTATTAATACAAATAAGTATTTAATAGTGATTGATTCTATTAACTTTTTTCCTTATTAAGAAATTTAAATCAATGGATGTGTCTAGATTACAGGGTTTTTTTTTTCAAAAAAGTGGCCTTTAAAAAAAAAAAAAAAAAAAACTTACCCTGCATCGAGACTGCTGCCACATTCTTTCGAAATTAAATTGAAAGAACGTGGTAATTTTTTCGACCACAGTAAACCTCATTTTACGAGGAAGAATGCCTTTTTTGAAAGTGCTCTTTCGAAAAAAGGCATTATTGAATGTAAACAGGGCTTTTTCGAAAGAGAGCATCCAGACTGCCTGGGTGCTCTCTTTTGAAAAAGCGGCTCGCGTTTTTGAAAGAAATGGTTGCAGTCTAGATGCTTTCTTTCGAAAGAGGCTTGTAGTCTCGACATAGCCAATCAGAATACAGAGGTTGCGTCTTAAAACTAGCAGCATATATTAGCTATTATAATGCTATTATGTCATTTTATATTGGACAAAGGTATTCTAATGAATATATATTTCTTTGTAAATAGGGTTTTATATTTTCATCTAAAAAAATAACCTTCTAGAGAATTTTGGTGGTTGGTTCCTGATTCCAAGATTTGGACCTTGTTGAAAGCAGTGGAGGAGTTCAGGTAAAAAATTTATCCGAAAACAAAGCAAAATCATACAAATAATTTGTAATTAAACTGAATAAGTAACGAAAAGAAAGCTATTTCCTTTTAAGATTGGTGTATGACTTATGAGATCCACGTGTAACTATTTTGAATACAAAACCAAAAAAACTGGACAATTGAAGATAACCTGCCTAGTCCATAAATCTGTTTTATATTTTCATTATATGAAGCCTCTTTTTAAATTGACAAAATAAAATTAAGTTGCTGTTTGTACATCCCATTTCTGTGCAATTAAAAGATAAACCATGCAATACTATATTTTTTAGTCTGCTTTGCAAGTGCATTGTGACTTGATGGGCCATCACAGATTAATTGGCTATTACAGTGATCTATGGCTTTAGTAGTTATTCATCAGTGGCTTTCATTACAGAAATAGGAGCACGATAATCTGCTGCAAATGTGTTTCTCAACTGGTCCCTAAGCCTTGGAACATGCCATTTATGTATGAAGCTCTAGGTTGAAAATATAAACAACAGTGAAATATTTTTACTGTTGAAATAATTATGAATCTCCATTGTGGTATGACTGACTTACTCAAAACAAATGGGACAAACTGACAGTCTGCTACTGTCACAGGGACAGTACAAAAGTTATGTTCAAGAGAATGTCCAAGACTGTATTTATTACTGGCCCTTCATAGAAGGCAGGACTAAGAAGGCTACTTGTGTCTCCTGCCCTTCTTCCCCCCAATTCATACTAGTAACTCACATAACAGTCCTTTCTATTTTAGTTTATTTCTCTTTAATGAATGCTATTAGGGCTTGGTCTATTCGTAGAATAGGTATCAAGAGAGCTACAGAACAAACATTTCCAGATCAGTTGCATTGCATGGCTAAAAATTATTTGAATGTTGGAGTGCAACAGTTGAACTGAAAATATTCATCCGGGAGCATCACTGACTGAACACAGTTCTCAAAGAGCACAGAGACACAAAAGCTATGGGATCCAATTGGCTTGTACATGCCTAAATACCAACTCTAAGAACAAATTAGAGTTAGGCTGCTACAGAAGTGGTTGGTTTGATCCCTTAAGGTTGTAGTTTTTAGTTACTATCTTTTGATTATTGAATCAGATAACCCTGACCAAAAAAAAAAAAAATTGTTACAGAAACAGTAACGAAGAATTCTCCTACAACTTTGTGAGATGGCCTTCCTAAGTCCTCTCTGGGGACCTGTATGACTGACAGTAATGAAAGCTGTGAGGAAGCTACTTCCACAAAGATGGACACCAAAACAAAGACCAGAACTGGATTCTGGAATGTATGAATCATGTACGATATTGGCAAGTTAGCACAAATAGTCACCAAAATGAGCTGATACAATCTACACGTCCTTGGTGTTAGTGAGAGTAGATGGACAGGATCTGGGAGACTAAAGACTTCTGCAGGAGAAACAGTGCTTTACTCCAGAAGAGACGATGACCAGCATCATGAGGGAGTGGCCATCATCCTTAAGAAGGGGATTGAGAAATGTTTGCTAGTGTGGAAACCGGTCAACAGCAGATTGATGAGGGTCAGATTGAAAAGACGACAAGTGAACATCACCTTGATCCAGGTTTATGCTCCAACCAATGACAGTGGTGAAGAAATTAAAGACATCTTCTATGAGCAGCTTCAGGCAGAAGTGGAGTCTATACCACACCATGATCTTACCACCATCATGGGTGATCTGAATGCCAAAGTGAGAAATGACAACACACACTATGACAGGGCCATGGGCAGACATGGGTGTTGTACGATGAATGATAATGGTAAGAGACTTGTATGGTTTTGTTCCATCAACAATCTGGTCATTGAAGGGACTCTCTTCCCACACCACAGCATTCAGAAGCTGACTTGGTTTTTAACCAAATGGAAGAGACAAGAACCAGATCACCATCTGATGATCAAGGGTACATGGAGACGCTGCTTACAAGATGTGAAAGTGAGGAGAGGAGCGGACATTGGTAGTGATCACCATTTAGTGATGGCACTTGTGAAACTTAAGCTGCAAAGAACAGGTATTAAGATATTCATACAAAGACACTTCAATGTTGAAAAGCTACAAGATGTCACCACAAAGATTGCCTTCACCATTCAACTGAGGAACAGATTCCAAGCTTTGCAGGATTTAAGGGATGATGTATCTACCAGCATCACAGATAAAATCAACATGGCATGGGAACAGATTGCATCAGTCTATACAAAGAGCAGAGAGGCCTGTCTGGGTTTCAAGGATAGGAAGAGGAAGGAGTAGATTAAGCCTGATACATAGAAAGCCATCGAAGCGAGACGGGACATAAAGAAGAGACTGGTAGATGCGAAATCAGCCAGAATTCAAGAAAGATACAAGCAGAATTACAGAGAGGCAAATCGAAAAGTAAAGACGTTAGTGAGGGCAGACAAACAAGCTTTCATGGAGGACCTTGCAACAAAAGCTGAAGATGCAGCTAATCAAGGGGAGCAAAGAAATATGTACAGAATCACCAAGCTTGTTTGTGGCAAGTATCATGGCAGACAAGTACCCCCATTAAGGACAAACAAGGGCAGTTACTGTCAGAGAAAGAGCAAGAAGCATGCTGGACAGAACATTTCAGAGAAGTTCTGAATAGACTACCACCTGAAGAAGCAGCGGACATTCAGGAAGCTAAGGAGGACCTTGATATTAATATTGATCCACCAGAGAGAGAAGAAATCAGTGCAGCCATCAGATCCCTGAAAAATGGCAAAGCTCCAGGACCTGACAACCTAGATGCAGAGTTGTTTAAAGTAGACCCAAAACTTGTAGCCACCATTCTCCAACCACTGTTTGTAGCAATTTGAGAAGGACAACAGATACCCAAGGACTGGACCAAAGGAGTCATCATCAAGATTCCTAAGAAAGGAGCACTCAGTGACTGCAACAATTGGCACGGGATCACCCTTCTATCTGTACCCAGCAAGATCCTAGACAAGGTCATCATTCAGTGGATCTCAGATGCTGTCGACAAGTCTGAGGAAAGAATAAGCTGGATTTCACAAGGGAAGAGGATGTATAGACCAGATTTTCACCCTGAGAAACATCATAGAGCAGTGCACAAACTGGCAGAGACAGTTGTACATAAACTTTGTTGACTTTGAGAAGGCTTTTGACAGCATACAGAGAGAAAGCCTTTGGCGCATTCTGAGAGCCTATGGAATCCCTCTACAAGTGGTCCAGCTCATTAAGAGTTTTTACACCAACTTCACATGTAGCGTGAGATACTACGATCTGTCTTTCAAAGTCAAGATTGGGGTCAGACAGGGATGAGTCATGTCTGCACTATTCTTCAATATGATGATCAACTGGGTGACGTGGAGAACAGCAGATGATGCATCAAGGGGTATCAGATGAACACCTTTTTCCACACTGGAAGACCTTGACTTTGTGGACAACCTTGCATTGCTTTCCCATACCCATCAACACATGCAGGAAAAGACACAATGCCTATGTACCTTTGGACACCAGGTTGGACTAAGAGTTAGCCAGAAGAAAACAGAGATTATGATCCTCAATAAGATTCACTAGCACCAATCAAGATAGATGATGCAGACTTACCCAGGACGGACAGCTTTATGTACTTAGGCAGCAGCATCCGCCATGATGGAGGCACCAAGAACGACATCCAGAGCAGACTAAGTAAGGCCAGAAATGTCCTCAGGAGTATGAACAATGTATGGAAATCTACACAGTACAGTGTCCACTTCAAGCTTAAGCTATAACAGAGCTGTGTCATATCAACACTACTATACGGCTCAGAGTGCTGGAGAATGACAGAGTGCGACTATGCTAAGTTTTCATCCTTTCACACCACCAGCCTTCGTAAGATACTTGACATCTTTTGGCCGAAAACAATCTCCAACCGTGACCTGCTCCTGAGATGTCACCAGGAGGACATGACCGCTATCATTATGAGAAGATGCTAGAGATGGATAGGGCACGTGATGAGAAGGGAGGCAGACGCCATTGTAAAGGTAGCACTTCACTGGATGCCTGAAGGACGACAGAAACATGGGAGGCCCAAGACAACATGGCAGTGTACTGTTGAGGCAGATATGAAGAGAATGAACTACAACTGGGACACACTGGAGAAAATGGCCAGAGACAAACAAAAATGGAGAACCTTCATTGCTGCCCTACATGCCAGCAGGCATAATAGACATTAACTATCTTAACTAACTCTGAAGCCCAGAGCTGTCTTTGACAAGAACTGATGAACTGACGCCCTGTCTATGTCTACACTACAGAGTTTTTCCAGGATACTTCTGGAACAGTTTCCGAAAAAGTGGGCATGCTCTTTCAGAAGCCCTGTATTCCTCATTTTATCCAGATATACACACTGGGGCACAGACTATCCAATAAGTTCTTGGACTGCTTTGAAGACAACTTTTTATTTCAAAAGGTTGAAAAAGCTACTGGGGGGAAGCTGTTCTAGACTTGATTTTAACAAATAGGGAAGAACTGGTTGAAAATTTGAAAGTGGAAGGCAGCTTGGGTGAAAGTGATCATGAAGTCATAGAGTTCATGATTCTAAGGTACGGTAGAAGGGAGAATGGCAAATTAGAGACAATGGATTTCAGGAAGACAGATTTTGGAAAGCTCGGAGAGCTGGTAGGTAAGGTCCCAATGGGAAGCAAGACTGAGGGGAAAAACAAATGAAGAGAGTTGGCAGTTTTTCAAAGGGATATTATTAAGGACTCAAAAGCAAGCTATTCCGCTGTGTAGGAAAGACAGAAAATATGGCAAAAGACTGCCTTGGATCAACCAGGATATCTTGCATGATCTAAAAATAAAAAAGGCATCATATAAAAAATGGAAACTAGGACAAATGACAAAGAATGAATATAGGCAAACAACATTGGAATGCAGGGGCAAGATTAAAAAGGCAAAGGCACAAAACGAGCTCAAACTAGCTACAGGCTTAAAGGGAAACAAGAAGACATTCTATAAATATATTAGAAGCAAGAGGAAAACCAAGGACAGGGTAGGCCCATTGATAAGTGAGGAAGGGGAAACAGTAACAGGAAACTTGGAAATGGCAAAGATGCTTAATGACTTCTTTGTTTTGGTCTTCATCGAGAAGTCTGATGAAGGAATGCCTGACATAGTGAATGCTTGTGGGAAGGGGGTAGGTTTAGAAGATAAAATAAAAAAAAGAACAAGTTAAAAATCACCTAGAAAAGTGAGATGCCTGTAAGTCACCAGGACCTGATGAAATGCATCCTAGAATACTCAAGGACCTGATAGAGGAGGTATCTGAGCCTCTAGCTATCATCTTTGCAAAATCATGGGAGACAGGAAAGATTCCAGAAGACTGGAAAAGGGCAAATATAGTGCCCATTTATAAAAAGGGAAATAAGAACAACCCAGGAAACTACAGACCAGTTAAACTTGTGCGCCAGTGAAGATAATGGAGCAAGTAATTAAGGAAATCTGTAAATACTTGGAAGGTGGCAAGGTGATAGGGAACAGCCAGCATGGATTAGTAAAGAACAAATCATGTCAAACCAATCTGATAGCTTTCTTTGAGAGGATAACAAGTCTTGTGGACAAGGGAGAAGTGGTGGATATGTTATACCTAGACTTTAGTAAGGCGTTTGATACGGTCTCGCGTGATATTCTTATCAATAAACTAGGCAAATACAACTTAGATGGGGCTACTATAAACTGGGTGCATAACTGGCTGGATAACCGTACTCAGAAAGTGGTTATTAATGGTTCACAATCCTGCTGGAAAGGTATATCAAGTAGGGTTCTGCAGGGGTCTGTCTGTTTTGGGACCGGCTCTGTTCAATATCTTCATCAACGATTTAGATATTGGCATAGAAAGTACGCTTATAAGTTTGCGGATGATATCAAGCTGGAAGGGGTTGCAACTGCTCTGGAGCACAGAGTCATAATTCCAAATGATCTGGACAAATTGGAGAAATGGTCTGACGTAAAACAGGATGAAGTTTAATAAAGACAAATGCAAAGTGCTCCACTTAGGAAGGAACAATCAGTTTCAGACATACAGAATGAGAAGTGACTGTCTAGGAAGGCAGAAAGGGATCTAGGGGTTATAGTGGACCACAAGCTGAATATGAATCAGCAGTGAGATGCTGTTGCGTAAAAAAAAGAGAGCCAACATGATTCTGGGATGCATTAAGAGGTGTGTTGTGAGCAAGACATGAGAAGTCATTCTTCCGCTCTACTCTGCGCTGGTTAGGCCTCAGTTGGAGTATTGTGTCCAGTTCTGGGTACTGCATTTCAAGAAAGATATGGAGAAATTGGAGAGGGTCCAGAGAAGAGCAACAAGAATGATTAAAGGTCTAGAGAACATGACCTATGAAGGAAGGCTGAAAGAATTAGATTTGTTTAGTTTAGAAAAGAGAAGATGGAGGGGGGAACATGATAGCAGTTTTCAGGTATCTAAAAAGGTGTCATAAGGAGGAGGGAGAAAACTTGTTCATCTTGGCCTTTGAGGATAGAGCAAGCAGCAATGGGCTTAAACTGCAGCAAGGGAGGTTTAGGTTGGACATTAAGAAAATGTTCCTAACTGTCAGGGTGGTCAAACACTGGAATAAATTGCCCAGGGAGATTGTGGCATCTTCATCTCTGGAGATATTTAAGAGTAGATTAGATAAATGTCTGACAATATTTGGTCCTGCCATGAGGGCAGGGGACGGGACTCGATGACCTCTCGAGCTCCCTTCCAATCCTAGTATGCTATGATTCTATGATCCTGGTCTGCAGCCATTCTCTATGTTTGTTTGCACTAGCTCAGCATGAAGGCTTCAGATAGTTTTTGCAACTTTGACTTGATATAATCCCAAGCCCCCTCCACCTTAGCTCTATATTAGCTGAATTAGCTCTCCCCATGTCTCTTCCTGTGTTGGGAACATGTTTTGTTTATCTCACTCAAGAAAGGTTGTCTCCTACTGTTAGCCCAAATCAGATCTAGAATTTTCTTCACAGAAGATGAACTATCTGCAGTACCACTCCCTCCACATCTGTCAAGGATATATGGTGTAGTTTAAGATGCAGGCTGGAATCCCAGAGCCCAAATGCTTACAAATAGGATTCACAAGAAAGCCAGAGAAAGACTATGCCATGTCTTGAAGACAATTGGATGACAGTATGTTAGGACACATGAACACCAGGAACCAGATTCCAGGAATCACAGGACAGGTAAATAAGTAGATATTCTTCAGCCTGTATACTCTGAAATGCTGAACTTCCCTATTTTCTAATTAACTGAATTCTCAACCTATTGTGGGATTCAGGTTCTAAGACTTAGGAAATATTGGTTATTAGCTAAAGCTGGTCAGGAATTTTGTCATACTGATTGTCCAATAGAAAATTCAGTTCCCACAAGATCAATTTTTTTTCCTGGGAAAAAATAATTGCAGAAAAACTCCAATTTCCATTTCGAGAACCACCATGAAATATTTTGGTTTTGGGAGGTTTAACCTGAATTACTACATTTTATTTAATTGATCCAAGATAGTTATATTTTTTTAGCTGATTCAAAATTAACTTCATTTCCTTAATACTCTGCCTTTGTTGATCCAGTCTTCCTGGAAGATTAAATCTCTCACAATGCAGTGCATACCAAATGCTCTCATAAGGCTAACCAAATGCTCCCATAAGGCCACTTTACTATTGATTGGACTCAAAGAAGCCTTTGGGTGAATTCAATGAGACAAAATATTTCAAATTTTTATTTCAATTGAAAATATTGACAAAATATATTGATATTTCCCAATAAAAATTTTGGGAAACTGACTTTCAGAAAGTTTCAAAATTTCAACTATTCATCCAATTTTGGAATGAAAAGAAGTTGCTCAACTGTCAGAATTTCAAATGTCACTCAGCTCCACTATTAACATGAACAACTTCCTTTTATTTTATTTACTCTCATTTGACAGCCACAGCAGCCAGCCACCTAAGAAAACATAGCACTGTCATATCTAATAGTGTTATGATAATGTTCACTTATGAAAGCCCATCATGGAGCGCTTTATTTTATTTGCTTTTTGTGCTTTTATGATGAGCGTGTATCTGATACAGCTTAGTGAATTCTATAGCACTCCATAGTTAGAACAAGAGACTGAATTCAGCTTTGGAAAAGTCACTCAGTCTTTTGTGTAAGCAGAATTCTGTCTATCACAAGGTCATTTGGAAGCATTGTGATGCTGTGGTTAAAATACTAGGTTGGGGATCCGAAACATACATTTTCATTTCTGAGTTCAGCCACTGACTTTGTGTCACCTTAAGCAACTCCATCTATGCTTTAGTCACCCATCTTTAAAATGTGGATGCCTATTTAGTCACCAATCCAGCAAATACCAATGCATGGACTTGCCTTTATGTCATTGAGACTCTGCCCATGTGCAAGAATTTGCAGGATGATGGCCTTAAAAACTTTTGGTCTAGGAACTCTCTGGCCACTGATGGGCCTAGAAGCTGCAGGGATCTGGCAACTGCTTCCTGGAAGCTGCAGTAAGCACCTCTAGGGCCCTGCACCCCAAACCTACTCTGACATCCCAATCCACTAACTCAGCCAGCAGTCCCCTCCTGCATCTGAACTCCCACCTGGAGACTGCACTCCACATGCCCTGCATAATCACATCCACCCCACCCTGGAGCTTCCTCTTCTTGCACCTCAAACTGCTCATCTCCAGCTCCACACCAGAGACCACCCCACCCCCGCTGTAGCCTTCGTATCCCAATCTGAAGCCCCCTCCTGCTCCTCAAATGCCCCAGCCCCACCCCAGAGCCTGCACCCCCAGCCACAGCCCTCACCCCCCACATGCTACTACTTTCTGCCCCAACCTGGAGCCCTGTTCCATCTCTCAAATCCCGCATTTCTGATACCACCCAGAGCCTGCACATCCAGCCCAGATCCCATACTCCCACCCCACAGCCTGACAAAAGAGAAAGAGAGAGAGAGAGAGAGAGAGAGAGAGGGGGGAAAAGCAAGCAACAAAGGAGGGGAAGGGGCAGAGATGTTCAGTTTGGGGCAATTAAAAAGTTGGCAACCTTCTTCTTGGGAGAACTTCCAAGCCAATGTACTTTTGAAACCTGTATTACAAAAATGCTCCATGCTACAGGAAAGTGAGCTTCCAGAAGCTAATTCTTCTCTAACAAATACTTTTCATAAATGAGGATCCCAATTTGTCATTTGACTAGAAAATGGAAATGGACAAGAAAATGGACTCTGTAATTGCGCATCTTCAAAAAAATCAGAATATTCATCTATCAGTTTTTCCCCTTAAAATATCATTTATTGTGTCTGATTGAATAGATAAACACAACACATTTCTTCTGTCCCTTGAACTGTTGTGCAAGAATCTAAGATGTGGAGAAATCCTGCTCACATTTCATTCCAAAAACATTTCAAGCCTCATTTCCCACAAAATGCTGATACTCACCATTACCTGAAGTAATTGCGAATCATTATATGCCGTTCTAACTAACATCCCCCTGTGATCTCTAAACCTCCTCTAATGTCTTCATGAGGAACAGCACATAGGGAATGTGATTGGTGTACAGAACAAACTACAGATATAAAGGGGAGATTTAAATTTTATTATTAAAAGTGTATATTCAGATTATGAACATATACATGGCTCATTAAAATTGTTCTGTACATTTTTATATAGGTGAATATATTTGCTGTTACTATTTGACAATTTATAATTTTGATTATTCATAGTAATTATAAGATAACACAATACATTTAAACAAACAAACTCTTACGTGAAACCCACTGAGCAAATAAAACCAGAATGTGTCTTAAGAATTCAGGATTATTAAAAAAAAATTGCTAAAAAATTATAAAAGTGGCTATTACATTTGATAAAAAGTCTATTTAGTTAGTGAACAAGTATCTTGCATGAATCACAATAGTTAAAGAGAAAAATTTGTATTTTCTGCCTCAGTTATATTCTTGCTGCTAGGAAATAGTGATGTTATCTTTTTAGTTTTTTAAATAAAACTGTTTGGAACATGAAAGAAGTAGACAGCATAAGAAATCTTCAGACCCTGAATTTCTGTACATTTCTATATAGTGAAAACCATTCTTCAGAAATGTCTGATTTATACTATAACAAATATTTTTACTTATAACCCCTTTTCTCCTTCCAATATACTTTGATATTGTACAGCAATATAAAAATAATGGAATATATGTCTCTTGAAACACAAATAAGGGTCTGGTATAATTTTAAAGTGGGAAAGAAAGGGAAACTGATAAAAAAAATAGCTCCCAGACTAGCCATTTAAAACAATTTTATGGAGGCTACTCAAAAGAAAGTTAATAGCTTTGGTTTGTTTAATGAAAAGAGATAAAACACATTTAGAAGAGGTTGTACAATTTCCACATAGTAGCATACACCACAACAAAAGCAGGTTTCCCTGTCCACCACAGGCAGAATGGTGGTGTCCTAAAGCAGTAAAAAGGCTTATGAGTTCAGAACATCAGTCGACAGACACCTTGAGGTACAAGATTTAGTATCTCCAGGGACAACAAAATTTAAAAACCAATAGTCAACTCAAATGAATCAGTTGTTGCACAGTCAGACAACAAATTATTTAGGATGTGTAAAATCTCTATTCCAAAGTCCAACTAAGTCAATTGATGGAGATGCACTGGAGTAGACACTGGATCAGCCCAATATGATCACAAAATTTCAAACCACGATACTTCACTCTGCAGAAGTGTCATGTGATGAAGGAGCCCAACTGAAAGGGTTGTAAAAAGTATATTACAGCAAATGAACCTGATAGGCAAAAAGAGAGTTTCTTGATGTTTCAAGGCATGAGAACAACAACAACGTCACTTTTGAACTACATGCATTACACGGGAGAGATGCAAAGAAAGGACACACTCAGAAGTGATGGTAACAGTCATAACAAAACTCACTACATCAGAGTAAATCCCCTCACTGTGGAGTGAGCCACCTCCCTATACAACAGCAAGACTTTGCACTCCCAGGGTTGAGGGAGAAGTAGGTGCAGTGCATCCCAAGAACAATTTTATTTAAAGCATTTTTCCAGACGAGAGACTGAAATTGTGGGGTCCGGAGACAAAACGTAGAGTCGACAGTATCATCAGAACTGGTCATATTTTTGCACCTTCTTGATCCGAGATACTAGGCAAAATCTAGGGCTCTGTGGTGTTTCAATTGGCAGGACAAGTTGGTGGCAGTCAGGTATTTCTTCGATGCAATTTTGTTTGTTTAGGAAAAAGAAGCACAAAGTCATGCTTCTAAACACAGAGGAAATCTGATAGCAGGAATCAAATTCATTTTGCTCAGAGAATTAACAGTACTTTTTTCAGCTTGCATCACTGACACAAAGCCCTCTCTCCCCCCAGGCCTTTTCCATTGTCACTGCTCCTCAGGCTGCCTCTCTTGGGCTATTTCTACATTTAAAATGCTAAAAAAAAAGGTTCTCCCATCCCTGAAGTAAAGCCACCTCTTTGAAAGGTAGTAGCTAGGTGGAATGAAAAATTCTTCCGTTAACCTAACACTGTCAACTCTGAGTTAGGATGGCATAGCTCCATCTCTCAGGAGCATGGCTTTTCATTGTTGCTCTGGTGCCTGAGAGATTCCTGGGGAGACTGGAGGAACCAAGTCAGTGGTAATGAGGAGTTGCTTCATCACTAAGGAAATTGAAATATGATGTCCCTCAAAAACTGATCCTGTTTCCCCATGTTGTAAAATGTATACACAAACTTCTTAATTACATTTCTAAGTCAGGGTAAAATAAGGTTCTGAGCCGGACAATACCTTGAGATTGGTAGGTGTGAACTCACCCATCAATTTACTGTGGCAAAGCTTCAACCATGCCCCAGGGATCCTGTGCTTCTAGGCAGTTATCATATGCTTCAGAGGCTCACTGTGACCCTTCACCCTGCCTCTTGCTGGCCTCTGGAAAAAGTGTCAAGCTTACTGAGCCAGTCTCATCAGTGGCAAAGTTAAAAGTGAAACCCCTCCACAATCCTGGCCTCACTTTCCATTAGCAGACTTTCTAGAGGTGTGGGGAAGGCTGGGGAGAACCCAAGCCCAAGTTCCAGCCCAGAGACCCTAGGTAGTGGCAACTGATGGGGTTTTTCCTCTAAACCCAAGAGAGCAGCCTTTTCTCTGGGACACTTCCCCACACACTTGCCTAGTATCTTCTCCCTGGTACCTGAGTGAATCATGATGCTTCAGCACAAACACTCTTTCCTTTTTCAGTTCTCAGCTTTCCAGCACTTGCACTTGCTCCCTACTTCTACCTCTTCCTCTTCCTCTTCCTCTTCCTTACCTGAGGGGAAACCTTTTAAAGTAGTAAACAGGCCTTAATTGGCTGCAGGTGCCTGATTAGCCTGCTGCTTCAGGCAAGCTCGTAACTATCCTCAGGTGCCTGCTTTGATTATGTGGCAGCCATCTCTGGCAGTTCACTAACGAAACAGAAAACCATTCACCCACCTCCCAGCATGTCTGCCCTCCACAAAATTATTATTACCCACTTCCCTGGGTCTGTCAAATAACATAACTAAGCAAAAGCTCCACTTTAAGACACAAGATTTATATGAACACACCCAGAAGCTTTTGGTGGAGTATCGCTCTGGGTAGGGGTAAGTGTGTGCCTGCGAGAAGAGAGACCTCACATAAATTGAAATCACACTAGAACAGAGAGATTGGGACTCAACTAAAAAATTACATTGGCATAGCTGCATCTCTCAGGGATGTGATAAATGCCGGGACCCAGTTCAGAACCTTTTCAGAATAGCTGAAGGCTAAGAGCACCTGGATTAGAAAAATCACCACATCTTGGTGAGGAGATGCAGGATGTTGGTCTCCTCCTCCAGAACTCATTGAGATCCAGGATCTCCACACCAGTCCAGGAGGATGACCCAGCCAGAGGCAAAAGAGGAGAGCATTCTCCTGGACTGGTGTAGAGATTCTGGATCTCAGTGAGGTATGGGGGAGACCAACATCCTGCATCTCCACACCAAGAGGCACGATGCCAAAGTCTACAGTCGGATGGCCATCAGCCTGGCCCAGAAGGGGGACTGCTGGATTCAGGACCAGGTCCAGATGGACATCAAAGAACTCTGGCTGGCCTACACAATAGCCAGGGAGAAAATTTCTCACACTGGGGCAGCACCTCATATGTACTGCTACATTGAGCAGCTGGATGCCATTCTGGGAGGGGGCAGGTTGCCCCCCCCATTGTGCACTCTGGCCTAGCCACACCCTCCTCAGCCTCCAAGAGGGTGGGGCTCTGGAGAAGGAGGAGGAAGCCAAAAGTGACACCATGCCCTCCAGCCAGAAGCTCATCCTCAGCCTGAAGCTGTCCTCCCCACCCTCTCAGGATGTCTCCCAGGGCTCAGATGAGGCTAGGGAAGGTACTTCAGGTGAGTTTCATTATTTTCCCTAGATACATATGGTGGGAGGTGGTGGGCTGTGAGGGGTTGTGTGCTTCTTGCACAGCCTTCTCGACCTGGGGCTCGCACAACAGCCTGTGCATGTGGGTGCACATGGAATACCAGTACGGAGCAAATAGCACCATGAGGCTCTCACACAGGAAACTTTCATGCCTTCTCACAGGGTTCCTGCACAGGCCTGCCTTACTCCCAGCTCAGCGGTGGGACACCTTCCCACCTCAAGCACCACTAAGTAAGCTCGGTTCAGGGAAACACACAGCAGTGCTACACATGCCACAGGCTCATGCCCACACTCTCAGGGCTGCATCTGCTCCCAGTCAAGCATGATGAGGCAGAGGACACTAATTCCCTGCACGGAACCTGATGAGAGAGGAGCAGGCAGGGCCCCCAGTAGCACCCTCAGGGGAAAGAGGCATCTGCTGCTCACACACACCTCACCCAGCACCCATCCCCCCTCTCCTCCAGTGATCAGGTATAGAAATCCTCTCCCTGTGGGATGCCACCAGTGCCAGACCTGACATGTGTGAGACACAGAGGGAAGCCGAGCCACCGCATCCTCCCCTTCCACCCACAGGCTCCTGGCCTAGCTGGCACCTTCCCATGCCTGTTAATGTTGGTGAACCTGCCCTGGTGGACAATGGGGGCCTGCAGGACCATGGAAAAGTAATCTTTCCTATGTATATAGTCCGAGGTCATGTGGGTGTCAACAATGGTCTCCCTTTTTAATTGGGGAAGCCTGTGGTGGCAAAGCCAGTGATGATGGGGTCCACATTTCCCAACAGTTAGTTAGGATTGGCCCTGCTTTAGGTAGGGGAGTGGACTCAATGACCTCCTGAGGTCTCTTCCAGCCCTACGATTCTATGACTCTAAGATGGTGTTGATGGCCCTCACCACCTGTAAAAACATAGGAACATAGATTCACAGGGTTGCCAGAGCTGTCAGGAGTTACCTGAGCCCAAACTCCTTCCCACAGCAGAAGCAACCCCAACTAAACCATACCCAGCAGGGATTTTTGAAGGTGGGATGGAAAAACCTCCAGGGAGGGAGATTCCACTACTCCCCTTTCCTAGGCAACCTATTCCAGTGCTTCACCACCCTCCTGGGACAATAGCTAGAGAGTCATACCTGCACAAGCATGGTCCCAACAGTCAATCTCCTCACGCCAAATGCATTCCCGACAAAGAGGTAGCTGTCTAGTGTGGTGAACTTTAAGAGGGTGATGGCACTCACACCTGGAGGGGAATGCCAGGTCGCATGTTGGTGTCCCATCACTGGAGAGCAGAGGTGAACCACACGCAGAGCTCCAGGAAGTTGTCCTTCTGCATGCAGAAGCTCTACAGCCACTGCTGGTCATCCCATCGCTCCATGACAATCAGGTCCCACCAGTTGGTACAGGTTCTCTGTCGCCAAAAGCAGCAGTGCATGGTGTCCAGGGTGAGTGGGAGGGACTGTGGTGCATGAGGAGTGCCAGGGCCAGGGTGAGGAGGTCCCCCATTCCAGGCTGGTCATCATCCTCAAGGAGTGCCACCAGAGCAGCCTGCATAAACCGTGCCAGACAGTGCAGAATGAGGCCTAAGCACCAGTGACTGCTTTGTAGCAGGTCTGGCTCCATGCTTGAAGTGCTGTGGCATCCACAAGGACAACCAGAGCACACGGTATGGAGTTTGTTGTCCCTCAAGGAGGTAGGCAAAAGTGAAGAGGAATCTGAGCTGTGGCTGTGGAGGGGAGCCCCTTTAAACACGAGCCTCAGCTAGCCTCAGGCGGCAGCTCCAGGAAGTGACTGCTGTCCTGATGCTCTCTCCGGACTGCTTCTGGGGGGGGGGGCCTTAAATGTGATTCAGGCTCCAATCAGTATGGATGTGCTATTTTGAAATACATCTGCACTATTTTATTTATTTTATTTTATTTAGGTTGGACATTAGGAAAAACTTCCTAACTGTCAGGGTGGTTAAACACGAGAGTAAGTTGCTAGGGAGGTTGTGAAATCTCTATCTCTGGAGATATTTAAGAGCAGGCTAGATAGACATTTATCAGGGATGGTCTAGATAAACTGGGTCCTGCTGTGAGGGCAGGCGACTGGACTCAATGACATCTCAAGGTCCCTTCCAGTTCTAGTGTTCTATGATTCTATGTTGATGGGGTTTTTGAAATAACACTGTAGTGTAGACATAGCCTAGGTAATCCTCCTTTAGACTTGTCATGTTGATCTTCAAGATGTGGCAAATAGAGGGCCTGTATCTAAAGTGGATCTGATCACAAATGAGGGTTATTGACAGACATAGGCTTTCTGCAGCCCAATCGCAATTTGATTCCTGGGGACCTGGCTCTACGATTACTGCCTGACTGAAAAAAAAATCACCCAAGGATTAAATTGGAACTAAATTAAGAAATAAAGCACAAAATTGAAAAGAAAAGCCTTTAAAAATCAAGTGTGTATGGGGGAAGGAGGAGGAGTGTCACTATGCACAGACTTAGTAGAGAAGTTTTTGCTTTACAGGGAACATAGGGAGCTAAAGATTATAGGGGTTAGCTCTGCCTTGCTTGCTTCCAAGGAGCTTAGAGAGAGGCAAAGCCTATGGGTACTTCTAGTGAAATGCTCCATCATCAGAACACAGGATGCGCACACACTTACAGTGTGATTAACATATACAAGCACCCAAAGCAGCCCTCTTGGCAGGGAAGCCTTTGGCTACATCTAGACTGCAAGCTTCTTTCAAAAGAAGTTTTTCTCAGAAGAATCTTCTAAAAAAAGGTCTTCCGAAAGAGTGTCCACATTCAAAACTGCATCGAAAAAGTGATCTGCTTTTTCGAAAGATAGTGTTGAGATTGATTGGATGCTATCTCGTATAAAAGGCCACCTGGAACCCCTTCAGGCATGGCTTTAGATTACCAGTTGCTTCCAAGTACTGATGCCGGAGCCTTACAGAGACATGCGTTTAAAGGCACCCCCCTGGACAGCCATTTCTCTGTTTCTGATGCATGCTTACCTATCTCTTCGAGGGACAGCAAAGCTCTGCAGTGTGTGCTGTGGTTGCCCCACTGTTTTGGACACAGCTTTTTAATTTGTGCCATGGAGCCGGAGCTGCCCCTGGGCATGTGATGGCCCCACACAGCCATGCTGCAGTTTCTGCGGCACTTTGTGCCAGCTGCCTTCCTGTTCCTGACTGAGCTCAACCCCATGCTCATTCTTGGGACCCTCTCCCTTGGTGCAGGAGCTACATTCTGGCACCCACACCTCATAGTGGATAGGTATTTTTGGAGGTTCAACACCAGTTCTGACTGGTGGGATCGGCTGGTTATGGAGCGGTGGGATGACCAGCAGTGGCTCCAAAATGTGATATGTAACACCCAGCATGGATTTGTTAAAAACAAATCATGGCAAACCAACCTGGTAGTTTTCTTTGACAGAGTAACAAGGGCAAGGGGAAGCTGTAGTTGTGGTATATCTAAAAATTAGTGAGACTTTTGATACAGTCTCGCATGACAGTCTCATTTACAAACTAGAGAAATACAACCTAGCTGGAGCTACTCTAATAGAAGTGTAAATAAGTGGCCTTCCACAGTTAGCTCTGGGTGGGCTGCCAGGACTTTATTTCCCTGCATGTCCACAAATACAGCTGCTTGCTGTTCCTATTGGCTGCGGATCACTGTTCTTGAACAATGGAAGCTGCAGGAAGTAGTGTTCCAGGCCTCACCACTTCCCATAGCTCCCATTGACTGGGAACAGTGATCTGCAGCCAACAAGAGCCACAAGTAGCCGTACCTGCAGATACACAGGTAAATAAAATGCCAGCAGCCTGCCAGGAGATAACCCTGGTGAACTGTCTCTGGCTTGTTGCCCACTCCACTACTATAAGGTGGGTGAATAACTGGCTGGATAACCATTTCCAGAGAATAGTTATCAGTGTTTCCCCATCATGCAGGAAGGGCATATCAAGTGGGGTTCTGCAGAGATCAGTGCTGGGTCCAGTTCTGTTCACTATCTTCATTGATGATTTAGACAGTGTCACACACTTAGCCAGTTTGTGAATGGTACTAGATTGGGAGTGATTGCAAGTGGT
Organism: Apalone spinifera; assembly: GCA_030068395.1. Classification (NCBI taxonomy): domain Eukaryota; kingdom Metazoa; phylum Chordata; order Testudines; family Trionychidae; genus Apalone; species Apalone spinifera. Next base: position 22,368,983 of record JANRFK010003679.1, on the reverse strand, counting down.
TTGGAGGATAGGATTATAATGACCTGGGGAAATGATCTGAGGTAAATAGGATGAATTTTGATAAGGACAAATGCCAAGTACTCCACTCTGGAAGGAACTATCAGTTGCACACATACAAAATGGGAAATGACTGCCTAGAAAGGAGTACAGCAGAAAGGGATCTAGAGGTCATAGTGGACCACAAGCTAAATAGGAGTCAGCAACATGACACTATTGCAAAATAAAGCTAAAAAAAAACAAACAATCTTTCTGAAATGCATTAGCAGGAATATTGTAAGCAAGACAGGAGAAGAAATGAAAATTCTTCCACTTTAGTCCATGCTGGAATACTGTATCGAGTTATGGGCACCATATTTCAGGCAAAATGTGGACAAACTGGAAAAAATCCAGAGAAGATCAACAAAAGTAATTAATGGTCTAGAAAACATGACCTATGAGGGAAGATCGAAAGAACTGAGTTTTTTTTAGTCTGTAAAAGAGAAGACTGAGGGGGGACATGATAATGGCTTTCAAGTACTTAAAGGCTACGTCTACATTGGCGCGCTTTTGCGCCAAAGCTATGCAAAT
>JANRFK010003679.1:22358120-22368316 GCA_030068395.1 Apalone spinifera | reverse complement strand
ATTTGCATAGCTTTGGCGCAAAAGCGCGCCAATGTAGACGTAGCCAAAAGGTTGTTACATGGAAGAAGAAAAACCATTCTCTTTAATCACTGATGATAGGACAAGAAATAATGTGTTTAAATTGCAGCAAGGGAGGGTTAGGTTGGGTATTAGAAGAAACTTCCTATCAGGATGGTTAAACACTGGAATAAATTGCTGAGGGAGATTGTGGAATCTCCTTCATTGGAGATTTTTAAGAGTAGGTTAGGCAAACAGTGTTCAGGGATGATGCTTTTTTCTGCCATGAGTTCAGGGGACTGAGGTTTGATGGCCTCTCAAAGTTCCTTCCAGTTCTAGGGATCATGAGCAGTGGGTATGCTAGGTGGGAGAAGTCACAGCCTTCCCAAACCCCCAGCCTGGCCTTGCCCACACCCTGCCCCCAGAATGCCTACTCTAGGCATTCATGGAGCAGTGTTTTGCTGCCCTCAAGCATCTGTCCTTTCTGTGCTCCGGGGCCAGGTAGGCTGGGGCCCATTCCCCCAGTTTCCCATGGTGCTGCCTGGGGGAGGTGGCTTGGCTCCTGTGGGGAGGTTGGGACTGGGCAGTAGGGGCAGGTCTAGGGGCTTTACTCCACAGATCTACCTTTACTCACCTCCCATGCCTGTGATTCTATGATTGTGCTAACTACAGGGCAGCTCGTTTACAGCTTCTATTATTTCTGTGTGTGTTTTATATAAACACTTGCTAAGTGAGCCACTAAAAAAGACTTACATTTAAATTGAATAGATACAAAACACTGCAGAGCGACTAACATGTGTTTTATTTAACTTATCTCTCTATTGCTTGTCTGTGAAGAATGATGTGGCAAGGGAATCCATACTGTATTTAAATGCTAAGAGACTGGTGAGAATAGAAGTGTCACTGTTCTATAGACTATTGAATTGCCATGCAGTGAGGAAAAGCAACATAGATAGGCAGGTGTGGTTACAAGCAAGCTAAGTGCTTTATTACTAATAATGCATAAGTGTCACACAGGAGGCAAGAATGACTTACTATTGGTATTTGTATTACATTAGTGCCTAGATATATCCCAATAGAGTATAGCACTTTATTGTGAAAGAAACCAAACAAAAAATATACTAGGAGAGTCTCTACCCTAAAGAATTTACAACTGACTTCCATCTCCCAAGCCATCTTTAAATTGGAGGAGGAGAAGATTAAAAGTAGTGCCTAGAGGGTTTTTTTACAATTACAAATCCAAAAGACTCTGGCTCTAAATCTCTCCCATGTTCTTGCTCCTTCCACAACCTGTATTTCTCTCTGAAATGCAGCTGCTCCTCCTTGAACTCAGTGCCTCAGGCTAGGTCTAGACAGCAGGCTTCTTTCAGAAGAACCTTTTTTCAGAAGAGATTGTCCTAAAAAACTTCTTCTGAAAGAGAGCGTCCACACATGAAAGCACATAGAAAAAGCAATCTGCTTTTTCGAAAGATAGTGTCCACATTGAATGGATATTATCTCACCTGTAAGCTGTGATTACTATGAACAGAGTGGCCACCAGGGCACCTGTGCTTTTTCCTCTTTCCTCTTCTTTCGAAAAAACTCTCTCTTCCCCATCCACACATTTCTTTTTCCTAAAGCGCTCTTTCAGAAAAAGGCTTCTTCCTCGTAGAAAGAGGATTACCCAATGCCAGAAAAAACCCTCTGTTCTTTCAATTTACTTTTGGCAAAATGCGATTGCAGTGTGGGTGTAACTCAGGTTTTGTCAGAAAAATGGCCATTTTTCCAACAAAACTCTGTAGTAAAGAGACACCCTCAGCCTCAGCCAGTGTCATCCAGCTTCCACAGTGCCCTTATCCCTCATTTCTCCAAGCCTGAATATCAACTGCCAGATCCTCAACAGTATCCAGCAGAACTGGGTGATTAATCTACTTGACCAAAGTAACTTCATAGAAAAATACACATTTCAGCCACCCATCTGAACCATTTGAGAATTTGGGTCAAATTCAGCAAATACCTTCAACTAAAAAAATAAGTAAATCCCATGGACTGGAACAGCAGCTGCAGCAAAACCATACCAGTGGTGCAAGAACTAGGACAAGCAAATCACATAAACCTAGATCCTGCTACATCTCTGCCTGTTGGACTTTGTAGACATAGCATGGAGAGTCTTTACAGAAATCAGGGAATGCATGCGGGAAACTCTGTGCAGATACTCTGGCAGATACCTGCCCAGCGCCTAGTTGCCCAGTGCTTCTCAGATATGTGGATATATTTCATGGTAGATGATTAAATAGTAGAATAACTTGCATATAGTGCTGTATTTGCCGGCTGGTAGGTCACTGATATCTGTATGTCATCCTCATTTTATTCCATACTTACCTTAAAACATGTAAACATGGCATTGGGAGAATGCATTAATCTTCTATGTTGCTTTTTCAGCTCCAGATACTTTCAATTTATTTTCTGCTTACATTTATAGAGAGATCTCACTTTTGCGAAAATGAAGCCATGTGATTAAACAAGCCACATTTCTCTTTGACCTTCAGTTTACCTTCTCTAGGGATACAATTTACAGTTTCACTAAAGAAGAAAGAGGATTGGAAAGAGGAGGGTGGGAGGGATTTGTTAGCAAACCTGTTAAACAAATTTTGCCTGCAGCAATAGTCATAATTCTACCTTAGGCAAACCCTTAAGTGCTTTATCTACTTTCAAAATTATTAGGAGAAAATCATTTCTAAAGTCTCATCCAAACAAACTTATAATATTTTTTGTATAACTTTCAGATGTGGAGGAATGTGATCTAGGAGAAACAAGAGCTGCCCTTTGAAATTAATTATTAGAGGGTTCTGGGGGGAGGGAGGAAGGGGTTTAAACAAACTGCTTGAGAAGGAAAGCAGGGCGACTTTTATACTCTTCTTTATGCAACTGTCAATCAGATGAAGCTGCTTTTAGGAGAGGAGGGGCTGAACTGCTATGCTACATTTATCAGTCAGTATAAATCTAAACTGGCCTTTAATGAGGCTAAGTGATAGAGGTTTTTTGTTTGTTTCACTCAATCCTTTTTATCTTGCATTTAATCACATTACAGAACAGCCTTTTGTGAACACTCTAGTGCATCCTTGAAATCTGTCATTTGTTTTCATTGTCCCGTAGACAAGTATGGATGAGGGAAGTGACTATCTGGCCTTATCACAGAAGAGATACATATAATCTAATATAGCTCCAGCAGGTGCTTTGTGGCATGAGTCACACGGGCCATACCAATCGTGTTGGTTCCTATGTAAGAAAAGTCTATTTTCTTGTTGTTGTTGTTTAAATGGAGCACACTGGTAAACACAAGCAACTTAGAATATCTTAATTTATATTCTACTATATAAATATCTTAATTTATATAGTAGAAAAATGTTCTACTACTGACATTTTACTGTGTGTAAAGTTGTGTTACACATTAACTAGGGGGCTGTGCCCCCTGCTTGCTACTCTCGCCAACTCCCTTCTCTCTGGGGATAGGTGTCTGGCCAGGGGAAAGGGGGCAGGAGTGGGTTGGAGGCGTGGGGTCTAGACAAAAGAGGTGATGGGCCTGGGGGCATCGGGCTTGGATGGTGGAGAGGACTTAGTGTGGCCTGGGGGGAGGTCAGATTCAGATGGCAGAGGGGACCCAGCATGGCCCGGGGTGTGCGGGGGTCAAGCTTGGATGATGGAGGGAACATGGCACAGCTCAAGGGATATCAGGCTCAGATGTTGGAGGGGACCCAGCCTGGCAGCTCCTCCCTGGCAGCGCAAACCCTCCCCCCCCCCGGGAGTGAAATGGGAGCTGGAGCTGAAGCAGCCCATGCCCAGAAGGGACAATGACAAGGTTGACCACAGCAAGTGGCTGAGGATGTAGGCGAGCGGCAGCATGAGGATGCAGATGACATGATGACGTCTCTCTATTGTCCCACAGGAAAAAATTTTATATAGAGAGATATATAATGAACCTCTGTCAAAGACACAGGGGGATTCCAAATCTGCTGAAATTTTGTAAATCAAATTTTTCAAGCAGAATAACTTTAATCTCAGTCAAATCTGATAACTCCTTAGACTGGCAGTGGTGTTACATGTGTTTCTTGAATATAGAACTTGGAACTGCAGGCCAGTGGTCTATGTACCTATGTTATAATCAGTGCTTTGCACTATATTCTGCTTTACATTATACTGAGCAGTAATGCAAGAAAGCTACAGGTCTATATCCAGTAAGAAATTGGCTTCAGCAAGTTAGTGTAAGGCTTGAAACCTATGAACACTGAACAGATACATTAGCACAGATAAATAGCCCAATGAAAAGCAGCTGAAAATAGAGTTTAAGGAGATGTTGTGACCACAGGTATATGATTCAGCCACAGAAGTGGCCTGGAGACAAATTAACATACATAACAGGCATGAAAGATACATCTAAGGCTAGCCTGCTTGCTAGTTTATATATAATTTCTTATAAATTTCCTTTGGGATTAATTATTTCTTAGTATAATAGGCTTATAAGGTTATATTGTATTTTGTATATTTATAGTATATTTTGACTGTAAGACAAGCAAATTATAGGCCACATCCTATATGTTAAGCCAGAGTAAAGTTAGCATAGTGATGTTTGGGACCCTTCATTTACATCAGAGATGGGCAACATGTGGACCATGAAGTTCTATGTGTGGCCCAGGAGAAATTTTGTTTCACATTGACTGTGAGAGCCATGCGCTCCTTCTGCATCCAATCAAAATGCTGCTGTGGTTCAATTGGCACACCCCACAAATTCTAGGTACACAAGCACAGTTAGCAAAACTACTCTACCCTGGGAAGCCATCTTTGTTACGAGAATCTTGCAGCCATGCCTATGGCCCACTCACCAGTTGAAGGAGAGCCATGCCTATGGCCCACTCACCAGTCTAGATTTCCCGTCATTAAACTAGAGACATGGTGATGAGCAAATGCATAAGGTCCATATATGGCTGTGACCTTTTAACATAGAGGTTGTGTTAAAAAAGCTTGGCGTAGGAGCTCATAGCCTTTTAATCTTAATAGATATATCACCACTTGGAACTTGGAAAGTAGTAAAATAACCATTTAGGACAGAAGTAACAAATGTGATACCTAATCACAAAAGGGTCATTGTAACAAATTGATGCCTGTGATGAATTGCAATTGATATCCTAACCCATAGGAAAAAGTCACTCCAATATTAGTAAGACAAGGAAATACAAGTAAGGAAAAGCGGAACCCCCTCCCTACTGTTATGCATCAAACTTTATGTTGTTAGCATTACATTAAAAAAAATGTATCCTGGCAAAGGGATGGTAGAAGAAGGATGTGTAGTCCTTGGGAGGTGCCAGAAAGATGGCCACTTGTGATGACAGGGAGGGTGTAGTGATGAGGAAGACGATGGCTAACATTTCAGATTGTACTACACAAAATGGCACGAGTGTAATGGCACATTCTGTAATCTGGGTTTGGGTATTTGTGACTGTGCTAAATGTATTTATAAGCTATAGTTATAAATATAGAAGAGTTCTTATAATGTGAGTGCTGCAACTATACACATTATGGTACCCAGCTATATAATAATTGGAATAATACTAGGTCTGACCTTGGGGCAAGAACCTGTTACCCCTCAAATGACAACTGGGCATTCTTAAGTAACCAATTTCATTAATACATGACCTAAAGAACAGGCAACAGGATGAACTATGGGGTTGATCTAAAGCTAATTCATTTTGCTGGGTACTGCCTCCAGCCCTGTCTAGTAAGGTCTTCAGTTCTGTCAGACAAATTTTAATGAGGGCAAGGGAGAAGCAGCCTCCACAATTCAAACCCTGAAGAATGTAAATGTTTCAGGTGAAGCTGAAGTTATTTCTGACCTACCACCACTGGAGGCTGGCTTGGCACATTGATTGTATGAAGCCAAGGGCCTGACTGGCTACTTCATTCAGTTTATTTGTGCAGGATCCCTAGGAGTCCATAGGAAAAAACCCTGTCTCCCTTACGTCAAATAAATGGGTGGTGGGAGCAAGCAAGAGCCACTCAGGCCCCTCCCTGCCATTCTATGCAATAGCTGGACATATTCAGAGCTTGTCATCACCCTTAGCCTTCCCTCCTGCTGCCAGATATCTTCCTCCTCACAGGCTCCTCAGTGTGCTCTTTGTCCTCTCCCATTCCTTCATCACCTCCCTTTTTCCCCTCTACCATAATACAGGTTAAGGGAAAAGCAGTCAGATTCTTTCCAGCTTCTCCTAAACACTGCAGCCCAGCTGTGGGCTGATATGGTAGATTCAAGCTGAAGTGCAGCTGCTAGTGATTATCCTCCAGAGGCACATAAGGAAGGAAGTTACTGCTTCTTTATTGTTTTGGCCTGATGCTCAAAAGCACCTGGAAGAACCTAGACTGCTTGTCAAGTTTCCTTTGCACTGGTGGGATAAAGATCCCACAGCCAGAATTTATGGGGATTTGCAATCTGTGTCCAAATTTTGCTGCTTAAGCCCATTTCTATTTACCACTATAGGCTAGAAAGAAAAAAAAAAAGTACAAAGTCCTGTGAGTGATGCAAACATAAAACCAGGAAATGCAGCTGCTTTTGAACATTCCCAGAGCCATGTGATTTAAGGAAATGGACCATTGTTTCCTACTGTTTGGGCCTCTACACTACAGTCTGGTGCTGGAAGAGATAATCCCAGAGATAGTGTTGCTGATGCTGCCAAAGGTAACCCAGCAAACTACTTTACAATGATTTGGCCACTTGTTCACGTTTCAGTGATAAACTTTATGCATTTTTTTCTCTGCTTCTTTGTGAACATGCCTTAATTTGAGCTATAATCTTTGTAATCATAGCAATGATATTTTTTCTGCTTGGGTGGGAATGGTATGGCTGTATAACCTGTTTTGGAAGATGGCATACTCTAGCAGGGCTTCAGATTAAGAGAAATAATCTCTGCAATTTCTGGTTCGTCACAGTTATGCAGTAGGATTGTTTTGAGACTATTTCAGCCTACTTTGGTAAAGAAAGTTGTCTAGATTTTTTTTAGACTAAGCTCCTTGCTGCTGCGGTGAGGGTGCTAACAGTGCTCGTGGAGTGCCTCTGAGGATAGATGGTTGTCATAATTGGGAGAGGTGTTGTGAAGCTCTGACAGAGGAAAGTAACGGCAGCAATTCTTTCTGTTCTAATTGCACCTCTCTCTTTTTCACAAAGTTGTGCTTTCCTTTTCTTGAGCTGCAGGTCTCTTTTCAGATACAGGACATATCACTATGCACTAAATCAGTTCTCTCCCTTGAATTATGAATATTTTGCAAGAAACATGAACCTCATGGCATGCTCCTTGGTGCTCTAAGAGTGACCCGGACGTTGCTAATGTTGCACTCCTGCTGCAGAAAATGCAGGCCGGTTCAGATGTCACAGAAGCTGGGGCTATTTGGTTATGTGGGAATTACAAGAAAGGAGTGTTAAAGCACATGGGGCAGAGGCTTTTCTTTTTTACTTTCTGAAGCTGAACTTCAGTCTTTCAGAAGTCTTTTCCTACCATCTGTTTCTTTGCAGCCTATCACAGTGTCACCACAGGCACTGGTGTCAGTCTTTATTTGCTCTGTACTGCTTGCCTGTCATCACCACCAGCAGCATCTTAAGCAAGATATTCCTCAAGGTCAGCAGCGGCCTTGCCTCTAGATCTCTACCTAAATAGCATGTCCTCCCGTGTCCTTCTCAATCACTGTGCTTGCAGATGTGGGAAGGTTTCAAGGAACTTGCACAGTATTAGGAGTGAGCAGAATCACTTTAGGGGTGATGAGGGACTGGTTGCTGATGCATGTTACCTTAGCCTTAGAAAGATCCATTGCTTGGTTTGACAATTTTGGGAACTACCGCAGTGTCTCAACCCAGCTTCTGTCACAGAAATAGAACACAGCAAACCTCAAAGGATACACTTCATTTAACATAATTCAAAAGAGCAAACGTGCATACAAGCACTGAACTGGGTGTGCTCCAATGGTCCTCTCACAACTGGGAACAGCAGCAACCAGCTGTGCATAGAGCTAAACAGCGGTATCCAGAAGATGAAAAAACCTGCCAGCAGCTTGTGAGAAGGTGCTTTTTGACTGACGAAGATACACACAGATGTGATACATATTAGAGTTTTTGCCTAGTAAGAAGTTACAAAATTAATGCTACTTGTACATTGGGGGATATGATAGAGGTATATAAAATCATGAGTGGTGTGGAGAGGGCAGATAAAGAAAAGTTATTAGTTCCCATAATAGAAGAACTAGAGGACACCAAATGAAATTAATGGGTAGCAGGTTTAAAAACCTAATAAAAGAAAGTTCTTCACACACACGTGTAGTCAACCTGTAGAACTCCTTGCCCGAGGAGGCTATGAAGGCTAGGACTATAACAGAGTTTAAAGAGAAGCTAGATAATTTCATGGAGGTTAGGTCCATAAAAGGCTATTAGCCAGGGGATAGAAATGGTGTCCCTGGCCTCTGTTTGTCAGAGGCTGGAGAAGGATGGCAGGAGACAAATTGCTTGATCATTGTCTTCGGTCCACCCTCTCTGGGGCACCTGGTGCTGGCCACTGTCGGCCGACAGGCTACTGGGCTAGATGGACCTTTGGTCTGACCCAGTACGGCCGTTCTTAATTCCAGTCAGGTCCTAGTTGCCCTGCTTTGGTCTAGGCCAGCACTTCTCAAACTACGGGATGGGCTTCAAACACCAAGCTGGTGTTTTTAGTTTGATTCCTTGCCCTGGGTGGCTGGAGCTCATGAAGAGTCGTGCACACGCAGAAGGCAGTGATAAATGGGACAAACAGAGCTTTGCCAGATGGGCTCGAGCTTCTTTCCCCACCTGCAGTTCCTCACTGGAAGGCAGCCTGGGCTCAGGCTCTCTTCCCCCACAGGAAATGGCGTCTCCCATCCACATTAATGGCAAGCGGCTTTGGAAAAGGGACAAGCTGTGTGATTCAGGTGACAGTCTGGCATTGCTTTGAGAGCTAATTTGAAGTGAAATCACATCTTTATGGACTATAGTGTATAGTCAGTCAGCCTATAATGGGGCATCTGCCTCACCCTTCCTGAAAAAGGGGTCAAAAGCAGCCCTAAGTAGGCTACACAGTAGGCATCCAATCAGAAGGGCTAAAAGGAGCAGCCAATCAGGGCAAAGCAGGTCCATATATCAAGAGAGCTGTAAGGCAGAGAAGTCAGTTCTCTCTTAGGATCCCAAGGAGGAAGAACTGGTTCCATGAAGGGCTGAAGGAATCGCCAGAACCCTGAACAGAATAAGGCTGGGTAAGATCAGGAAGACCAAGAGAGAACTCCAGACTACCAGACTGAAACCTCGGTACAAGGACAGAGGAGGTGCTGGGCCTGTGGGAAGTGGCCCAGGGAAGTAGACTGTTGGACTTGGGGAACGGGCCGTACCTGGTTGTTGGCTATAGCAGTGGTCCGCAGACCAGTGCTGGGCCACAAAATGCTGGCTGCCTGGCCTGTGGCACACTACTAGACCATGCCCATGCCTTGACAAGCTCATATGCAGGATGGGTGCGAAGTGTACAAATGCACCCCCCCCCCCATTGTCCCTGTGTTGGTCTTTCCCCCAACCTGAGGTGGGTGCCTGGCCCTTGGCCACCTTCCCCCCCTTTGCCCAACGCAGTGGGGGACAAGGACCGCCCAGGAGAGTGAGCACGACGCTGGCTTGCAACACCTCGCCTGCCCTGTGGAGCATTAGCTGCACCTGCAGCGGAGTGTTTACTCCAACACCTCTCCCCTAGATTAGAGCAGTGGCACAGCAGGGGTAGGATAGACCCAACTGTTGCTGGGGAAGCCCTGGAGGGACCACTGGGGGGCCCTGGTTGCTGACAGAGGCCCCTTGTGGAGATATGAGACCTTCCCACCTGCTCCAAATGTGTTCCTCAGTCCTGGAAGAGGGTCGGAGTATCCTGGATTTTCATGCTACAGCTGCTCCTGCCTTCCCCAGGCATGCTGAGTAGGCTGGAGCATCTCTGCCCAGTTCATATGTGGGGTGTGCAGGCTGGGGGGACCTAGCTGTGCTCCTCTCCCTCTCTCCAGGAGTGGAGACTAGTGCAGTGAGGTGAAGATACACACCCCAGACTCGTTTTCCTGTGGGCTGTGGGTAGAACAAAAGGCCTAGCTCATGACACTGGGAGTATGTCTACACTTGCAGCCTATTTTGGAATAGGGCAGCAAATGTA
>JANRFK010003679.1:22342847-22355117 GCA_030068395.1 Apalone spinifera | reverse complement strand
TCTATGATGAGGTAACTGCCTCTGTGGACGTGGGAAAGTCAGTGGATGTGGTATGCCTTGATTTTAACAAGGCTTTTGATACGGTCTCCCACAATATTCTTGCTGGCAAGTTATTGGAATGCAGATTTTATAAAGGGACGGTAAGATGGACAGAAAGATGGCTAGAAGGCCGGGCCCAGAGGGTAATGATCAACGGCTCAATTTCAGGTTGGCAGTCAGTTTCTAGCGGAGTGCCCCAACGTTCGGTTCTAGGACTGGTTTTGTTCAACATCTTCATTAATGACCTGGATGAGGGGATGGATTGCACCCTCAGCAAGTTTGTGGATGACACTAAGCTAGGGAGAGAGGTAGATACTCTTGAGGGCAGAGATAGGGTCCAGAGTGACTTAGACAAATTGGAGGATTGGGCCACAAGAAGTCTGATGAGGTTCAACAAGGACAAGTGCAGAGTCCTGCACGTGGGATGGAAGAATCCCAAGCATTGTTACAGCCTGGGGACCAACCAGTTAAGTAGTAGTTCTGCAGAAAAGGACCCGGAGGTTACAGTGGATGAGAAGCTGGATATGAGTCAGTGTGCCCTTGTAGCCAAGAAGTCTAACGGCATATTAGGTTGCATTAAGAGGAGCATTGCCAGCAGATCCAGAGATGTCATTATTCCTCTTTACTTGGCTCTGGTGAGGCCACATCTGGAGTACTGCATCCAATTCTGGGCCCCTCCATTACAGAAAAGATGTAGACACATTGCAGAAAGTCCAGCGGAGGGCATCCAGAATGATTAGAGGGCTGGTGCACATTGTCTACGAGGGGAGGCTGAGGGATTTGGGCTTATTTGTCTGCAGAAGCGAAGAGTGAGGGGGGATTTGATAGCAGCCTTCAGCTTCCTGAAGGGAGGTTCCAAAGAGGATGGAGAGAGGTTGTTCTCAGTAGTGATGGATGGCAGAACAAGGAACAATGGTCTCAAGTTATGGTGCGGGGAGCAAGGTCTAGGTCAGATATAAGGAAAAATTTCACTAAGAGGGGTGAAGCACTGGAATGGTTACCTAGGTAGGTGGTAGAATCTCTATCCCTAGAGGTTTTTAAGTCTCAGCTTTTCAAAACCCTGGCTGGGATGATTTAGTTAGGGTTGGTCATGCTTTGGGCAGGGGGTTGGACTTGATCTCTCAGGGTCTCTTCCAGTCCTAGGATTCTGTGATTGTGACTTCTTACTCCAATTCCTGTAACCCTCATTCCACAAGGAGTAACTTAATTTGAACTAAGGACTTAGTTTGAATTAACGTTTCACTGCCGTGTGTAGCTGCGCAGCAGTGAGTTCGGGCTAGTGAAATTTCAAAGTGGCAACCAGACGGGAACATGCAAATAAAGCCCGGGATATTTAAATCCCGGGCTTCATTTGCAACTCCGGTCGCCTCATTTGACTACCTAGCTCGAATTAACAAGCTAGCGTACACATACCCAAAGGGAACTAACAAGAATCCACAGAGCTGTTGGCACCTTCATTGAGTATTAGGTAGGTAATGTCCCAACCATCGATTGTTCCTATTGAGGAGATGATGATCAGAGTGAGAATTTAATTTGTGGATGAATTGTAATTCCAATGCCTCCCTGTATATTTGACTAGTAGAACTGGTTTGTGACAAGACAGCCACTTGGAGATCTTTTAAAGAGTGATTAGGTAGACTGAAGTGTTTCCCCAACAGGTTTCTGGACGTTCCCTTTATGAATATTTGATTTGTGTCCATTGATTATTTCCTGTAGGGACTGTCCGGTTTTGTGTGTGTGTGTGTGTGTCTGTGTGTGTGTATATATATATATATATAGATATAGATATAGCTATATAGCAGTGCTGGCATTTGATGGCATAGATCAAATTACTGGATGTGCAGTTGAGTGATCCCCTGATTTGGTAGCTTATGTTGTTGGCTCCAGTGATGAATTTGCTTGTATAGATATGTGGGCAGAGTTGGTACCACGGCTGATTGCAGGGCTGGGTTCCTGAATTCTCATGATGTGGTTGTGTAGCACAGTTACCGGAAAAAATTTGTTTCGGGTTGGGGAGTTGACTGTAAGTGAGAACAGGCTTCCCCCCCCCCCCCAAGGCCTCTTGGGAGTGAGGGATTATTTTCTAAGATGGGTTGCAGATGTATATAATGCATTCGAGGGGTTTGAGCTGTGGACTGTAAGTAACAACAAGTGGAATCCTGTTGTTCTCCCTTTTGGGTCTGTCTTGAAGTAGTTCATGTCTGGGTACTTTTTTGGCTCTGTCAATCTTTTTTCACTTCTCCAGGTGGGTATTTCAGTTTTAGGAATGCTCTATAAAGATCCTGTAGGTGTTTATCTGTCTGTGGGAAGTTCCTGCTCAGGCCATCTGCTAGTGTATTATTGAAGGTGTACTGCTGCTGGGGTAATTAATGACAAATGAACCAGTTCCAAAAATTGAACTCTTCTGAGCAAAGGGAGCAGGTTGCTTGTGGATGTAAACAATGTTTTCCTATTGTCTGATATCACTTGAATATGTTGGAGTTGTATACTTGGTAAGAATCTTTTGCAAATTTCTAAAAGATGTATGTGCATCAAGGACTCCCAAAAAGGACATATGCTCATCCAGTAGCAAAAGCAGAGTTTCAGAAGAGCAGGGGGAGGGAGGGAGTGGAGAAGAGGAGGGGAGAAGAGGGCAACAACTGTATACACCAGGATGTGACTTTTTTCCTGTTCCCTAGACTATCAGGGAGCGAGGGGAAAGAACTTGCATTCTGAGATTTCTCTTCTACCCTTTCCCTTCACCAGCCAGGAGTGAGAGGCATGCATGGAATGCAAATACTTTCCCTCACTCCCTGGTAGTCCATGTCCCATAGCTCATGGCTTCTGCCTCCTCCCCATCCTCCCAAAACTCCACCCCTGGCCAATAGGGGGTACCCAACTAACAGGAAGGCATTTGATCAATATTTTACCTTGTGAGGAGAGGAGTGAAGCAAACTCCTATGCATGCATATGCTTTGCTCTTCAACCAAACTAGACAGTTCCACAGTTTGACTGATTTTGGTCATGTTGTATTGTTTTCCATGTATACTGTCCAAAGCCATCCCTATAGGTAGCAATGTCAAAGTCTCATGAAAAGCCTCATGTAGGTACATACTTAGGATGAGACTGAAGAGGAGACATTAGCTGAAGTCTATGGGCTCCTTCAGAATTGATTAACCAGACTCTTACCTGAGAGAGGTAAACCCTGGCCTTCACAGGCTCTGTTGCATGTCATCTTGCCTCTGGATTTTCTGATAAAAAGATTGGAGTTTATCATTATAGGCTTTGGGATTTTTTAACCTCAGAGCTTCCTGAACAGTATGTTATCTTTGTCTTGTCCACAATACTACCATGTTCAGCAAATCTACATAAAAGGGAAGTGACAAAGCAACCCATGCCACACAAAGCCTTCACCTAACCAGTATCTCATCTAAACTTATTCACTAACCATTAAAAGGTCTCAATCTTACTATTTAACAATTCATCAACATCAAGACCCTGATTTGCAGCAGCAGGAGGGAGAAGGGTGCATGTTCAGACCAATCAGGACTGCTACCAAAAAATCTTAAGTGCAGAGGGCATGTGATAGGAGTCAGCAAATGAAGAAATAAAGTCCCTCCTCTCCCCCACAAAAAAGCTTAATGTTTCCTGTAAATGTACATCTACACTACAGAGGAAGATTGAAGCTGCCAGTGTCGACCTTCCAGGGTTCAAATTAGTGGTATAGTTAAGACAGCCAATTCAAAGTGAGAAGGGCACTTCAGTCAATGTCAGTAACCCTGATGTCATGCGGGGTAAGGGAAGTTGAAGGAAGAGCATTGTTCCTTGGACTTTCTGCAGTGTAGACAGTGCCAAAAGCCAAACTAAGCTACTTTCACTTCAGCTATGCAATTAATGTTCATATCTTAATTCAACTTTGTCCTGTAGTGTAGGCATACCCTAAATGTCTCCTACAGCATGCAGGCTACATCTGCACATGAATAAAAACAAGGCATTATTTAAGACATATACTTCTTATAATACCCAAGTGAGCTGCTGATCCAGTGAAGGATTAGAATTTATAACACTGCATACATAGAGACGGGAGCTTCACACTCACACATCTCTTCCACTAACTCCTCCTCTCAATAAAGAGAAAGCCAAACCAAACTCCACCCTACTCACCAAAATGCCAACAAGTACCTGAGCCCCAGGGGTCATCCAGCATTTTCACAAACCTGACCCACTCAGACTATGATCAGGAAATCTGCAGCAATACTCTAACGATTCCAACATTGACTGGCTGCAGTATGAATGAATTTCCACTAGAACTCTCCTACTCTAGGTTTGGAAAGATGCACTTTGGCCCAATTTCCTGGTACTCTGGCCCAGAGAGGGGAAAAGAAAGGGCATGTCTTGGATACAGGCATTTGGCCATTTGTGCTGGAGAGGAAGGTGAATGGGGGATCTGCAATATCGTGCATGGGTATTGTGAAGCCCGTGATCATGCATAATAGTAATCACTCCACAGATTTATATAAATATATAAGCTTTGTTCTTCATATTTTCATCAACTTTTCCTGATTGCTGCAGTTAATCATTTGATTTTAGGTATTTGGTGAATATTTTATATACTTCTAAAATCACTATCTTAAGCTAAGATCTTTTCCACATTTAGGAAAAAACAGGCACAGCTTCTTAATTATTCCTGTTCCTCTAGATAATTGAATTTTCATTTCAGTAAAGTTTCCCTTATATGTGCAAGAACTCAAAGTTAGAACTAATTAACCTATATTTGAAGTACCCTTATGCTGCTGCTATCAAAGCAGGTGCATTTTACTGCAGTGTGAAACATGGGCTTTGACTGACATTTATTGACTTTTGTGCCATGAACATATTACATGTCAGCTCTAAGACTTCTCAGAGATGATTAATTTCTGCTAATCACTGCATGATGTACAGCACTGTTTTTATCTGCTTGGTAAGTCACAAAGATAAATCCTCTGTCGCTTTCTTTTTAATGGATCGGAAAAGTCCATTTTCATTTTGTATTTAAAATATTGTAATGAAGAGTATGCCACCAATTTCTAGTGGCAGTGATAAGGCCTTATTTCATGTGGTGGAAGTGTGTACATAAAAAAAGAATCTGTGTTTGACCTAGTCACTGAAGCTAGTGGACCTATGCTAGTGTAGCAGAAGGGAATTTGCCCATACTTCACTTAAAATTAGTGTTGCATACCCCAGCAGCATGACTGTGATGTGGGTATGTGCAACAGATTAAAAGATAAAAATGCCTGGAGCCTTTGTGCTTCTTTAAATTATTAGATTGAAATTTCCTACAAAAAACTAAAAATAATTTTGAAAGCACATATTACCTTAGCTCCCATATTAGAAACTGAGAACATTCCAGTGACTCACAGGACAGTGTCAAAATTATACTGTTAACTGGTCCTATCAAAAAGGAACTAACATGAAAATAGAAGTGTCAGCACTAATCATTCTCAACATTATTACTCTATGTGATCAGTAACTTTAAAGTTAGATGAATCTATGCCCAAGTTGTAATTATCCTTTTAAAAAAAGGAATCAGGAATACTTGAATTGAAAGCTGAGGTTCTGATCCACAAATCCAGGACCTCACTATATAACTACCCTTTAGATCCTGCATTATTGTCCCACTCTCCTGGACTGTTGGACTTTGTGTACATTAGGAGTTGAGATCAACTTTAGTTGCATAAAGTCTGTTTTCTAAGGGTATGTCTACAAAGCAACATTTAGAAATAACTAGTGTTATTTCAAAATATCTGAGTTCACATCTACACAGGCAGTTATTTTGCAATAATGTCAAAATACAGTAAAGCTGGAGGATTTCTTACTCTGAATCCTGTAACACTCATTGTACAAGGAGTAGGGGAAGTTGGAGGAAGAGTGCTCTGTTTCTAAATAAGTGCTGTGTAGACACTCCCAATTTTGAAAAGCTATTTTGAAATAGACTATGCAATTGACATATTCATTGAACAGCTCATGTTCATTGAACAGCTGTTTCTTTATTGGTTGAATTACAGGAGTGGGGTAGAGGATTAAAGGGAAACCCAGGAAATACCAAGGCAACATGTGGAGAGCAATGCAGAAGAGTCTCAAAAAAGGCCTTGCATGAAATTGTCCTTCAATGTGTCTGATATGCACTGTCCTGCCCTGCACTATGCTCTTCTTATGGTGTCAATGTCCAGCTGCTCAAAGTCCCTGGCTAGGTGTTCTGCCTCAGATCCCCACCTTGCCAGATAAATGTCCCACTTGGTCTCACACAGGTTATGGAGCATACATCACACTGCTACCACAAAGGGAATGTTGCATTCACATCATCCAAAACACACATTCCACCCCCATTCTGCACCTGCTCAGCCTGTTATTGGACTCCTCCTTGCTGTGGTCCAGGATTCTCCAGTGCTTACATGGGTAAGTGGTGGCTGGTTCACTCAGGACCACTATTGGCATGTCTACCTCTCCAATTCTGATTGTCTGGTCTGGGAATAAAGTTCCCATGTGCATCTTTCAGAAGCAGGAGTTCCAAAAGATGTGCACATCATGCACCTTTCCTGACCATCCCATGTTAATGTCATTAAAATGTGATTCATGAGTGTCTGCAGCATCATGGGGGAAGTACCCTTTGGGTTGGTATACTATGTGGCAAGTTGTCTGGGGGCCAAAATGGGGATGTGCCATCTATGGTGCCCCTGTTAGGGAAGTCCATCACAGCAAAGCCATCCACTATGGTGTCTACAATTCCCAGAGTCATAATCCTTCATATCAGAGTGTTATTGATGGCCTTGGCTACTTGTATGATAATAGCCCTGACTGTAGATTTCCTGACCCCTAAGTGGTTCCTGACTGACTGGCAGCTGTCTGGCATGCCAAGCTTCCATAGGACAATTGCCATGTGCTTCTCCACAGTCACTGCAGATCGCATTTGGGTATCCTGGTGCTTCAGGTCAGGGGAAAGCCATTCATGCAGATCCAGGAACATGGCCTTGTGCATTCAGCCAATTCTCATCATCCCGTGTCCACATCACAATGTTGTCCCATCAATCTGAGTTCGTTTCACAGCACCAGAACTGGCATTGTACTGTGTCCAGAGGATTGACTGGTGGGTGTGTTTGTATGAGTGCCAAGCCTTGCCTGGGCAGTGCCTCCATGCCATGCTGAGCTTTGTCCTTGTCCTCTTCCTGGCAGAGCACCATGCATATGCTCTCAAAGCACAGCACCATAAGACTCACCACAATAGGCATGAGCATGACAATGCTTTCCTGCTCACTGGGCTCCATGCTTGTGCTGCTATGGTGTCTGCATGGGCAGCCAGGACAAAAAAAGGCAGACCACCTCCCACTGATGTCATGCAAAGAGGGAGCGAGTAGATGAGTGCATTCTGGGATGCTGGTGACATGAGCCTGACTACTTGTAGCAGAGCTTTGGACCCAGCTGACACCATGAGCATAGCCCAGAATGCTAAGCTGGCCCTTGTTCCTCACTGTCTGAGAGGACAGTAGGCTCCCTAATTGGGACATGCAACTTCAGACTATATTTGATTCTTCTCAATATAGAGGGCCAGTCTAAGACCCCTAGTGCCATTTAACCTCCACGTAGAGAATATGGAGTCTGTGGAAAAGGTAACAGGATAAGTGGTCATGCAGGAATGTGGAACTGGTTGTGGGCACTAATCAAACCCAGCTGATGTCCTGATTCATTAGTGAGAAGAAAATGTGTTCTCCTTGCCCTCCTTCCAAATAGAACCCTCATTAGAAGCATGTTAAACTAAAATTGTCCTTTCCAGGAAGTGTCATGCATTTAATCCAAAAGACAATTACATTATTCCCCAGAGCACTGAGCTATTGTAACAAATTAATTGAATTCCCCCAATTTGAGCCTGTTACAGTCCATCTTTTGTTTCCATGAAACAGTTGTAAGCACATTTTACGAGAGAGTCTCATACACATTTGATATGGGGCAAGAATATCTCCCACAGCTTTCTAGTCCTTAACTCAGTGAGATGTCTATATTGGTCCCACATGACTTCTGCCAGCCCCAACAATTGCTGTCAGCCCTTCCTTGAACCATATATGACATGTTGCCTTAAACTAAGTCCTCATTGACTCTGAGTAGTTGCTGAATAAAGGCATTATTTACTAGTGCTGTTAGTTCTGTGCCAGACAGCCATGTGTTTATGAAATTCTGCTCCAGTGCTATTGCTGGTTGATTCACCCATATTTTCACATAGAAAATGCTAAGTTTAGTTCACAAGCATACATGGGCTCATTTATTAATATTTGCAAGTAGTCAGACGTCTGCCTGGTATTGGTTAAAATGCCCATAAATCC
The DNA here is from genome assembly GCA_030068395.1 of Apalone spinifera. Lineage (NCBI taxonomy): Eukaryota > Metazoa > Chordata > Testudines > Trionychidae > Apalone > Apalone spinifera. The sequence continues at coordinate 22,346,748 of JANRFK010003679.1, read as the reverse complement.
TCAAGTCACTTGCAAGTATAAACAGAAGTATTTGATGCTAACACTGTGCCATTCATTATTTGCTCTACATGATATTCTGTGTCTAACAGTTTGGCCATCTAATCAGAGACTAGAAACAGTATTGTATGATTTAAGTGACCAGTTATGCAGATAAGTACTGAATTGCAAACAGCCAAAATGAACCATGTACAATCATTTGAAAATGGTTTATGCAAAATAATTATAACAAATATTTCAACTATCTTTGATCAAGCCATTGACAAGATATTTAATTTTTACCATGAAATGGGATCCCACCAATTCGTCCAAAACTAGAGATACCAAAGCAATGTAACAAAGGGTAAAGGCCTCACTTTGAAGGTACTGTGAACAAAAAAGTCCCATTGACCTCAGCAAAAGTTATGGGAGGCAATGTTTGCTTTTACCAAATTCCTAGCAATAGATGCTTAGCACCTCAATTTCCAGGCCCGAGAACTGATGTTATTACCCAATAAATACAATACAAAATTGTGGATAGGAACTCTCCGAGTTCACACAATAGTTCCAGGCACTGTCACAAGAAGGGTCAACTTATTTCTCCTGACATCAAGATAGGATGTAATACAACCTGTGTTTCAGTTCCTAACTTTTCCTTCGGTCTCAGTATCTTGGGGCCGATAATCTTTCTATTTCAAAACTAACTCCTGCCATCCCCCATCCTATTTGGATAATATTCTCCTTCCTGCTTTCAGATCATCATTTCTAAAATCTTTTATGCCATACAGCAAAAAGGAAGTTTCTAGACCAGTTGGATACATTCTTTCCCATAGGCATGGTAATAAGACCAATATCCAATAAAAAGCATCTGTCCCAGCTAAGCCAACCTTTAGTGCCCTGGACATCTCCAGAGAAGGCTGGAGCTGTGATATTACTGGAGGACCACCCCTATTTCCCGCCCACCCCCATCTTCACAGTGAGTGGATTGATCCCCGCAGCTCACTAGTAGCAGAGATCTCTGCAATCTAGAACTGATGTTCCTCAAGGGAAATACAAGATAAGAGTATAGAAGTTGTACATAGTATTACAAAGTATTACAAAGACTGGAATTTAACTTGCCAGGACTTCAGTAACTGGAGAACTTAACAGAAAGATCATATGGAGAGAATCTGCAATTATTAAATATTTTGCTTTTTTATCTGACTATCCCCCACCACTACTTTAAGTATCAGCTAAACAGAATCAGGAAGGCTAAGACAGAAACTGTAAATATAGGAAAAATGGATCAAGTGTAAAGGTTTCTGAAATGACAGAAAACTAAGGCTGGTTTTGCTTGCTTGCTTTCATATCTTTATATAAAACCATCATGACAGTATTAATGTCATATATCTATCTTTGCAATCATTTGCTTTTTAAAAATGACCATGGGGGAGGGGGGAGTATTAGAGTGATAAATCTTACAGTTCTGGTTTTTGTACTCTCTGCATTTTTGCTGAGATTTACAGCATCCATATTTTACTAAAAGATTCCAACTCAATCAGGAAGACTTTTCTAAAATGTGGATAAGAAATTTCTTTGTATGTGCTAGGCTTTCCATTGGTTTTGGAAAATATGAAAAAAGAAAGCCACTTTAAATGGAATTGTTAATATACAGTCTTGTCATTTTATTAAAATGTGGGGAGGGGTTTTTTTATGCAGTTGTGTGATTTAGGAGCACCAGTCACATAGCAAGCCAATGACAGTTGTGTTCCCAAATCCTGTAAGTGTTTTTTGAAATCCAGGCCTTACTTGTGGGCATCACGATCAAATCGTGCTTATTTTAACTCATGCATATAGACCTTGTGAAATAACTGAACTGTTTGATTAAAGTAAACAAAGCTCCATCCTCTAGGGTCCATCTAGACTACAGGCTTTTGTCAGAGGCTTTGTTGACAGATACTGTCGACAAAGGCTCTGTTGAAAAAGTGTCTAGACTACAGCCAGTTCTAGAGACAAAGCAAGCCACTTTTTCGAGAGTCTAGATGCTCTTTTGAAAAAGCACAGTGTGGATGCAACACCTTTTTTCGACAGTTATTCCTTGTAGAATGAGGTTTACCGATGTTGACAAAACTGCCACGTTCCAGCGACTTACTGTTGACAGAACTTAGCAGTAGTGTAGATGCAGGTATAGTTTTGTCGACAAAAGTCCACTTTTGTCGACAAAACCCTGTAGTCTAGACATACCCCTAGAGTCAGCCTTTGGATTTGAGAATAGAGGAAGATAGTACCTGTGTCTTGGTACTACATCTGACCTCTCAGCAGAAGATTGCCAGTCAGGAGCTCATGTGATGCAGGCCCCATGCTGCTGCTGTATTACTGTGCTCTGACTTGCAGTTAGCTGCTGCATTTGGCGAGGGTTGGGCCATCTCCAACCACTTAATCTATTAAGCCCCACCTGCACACTCATGTTGTACACCAGTAGTATAACAGCCACATATCATTTCTAATGTGGTGGATCTGCAAATCGATATTAACCTTGTGGTTGTTTTGCAAATTCTCTTCTGTCACAAGAAAAAAAGATTGGTTCTTTGGTAGACAGTGGGCATAGTGCAATGAAATGACAACATGCTGCATGATATTATAGAAAATCCAATGTCTTCTCAATAAGCATAATTATTTACAGCCAGCCTGATTAGCTTTAAGCTCTCTGTATTTCCATGTTAATATGTAACCAAAATGATTGAACCCACCTGTGTGTGAAGATTGGCTCCAATAGGTGAATGCATACCAGTACAAAAATGTAAAGAAATACAAAATGAAAATATAATGGATACATCTGTGTGTGTGCGCATTATGCAAGAGGTCAGACAAGATTATAAGGGACTCCTTCTGTCCTTAAAATCTGTGTCATGAGTATCCTATGACAATGGTGCTAATGTGCCTTCAGTTTATAAGACACATTTTTACAAGCTTCCAATATGAAAAAACCCCAAACCTTGTATTTCAAAAGGACCTGTGGAAAAGTCATGTTTAGTAGCAGCAATTAATTATCAGAGTAAGTGAAAATAGACATGTTTGAGTGGCCTAGCTCCCTCTTTATTAAAACTACATGTATAGTACACTAGTAAATGTTGAAAAATGTAAAAAAAGTTCTATATATAAAAACAGATTTTGACCCTTTTAATAGCTTTGTTGGATTCATAAAAATGTTCTATTAGAATTGTAGAGAGAACTCTGGCAATGTACCCCACGTATTTCCTAATAAAAAGGCAAAAGTGAGATGGATATCAAGAACATTTACATCAGAGGGCCTATTGCCTTATGGCTTATTAATCTTAACTGGCTCTTTGAATGATCCTTATCATTCACCTCCATTCCAATATATGTATTGCTCATCATAAAAAAGTATTTGTACTTTTCTAATACTCTTACAGAAAAGTAGTTATTTAGGTTTGTGATGATTTTAAACAATATAAAATTCAACACTGACATTGAGCTGTTATGAATAATTATATAAAGCAGGTCTAAGGATCTGAAATCTCTCTATTTTAGAATGTGTCTACCTGTGAATCTTTGTTCAAGAACTCATTCTATACAGTAAGAGCTAGGGCCACCAAATTTGGCATGCAGCTTCCTCCTCTCCTGACTTAGAGCAAGGTCAGGGTTTGGTTATAAAGGGAGGGGCGGTTTGGAGGGACACAATATGAGAGTGGCCACTGGGGGCAGTGAGCCTGCAGGAGAGACCTATACTGCAGAGTGTCCATTGAGGACAGCCATACCACCGAGTGAGTGGCCTGCAGGGCTGGGACTCCAGCATCTTGCCTGACAGCACCCCAGTACATAACCCCTCCCCCCCCTTCCCTATACCCTTTGCCCTCCTCTGAGCCCTTGACCACAGCACCAGAAGGGAGAGGTAAGAAAAAAAGGCTCCTGCTGGCTGGGGGGG
>JANRFK010003679.1:22310892-22329069 GCA_030068395.1 Apalone spinifera | reverse complement strand
TTTTGAGTTTTTGGCTAGCTGTTCCTCAAAATCTTTTTTTTGCTTTTCTTATTAAGGCCCTGGGTTACCTTGCAGCATCCATGGACCCTGGCAGCCATCTAAAGCTGAATCATGACCTGCACTTTGAAAAGTGGTGCTATTCCCTACATGTTCTGATACTACACTGTGCCCTGGAAGTGGCCAACAACAGGTCTAACTCTGAGTCATGGGGCCATGAGACTCTTCACACTGACCCTGCCCTGAGCAATGGCTTCCCACCCCCTTTGGCTGGGAAGCTGCGTGCCTCCAACTAGGAGCTAGACCTGCTGCTGGCTGCTTGCATGGTGCAGCGTGATCCAAGGACACACAGAAGCCTGCCTCTGCACCTCTGCCGAGCCAATGACTAAGAGGTGCTGGAGGTAAGCCCATGTCTCAAGCCAACACCCCAATCCACTGCCCCAACAATGAGGCCCCCAAAGCCAGAGCCATTCCAGAACCCAAACCCTCATGTTTAACCCCTCCCCAGAGCCTACACCCCAAATCCAGAACCCTGACTCCTTCCCAAGGTCCAAACTCCTGCCCTTCCCTGGGCCCACTCCACAGCCCTCATCCTCAAACCCCTATTCCCACATCTACAGCTCTGTTGGGTCTTGGGCATCAACAATTTTCTTCAACTGGGTTGCCAGAAAAACCATTTGAAAACCACTGATACTAGGCGTGCTGCTCACTATGCTTGCCAACCCCCCTCTGGCAGCTTTTGCAGCCGAGTGCATGAGAACATGATGACGTCATCCTGTCGCCCGGCAGGAAAAAACTTTTTTATATATATAGAGAGAGATAAGGCACCAAATTCCAAGTGTGGTGGGCACATTAACTTTGTCTTGGCTTGCATGCTACAAATGTGGGCTTGGGTGGTCCTGAAAGGGCATGTCTACACTAGGAAATTATTTCAAAATAACTACATTCAAAATAATAACTCCAGAAATAACAAAATCGAAATAGCAGGTCCCCACTATGGGGGAGCCTTGAAATTAGTACGAGGCAAGCTCTGTTATTGTGGATGCGCTACCTCAACTCGGAGCCCCAGGAAGCACTGGGCAGTAATTTCTTCGAATTACTCTAGGGAGTAGTTATTTTGAAATAGCAGCAGAGCATCCATCTGAATGCTATTTCAAAATAACTATTTCTAAATAAGCATTCTTCCATGAGGAAAACATGAGTAGAGATGTCAAAATAAACAGCCCCTTATTTTGAAGTAACAGGCTTGGTAATGTGGATGCACCACTTGTTATTTCAAAATATGGGGGGTCATTTTGAAATAACTCCCTAGTGTAGACCAGAAAAAATAGGGCTCCTGGCTACAATCCAGATTCTACCCCCTCAAACAGGACCCTTTTCAGAACTACTTGCTTTTGGGTATCAACTAACTTATCATGACTTGTATGTTACGAAAGTGTTACATTGGTGTGTGGGATTATTTTAGTATAATATTTCCATTGAATATAGAAAGATAGAATAGCATGTTGGACCCCCTTCATTTAAAATGTATTTCATTGGTAATGAGTTTCTGAAAATCTGTACAGCCACAACACTCCCAAAAGCATGACATTTGCAGCATGTTTATTGTCTGTAGTTTTAGAGCACAATAAATGCTCAACAAGGCTTCCCTGATCTCAAAAAGAAAACTAGATACAACAGCGGGTTTGGGTGACACTGATATTGGGCACCTGGACACAATTCATATTCAACCCCCTAAAACATGATCCCATTCAGAATTACTTGCTTTGAATGTCAGTTAATTTGCTAGATGGCTGCCTAACATTCTAGTCTGCTGATTTGTATGGATTTTCATTATAGTGATGTGCGGAATAATTATTTTACTAATTATTCTAGCAGTTATTTTACTAAGCAACAGAAAAGGAAATACTAAACATCGCAGAAGCTTGGTGGAATAAGGATAATCAATGGGATACAGAAATGCCAGGGTACAAATATATCAAAAGGACAGGACGGTGAGGGTCATGCTAGCAAGGGAGTTGCATTATATATGAAAGAAAGCATAAAATCAAATAAAGTAAAAATCTTAAATGAACCAAACTGTTCCATAGAATCTCTACTAATAGTAATTCCATTCTATTAATATAAATATAGCAGTAGAGATGTATTAATGAATAGTATGGTGATAGTGTGTGAAATGCTCAGGGCGATTAGAGAGGCTATACAAATAAAAAAGCCAGTAATAATGGAGGTTTTCAACTATCCCCATATTGACATTACCTCAGGACAGGATACAGAGATAAACTTTCTTGACACCTTAAATGACTGCTTCTTGGAGCAGCTGGTTCTGGAGCCCACAAAAAGAGAGGCAATTCTTCTTCATTTAGTCCTAAGTGGGGTGCAGGATCTGGACCAAGAGGTGAATATAGTTGGACCATGTGGAAATAGTGACCACAATTAAATTTAACATCCCTGTGGCAGGAAAAAACACCGTAACAGTCCAACACTGTCGAATTTAATTCAGAAAGGGAAACTACACAAAAATGAGGAGGTTAGTTAAATAGAATTTAAAAGGTATAGTGCTAGAAGTAGCATTCCTGAAAGTTTCACTGAAACTTTTCAAAGACACCACAACAAAGGCTCAACTTAAATGCAGATCCCAAATTAAAAAAGAAAAATATAAGAGAACCAAAATGGCTTAACAACCAAACAGAAGCAGACCACAATATTTATTCTTTCTATAACAATACATTCTGAGAGAGAATATATAAACTCTTATTTTTAAGCACAATTTGATGGATTTCTTTTCAGATGTGGGTAAAATTGAAGCTGACAGATATCACCAAGGCTATGTCTAGACTACAGATTTTTTTCAAAACAAGTGGACTTTTCATAACAACTTCACCTGCATCTAGACTGCCGTCACGTTCTTTCGAAATTAAATCAAAAGAACAAGGCTTTTTTTTTTACAGCGATAATCCTACTCTTACGAGGAAGAACACCACGTAAGAGTAGGATTACAGGGAGTGGTGTGACCCTCGCCCTGGAGCTGGTCCCCACACAGACCTACGAGTGTCACATATAGTACTTGGCCCTGTGTGCACGTGCGAGGCAACAACCACTCCCACAGACAGTACTGCCATGTGCAGGCGTATGGGGGGAGGGAGGGCACTGGGAGGGCCAGGCTGCGCCAGGCCACTCTCCAACACCTGGGAACCCACTGTAGCTGGACACATCTCTGGGCTGCTTGGCCATGGTGGGTGGGTGTGGGGCCAGGGGAGAGGATGGTGCCCTGGGAACCTCAAGGCCTCTGTGAGGCAGAGGCTGCTGGCCAGGCCACATGTGGGCTTGCTGTCAGAATATCAGCGTCCCCTGTTCCAAGGACAGGTACTCACTGCTCTCAAGCAGGGACAGTGTGTGCATGTATGACTGACCACTTCTCCCTCTTGTCCTCCACAGCCAGACCATCCAGGCCTGAGGGTCAAGCTACACGAGTCCCACCACCCATCCGGGTCCATGGAAGCCCCAGGCAATGGTGCATCTATCAAGCTCATGCGCCAGCTTTCCTGGAGCTCATGCGCCAGCACATTGGGGGCCTCCAAAGACTGCAGGACACCATAGCTGAGAGAACGCAGGCAGAGGCTGTGTGGCATACCCTCTTGCTGGACAAGCTCATCCAGGAGTGCACTACAATATGTGCCACAATCTGGGAGGTCATGGCTTTCCCAGATCCTGTCCCCATTGCGGCTCCTCCTTTTCACCCTTCTCCTGCCCCCTCCCCCCCCCGCACTCCCTTTCCCCTTCCCCCTATCACCCTCTTCCCTCTTTACCCCCTCCTCATTCCCTGCCCCCCACCTCCTGCCATCACAGACTCAGCTGCAACCCCCCCTCCTGCCCAGCCCCCTACTGTCCCAGACCCCACCCAACCCTGAGTCCGTCAAGATCCCCAGACCTGAGGCGGCAGGAGCTTGCGGTCCAGGTGACACCTTCAGTCCGGAGCCTCTCTCCCTCCTCCCCCATCCAGGTTCTGATCCCCCCTCTACCCCAATTAATCACATTTATTTCAACTGAAAGCAAAGTTTATTTTTCAAACATACCCTGGTGTCTTTGTTATTTACAGTTATTACAATTGAATACAAAGTTTATTTTTCTAACATAACATGGTGTCTGTATTGGAATGTCCGGTAAGTGGGGGCAGGGATGGGTTGTGGTGGGAAAGGTATTGGGAGGCCAGGGTCAAGCCCCCATTTGGGAGGCCCTGAGGAGAGTCATTGAGCTCCTTCAGAGAATCTCTCCCTCAAAGCCTCCCGGATGCGCACCGTGGCTTGGCAGATGGCAGCTGTCTGGGGCTACTCATACTGCCTCCCCTCGCCACTAGCTGCTGTCACCCACCCTGGGAGGAAGGTTTCCCCTTTGCTCTCCACAGGGTTGTGGAGCACTCAATACGCAACCACCACTTCAGGGATGTTGCATTCCCCCATGTTGAGTCGAGTGAGCAGGCATCTGAACCTTCCCTTTAGATGCCTGAAGGCACATTCCACCTGCATCTGAGCTCAGTTCAAGTGTGCGTTAAAGTGTTCCTTGCTTGGGTCCAGGTGGCCAGTGTAGGGTTTCATGAGCCCCAGCATCAGGGGGTAGGCCACGTGCCCATGATGCAAAGTGGCATCTGCATGTCTCCGACTGCAAAGTTCCACTGTAGGAAGAATGTTCCAGCCTGAGATAGAGGTAGGACTTCCTAAATATGTGGGCATCATGTGCCCGGCCTGACCACCCGACACAAATGTCTGTAAAACTATTCCCAGTGGTCGACCAGGGCCTGCAGCACCATAGAGAAGTAGCCCTTCCTGTTTATATACAGGGTCACTCAATGGGGTGGTGCACGGATTGGGATGTGTATTCCATCGATGGCTCCTCCACAGCTTGGGAATCCAAGGGCAGCAAAGCCAGCCATGATGGTGTCCAGATCTCCGAAGCGGACAATACTGTGCAGCAGCTTTGAGTTGATGGCCCCCACCACCTGCAGAAGGAGACATAGAGAAACACACAAAACGGAATTAGAGGTGATGCCTGAGCCCTTGGGAAATGCCCGCCATCCTCACCTCCCCCTCAAAGACCACATGAGCCACCCCCCTCAGGCTGCCCTCCCAGCAGCAGGGCTGGGTGAAGCCAGGACCCCCCCACCGCTCCACCCCACACTCCCCCTGCCCTTTTCTGATGATCCCCTTTTCCCATCTCCTCCGCCCCACAGGGACTGTCCCCCAAGAGTGCCTTACCTCCATCAAGATGGCCCCAATGGTGGACCTCCCCACGCTGAACTGGTGTCCCACCAAGCAGTAATTGTTGGGGGTGGCAAGCTTCCAAAGGGCAATAGCGACCTGCTTCTCCAGGGGGATGGTGGGCTGCAAGTGGGTGTCCTGTCATTGGAGGGCAGGGGTGAGTCAGGCACACAACTCCAGGAATGTGGTCTTCCTCATGTGGAAGTTTTGGAGCCACTGCTGGTCATTCCACCGCTTCAGGATGAGCCGGTCCCACCATCAGAACTGGCGTCTAGCCCCCAAATCGCCTCTCCACTAGGAAGTTCGATGGCAAGGCCATTGGTCCTGCACCAAGGGAGAGGGTCTCAAGACTGAGGTCTGAGTTCAGATGGGGCAGGAGCATCATGACAGTGTCATGGAGGTGCAGCAGAATTTGCAGCATGGCAGTGTGGGGCCATCACCTGCCCAGGGGCAGCTCCAGCTCCAGCTCCAGCTCCATGGCAAAAAAATAAAAATACAAATATCAGAAAAACCAACACAAAACCAAACTGCTGTGGCATCCAAGAAAGCTGGTCAACCAGAGCAAGCCCTGCAGAAGCTTCACTGTCCCTCTAAGAGGTAGGCAAGCCAGCAGCAGAAGCAGAGAAATGGCTGTCCAGGGGAGTCCCATTAAGCACGCGTCTCTGCAAGCCTCATGCAGCAGGCCCTAGAAGTAAATGCTGCCCCCATGCCCTGCCAGAAGTGGTTCTGGGTGCCCTTTTTGCAAAAGAGCGTCCAGGCTGTCTGGACGCTCTCTTTCGAAAAAGTGGATCTTTTTTAAAATCTGCTTTTTGTAGTCTGGATGCTCTCTTTTAAAAGAAGCGTGTAGTCTAGATGTACCCCAAGTATTTGCACTAGTTTGGGTTAATGTACTGCCCTGAGAGCACTTTACTTAGACAACTGTTTTACAATATTAAAAAAAAAAACACTGGGCATTTGGACATTTCTCACCATTGCACCTAGGTATTTTGATGCATTGGAAGGTATACAAATAATTCTCCCCCTTATCCCCCTTGCACTCTACCACATCTTCTATGTTATCTTACAACAACATATGGAATTAACTCAGAAGGCCCTAATACAGGAGAAATATCAACACATCAACTATTCTCTTCATCGGACAACATCAAGTGAGCCATGTTATCGTTCAATGACAGCTGGAACTGAATAACAAAATAAACACAGTGGGAAATATCTACATGCAAAAACAATTCTGCCAATCAGAATGGAATATTTCTTAAAACTTTCTTTACTTTTACAAAAAAAGAGTACAATTTAACTAAGATATGAAACAGAGCTTGCTGCTATTTAATACTCTATTTGTTGAGTGGATGCACAAATTCACCTCACTATCCTATCTATATTAAGAGCTCTTTCATAAGTGGCTCATGGCCAGAAATAAATTGTGTTTTGGAGTCAAGAGAAGTAGCATGTGGAGTGTTGAAATGTCTCAAAAAGTAAGTTAACATTTTAAACATTTAATGAAGCAAGAGATGGATGGTAAGCGAACATTGACCTGTATACTCAACATTAGGATAAATAGCATCTGAAAAGACTTCAGGACATCTTGTTTCTGTGTCGGTTTTGCATAACGAGTTGGCTGGCATTGTGTCAGTGAAGTTGCTTGACAAAATGTTTTCCCCACCAATGTTTTCCCCACTGAAAGTCTACAACACTAAAAGATAACGACACTAAAAACATGTGGAGGTTGACAGAAAAACTTAAGAGACAGGGGAAAACAGCCTGACAAGAAAAAGAACTTCCAAAAGAAAACGCAATCCAAATGACATGGAAAAATTCACAGGCAGGTTGTATGATATGGAACTTTTAAATTTATTTTTAATTCTGTGAATGTGGTTTAAGTCTTATTGAATTAAATTCTAAAATATAATCTCAATTAACCAGAGTTATCTGAAGATGTTAGTTTACCATCTTTGTGAGTTCAAGTCTCTGCCTCCATACAAAATATCTGCACAAAAGATACCGGTATGGATAATTCCTCAAATGTTTGTTTTGAAAAATATTCTAATATTTTTCAAATTGTCTAATTCACAAATAAAAAATAGCTTGTAGGCATGTGAACGTCTCTAGAAATTACCATTATAGCAGAAACTTTTGAGAAATACATTTTCAGCTTTTGGAGCTGCCTTTTCAGGGTTTGCTGTTAAAAATTAAGCTGTTTATAAAACAGAATGCTGCAGAATACTAAGTCACCAGTCCATCAATAAGCATCTAATAAAACTTCCTGGTTAGTTTATTCACTCTGTAAAGCAAACATATTGGGATAATTGCAGCATTATTGTAGGTAGTTTTGTATATCAAAACCCCAAGGAGTCCAGATTTATTATAGTGGTTGCAATTTTATACTGATAGGGAGCTTTTTTTTCTAAACATCCATTTTTAGTTTACTCAGACAACAAAGAAAATACCCTACTTAGTTATTCCACATGGTCACCCATCCAAGTGTGACAGCCACCATCATGACCAACACGGGAGACTGAACTGTTGATTCCAGGGGAAACAGCTCGAGTTTCTATAGCTTAAGCTACAGAACCACACTCTAAAACTTGCGCTTGTAGCATTCACATCCTCTGGTGATTTAGGTACAGAGGAAGAAACCTAATACACCCTGAACAGTGGCTGACTCTAGCAGAAAGGCCAAATTCTGACCTGCTGTACTGCCGTTTTTTGTTGCACCTATGCTGACAGGGCTGGCCAACACATTCCATTACAGCATGCCTGGGCAAAATACGGCCTGTGGGCTGAATCTGGCCTGTAGATGCTGTGGGAAGCTCCTGCTTGCACTACCCCCACCTTCATGCTGTGGGGTGGTTTCACTTTAAAAACTGAGCCTGAAGGCAATGGGGAAAACTCTAGGAACCATTCCAGCACAATCCCATTGGCTGACTTCTGGCCAGAAACTGGCCAATGGGAGCTGCCTGTTTCAATAACAGGCAGCCTCGAGGAACAAGGAGTTTGTAATTATTCACAGAGCACATGGCAGCAGCCTGGGCAGGGATGGGGCAGGCAGCAAGTAGCTACTGGTAAATCTCCTGGCCAGAGCCTACTTCTGGCACCCCACACCCTCCCTTCCCCAACCCTCTGCCCCCTTCTCCTGCCCCCCTACTCCACATACCCAAATCTTCTGCTCCCCTCCTGCACCCATTCACCCTCCCAGATCTGGCACCCTAATCCCCTGCCCCAGATCATAGTCCCCTCCTGCCCTAGCTCACAACCCAAATCCCTGCACTCTTTCCAGTACCCCAATTCCCTGCCCTAGATCAATCCAACTCCCTGCACCCAGTCCAGAGCTCCCAGGTCTCAACTGCCTCCTTCATCCAAACTCCCTTCTGCACCCAACCTCCATCCAGACCCTGTACCTCCTCCATTAATATCATGGAACAGTGTGGAAAATGACCACTTTCTAAATTCTTGGAGTGCCCTCCCCCCATCAAAAATTATTGCCCATCCCAGTGTTACAGTCTGTTTGCTGGATCAAAACCAGCAACAACAAAATTAAATACAGCAAGGAGGTGCCTGTTCTCTTTTCTTTGCCGGAGCAATATGTGGAGCACCCATTAATTCAAATACATTCATTAGTAGATTTCCCTCAAGCTCAAGGAGGGACAGCGAAGGAGCAAGCAGTAATGTGCATAACCTGGACAGTGTAATTCACTTTTCATCAGATGTTCATTTTATGAATGTGTACCTGGACATTCCAAGATGTAAATAGTCTTTAGCAATAGTTCAGATCAGCAGCAGCAGCAGAAAATGAACTGTGAATAAAACATGTGAAGATTATCTCTTCCTCGTAGTTTAGTATCAGGACAATAGGGAGCAGGGCAATTTTCTGGACTCTAATAACTTGTGATTGAATATTCCAGTGTTATATGGGCCTCTCATTTCTAGGCTTCTTCAGTAAGCATTCAGTGTTCTACAAGCAGCAGGAATAGGAACACCATCATCTTGACCCAATAATCTTATTAGTATATATTTTAGAAATGTGTTCCTGTCTGCCCTTCCATCTGAGAGTCCATTTATTCAAGAAATCCTCCTAAATGGTAAGAGCTAAGACCACCAAATTTGATATGCAGCTTCCTATTATCATAACCTAAAACAAGGTTTAGGTGTTGGTTTTACCAGGACAGTGGGGTGTGCATGAAATTTGATTATTTTTCATCAAATGGAAAAGGAGGGGTGTGATAGCAGAGATGGTTACATTCACAAATGACCACAGGGGAGCAGCAAGTGCCTGAAGATTGCCTATCTCATAGAACAGGAAGGGACCTTGAAAGGTCATTGAGTCCTATTCCCTATCAGGACCAAGTACCATCCCTGACAAATTTTTGCCCCAAATCCCCTCCACAGGGATTGAACTCACAATGCTGGGTTTAGTAGGCCAATGCTCAAACCACTGAGCTATCCCTCTCCCTTAAGAAACATCTGTTGTCTGGCATCATGACACCACCACCCTGGTCTGCCCCAGGGAGCAGCTGCTAGACCCTGCATGCCCCCACTACCACAGACCTGCTCCAGGGAGCACTGGTGGGCGGTTCTGACATGTTCTTCCATGTCTCCTGCCATGGCAGCCCTTCTCACCCTCAGGCCAGGTCCAGGAAGCACCAGTGGGTGGGCTGCATGGCCATCTCCAGGCAGGGTGCAGGCAGCACTGGTTGGTGGGCCACGTATCCCCTCCAGCACCAGCAGGCAGCCTACACAGCCCCTTTCACTCCCTGGCGTTCCATGGTGTCCAGGAGTTTGAGGGGCAGGAGTGCCAGACCTGGGTGAAGAGGTCCTTCGGTTTGGACTGGTTGTAGTACTCCTGGAGCAGCATGTGGGCTGTCTGGAAGAACTGCACCATGAGGTGCAGCACAAGGCCCGTGATCCTGGCACTGCTTTGCAGCAGTTCCATTTTGTGAGTGCTATGGCATTCACAAGGGCAACCAGAGCACACTGTGTTTGTTTGGTGTCCCACAAGAGGAGAGGATGTGAAGGAGTGGTGTGAGAGATGCAGTCGTAGAGAGGAGCAGCTGAATGCAGGCATCATAGCTTGCCTGACCAAGTAGCCACAGGAAGGATCTGCCCTCCTGGTGCCCCTCTTGGAGTGTTTCTGGGGGCTCTAAATCCAAGGTAGGCTTCAATAAGTATGGATGTGCTATTTCAAAATAATTGTGAGCTATTTTGATGCGTCCCCCTGGTGGGAATGCGCTATTTCGATTTTTTAATTTCAGGAGTTATTATTTTGATTTTACTTATTTTGAAATTATTTCCTATAGTAAACATGCCCTTAATGAAGTTTGGTACAAAATCCACCACAGAGCCTCTCTCAGAGCCTTCTGGGATTCTATTCACAGAGTTGCTTTCAACCTGCATTTCTCTTTTCCATATATTAAACCATTACGAGAGTCTTCAGTAAAAGAAATGTTGTTCTCTTTTACTGCCCTTCTTGATGCAAGATCATGATAGATTTCTGCACTAGGGAGATGTCAGCTTTTAATGCCACAGTTTGGCCAAGTGGGTACAATTTCTATTTTTGAGTTCTTTAAAAATCAGCAGTATGCTAATGGATGTTATGTCTTATGGAGAGTTGCAGATCTTTGCCTTGTTTCAGACATTTCCTTACAAAGTGCTAAAACTGGAGTCCAATATAATTTTGAGCAATACCTTTTGAGCTTTGCCATATTAAAGTCTCCAAACTAAAAAATGTAAATCAGAGACCAAAAATTCCACAGCATCACAGTATTACATCTGCCCCTTAGGCAGACCTTACACAAATGCTAATCCCCTTTTTTCTTGTCCACATTAATACATTCAAAAAGAACAGAAGTAAGTTAATATTATTGAACAACTACAAGATTAAAAAAGCAACAATGAGTTTGTATCATTAAACATACTCATCTCGGGAAGTAAAACTTAGAGGGTCTCGTGGTTTATTGAAGATAGTCAAAATTACAAGTTATCACTTTAAATTGTAAGGTGTTACAGGTCCCGCTTGTAGGATGAGAGTTTATAGGGGAAGCTGTAAGTGCTGGGTCTGTTTGGGCAGTCTGCAAATAGCCAGCCTAGTGCAAGATGGGTTGAGTTATGCCTCTCTGCATGAAGTAGCAGCCTGCCATGTCTCTTCCTATTTTATGCTATTCTGTGTTTAGAATGAGAACAAAAGAATGGCCATACTGGGTCAGACCAAAGATCCATGTAGCCCAGTATTCTGTCTGCTGACAGTGGTCAATGCCAGGTGCCACAGTGGAAATGAACACATCAGGTAATCATCACGTAAGCCCTCTCCTGTCATCCATTTCCAGACAAATCAGAAGCTAGGGACACCATTCTTACCCATCCTGGCTAATAACCAGGGCTCGGCAATTAATGTAATCTACTTGCCCGTGGTGAGTAGATTACAAGCCGGCACAGCCGTGCAGCACAGTCAGCACATGCGCCGCGCGGTCTGCGCATGCGCAGCATGCCGAACTGCGCAGCTGGCGAGCAGGGCTTGCCACAGCTTGGTGAGCCCTGCTAATAACCATTGATGGACCTAACGTCCATGAATCTATCCAATTCTTTTCTAAACCCTGTTAAAGTCCTAGTCTTACATCATCCTCTAGCAAGGAGTTCCACAGGTTGATTGTGCACTGAGTGAATAAAAACTTCTTTTTGATTGTTTTAAACCTGCTACCTATTAATTTCATTCAGTGACCCCTTGTTCTTATATTATGGGAACAAGTGAATAAGTTTTCCTTATTCACTTTTTCCACACCAGTCATGATTTTATAGATCATATCCTCCCGAAGGGTGTGTCTAGACTACAGGGTTTTTTCAGAAAAAGACCACTTTTTTTAAAAAAACTTCCCCTGTGTCTAGACTGCTGCCATGTTCTTTCAAAAGTAAATTGAAAGAACGCAGCAGTTTTTTCGACCGCAGAAAACCTCATTTTATGAGGAAGAACACCTTTTTTTGAAAGCGCGCTTTTGAAAAAAGGTGCTATGTAATGCAAACTGTGCTTTTTTGAAAGAGATCATCCAGACTACCTGGGTGCTGTCTTTCGAAAAAGCGGCTTGCTTTTTCGAAAGTACTGGTTGTAGTCTAGACGCTCTTTTTTGAAAGAGGCTTTTTTGAAAGAATCTTTCGAAAAAGCCTCTTTCAAAAGAGGATTGCAGCCTAGATGTAGCCTAAGTCTCCTCTTTTCTAAGGTGAAAAGTCCAAGTCTTTTTTAATCTCTTTTCATATGGAACCCGTTCCAAATTCCTAATAATTTTTGTTGTCCTTTCCTGAGCCTTTTCCAATGCCAATATATCTTTTTTGAGATGAGGCGACCACATCTGTACGCAGTGTTCAAGTTGTGGGAGTACCATGGTTTTGTAGAGAGGCAATAAAATATTCTCTATGTTATTCTCTATCACTTTTTAAATGATTCCTAACATTCTATTTGCTTTTTGACTGCCGCTGCACACTGAGTGAATGTTTTTAGAGACCTATCCACAATGACTCCAAGATCTCTCTCTTGAGTAGTTGTAGCTAAATTAGACTCCATCATATTGTAAGTATAGTTGGGATTATTTTTTCCAATGTGCATTACTTTACATTTATCAACATTAAATGTCATGTGCCATTTTGTTGCCCAATCACTTTTTGAAACTCTTCACAGTCTGCTTTGGTCTTAACTATCTCGAGCAGTTTAGTATCATCTGCAAATTTTGCCACCTCACTGTTTACCCCTTTTTCCAGCTCATTTATAAATGAGTTGAATAGGATTGGTCCCATGACAGACCCTTGGGGGATCCCACTTTTTAATCTCTCTCCACTCTGAAAACTGACCATGTATTCCTACCTTTTGTGTCCTGTCTTTTAACCAGTTATTAATCCATGAAAGTACCTTCCTTTTTATCCCATGACAAGTTACTTAAGAGCTTTGGTGAGGGACCTTGTCAAAGGCTTCTGGAAATCTAAGTACGCTATATCCATTGGATCCCCCTTGTCCACATGTTTGTTCACCACCTCAACTCTAGTAGGTTAGTAAAGCATGATTTCCCTTTACAGAAACCATGTTGACTTTCCCTTCAATAGTATGTTCATTTATGGTTTGGGTTCTTGAAACAAGGTAATATAAAGTAGCAACCTTCCAGAAAGCGTATGTTTGGGTTTTTTTCTCATCATTCCTCTTAGTGTATGTTAAACGTAATCATTGGGGATCCTCCAACCACAGAGTTCAGAGTTTTGCGAATCTTAACGTCTGAAGTTCTTTTTGGGGATTGCAAAATTGATTGTATGTCCAAACACATTAGTTCTTGTCAAAGACACCCCAAAATTCCAGCACTCAAAATCACCAGTCACTTAGATAACAGAGGCATACATATGAAACTTTCAACCTATCCTGATCAGAAACCTCAGAAAAATCATGTTTGTCTGTGTGAAAGCCAAATTTCTCCATTTAGGTTGCTCAGTATGCATAAGTAAAAATGTTTCTGTTTATGTAACAGCCACATTGCTTGCAAATATTACACAAATTTGTATCTTTTGTTTTCTAAGATGGAAATTTACACTGCATATAGTCTCAGCAATCCCATCTATCAGTTGAGAACAAAGCATGATTCATTAACAGGTTCCTATCTGTTTGTAAAATACTAAGGCAATTAAAGATGAGTTGGTATTCTTCAAGAGAAGATTTTCCAGCTAAAAATAAAACACAAGACAGGCAGTGACTGGCATCATTTCTATCAACAGTTCTACTGGAATGACAATTTAGCAGCTTTCACATGCAAATATACATACATTTAAATGATTTCAGAAGGATTATAATAAGCAGCTTAATAAATATCTTTTCCTACGCCCAATCTTTCCATTCACTCAGAACTCTTATAAGAAGATAATTCTGAACTTTTTTTTAAATTTTGAAGAAATGTCAGTAACATTTCATTGACAGGATTCTAAACTGTGAGGTATCGTGGTAGTCGTGTTAGTCTGAATCTGCAAAAGCGACGAGGAGTCCTGTGGCACCTTCTAGACTAACAGATTTATTGGAGCATAAGCTTTCACATAAGCTCATCAGTCTGATGAAGTGGGTCTTTGCCCACGAAAGCTTATGCTCCAATAAATCTGTTAGTCGATAATGTGCCACAAGACTCCTCATAGCTTAAACTGTCAGGCTTCTTGTGCAAGAACTGTTTTGCACAAGAGTTCTTGTGCAAAAGGTCTTCCACAAGAACGCATCCACACTGCCATGTGTTTTTGCGCAAGAGATGTGCTTTTGCGCATGAGTGTCCATGGTAGTGTGGACGCTCTCTTGCGCAAGAAAGCTCTGATGGCCATTCTAGCCATAGGGGTTTCTTGCACAAGAAAATCATGTTGCCTGTCTACCACTACCTTCTTGTGGAAGAGCTCTTGTGCAAGAGTGCTTATTTCTTGTGGGGAGAGGAATAACTCTTCTGGAAGAAGCCCTGTTTTCCAACGCTGTGCTGTAAATTTACTTGCGCAAGAACATGCATGCAGTGTAGACACCCAGCAAGTTTTTGCTCAAGAACAGCTGTTCTTGCGTAAAAAGCCTGCAGTGTAGACTTAGCCTCAGGGTGCATCTACACTACACCTTTAGCTTGAAATAAGGTACGCAATTTGAGCTACTCAAATTGCTCAGCTTCTTTCAAGTCAATTTTGAAATAGCTTGTTTTGTAATTTTGAAATAAACTGCTATTCTGAAACATCCCTTAATATTTTTCAAATATTATTGATCTCTATCACTTACAGTCATGTCATCAGGATAGAATCTTAGCCCTCATTTTAAATGAAGTTCCTAGTTATTGTGGTTCCAAAATAAAGTTTGACAAGGTGAACGCTAATGGCTAGACCCACACAGGAAATGAAACATACTTTTTAAAATTTTATCATTTAGATTAGATCTAATTATTTTACCATTTTAGGTTAACAATCAAGTGATTTGCTGCTGATCTTCTATTCATAAGCACAATTTACTAAGGCAGTATTTTAGTTATGTTAGCTAAGTTCTAGCCATATTTAAAAAGGCAAAAGGTGTGAATGTGTATAGTGCTCACAAGAATTGTTTTTTTAATCTAAAATAAGTTCTAAGATGTCTGTGGGCTTTTATCTGTTGGTTCAAAAAGAAAGTGAAGTCACCTAAGCAAAAATGCAGACCTTTTCTACCTGAGAGTGGATTGCAGTTTTTCCAACCTCTTCCCCCCCCCCCCCCCCCCCCCCCAAAAAAAAGAAAAACATTGACCTAAAAGGGCTCTAAGAGAAAAAAATGACAAATTGGGCTTTACTTGTGGATTATTATATACTGCATAGAAGAGACTGTTGTAACTACATTCTACTAGCAATAGGCATAATGTATCAGACAACCATGTTGTCAATACAATAAACTAGGGTTTTCTTCATATTTTAAAATGTTATAATTTAAAGACATTTTTATTTTTACAAGATCATAATACAATTGGTATACAACTGATATACAAATATTAACATAACCAGAATGTAAATAATTTCTGTGTAATATCTCCATTTTATAAGTAGCATAACTGATTGGACATCCAGGAATATATAACTTTAAAAAGTTTTATTTTATTAAAAACTTAAGTTTATTGCCTTATAATAAGTGCCTATGCCTGTAGGAGATATGTTTTGACTGGCATTAGGAGACAAACTGGTATGAAGCAATTATACCACTGTATAAGCTTCTTCACAAATTCATAGCAGTGGTTTATACCTGAAGGGAAACCAGTCCACATTAAGTTATTTCAAGAACCCAAAAGTTTCCCTTTACTTCTGAGCCAAAGGAAGCATGGACTGGAACAATGACATCCTCATTCCAGGCTTCCTCAATCCTGTAGAAGTTCTCTCTCAGGAAATCTATTTCATGATTGAGGGAAGACAAGACTAGCTGACCTGTTTAGTGCACTCACCTCCAAAACCCGTGAGGCTAAATGGTGCAAGGTATTGCAAAGGAAGGAGGAGTTTCAGGAATAGCATGAGATGAGGGGACTTCTGACAACATGTATGACAGGTTCAGTCACAAAGATCCCCTTAACACTGTCACATGATGTGCTGAAAATACCACTGAACCCACCTGTCTGCCCTCTGGGGCACCCCACCATCCTGACCTGCTGAGCCAGAACCACTGGTCTCCTCCGGTGATGGCTCAGGGTTGGAGTAACAGCCAACAGCAGAGCAACACCGATACTGAGATCCACTCAGCACTGAGAACACTCAGTCAAAGGGATTTGAGACAGCACAGCCCCAAAGGGACTAAAACTCAGATAAATCTGTCTGACTATGCCTAAAAGTTGTATACAGAGCACGCTCATAAGTTGTTTGTACCTTTTATCAACGAAAGAGAGAGATGTGTGGCTGTTGTCCCTCCCCACCGCCACCACAGAAATTATTTACCCTGGGTTTATTAATAAACAAAAGTGATTTTATTATGTATAAAAAATAGGGTTTAAGCAACTGCAAGTAACAGCAGACAGCTCAAAGTAAGTTTCTAAGCAGAGTACAAAACACACTAGCTTAGTTTAATACTCTAAGAAACTTGTTACATGTAAGTAGTTCTGTTCTCAAAAGCTAGGCCACTTCCTCACTTGGGCCCAATCCTTTCTCTTGTTCAGTCGTAGATATTTCCAGCAGTCATCTTCGATGGTAACCAGGGGTCTCTTGGCATCTGGCAGAAGCCTCTATTTTTGGTTTCATGACTTTTTCATACATTTTGCCAAAGGCAGGAATCCTTTGTATTCTGTTCAAACTTCTCTCACCTTGGGTAGAAAAGTACAGCATCCAAAATGGTTTCCAACAGCAGGTGTCCTGGTCACATGTCTTTGTAGGACCAACCACAATCCAGACTCGCAGGAGAAGCAAGACTATTCACAACTCATTGTCCCACATACCAGGGCATTAAGTTCCTTATGTATCACTAATGACCTTCACTCAGCAGGTCCAGATCAGTAAACAGTTTTGCACTTCATATTTCTAACTTCAAATACAGGAATGATATTTGCACAAAAATAGAATAAACACTGTTAGCAGATTATAACTTTTAAAAGTAAATTGCTCAGGTTCTTAGTTCAATTAATTTTTCTTTTTTGAAAAATAAAATGAAAACATAAATGCTTCATTTGATTCAAAGCTCTGGGGTGGAGATGGGGGAGAAGGGGTTATTCAGGCTGGCCCAGGGAGAGAGAACTATCCCAGCCCCTTCTCACTGCAGCGGCTTGGAGCCAGAAGAGAAGTTCCTTTCTTTGACCACTGCAGCTCTAGTGGGCACAGCCAGGGGAGCAATGCATGTTTCCTGGTTGGGGCAGGTCCTGGTTTATTTGCTTCCTGTACTCCCCAGGCAGAGTGAGGAATGAAAAAAAAATGCACTTTCCCTTTAGTTCCTGATAAAGGTGAACAGCCAGCGATGTCCTAGTACAAATCAGGGGAGGAGGTTCAACCCCCAACCCCTGCTCCCTAAAGGGAACATAGGAGGATGAGAAGCTCAGAGCTCGGGCAGTCCCAGAGGTGGGGCATGCCACTAGCCGGCCTCTTTCTCCTGCCTGGAAGTTCTGTCTCTTTTCTGTATGATTTTATGAGAAACAATTCCATTCCAAACACATCCCATTTTCCTGGTACAACCAAATCCTTAGCTTGTTTTAAGTTAGGGTAAGAGAAAGCTGTATACCAAACTTGGTGGTCCTAACTCTTATGGCTTAGGAGGAGTTCTTGAGCAAATAGACAGAGACAGACTGATAAACTCTCTCAAGTATATAG
Source organism: Apalone spinifera (assembly GCA_030068395.1). NCBI lineage: Eukaryota > Metazoa > Chordata > Testudines > Trionychidae > Apalone > Apalone spinifera. The sequence continues at coordinate 22,311,052 of JANRFK010003679.1, read as the reverse complement.
TAGCCTAGGGTATTTACCTGGCGTTGGTTGGGTCCCTAACTCAGTTAAGGTGGGTTTTTTTAATAGAAGGAAAATGTGAATACTTTATATGAAGTACTGTATTTTTAAAACATAATGGCTACGTCTACATTGGCGCGCTTTTGCGCCAAAGCTATGCAAA
>JANRFK010003679.1:22297089-22310792 GCA_030068395.1 Apalone spinifera | reverse complement strand
TTTGCATAGCTTTGGCGCAAAAGCGCGCCAATGTAGACGTAGCCAGAGTGTTATTTTTATGAAGTTAATTTTTATTTTGGATTTATTAAAAAACGATTATTTTTTTCCATTTTTTAGTAATTTTTTTAATGGGAATTCTATCAAGTATTTTTTCCTTCATATCTACAAGCACTTATCACTCTCTAAGTTTTAACAAAAAGGGCTATAGTCAATTTGGTTTCCAATAGCATTTTCTTCTATTTTCAAACATTAAGCATTGATTTAGCTGTGCCAAAATACAGCACTACTCCACATTTCTCAGTGTTATCTTTTTGTGTAAGGTTTATTGAATAGCAATCCTATTCCAGGTTCATCCTGTTCTTCTGTCTTATCTTGGTTCAGTCTTTTTCAACATTCACTCAGTTATGTCAATTTTGAGCACTGTACTTGCTTTGGTGATTCTATTGCCCGGTAGGCCTGGCAGCAACCACGGCTGGGTTCAATATCTAGGGGTCCATCTCACACAGAACCGGCTCGAGCCCCCACCCAGTAACCTGGGAAATTCACACACCCCTGGGCGCCCCTGAGAGGCAATGCGTCCCCACTCGCAAGCACAGAGTCTGAGTATAGGAAAGAAACATTTACTGAAACAGAGAGAGAAGTCATATGGCATTAACTTGGGAAAATACCACAAAGAGTTCATAGCCCAAACCACAAGCTGAGGCCCCCCAGCCAAGAATCACCCGAAGTCCCAAAGTCTGACACCCCAAAAGTCTCCATCTCTGGTCAGTGCCGCCCAGGGTCCAAAAGTTCACCTGCTGGGTTTTACCTCCCAACCTGGGCAGAAAGGAGGGCAGGGGGATTGATAAGGGCACCTTACGTGGTCCGAGGCCGATGGCCCCACCTCTCCATAGGGTTCTGCTGCAGTCTTTAACGTGAACCACTTCGCCACGCTACACCAGCCGTCTCGTTCCACTCCACCGGACGCTCTGCTGGTCACCTGCCGCCGCTCCTACCGGCCCACATTTACATTGAGTTTTATGATATTATGGTAATATGTAATGATAGTTTACAGGACACAAGGATGTAATATCACTGGCTGTGTGCAGACTACACTTCTCTTTCGACAGAGAGATGTAGATTAGTCACGTCAAAATTGCTAATGAAGCAGGGATTTAAATATCCGCACTTCATTAGCATAAACACAGATGCAGCTTTTTTTTGAAACTGAGCTTTTTCGAAAAAAAAGCAGTCTAGACGTGGATCTGTCAAAAATAAACCCTTTTTCGACAGATCCTGTAAACCTCATTTTTTGACGAATACAGGATCTGACGAAAGGGTTTATTTTCGACAGATCCGTGTCTAGACTGCCGGGGTTTTTTTTTTCCAAAAAGCTCCATTTTGAAAAAAAGCAGCAGTCATGTTTATTCTAATGAAGCGTGGGATATTTAAATCCCTGCTTCATTAGCAATTTCGACATGCTTGATTTGCATCCCTCTGTCGACAGAGGGATGCAGTCTAGATGTGGCCTCTGTGCAGTGATGCAGTATTTTGACACGAAGACACAAATGATATGGTAACATCACAATATGACAGTTTTGGCCTGCAGTACAAATATATATGAGAGTCATCTAATGTCAAGCTCTGAGTCTCAGCATTTTAAGCATAACCTTTAAGAATATTTCATGAAAGTATTTTTGAAAGAAGATCAGACTATGCCATGAACTCTGAAAAATAAACCTCTCAATGTAGAATATGTACTACCGCTTTAACTACATTCTTGTTTTTCTAGTATCCAGCATGCTAGCCATTTAACAATCAAGTTAGAAGATGTGATTCCTGATCCAAATGCCTTGCGGTCATTATTTATAATTCCCTGACATATTAAACTATGTTATTTCGTTGACACTGTATGCTGTTGAGAAACAAATTAAGTGTTTTAAAACCACTTAAAGATTTGTGATTCTTGAAGAAAACACCAAGGTTTCCTAGGTTCAGTGTATTCAGCCTTTAGCCTCTAGTGCTACTTTAGAAAATGGATTTCTGATGTTCTTTTTTGATTAAATTGATCTGTCACTATTAACTTGGTTTTTCTTTTGTGAACAATCCATTTTAGGAGAATTTGTCTGTTCTATATGGGCACTGGAAAGTGAAATCATGTAATCCTAGAATACTAATTTTCCTTTCAGGGAAAGAGAGTTGTTGCCACATCAAAATTTGCCACACAGTCACATGAAACATTGTATTTCCCTATGCAGTGGTTGAATTTTAATAGTTTCTTGCATTTAATTTAAATACAAGAAATCTCACTTAAGGGGACATCAGTACACCCAATGAAGTCTTTCAAATTGCTAGAAAAAATTAAATGTAAGAAGAAAAGTGACTCATGCCTGGAGGTGCCCTATCACATCTGGATGTGGTATAACGCCCTGTGCTGACAGTCATTCTTGGTCCTTGTGGTAGCTGGTTTGTTCTTGTGACTTAGCCATCCAGCCAGGTCACTTTTGACCTCTTCCAACAAATAATAGCCTTGCAGCCTCAAGCCAGCTCTTTGGCTTGAGACTTGACTCAATAGTTCTTCCGCCCTAATCTCCAGGGTGTTTACACCACTATTTCCAGTAGGATAACCCAGTTCTCCCTCTTCTCTGGGTTTGAGTCCAGGAACCACATAATAAATAGGTAAGAGCTCATGATTTAAACCCCCTGCATTCTTCCTGGACCGCCTCCTGTCTCAGCCTGTCTTCAGGCCTGTCCCACCAGCCCCTTCCTGGGCTCACTATGCACCTGCATTCATCTCAGGTGTGAGTTGTCCTTCAAGGCAGTGGGTCAGAGGATTCTTCTCTGGAGTTCTCCAAGAAGTCTCAAGCCAAAAGTATGAACTCACTTCCACTCATTCTGAGCTTGAACTTTAGTCATTCACAAGTATCTCCCACTACTGTGCTTCTCAGCTGAACACTGACATTGCAGAGCTGCTCTTGGGCATCCTGTGCCTATTTTCATATCCATACACTGAACATCAGACCATTCTCAAAGAGCAGAAACTCCTAGCTCTCTCTCTAGGGTCTCTCCCTAGCTGAGATATCTGTCCTTTTATGGAACCTTGACTCCTTTCCAGGTGGATCAGGTAACTGACATACTTAATGTACTTCCAGGTGCCCACAACTGGGTTAATTGAGCTCTTAGACCATTGCTAACACTTCAGGTGCTAGTGAGAGGTTTATACTACATCAGGATGTAATTAGAAATAGAAATAAACACAGAATTTGAAATACCACTGGGGTTTATTCGTAGTAAATACAAATATTTTAATGGTAGGTTTCTTCAACACTATTTTTGTTTTTATTTATAATGCTCTAGCATCTAGATGCTCAGTTGTGCTAGGCCTTATAAAACACAGTGTCAAAGGATGATCCCTGCCATAAAGAGTTTACACTGAAACATATAAATTACCATGTTGGTTCATAGATATGGTCCATTTAGTCCACTATTCAATTTTGTCATGAGTCTTGCATTAAAAGTTTGAACGTCAACATATTGTGAATACTTTTATTTGCAACTACTTCCTAAACCAATTCATACTGTGTTATTTCTAGCTAACCTGAGAGTTCTCTTCTCATGCATTTTGGAGCTAGATATTCTACGAAAGAATTGTTTGAGGTATTGAGTAATTGCTTCTCTAAAATTTGATGGAAAGTGTTTGTATTCTGAGAAAGTCAACCATTATTAGTGTTTATTTGATTTTTTCCCCCTAATCTGCTTCACCATTTTACATTCAATGTCTTTTTTTTCTTGATCCAGTTACCTGAAGTATAATCCAACTACCATATTCATAAACACTTGGAATTTTTATCCCTACAAATTCTATTGGATGGTAATTTAGTTAAGTGATATCCACTTGTGGCATATATCCAAAGTGTATGTTAAGGAATCTGAAATTAATGAGATAGGTTAAATTTTTCACTCTTTTTGTAAAATATGAGAAAAAGATTTCAATACTATTCCAACACAATATTTTATACTGTTTAAGTTAAATACAGCATTGTAAGTATAAAAAGTTTTACTTACGTTAACCATAAGGGCTATAAATATGAACTAAGAGAGCAATCAAACAATTTAACGGTAGAACAGCAATGTTGCTGGTTTTGTTTTCCAGATTTCTGAGCAGCTGACAGCAGAGGAACACAGTTTATATTTTAAAGCCCCATGGTAATTGAAAATGAGCGCTTTGTTGCTCTTGTCATTGAAGCAAACAGCCTGGGAAACATTTGGGGCCTCACATCAATGCTTTTGACAACAGATTGTTAGATGGAAATTTCCAACAGTGTTACTTCTGAACTTTTTCCTTGTCCCCCCTAGGCATGGAGTCAAGCCTTTCAGTCTCCATCAGGTGAAATTTTTACAGTATTGACCTTTCAGAGGGCATCTGTTACTTTACTGCAATGAGAACAAATCTCTCATCTGGGATTGTTCATGTGATTTTATATGATTATCAAATGAACTTCTCACTGTTTGATTGAGCTGCAGTGGCCAGCAGAGACCAGAGGAGACACTACATTCTGTTACATTTAAAGATCATTCTAGTGTGGTTACACTGAGGATATTTAATGCCAGCAGCCACAGGAAAAAACGCTTTTCCTAAGAACAATAAATTCATTTGTAAATAGTTTCCTTATAATCAAAATAATGCTACCTTACCTGTAGTTTATAGAATATTCTGTTAAGTTTAACATTTGTCACCTAAGGTTCTAAACTGAGATATGATGCTTGCTGTCATGTTTCTGGAATCAGAGACACAGCACACAGCATCTTAAATTACAAACAGCATTTTGTTGACAATGATTTACTGGAAAATAAAAATGTTTGAAAATGAGTTAATATTCCACTGACAGGGTAAATGAAAAAAATCAGCAATGGTGACATGATACAGAGATAGAGCTTTTTCCTTCTAATGGTGAAAAAAATACATGATCTCAGAATAAAACAGCTGATTTGTGAATGTAAAACACAAAATGATGGGAGCTGACAATGACAAAACAGAAAGCAAATAAGTTATTTCATTATCACAAAGTTAATCATAAATTGTTCTGTCATCCTCTGTGTTTCAGGGAGTGGAATAATATTTAATGTGGTTATTTTACTACATATTTCTAGCTGCATCCTACCTCTTTTCTAGTGTACCAGCATACAATATAGAAAGTTAGCTTATGTACCACTTGCAGTAACTAAAATGAAAGCAAAAGGAAATAGCACACATAATTTAATTTCCAAGAGGTATTAAAAATATATATAAAAACATTACTACCAGAGGTATACGCTGCATGTCAAGTGGGAATCATGTCCTCTCTTATTGGATGACATGAAATGCAATCTCTTGCACAAAAATTTTGTTTGGAGTCCCAACCCCACAGAATGGGTGGTTTATTATAGAGGATGTAGCAGCAACCCATCTAATTAGCTTGCATAACATTTTTCATTATAAACAATAAATCTTATTACCTTCTGTGCAGCGCTCTAGCACCTCCTTGTTTTGCAGGAGGTCATTGAAATGTGTTTTCTTGTTTATTTTTGCCCAATTAGATCCATAGATATGGGGAAATATCTTCTCAGTGGCATCTCTTGTCAGTTTTGTTAGCATTAGTACTACTGTAAACCAGACCGATGAACAACCTCCTCTGAAGGAATAATTTGCTTTTCTCTCCAACTCCATCTTCGCTCACCTCAGCAATGACTCAGCTGTGGAGGACCATAGGGACCATGAGGGAAAGACTGCAGCAGCAGCCCCTGCTGTCACTGCACTATAGCATGAGGCAGATACTGGACAAGAGAATAGAACTTTTTGGAAATGCTACGTTAGGAGACAATTTCTTCCTTTCTGATTAAGGGGTTTTGGATCAGAAAGCCTGACAGCATCTGGCACAAGTTCAGTACCTAAGCCATCCTCCAAGGCCAGCATGATGTTTCAGCCTTGGCCAGTCCCCTGAACTGCCCTGATAGTGGGTTTTATTTATTTACACATTCTTCTTTTGTTAATTTTTAAAAAGTTCTTACTGGGGCTGGATCTTCCTCTCTTAGTTCTTTGTGCAGGGAAGAAAGCTGAATATTGAACATGCAGAGCTCAGCTGTGGACCTCCATACTTGTATCTCCTTCTCTGCCCTCTCAGGCCCTTCTTTACCTATCTGAAACATATGCAAGGACAGAGAGAGAGGAGATGTGGATGCTATAGTGCAAGAAGGAGTCTGTTTTTCAGATCCTTTCTGTAAGCAGCAGCTTAAAAAAAACTACTCAAGCTCAGCAGTAGTCCCTTTTATATCTTCATTGGCACAAGCTCACTTAACTCTCATTCCAAATTTCACCCTATGGTAGCCCTGATTCTGATGCAGTTAATAGATTCCTCTGGAGTTCTAGTACCACTTTCAAGTGAACTATTCTTCAAATGCCTGCTGAAAGACAAGTTGGCCTTTGTCAGAGAAGTTGTCAGTTGTATTTGTCAGATCCTTCTCAGGCTACCTGATGCTAGTCTGTAAGGCAGATAATAAAACGTATTGTGCTTAATTTAAAACTAATTTTGTCACCCATCAACATTGTACAGTTCATGTAGTTACTGGAAAAGTACTTGAATAATTAAAGCTATTAACTTTATGGAAATTTAAACAGCATATCAAACACTCAGTTCCAAGTAATGCATAGTATTAATGACTGGTAAAAATGATCATGTCAGGAAGACTCAGGAAATTAATACTGAGCTATAAAGGCTTCATAGTTAGGGTGCCAGTTCAAATCCAAATGAACTTGATAATATCGTAAATTTGTGAAATGTTGACTGCTCAGTGGATACAGATATGGAAAATCAGTGTGTTTCAGAGATGGTCAGAAGTGATTATCTTCCAGCAAAATTCTCTCATGTTTTTGTCTAAAACTGAAAAATAAAGGTTACTTGCCTGACACAGATATTCTTCAAAATGGACTCTGCATATTCCCGCTCAGGGGGTGCTCTGACTGGTGTAGCCTGAATGGTAGAATTTTAGCTAGCAGTAAACACTCGAGTGCCCACACATCACTCTTGTCCAGCCGTTGGTGAATGTCAAACATTCCAGGTTGAGGGTATAAAAGGAATCTGGCAATCCAGCCACTTCAGTTCCTTTTTCTGTGACCAAGTCCCTTAGTAAATAGGACTTCAAGGAAGTGGGAAAGTGAATTTGCAGAGTCCATTTTGAAGAATTCTGATTTCAGGCAAGTAACCTTCACATCTTCTTTGAGCATTCTGTGCATATTCACACTTATCGGACAGATTAATATGGAATAGTCTCATTCAGAATGATGGATCTCACAGTCCTAATTAAATAGGGATTACAGAAATGCCTTACCAAATTTTGCATAAGATCTAGATTCTAAATCTAAGAAGTAATGTTTAATAAATGAGTGGACAACACTCCATGTTGCTTCCCTACCTCTCTTTATTAGAGGACTATCTAAACAAAAATAATAGATACCCTGTCTGATTTAGTAGAATGTGTTATAATTCCCTAAAAGGGGAACAAACCGCTTATGCACATTGCAGAAGTGATACCTTTCAAAACTACTATCTTAAGAGACCAGTGGAAAAAGCACCATCTCCCAAGGTATGTCTACACTACAGTGTTATTTGAAAATATCTTATTTTGAAACAGTTATTTTGAAATAGCTTATTTCAAAATAACGCATCTACACACAAAATGCATTTCAAAATAGCATTTTGCTATTTCAAAACAGTGAGTCCACACTGAGGGGACGCTGAATCACATTTAAAGCTGGCCGGAATCAGTTCCGGCAGGGCACCAGGTCAGGACTTACTGTGTGGGGCTGCTGCCTGAGGCTATCTGAGGTCTGTGCTTAAAGGGACCCCCCTGCTTTGGACAGCCAGTTCTCAGATTTCCCTGCTTGCTTATCTACCTCAATGAGGGACAGCAAAGCATTTTGTCTCTGCATGCTCTGGTTGTCCTCACTCGGGACACCACAGCACTCAGCAACATGGAGCCAGAGCTGCCACTGGGCACTCTGCTGCTTCTCTTGGATGTGTTGCTGCGAACCTGGCTGCACTTTCTGCAGGCTGCCATCCAGGAGGTCCACTGGGGGGCTGTCAGTATCCAGGAGGCCCTGCGGGAGAGCTTCCATCCTGAGGAGCACTAAGAGCCTCCCTGGTCTGCCCCACTAGGGGCTTGTGCCTCATTCCTCCCTTGCGTACTTCCACTTACCCTTCCCTGACCCCCCTTCCTGATGTCAAATAAAATACATGTGTTTTCATGAACACAAACTTTCTTTATATAACAAAACTGGGGGGGGGAGGGAATGAAACTCTGGTGAGACTGGGGAAAGGAGGTGGGAGAGGGGAGAAGAGAGGGTGGGAAAGGGCAGGAGGAAACCTGGGAGAAGGGAGCTGGTAGGGGGAAGCAAGAGGAGGAAGGGGAAGGGGAAGCTCAGGGCTCAGGGTTGGCGGTCTCGCCAGACCAACTTGATTTTCATGCAAACTTGCTGCTGGGTTTGTATGTGGCCTTTGGTGGCGAGGTTGGCAGCTATCCTGCCATAGACAACTGCGTTCCTCCGTCTAGTGTGGAGATAATAGATGTTGGGGTCATCCCCCCCAAACCTGAATAAGGTCCAATATCTCCACCCTGGGCCTTCTCTGGGCCCTGGCAGGCTCCTGGGAGCTGGCAGACTGCTCCTGGGGAGCGGTGAAGAACTGGCTGCTAGTGGCTTGCTGGCTCATGTTTTGGGGCCACTAGGTCAGAGGCAGTAACTGCTGGCTCTGGGCTGGCAGGCTTGGAGCTGGCACAGGCACTGTGGCCAGAGTCTACCTCTTTAAGGGCTCCGGGGAGCTGGGGAGGGAGTGGAGTGTTCTTGGTTGAGGCTGGAGTGGCCACCAGGGCACCCTGGGAAGGCTGGAGCCACCCTATTTCGAAATAAGTATCTACACAGCACTTATTTCAAAATAGCTATTTCAAATTTGGCTTTATTCCTCATAGAATGAAGTTTACCAAATTCGAAATAAGCACTCTGCTATTTCAAAATAAATTTGAAATAGCAGTTTGGCTGTGTAGACGCTAGGAAAGTTATATCGAAATAAGGGCTGTTATTTCGAAATAACTTTGCTGTGTAGACTTACCCCCAGAGGTTCAACAGGAAGCTACATCGACTATGAGAGCACTAAATTCACATCCCAGGATAGCACAGGGTGTCTTACTAGAATATATAAAGTATTAAGATCTTTAAGAACCTTTTAACTTTATCATTAGTGAAACATGATTTACCATTCACAGGTACAGTGTATGCTGATAGGGGAACTTTCCCTGAAGATAGTGAAAGTTGCTTTCTTATAATAAAATTAAGATTCTAACATAATTAACTGGTGCTTTATATGGATCTATGTTATACATCGATATCCCCAATAAAGATATTTATGCTTTTCCATTTATAAGCATAAAACTTTTTTGTGGACCCATTCCTGAACTTATCAATGCATTATGCACATGAAATGAAAAAGATTCTTTAACAATCGCAGGGGTGTTCACCCCTTGTCATTAGTTGAAGAGAACAAAGATCTGGGTGATGAACCAGCCCTTGTTTCTGTGACAAGTTCAGTGCTAATGGCAGAAGCTCAGTTAAGCTGAATTAAGTCTAAGTAGCACTGTTTTCTGGTCAGGCTGACACTTTGAAAACTATACTGGCTTTGCCTTGTTTCATTTTGTTTATCACTCTTTTCGTGATGTGAAAAAAGGAATCCACATACATTAAGGCCCAACATTGGGGTATTAGAAACACATCTGATGTTGAGTCCCTGTGTCCCTCTGCTCTTGAACAAAGTTTGGCACTTCCTGTTGTTGCTGGACACAAAAACATATATGATCAGATTCCCCTAAACTGAAGAGGTGGGTTACTACCCTGACTTTCAAAGGCTAGTTGCACATCTGACACATCAACCTTCATAGATGAGCTTCCAGAGTGTTTTTTCCTCCAATACCTGGATTAATGTTGAGTGAGCATCTTCTACACACAGTTCTTAAAGATGCTTTTTCTCAGTGCATAATTATAGGGAAATGAGACCCACCTTTCTGTACGGATAATGTAATCATATCCTATTATCTGTGTCCACCTGAATGACCCTGAGTTTGAGCTGAGATAGAAATGCCTTTTAGGCCAACCTGATTGTGCTCAGCTCTAAGATACTGACATGTAGATTCTTTTCCTCTACTTATCAGTTTGAAATACACATGCTCTACATCTAGTCTGTAATTTGTTGCTAACCAGTATTGAATGTCTTTGAGGCAAGGCAAGCATATGGTATATCTGACACAGGTGATGCCAATAGAGCTACTGATGAAAGGGAGTAGGAAGGGAAGTTTGGCTATTACAGGAACTGAATGATATACATGGACACCCCTTCCCCTTTTTGTATCTTAATCATGAGGCCTAGTTAACAATGGACAATACATAGCTAAATGAGATAAGCAAGAAACAGACGTGTTTGTTTAACCAGCCATAAACAAGCTAAGACAGCACAACCCCAGGTGGGGAGCAGTAATTGGGGGACTTATCATGAGTTATGGGCACATAACTCACAGAAAGGGGCCTCAGAGTCTACTCTGTGGTTCAGGAAGAGATAACAAGTACATACTCCCTGAATGCCAACCAGAGTTCAGGGAGAGGGCTAGCACGTCAGCATAAGTTATGGCATCCGTCCCTCACAAATGCCAACCTGAGCTCAAGAGAACACATTGATAAACTATACACAATTGTCATTGCTGTGTACTGTTTACTGTTCTTTTTGCTTTGAGACCCTCTAAGAATGAACTTGTGGGCCAACCTGTCTGCAAAGTGCCACCATCATTTCTATGGACCTGAAATCAGGATTTAACTTACACATTGGAAGAGGAGAATTTTGAGGGATAACACCTGTGTATTAGCAAACATGTTAACCTGAGCTATGGGCGGAGCAATTATGTAATCTTTTAGACTATTGGCTTATTGTGCTAATTTTGTCTTGCTGGTAGAACCTATCCAGGGACTCAGGAACTCCCACCCCATCTTGTCTCTCCGCCCATTGGCACCCTATATAATCTATTGTAATCAGTTGTTTAGCAGTATCTCATGAGCCTAACAGCAAAGTGACACTCTGCCAGTGCTGTGAGTAATAAACCCTCGTGCTTGGATCTACATGGTGTTGAACTTCTGTTCCTTCAATTGACAGTTCTGTGATGTGCAACTTCTGAGGTAAAAGAATATTCAGGAGCTTGTGGTGGGAAAATCCAGTTGTAGCTGGATTGACCCAGCTCTGCCCTTGCTGATATAATCAGGCCTCTTTGAAATGGAGTTTCTCTCTCAAAATGGATTCTTACAGAAACCATCACATAACATAACAACTTACAAAATCACTTACAACATTTTGAAATTGTTTATTTCATAATTTGGTGCTGTCTACACCAAATTTTGAAATTACCCACAATTCCAAAACGTCCCTTACTCCTTATGGAATGAGGTTTACAGAAATGTTGGAATAACAAGCCTTTTATATTTCAAAATAACAGGCTTGCTGTTAGGAAGTGGGATAGCTATTTTGGGATATTTCTGGTATCCCAAAATAGCTCTGCAGTGTAGACATAGCCAAAGTCAGTTATTTAAAAATAATAACTCCCAAAATAACTTATTCCTCTTCACAAACAGGACTTATTATTTTGAAATAAGAAACCCATTATTTTGAAATAACAGGCTTGATAGTGTGAATGCTTATTATTTTGAAATAGGAGTTATTTGAAAGTAACTCCCCAGTGTAGACATGCCTGAGGTGCTACAGGACCATTCGGCTGTGTCTAGACTGCATCCCTTTTCCGTAAAAGGGATGCAAATTAGACACATCGCAATTGCAAATGAAGCGGGGATTTAAATCCCCTGCTTCATTTGCATAAACATGGCTGCCGCTTTTTTTCCAACTCGGAGCTTTGCCGGAAAAAAGCGCCAGTCTAGAAGCGGATCCTGCGGAAAATAAAGCCTTTTCCGAAAGATCCCTTTTTCCTTTTTTAAAGAGGATGAATTTTTTCACACTCATACTTTAAGTAAAAACAAAAAAATTCAAGAGTCTATGGAAACTTTTTGCTACCTACAGATCCACCCAATTCTTAGTTGTAGAATTTTTTTTTTTAACCTACTGCACTAAGAAAAAAATTGCAAGACTAGGTTTGCCAAGATGATGGAATGGTTTGCTGCTGCCTATAACTAATATTAACCATACTGTTTATCCTGTTCTATGTAAAGCATTCAAATTGACATTTCTATTGCAAGAAGAATGAAATAAAAATAAATAGGCTGTGGCTGAGTTTGAGTGTGCTATAGTTCACTGCTCTAGTATCCTTAAGAAATCAGATATAAAACTCAGGCAGCCAGTTTCCTAAGACAAATTGAGGACAAATGCTCATCTCATTTCTGTAAAGAACAACTTGACATACCGCTCAAAAAGACAGGAAAAAAACTGATAGATTGTTCATGGCCAGAACCACAGACTTGCAGCTCCTCAGGAGGTAACAGTGGAGCAAAAAGCTTGCAATAGTTGCTTACGCTCTAAGCAGGTTAAAATCTAATTTGGACAGATATTTTAAGCAGAGATAGGTGTGCTGCATTAAATTATACGTATATGCATTAGTGGCATTTTGAGGCTTCTTTAATGCATGTAAAGTGCTTTGCAAACTTCAGATGATATATATTATAGAAGAATGAAATGTTATTACTTCTCAGATGTGCTACTGCTAAGCATGTGTTTAGATGTAAATTAAATATTTACATCATTTCTATATACTCACAGTTTAAAGGAAAATATTTTTATTTTAAAGAGTCCACAAAAAAGTATTTGGATCTTTTTTTTTTTAATTGAGAGCCTTAATTAAGTTGAACTTCAGCTATTTCAGAAGTTCTGTTTAGATATTTAGGTTTTGTTTTTTAAAGAACATCTAAAGTGAGGTATTTAAATGCATATATAGGAATCTAAACGAGTGACCTGATTTTCATTAGGTGCCAAACATCCACTTTCATTGCTAGCTGCTGCATCCCACAGCTCCCATTGGCTGGGAATGGTGAACAGTGGCTAATGGGAGCAGCAGGTGGCCATATCTGCAGATTCAAGTTAAACAATCTCTCTGGTAGCCCACTCATGGGCAGCAGCCTACTCATGGGCCACAGGTTACCCAGCACTGTTATAAAGAATGGTTTGTTGATCTGTGGCTTCTCCAACTGAACTAAGGAACCTAATACCTCCACGCAATCTACATTCTTCTATCCCGAGAAGATCCTCTCAAATCCTTGACCACTCCTTTGGAAAAGCCAAAGATATCAATGTAGAAGAAAGAGAGAGCATGATTCATGAGACCTGAAGTAAAACAGTGGTCAAGCCTTGTTGATATAAAGCTAAGTGAGCAAAATTCAGGTGGTTGAACAGAAGTCAGGTCCTTTATGAAATATGTCTGCTTGCACTTTCACAGAAGCTGGCAAGAGCAGAGCTGGTAGAGTGAAAGCATTCCTAAAAAATATTAAGCACAGGCCACACTTCAGAAAGGTGGTAGTGTGATATCAAGGATGGTACAAACACACTCCCTAAAAGATGAGAACATAAGAACATAAGAACGGCCTTACTGGGTCAGGCCAAAGGTCCATCCTGTCTGCCAACAGTGGCCAGCACCAGGTGCCCCAGAGAGGGTGGACCGAA
>JANRFK010003679.1:22280300-22296989 GCA_030068395.1 Apalone spinifera | reverse complement strand
GTGCCACTCCACCACGCACCCGGCCTGCTCTATCCTTTCGATATATTTTATATCGCCGTATGATTGTGTCCCACAGATTTTCCTCATTCCACCAGGTTTCAGTAATGCCTATTATGCAACCTCCTCCTTTAATATGAGGTACTCCAGTTCACCCATCTTATTAGTCAGACTCCTCGCATTTGTGTAGAAGCACTTTAAAAATTTGCCACTGCTTACTTGTCTGCCCTTCCCTGATGCATTGGATTCCTTTGTATGCGGTTGTTTGTCTGCTCTGGCCCATGATTTGCCCTCTCCCCTCCTCTCTTTCTGACTACAGCTTAAAGAATCTCTATCAATGGATTCTCCTCTAGGAGAATTCTCCCTCCGATTTACGTGCATCTCCGCACCAATCGGCTTTCCCCCATCTCTTAGTTTAAAAACTGCTCTGCGGCCTTTTTAATGTTCAGTGCCAGTAGTCTGGTTCCACCCTGATTTAGGTAGAGCCCATCTTTCCTGTATAGGCTCCCCCTCTCCCAATAGTGTCCCCAGTTCCTAATAAAGCCAAACCCCTCTTCCCTACACCATCGTCTCATCCACACATTGAGACTCTGAAGCTCTGCCTGCCTACCTGGCCGTGCACGTGGAACTGGAAGCATTTCCGAGAATGCCACCATAGAGGTCCTGGATTTCAGTCTCTTTCCTAGCAGCCTAAATTTGGCCTCCAGGACATCTCTCCTAACCTTCCCTATGTAATTGGTACCTACATGTACCACGACCACCGGCTCCTCCCCAACACTACACATAAGTCTATCTAGATGCCTCGAGAGATCTGCAACCTTTGCACCAGGCAGGCAAGTGACCGTACGGTTCTCCCGGTCATCACAAACCCAACTATCTATGTTTCTAACGATCGAACCACCCACTACTAACACCTGCCTCTTTCTAACAACTGGCATTCCCTCCCCCTCAGAGGTATCCTCAGTGTGAGAGGATACCACAACATCCTCTGGAAGGAGGGTCCCAACTACGGGATGGTTTCCCTCTACTCCCGTTGAATGCTCGGTTCCCTTGAGACTTTCATCCTCCTTAAGAGCACTGGGGCTCTCAGACTGGAGGCGGGACAGTACTACAGAGTCCAGGAAAGTCTCATCAACATATCTCTCTACCTCCCTTAGCTCCTCCAGTTCAGTCACCCTGGCCTCCAAAGCCCGAACTCAGTCTCTGAGGGCCAGGAACTCCTTGCAACGGATGCACACATAGGCCACCCGCCCACAGGGCAGGTAATCATACATGTTACACTTGACGCAATAAACAGGATAGCCCCCACTCTGCTGCTGGGCTTCTGTCTCCATTTTTCTAATGAATAAGTTTAAGTATAAACTGGGATTCTTTTTCAACCTCTGGAATATAGATCATTATAAGAGTTATGTTTTAAAGAAGGTCAGAAGCCACTAGTGCCCTTTAACCTTCCCCTCCCCACTCCCTCTCCAAACTCTCTGTTAGCTGCTCCTGTTCACAAGCTCTCTGGTCGCTGAGTCACAGGCTTATATAGCTCTGGTAGCCCCTCCCCCTGACTGAGGCTCAGCCAATTAAGAAAGGCTTCTAGATTTCAAACCTTTTAGAAGCTCCTTCAAACAAACCAACCAACCAACCAAACAGACAAACACAAGCTCAGCACACAGCAAATATCTCCCCCCCCCCCAAACACACACTACAGACAAACAAACAGGAGGAGCTAACAGGGAGTTTGGAGAGGGAGTTCTCCAGGTAAAAGAGGAGTTAAAAGAAGGATGAGACAAGGACATACATGCACACACACACACACACACACACACACACACACACACACTTAAAATTATATCACAGGGTAATAGAAAGAGACGTTTTGATCCAGACAACAAGTGTAAGGGAAAGGGTGATAACTAACCACATCAGAGGGTCAGTAGATAACTTTTTGGTATCACTGTATGAAAAGGAGCCTCAGAGGGAGTGTCGTTGGCCACACTGAGGGAATAGAAAGTCCTCCCATTCACTGAGCTGAGTCTATAGCAACAGGCATATATGTGCTTGTGCAACCAGGATCCAGGGAGTTAGGACTGTGCTCCATTGATAATGAACCTGGCTAGGTGTCTTTGCTACAAACTGAGTCTTCTGGTCTCAGTTAACAGTTTGATTGACGTCTGCTGTGCCAGCTATCTGCGCAGAGCTATCTGGGGTAGCACAAACAAAGAATATACAAACACATGCAGCCAATGACTAACTACAGCCACAAAGAAAATTACTACAGCCTGTATACATCTTTGGAGATGTGCTCAATATAAATTGGTAGTAAAAACTATATTGAATTTTGCTATTTTAATTGAAGCTGCTTGTAGCCACCTGCGACAAAATATATGCCATTGTAATTTAATTAGTTAGGGCTACTATGGTCATACATAGGCTCCAATGATTTCTATCTAAATGCGAAAATAAATTAAAATGATAATGAAAGATTAAAAGAGGGAAGATTTTTATTAACATGCAAAATACAAAAAGAAAAAAAGGGGTAATTGATAAACCATATATAGTACAAGTCCAAATACATGAACGCTTCTTAGTCTATGAATCAACAGTGTGCCCCTTTAGCCAAGAAGGCTAACAGCATATTGGGGTGCATTAAGAGGAGCATTGCCAGTAGATATAGGGAAGTGATTATTTTCCTTTATTGGGCATTGGTGTGGCCACATCTGAAGTATTGCATCCAATTCTGGGGACCCCCATATCAGTAAGGATGTGGATGCACTGGAGAAAGGAGGGCAACAAAGATGATGAGGTGGCTGAAGCACATACCGACGAGGAGAGCCTGAGGGATTTGGGCTTATTTATTCTATACCAGAGAAGAGTGAGGGAGAATTTAATAACACCCTTCAACTACCAGAAGGCAGGTTCTAAAGAGGATGGAGAGAGGCTATTCTCAGTGGTGACAGATGACAGAATGCGGAGCAGTGGTCTCTAGTTGTAGTGGGGGAGGTCTAGTTCAGATATAAGGAAAAACTATTTCACTAGGAGGGTAGGGAAGTACTGAAATGGGTTTCATAGGCAGGTGGTAGAATCTCCATCTCTAGAGGTTTTTAAGTCATGACTTGGCAAAGTGCTGGATTAGTATGGATTGATACGGCTTTTAGCAGGAGATTGGCCTCGATGACCTCCTGAGATCTCTTCCAACCCTATGATTCTATAGTAGTCACTGCTATTGCAATATCTTAATAAACTAACTGAATATTCAAATTTTGTTTTTGATTAAAGCAAAATGAATCAGAAAGCCAACTCATTTTCACTGGTTAGATTTTGAGAAAAAATTAAAAGCTAAAATAGATTTCTGTGTCTCAGAGAAAGAGATGAAGAAATCTGATTAGTGATGGGCTGTTTGTTTTAACATTAATTATGTTGTACTGTAAGAATTTATTGATGTCATTTCAACAAATTATTCGAATGCATCTTTTTTATAATGAAGGATAAAGTGGTGGAGAAATAAAAAGAACCATTGAATCTCTCAAAAATATCTCTCATTTTCTTAGAATCTTTATATGCAATTTACAACCTTGAGCTAACCTGATGTAGTCTTTAGACAATTTTTTCTCAGCATTGCCAAATACCCTATATAAGGAAAATCATGCCTTACTAATCTGCTAGAGTTCTTTGTGGTGGCCAGCAAACATGTGGACAAGTGGGATCCTGTGGATATAGTATACTTAGATTTCCAGAAAGCCTTTGACAAGGTCCCTCACCAAAGGCTCTTAAGCAAAGTAACTTATCATGGGATAACAGAGAAGGTCCTGTGATGGATTGATAACTGGTTAAAAGACAGGAAACAAAGGGTAGGAATAAATGGTAAGTTTTCTAAATGGAGAGAGGTTACTAGTCTGCCCAAGGGTCTGCCCTGTGACCAATCCTATTCAACTTATATATAAATGATCTAGAGAAAGGGGTAAACAGTGAGGTGGCAAAATTTGCAGATGATATTAAAACTGCTCAAGATAGTTAAGACAAAAGCAGACTGTTAAGAGCTTCAAAAAGATCTCACCAAACTAAGTGATTGGGCAAAAAAATGGCACATGAAATTTAATGTTGATAAATGTAAAATAATGCACATTGGAACAATAATCCCAACTATACAAATAATATGATGGGGACTAATTTAGCTACAACTACTAAAGAGAGAAATCTTGGAGTCATTGTGGATAGTTTTCTGAAAACATCCACTCAGTGTGCAGTGGCAGTCAAAAAACATATAGAATGTTAGGAATCATTAATAAAGGGATAGAGAATAAGACAGAAAATATCTTAATGCCTCTCTATAATACCATGGTACACCCACATCTTGAATACTGCATACAGATGTGGTCACCTCATCTCAGAAAAGATATTGGGAAAGGTTCAGAAAAGTTCAACAAAAATTATTAGGGGTTTGGAACGGGTTCCATATGAAGAGAGATTAAAAAGACTTGGACTTTTCATCATAGACCTGGGACATGGGTCAGAAATGGGAGGGAGTATGGGCTATAATGGCAGGGAGAAAGGAGGGTCAGGACAAAACTGGGAGACAAGGTCAAATCAATATCTTACGTGCCTATCTACAAATGGGAGAAGTATGGGTAATAAGCAGGAAGAACTGGAAGTGCTAATAAATAAGTACAATTCTGACATTGTTGGCATCACAGAAACTTGGTGGGATAATACACATGATTGGAATGTTTGTATGGAAGGGTACAGCTTGCTCAGGAAGGATAGACAGGGAAAAAAGGGAGGAGGTGTTGCCTTATATATTAAAAATGAATACACTTGGAGTGACGTGGAGATGGACATAGGAGACAAAAGTGTTGAAAGTCTCTGGGTTAGTCTAAAAGGGATTAAAAACAAGGGTGATGTCATGCTAGGAGTCTACTACACCTACCCAGGTGGAAGAAGTGGATGAGGCTTTTTTTAAACAACTAACAAAATCATCCAAAGCCCAAGATTTGCACTTCAATTATCCAGATATATGTTGGGAAAATAACACAGCGGGGCACAGACTATCCAATAAGTTCTTGGACTGCATTGGAGACAACTTTTTATTTCAGAAGGTTGAAAAAGCTACTGGGGGAAGCTGTTCAAGATTTGATCCTAACAAATTATTATATAATCAAGAGTCAGTAACAAATAGCTGGGGTATTTTGTTAAACACATGTCATAGACTTTTACTGCTCCAAGCAAGCTCTGATCAGAAAGCTCAATGTAAAGACTAAGGCAATTGATTAATAGTCTAATAGAGAATGCAAAATAGTAAGCATGTTCATATAATTAATTTCAATGAATAAAGGCCCTTTTCTTATTTACCCTTCATGCTTGTTTCTTTCATGGT
Source organism: Apalone spinifera (assembly GCA_030068395.1). Taxonomy (NCBI): domain Eukaryota; kingdom Metazoa; phylum Chordata; order Testudines; family Trionychidae; genus Apalone; species Apalone spinifera. Next base: position 22,291,630 of record JANRFK010003679.1, on the reverse strand, counting down.
ATCTTAATTTAAGAAACAATTGAAGTAATAACACTGAACAGCACACTTAACCGCAATCAGTCTATGTAACTACATATTATGAAACTGTCCCAAGAACATTATTCAGGTTGCAAATCACCCAAAACTTAGGGAGTCCCGGATTTGCAATCCTAGATCAGCGCAACTGTCGATTCCACACAAGCATTGACTGAGACTAACAGCCATGCCTGGCCCCAGGGCAAGGTGGGGGAGAGGGCTTGTTCTCATAAGGGGTGGGACCTCAGGTGAAAAGGGTGGGGCTGAGGGCAGCTGTACCTCAGCCCTGCCTGAACCACAGAAGCCACCCAAATGCTCCCTGGAGTGTGCTGTGTGGTGCCCCCACTTACCCAGGCACCTTAAGACAAACCTGGAGCACACCAGGCAGTGCTCTGGTGGCAATTTAAAGGGTTCACAGCTCTTGGCAGCACTGCTGCCACAGCAGCAATAGTGGCAGCCAGATTCTCAGATCTTTTTTAATCACTGAGCCCCAGAGGAGTTGCTCCCTTTGCCCTCCCCTGTCTGTTGGTTTGAATGGGGGCAGAGATTTTGTGTGCACACATATGTATGAAATAGAAAGACTTGGGTAATTAAAGTTGATAATACACACAACCAGCAGGATGAATCAAGGGTGAATGGGCAATTGCAAATCCAACATTTCCTAACTTTTGAATGCTTGATTTTAATGTTTTTGTATATAATGCCCCAGATTGTTTTGTTGGTTTTTAAAAGGGCAAAAAGATTCTTTTAAGTGCAACTGTAACAATCTTTACACTAAGTATCATCAACCAGGATTTGAACCTTGAATCTTTAGCATTGTAGGATGGACTTCTGCCACTTGAGATTCAGGATTATATCCATTTAGAGCACAGGAAAGTTATTATCTCAAAGAGGGAGATGGACTGCTGGGACCATCAATTTAGAATTACAGACTCCTTCTTGGTCTCGTCCCAGCTCTAGGAGTTAGGACACAACCTAGGGTAGGAGGTTCGTCAGATTGCATCCTTAGTGAAGGATGAAATGTTGGAGCTGTCGGGTGCTGGGGTACTATGAGGGAGTCTGGCTGAGCACTCTGTCTGCACCTTTCTCAGTACCCTGGAAGCTGAAAGAACCTTTCCTCATGCTGTATCCCAGGTGTAATTATTTTCTTTTAGGATCACACGATGACTCCAGTGGAGGTGAGGCAGATGGGAGAGGAGAATCAGTTGACAATTTATTTAGAACTTTCGAAAGCCTGTGGAAAAGTCTCCAACAAGAAGCTACTAAAGAAACAAAGTAGTCATGGGGAGGATGACAAATATTGTTAGTTTTCTAAGGGTGCGTCTACACTGCATCCAGAGCTCAAAATATGCTACGCAATTTGAGCTATGCAAATGGCATAGCTTACTTCTAGTTCATTTCGAAATAGCTGATTTCAAAATGTGGAGCTGTCTACACAGCACTTATTTCAAAATAAATTGCTATTCCAAAATGTTCCTTGGTCCTCGTGGAATGAGGTTTACAGGGATGTCAGAATAGTGTGTCAGAATACCTCTAGTATCCCAAAATAGTGCTGCAGTGTAGACATAGCCAAAGAGACCAAAAACAACAGAACATGAAGTTGACAGCTTCCAGCGGCCCCAGGCAAGGTGAAGGGACCAGCTCCATGCTCCCAGAAATCTCAAAGCATGGCACCCCCTCCCAATGCTCAGAGCCAGCCAGAACACTACAGGAGTGATTTAAAGGGCCTAGGGCTCTGGCCACTGCCACTGCTGCAGCAGCAGAGGCTGCTGCCAGGAGCCCTGGGTCCCTTTGAATTGCAACTACCCTGTAAGTTGGTGGCCCTGGAGCAGGAATGCATGGTCATTTTTCAGCATGGCAAAAGGTTAACAGTGGAATGCTTCAAGGTTCTGTACTAGATACAAAATATATAGTTGGTATATTTATTAACTATCTGGAAAAGAGGGTGAATAGTAAGGTAACATCATTTAAGAATGATAAAGATATTTAGGTTAGACGAGTCCAGACAAGAGTGGGGAATTTAAACCAAGCTAAGTAAATGGACAACAAATTGGCAACTGAAAAATACAAAGTAATAGTCACTTTGGGGAAAATTTGAACTATTCATACATTTTATAGGGTTCTCAATAAATACTATAATTTCAGAAATGGGACATGAATCTCATTAGAGACAGTTCACTACAGAGATCTGTTGAATGTGCAGCTGTAGTCAAGAAAGCAAATAAGATGCTAGGATACACAAGGAATAGGATTAAGAATAACATTAAATATTATAATTTACAGTATAATTTCATTATATAAATCAAAGGTTTTTTAATATTGTGTGCACTAGCAGTCACCCATCCCAAAAATGATATTACTGAGAAAGACAATGGAAAACATTAGGAGCATGGAAAAACCTTTATATGAAGAGAGATGTAAAAGAAAAAAAGATTGATATTGTTTACCAGTAGCCAGATAAGAGGGGACAGAGTATATGCTGTGCTCTGATTATGATTCATTTAATAAAATATGTTGTGAACCAACAGCTTTCTATAAAAGTTCCACAACTGTATTGTACAGTTGGACCTTTTTACTAATTATTATGAGGTATCAGCAAGAATAGCTCTTCTATAAATTTGGGATTTTGAAACAGAATGTAGAAGAATTATACAGAAATAAAAGTAAATTAGCAGCACAGAGTATATAAAATAATGAACGTAACAAAGAAGATAGATCACAAACTTCTGTTCTCCCACTTTCATAACTTAACACCAAGGGAACATTCAATGAAATTGAAAGGTAGCAAATCATAATGGATCAAAGGAAATACTGTACCATGAAAGGAATAATTAGGTAATGGAATGCATTGATGTAGGATGTTTTTGAAATCAAGAATTTAACAAGGTTCATAGATGGACTGGATGTTTAAATGGACAGCATTGAATAGGCAAGGTTATAACAAGAAACTACTAGACATACTAACAAAAAATTCTGAATTGACATAAAACATCTTTTTTTTTTTTTTTTTTGCTTAAGGCAATCTCTAATACTTAGAGAAGACAATGATTCTTTCCCTGAATGCAGATTAGCATACATCTGCTTACTGCAAGGACTACTGCACTTTCCTCTGAAGCATCTGTTACTGGCAAGTGAGAGAGGGAGGAGACTAGACCATGGATCTGATGAAGGATTACATTGCCTGTGTTAAAGGTTCCTATAAAGTAGTCAGACATTATACTTTTATTAATTAAATACTCTGCAAAATACAACTTCTGCCTAATTAGGAGAGAGGTAGGCAACACCTCAGCTGGCTATCTTAATGATGTGTTCAAAAAAGAAGGAAGCAAAGTGGAAATGGACCCAGGGCCTTCTGTTCTAGGAGTACGACAACATGCTCAGTTATGACATTTTCAAATGAGAATGAGACGGGTCAGGAATGGAAGTCTCAGTTTCTACTGAGAGTCTGTTTCTGGCTCTAATGATAATTCAAACTGTAACTGTAAAAAGAATTAGCTCAAACCTGCAACTTTGTATCTCATTTCCCAATAATCATGGGCATTTGACTTTATACGAAAACTTAACTCAGTCCACTTGGAAGAGCTACAGCAGCCATTTTATAATCACTGCTGTGCTCTGATTATGATTCATTTAATAAAATATGTTGTGAACCAACAGCTTTCTATAAAAGTTCCACAATTGTATTGTACAGTTGGACCTTTTTACTAATTATTATGAGGTATCAGCAAGAATAGCTCTTCTATAAATTTGGGATTTTGAAACAGAATGTAGAAGAATTATACAGAAATAAAAGTAAGTTAGCAGCACAGACTCTGTTTCATGCTGGGTAGTTGCAAACACACATCTAATTGTATCTTATTTTCCAATACTCATGTGCCCCACTCTGGAGCATAAGGTGGTGGACTCGAGTCCCCACCCCTCAGACCCCCACCCACTCAGGCAGTGGTGGAGCAGCCAATACCACCTGCCCAAGGAATGGAGAGTGGATGAGGGGACAGGGCATTTGCCTGGGGAGTGCAGGGTTGTGGTTCAGCAACTGCAGTACTCAATAATTGGTCTTCCTCAGTTCCTTTAGGTACTATGCACAGAGACTTTGGGATCTTGGTGAAAAATCAGTTGACCCTTTTTCAAACAGATAACAGAAACAGAAAATCTGTGTTCAGCTTGGGCTTCTTCCCAACTATCAGAATTCCTTACAAAGAACTTCTTCTACTGAGCTTATGCAAAGCAGAAAAAAAATCCATTTTCAAATGTGTTGGCTACAAAAAAAGTAGTTATAAAATGTTGATATCTAGCTATGCATTTTTGCTGTGTAGCATGTGCTTTCAAATACCACAATCAGAAAGTCATTGCTATTTCTTCAAGATACATTGATTAAGTTATGCAGCAGTTTTAGGAAGCTGCAATTTTTTGGGGGGGAGGGAGGGTTGGCTGCATATATCTGTCTTGTATTTGATAAGCTTTGAATAAAGATTCCTGGTCAGCTACACCCAAATGAAGACAGTTTAATGGAGATAATCCAACCCATTTTGGTGTACCCCTTTGGAAGGTATCATAGCTATAGAGTTCTCTCTATATATTTATTGCTTGTGAAAGGTGCAAGATTTACAAGCCTGCAGATTGAAGTCCATAATATCCACATATAGCAGGCACAATATGTGCTATGTTAATTTCCCTAATGCCACTTCAGCAGCATGCCTCAACTTTGAACTGAAGGGATCACTCCAGCAGATTCAATTTAATTCCCATTTCAGTTTTTGGCTTCTGTGTTGAAGCAGATCACACAGGCAGTTGTAGAAGTATTTTTCTAATGTGGACAATTGTCCACTAGATACTGGAATGTGCCTCATTTTACAAAAGCCTGAACATAAGAGGCTTTTAGCCAGATTCCCTGCTGCATCCCGTTTATCTTGGGTAGAGCAGAGAGTTGGAGGTTGTCAGGTACATAGCTGGGATTCTCTGATTCTCTGCCCCAGACTTGAAACAGTTCAGAGTTGCTTTGAATTGCATCACTTGGCTCTGGTTCCCTGTGTACTTTACACCATCTGTAGGCTCCAGAAACCACTTCTCACTCCAGTCCTTCTCCCTGCCCATGACACAGTTTCTGCACTAAAGGGCTGCAATGGTGATGAGCTAGCACTATTGGCTCCCTATGGACTCTCCTGTGCCAGGAATATTCTCAGCAAAGGACTTCAGAGAAGTTTCCATTTCCTTTTTGCTGCCTGAGTGATGCAAATTAACTGGAGTGGATCAACTAGTCTCCAAAGGTTTCTGGTTTAAAGGCTCAAAGTCAACATTTTAAACCCAACATTTGATCTTCTTTATTAAACATCTCTTCCAGGCACATATGCTTTTTAGAGTTTTGCCTTCATTTACATTTTTAAAGAGCTATTTCCCATCCCCTGTCCCCTGTCCTAGCACCACCATTATGAATCTCAGAATGTCTTAGGCTGTGTCTACACTGGGTCACTTATTCCGGAAAATCAGCCGCTTTTCCGGAATAAGCTGCGAGCTGTCTACACTGGCCACTTGATTTTCCGGAAAAGCAATGACTATCTACTGTAAGAAATCAGCTGCTTTTCCGGAAAAACTATGCTGCTCCCACTCGGGCAAAAGTCCTTTTTCCAGAAAACTGTTCCGGAAAAGGGCCAGTGTAGACAGCACAGTAGTGTTTTCCGCAAAAAAGCCCCGATCGCGAAAATGACGATCGGGGCTTTTTTCCGGAAAAGCACGTCTACATCGGCCATGGACACTTTTCCGGAAAAAGGGCTTTTCCAGAAAAGCATCCTGCCAATGTAGACGCTCTTTTTCCGGAAATACTTATAACAGAAAACTGTTCCGTTTTAAGCATTTCCGGAAAATCATGCCAGTGTAGACGTAGCCTTACATTGTAGTAAAATTTCCTTTACTTCGCTTCCGTGTTGGGTCATGCCTATTTTAGAACCTTTGCTCTATTTTGGCATTCCTTGGGATCTTGCTACATCCTCTATGTTATAATCTTTTGTTATCTTACATTTAGAGTTTTGCTTCATCTTTATATTTAGTATGTTTCAAAGTATATAACTCTGCTTTTTAAGATCTTAATCTGGAGTCTTTAAGCATCCAGAATTCCCAGAACTTCTTAATCCAATTTCTTGCTATTGTTATTTGTGGCTAACCTTTTGTTAAATTTGGCATGCACTTAGACAAGAGATTAGTTAAGAAAAATAATTAAGAATGATTTTTTTATATACATATGAAAGATACATCCTGGCAAGGGATCAGGAGAGCCATTAAAGGACTTGAGAGAGAAGTTAGTGACAGATGTTTTTGGATTTGTCACAAGAATGAATTCATTCTTTGTCTTAATAGTATAAGGACACAAACTTGGGACTGTAGTCTTTTTGTAAATGACAAGGGATAGAATATTTTAAAAATTATGATTATGTCAGAGGAAATAATTAGGCACTTCATACAGACAAACTCAGTACCAAAATAATAAAAAAGGACCTATTTTGTATAGTTTCCTTAAATGACTTGGGATGTACCTAAAGGCAGAAATGAAATTCTTACATTTCTTATACTTAAGAACAATTTCAAATGAAGTAATTCTTCACTGGGAACTTCTAAATTTAAAATGGATAACTTATTTAGGTGTAGTTAAATGAAAAGTGGCATAATACCAAATGGGCTAGGTTCTTAGATTTTGTAAAAAATCAATTTGAATAAGTGGAAGTAACTTCCTGTGTTGTGTCTATATTGAAAAAAAAAGCTACACAAACCTGGATTTAGAGAGAGTCAATGAATGGCAAGAACTTATATGATTAAATAGAGTAAATCAGGAGCCCAGACAGAGGAGAGTGAATGTGATACAATCTCCAAGAAAAGCAACATTTAAGGAGATCAGTGTAATCAGTGTGAGATATCACAATGTCTGGATGCCTTAGGATCTCAGAAGCTCTTTATCATTTCCTTTAAGTTCTGGTGCACTGTGAAGGGCGTCACTCACTGCAGGCACTGATTATTTGGTCAGGCAGAGGCATAGTAGACTCTCTTCTTAGAATCCTTTGTCGATAACTGCTCCAGCCCTGCAGTACTCTATGCCTTCAGTGACTCGGCCCTCTTGCTAGGTGTATGTTTTATGTCTTTTGTTTGCCACTCTCTGGATTTTCAGAGAGTCCAACAAAGGATAGCCCCACAATGAGGCAAGGTCATACCAGGCCAAGATCCTAGCATCATGACTCTCCAGGTTATAGGGTGCCCTGAGTCTGCATTCTCTTGTATCCAGGATAGGATTTTAGCCCCATCCAGAGGGTGGTAGGGGAACCAAGGTCCAATCCTAAGCCCTGTGGTCAGTGGCAAGTTTCTGAATCTTCAAAAAGTGCTCTAAGTCCATTCCCTTGGTTGCTTCCTACCTATCTTTTTACACAAAATGGCAAATCAAAGATACAGAAACAAATCTAAGGATAAATCCCAAATGTTGCAAGATTCTAGAATCCTTTTTCCCTCAACAGGTCAGGACCAAGTAGTTTTTATACAGTCAAGAGCCCCGGGCAACTGGATCTACCATAGCTTAACTCCTTCAAGAGGCTCAGATTTTAGGCCTATTCATGTCTATGAATGAGCTATTACTCATCTGCTCTGCTCCCCTTTTAAGTTCCTCCTCCAGACCTTGCATGTTTTGCAGATGTGGTAAGATGGTGCTGTCTGCAGCTAAAGTAGCTTTTTAGCCACTTTCTTTCTAAAACAGGATTTGTGCATCCCATCACGTATACATATTAGACAGTCTTGATTTGAGCCCTACATGTGACAGTGGATCAAATGTTCCAGCTAAGATACTGCTGATAGAAACTTCATGAAATAAGTTATAGAATGACCAGACATCCCACTCTCACACACACACTCAGTTAACTTTACTCTTTTTCTTTCTTTCACAAAGTTAAAATTTAGCTCTGGAACATTCAGTTAGAATATGTCTATGCAGCAGGACTAAAGTTGAATTAAGCTACGCAACTTTAGCTATGTCAATTGCGTAGCTTAAGTCAGAATAGCTTAATTTGGTTTTGGGGGCTGTCTGCACAGCATGAAGTCAAAGGAAGAACACCCTTCCTTTGACTTCCCTTATTCCTCAAGAAATGAGCATTACCATGAGTTGGCATAAGAAGTCCTCCAGTTTGACATTATTTCGGAATAAAGGCTTGTCGTGGTCACATGCATTTTGTTATTTCATAATAACATCAGTTATTCCAAAATAAAGCTGCTACGTAGATGTACTCTTAACGTGAATGTTCTTAAACACATGGAACATGACAAATATGTTTTCTCTAATATAGAAAATGTAATCAATATATTATTTATTCTTTTTGCAAAACCATTGCAGAATTTTAAAAATATAAATTTGAGGGTATCTATACACTCTTTAATAATGGTCTGAGAGATCACAACAGGATGCAATCCAAAAACATTTGGAAGCAGACAAGTGTTATTCAGCATTAGTTAATAATTCTGCTATAGTATTTAAACTATCTGTAGAACAATATCCAAGTCATCCTAGTCTGCACACCAAAACTCCACTTACAAACCTATTGTCCAGAACATCCTCCTACAAGCTGGATGGGACCACCAACAGGGCAAAATCCAAGAAGATGTCCATCTGCTGGTGATTAGAAAACTTAAATGGCCCATGGCCATATTTTAAAACTCAGAAATTGGGGGGAGAGGTGGGTGTGTTTGTGTGTGTGTATGTGTGTGTGTGGGCACCTGCGCTTTTCAATATGAATGCACTATAACTTGTCTAAGTTAAATGTCAGGTTATACCTTTCATTATTGCTCTGAATTACTTTAAGCCTCAAATCTATAAATCAAAATCTGATTCTACATCAATACACCAAAATTGTTCTTCATAAGATAAATTGTTCAGTACTGTGAAAAATACATACTGTACTGACAATAATTGTATAATACATTATATTGAATTAATTCAGTTCAATTTATGAAGAAACTATGCGTGCACTTTCTATTAACTAAATTCAATTGTGTTTTTATGTTTTGCCATCACAGCATTTATTATTTGGGATTTGATGCAAAGATATCATGCAAATAGTTCAAAAATTCACAAAATGTAAATCTGGGCCCTATTACAGTATTTAGAATTCTCTTCCTTAAAGTTCACAAGAGACATGTATGTGTGAATTGCTGGGGTCTACAAGCATAAACAGCATTTTTTTTTAATCCCTACACTGTACTGGAAAAGAGGAGGGGCAGCTCCCTTTTGCCTAAATATTTCTCCTTGGTTTACATCTAGATCAGCATTTATGTATTGTGTTTTTGCTCATTTAGTCCAAGGGGTTTCATAGAATCATAGACATATAAGACTGGTAATGACCCCAAGAAGTAATAGAGTCCATCTCCTCATGCTGCAGCTGGAGAAAGTAAACATAGACCAGCCCTGACAGGTTTTTTTGCAAACTTGTCCTTAAAACCCTCCAAAGACTGGGATTCCACACCCTCTTTAGTGACCTGTTTTAGAATGCAACTACCCTTGTACTTAGAAAACTTTTTATAATGTCCAGCCTACATCTCCCATTACAAATTAGGCTGATATCTTTCTATGCTAACTTTGATGATCAGGGAGAACAATTGATCATTGTCCTTTTTATGTAAACCTTTTAGATATTTGAAAACTTACTTCCATCCTCAGCTATTTATCCTCTAGATTTAAAGGCCACCTTCAACTTTTCTTTATATGTTATATTTCCAGAACCTTGTGTTCTGGACTCTGGACTCCACAACAGGCTAGAACTTTCCTGAAGTGTGGTGTCCATAACTGGACACAGTATTGCAGCTCACAAAAGAGCAGAACACGTACTACCCTTTCATCTTTTACATGGAACAATCTTATTAAGACCCCCCAAAATAACATGTGCCTTTTCCACAAGAGTACCACAACAGCATCCTGTTTTATTCATTCAGTTTGTGACTGTCAACCTCACATCCTTTCCTGCAGTACTGGATGTGTTTTCCATATTTTGTATTTGCACCTTTGACTTTTCTTTCTTAAGTGTAGTGCTTTGCCCTTGTCTTTGTTGAATTTCATCAGTTCTCTAACTTATTGAGATTATTTTGAATTCCATGCCTGTCCTCCAATTTCTTGCAATTTCTCCTTATTTGGTGTTAACTGCACATTGCTTAAGCACTCTCTCTACTCTATTATCCAAGTCATTAATGAAAATACTGGACCAATATACCTATAAGAGAACAGGTACATAATTGTAAATACTTCTACTTGGATCAAAGTACACATGATTATAATCATCAAGGTTATAACTTCAGTGAAGTTGTAGGTTATTGGTGCACTCCTGTGTAATATCATAGCATCCACAAATTGCCACACAGTTTCCAACCCCAATTCTGGGAAGTCATTACTCATAGAGTTTTTGTTGCCTCTTCAATTAACTTCTGGCTGATATTGAGGCTACATAATGAAACTATAATGGCAGAGATATTACATTTCCCTTTTTACTTACTATCTCATTGGTGTCACTCACTGATATTATTGGCATTAAGATCACTGTCACTATGCCTGCTACTGATACAAAAATATCTCTGCGGAAGGCATAGAAGCATCTATACAAATTTCTAAATAAACTTGTATTCAGTTTTTCCAATGAGGAGCATGCACATTTCCTTATGAATAAGTCATTAAAATATTTCCATCTGCCTCATCTTTTGATTGCCTCATATTAAGACTGAACTTCCCATCTTTATAAAAGCCCTTGCATTTACATTACCAATTTTATTTACAGCCTGGTTTTTTTCCCCTACCCCACCTCAAATGCATTACATGTAGTAAAAGCTGGTTTGTTTATTACAGGTCATGGTCTTTGAGAAGTCACTGAAGCCATTCTTGAGCCATAATGGCCATATCAAATGTGATTGTAGTTAAAAAGTTTAGAAAATAAGGTTAATTATAGAATGACAAAATCCTCAACATAGATTATTTGAAGCTCAGTTTCCATTGTAATACTGATTTTAAAACCTCCGCCCCTAACTTTCACAATCAGATACCAATCTTTCTGAAAAATTACGTCATCTCTTTCTAGGATTTTTTTTTTGTCTGAAAAGTTTAGGGAGGGAGAGGGAAGTCAGAATATATATTTCATTCCACTGTCCCAGAATAGCTCACCCATAGATGAAATATGCTCATATCCTTCCTATGGATTCCCTTAAAAGCTACTAGAGCAGAATTCTTGCCCTGCAGGATTTATATGCCCATCTGATCTAAACTTTTGGGCTACGTCTACACAGGCATGATTTTCCGGAAAAGCTTAAAACGG
>JANRFK010003679.1:22264627-22280200 GCA_030068395.1 Apalone spinifera | reverse complement strand
TGATGCTGTTGCAAAGAAGGCAAACATGATTCTGGGATGCATTAACAGGTGTGTGTTGTTTGCAAGACACGAGAAGTCATTCTTCCGCTCTACTCTGCGCTGGTTAGGCCTCAGTTGGAGTATTGTCCAGTTCTAGGCACTGCATTTCAGGAAAGATGTTGAGAAATTTGAGAGGGTCCAGAGAAGAGCAACGAGAATGATTAAAGGTCTAGAGAACATGACCTATGAGGGAAGACTGAAGGAATTGGGTTTGTTTAGTTTAGAAAAGAGAAGATTGAGGGGGGACATGATAGTAGTTTTTAGATATCTAAAAGGGTGTCATAAGGAGGAGGGAGAAAACTTGTTCATCTTGGCCTCTGAGGATAGACCAAGAAGCAATGGGCTTAAACTACAGCAAGGGAGATTCAGGTTGGACATTAGAAAAAAGTTCCTAACTGTCAGGGTAGTCAGACACTGGAATAAATTGCCCAGGGAGGTTGTGGAATCTCCATCTCTGGAGATATTTAAGAGTAGGTTAGATAAATGTCTATCAGGGATGGTCTAAACAGTATTTGGTCCTGCCATGAGGGCAGGGGGGTAGACTCGATGACCTCTCGAGGTCCCTTCCAGTCCTAGTATTCTATGATTCTATAAAGGGATTATTTTACTTCACAAACACACTAAACATAGTGTTATGAGCAAATGTACAGAATTAGGATATAATTTGTTGTATCCTGGCACTACATTCCTTTCAAAATCTTTACTGTGCATTTAATAAACAATAAATAAAATCAATACAACATATACAACAGACCATTACAGAAGAAATCAAAAGGGAAAGGTTGGGTGGGATATTTATATAAAGGAGGTGATAAAGGATTTTATGGTAGCATAGGACTGGCTGGGTTATTGCACTCTTTGTTTCTAGACGTGTAAAGATTTGTGGAGGTCTTGTTTATTGGATTTTTAAGTATACAATGTTTTAAACCAACTATTTGTGAATGTTCTGATAGCTGTCTTTGTTAGGATAACAAGTCTTGTGGAGAAGGGAAAAGCAGTGGGCATGGTTTACCTGGACTTTAGTAAGGCATTTGATATGGTCCCACATGACCTTCTTATCAATAAACTAGGGAATGACAACATAAATGGGGCTACTATAGGGTGGGTGCATAACTGGCTTGATAACCATTCTCAGAGAGTAGTTGTTAATGGTTTGTAGTCATGCTGGAAGGGCATAACAAGTTGGGTTCTGCAGGGGTCTGTTTTGGGACTGGTTCTGTTCAATATCTTCATCAGTGATTTAGAGATTGGCATAGAGAGGACACTTATAAAGTTTGCAGATGATACCAATCTGGGAAGGCTTGCAAGTGCTTTGGAGAATGGGGTCATAATCCGAAATGATCTTGACAAACTGGAGAAATGGTCTCAGGTAAATAGGATGAAGTTTAATAAGGACAAATGGAAAGTACTCCACTTAGGAAGGAACAATCAGTTTCACACATACAGAATTGGAAGCAACTGTCTAGGAAGGAGTACTGCAGAAAGGGATCTAGGGGTCACAGGTTGATGCAGTTGCCAAAAAGCAAACATGATTCTGGGATGCATGATTCTGGGAGTGTTGTGAGCAAGGCACAAGAAGTCATTCTTCTGCTCTACTCTTTACTGATTAAGCCTCAGTTGGAGTATTGTGTCCAGTTCTGGGCATCACATTTCAGGAAATATGTGGAGAAATTGGAGAGGGTCCAAAGAAGAGCAACAAGAGTGATTAAAGGTCTAGCGAACATGAGCTATGAAAGAAGACTGAAAGAATTTGGCTTGTTTAGTGTAGAAAAGAGAAGACTGAGGGGAATAGCAGTTTCCCGAAAAAAATTGTTCCCATTGACCTCTGATGATAGGATAAGAAGCGATGGGCTTAAACTGCAGCAAGGGAGGTTTAGGTTGGACATTAGGAAAAACTTCCTAACTGTCAGGATGGTTAAACACTGGAATAAATTGCCTAGGGGGGTTGTGGAATCTTCATCATTGGAGATATTCAAGAGCTGATTGGATAGACATCTATCAGGGTTCTGGACAGTCCTCGGTCCTTCCAGTTCTAGTATTCTATGAGTCTATAGTTCATTGGACCCAACTGAAATACATCTTGAACCTTAACTCTGTTAACCATTTTTTTTCTTGGAAACTTATAGTACTGAGTATTGAAATGCCTACCTCTTAGACTCTGTCTATATTAGTTCACCTATTTGAGTCCTGAATGTGTATATATTCACATATACTCCTCATACCAGGCAGAATGTCCATGTGATGATGTGCAGTATCCAGGTCTAACACTGGCTAAGGGGGAATATGCAGAGCAATAACTCTTACTGCAGCTGCCACTGGCAAAGCTTTACCTAACACTGGTAAAAAGGAGAGGAAAGAAAAACACACCACAATTTATTTTTATTCCCTGAACTTTCAAATTAGAAACACAAGCGCCTCACCTCTCCACTACATTGTGTTTATCCAGTCATTGGACTAGCCCAATTCCTCTGACTTGTGCAGCATGGCTCAGTATAGGGGAGAAGCCAGATACCAGGGACAAGAATGTTAACAATTGTGTCATCTTTCATGGGAGAAATGGCAGCTGAAACAAACTTTTCCTCATGCAATCCAAGTGTTCTACAACTGTTCCATTCCCCTTTCTGGACCTCCATGTAACTTACGTTATAACAATAAAGCAAGACCAGGTTTTAGATGTGATATGCTAAATAATTTGTAACTTAAACAGGCTATTTTATCATTTTATTTAATGATAAAAAATTTAATCCTGCTTGTTCAAATAGAGTAGTCATGTAACTTGGAACTGTCTGGAAAGTTATTTTTTCCATTTGAAGTGGTACTTTTTATTATTATTGATTTCACATTGCTAGTAGGAGCACAGTGTCTGTACTAGTACATTGGTACTTTTCAGGGATTCGCTTTAATAAAAAGCACTGTAAGACTCCAGGAACTGTGCTATGTTTTCACACTCCACTTCAGGGCTGAAAAAATAGGATAATTGGTAGGGGCAATAAAGATATTAGCATTTTAGAAAGATAGAGGCACCAACATAGTCACTCCATTTTAGTAGCTTTATTGAAGTTTATACCAACATAGAAGAGTTCTCCAGCTCATACCCTGAGAGTTCTCACTGAATTTAAATGTCCTACTATAAAAACCACAATTTTGAATGGAATGCTCATCCCATTTCAATATATACCCAACAGCAAACATGATAATTCAGCCTCTCCATAATAGACCTAATAAAAACTCATCAGGTTTTAAATTTACCTTCCTGCTTTTTTCTCGCTATACCTCCCAAACATCTCCTTTTCCATCTCTAATGCAAATGGATGCACAGGAAATGCTGATGAAGTTAGGCTTTGAGCAGCAAGTAGCTTCCATCCTTTGTCTTCTCCCAGAAATGGCCACAAAATGTTTTCTCCCTCCACCTTGTTAAATTTCAAAATAAATAAAAAAAACTTTTGGTCAAAACATGAACATTTTGATTTGGAAACGATGCAACTCAGTCATGAAAATTGTGATTCAAGCGCCTCTTGCCCCCGTTCTCTCTGCTGGCAGAGCTCCATGGCTGCAGCATACCTTCATTATTGATAAGCTGCTGTGTGGCATCATCTTAACATTTTCTTGGGCATTGGCTTAACTGTGGATATATTTTCCCTGCATATTTGGAATTTTTTATTAGTATTGACCCAAAATAAATTTCTGACCTTGCATCAGGACTTACTAGTGAGAATCTTGATGCCTGTGTCAAGCTTTATAGGCTCTACTAAATAATACTGTTCTTAAAATATGTCATTTTACAAGGTCATTGCTGGAACCTGACTGTGAAGGAATGGATTAAACATGGCTACTCCCTGCCATGCATAAGGGGTTACTCTAGTTACGAAGTCACTGTTACATTCATACTTTCACAACGCAAAGTCAGCACCTTTACTCACATGCTCCCCTCACTCCAAAAGGTTGAATGCTAAATTTATTAGCAATGTCTTCTGAAAATCAAATTGTATCCCACATGCAGTGTAGACAACTCCTAGCACTCACTATACCCCTTTTGACCCTAGGATGACAGGAACCAGGGTCTCCCAATAGGATGAACCAAACTTTGATTTTTATAATAGCAATGAAGCCTCACTTCACAATCAAATTTTGTTCAACTAGTGGCAACTAGTCATTTCTCTTTTGAAAACACAGCCAGTATTGCATGCTTAGGCCCCAACTTTGCATTGCAATCTGCTATTGTAAAACCATCCCTCCAGGAAGAGTCCTATTAAAATCAGTCTTATACCTACATATTGACATATGAACCATTTGGCTCTTTCCACAAAAAAGAGAGACAGGCCATATTTAGGATAGTGATTTTTCTGTAAGCTGCCGCTGGAATGTGCTGGTACTGAATGCACTAAATATTATACACTATTCAATATTCAAAAGATGCAGCTAATGAATAAAGTGTTCCAGTTTGAGGGGAGGAAGGAATGTGAATAAAATTGCTGATTTCAAATTGAATCTCATCCTTTAAAAGCAATTGAAATAATCCTGTGTTACTATCTGCCACTGTATGGTTGGAGTTATCATTGTCCTAATCTGTGCTATTTGACATTTAAGTTACAAGTGATTATAAAGATCGATAAGTAACTAACATTTAACATTTTTCTCACTGTGTCACACTCCTGAGATTCAAGTGCATTTTAGAGAAGTTCTCAGGAGGTGGCAGGTAGAGCCTGTAGAATTCTGAGCTGGCAAGAGAGTGCTTGTGCTCAGGAAGCAGAAGTACATGTGTCTAACAGAGCCAATGAATAGCAAATGTTATTCCCAAGGGTAAGTTAAAATAATGTAAAGCCCTCTATGTGTCATAATAGTCATCAGCTCTTGGGACTTCTTATCAAATGTGCATCTGTAAATTCACTTGCCTCAGATCAAGCTGTGAGCTTCTTAATGTGGATTTGAAACCTAGAACACTCTGTTGATTGGTCGAGCCTTAGCTAAGGGGTGGGGCTATCAGGAAGGCCACAGCTTTATAAAGCCCATGAGTAAGCGACCACTAAGCTTTGCGAACAGGGGCAGCTAACAGGGAGTTTCGAGTGGGAGTTGGTAGGCGGTGAGCTACACTTTAAAACTTTTTAAACTATACTAAAAACAATACTTCCTGATTTAAATAAAAACCCTATCAATAACCTAAGTAGCTTTAGGAGAGAATGCAGGCAGAAGCCGAGCAGCAGAGTGGGGGCTATCCTGTTTATTGCATTCAGTGTAGCATGTATGATTACCAACCCTATTGACAGGTGGCGTATGTGTGTATTCGGTGCAAGGAGCTCTTGGCCCTCAGAGATCATGTATGAGCTTTGGAGGCCAGGGTGGTTGAATTGGAGGAGCTAAAGGAGGCTAAGAGGTACACAGATTAGGATTTCCGGGACACTGTAGAACTGTCCCACCTCTGGTCAGACAGCCCCTGTGCTGTTAAGGAGGATGGAAGGCTCAGAGAAGAGAACATTCAACTGGAGCAGAGGGAAATGATTCCATAGTTGGGACCCTCCTTCCAAAGGATGTTATGATATTCTCTCGCACTGAGGATACATCTCGAGGGGAGGGAACGCCAGTTGTTAGGAAAAGGCATGTGCTAGTAATGCTGGAGTCGATCATTAGAAACATAGTTAACAGGGTTTGTGGTGATCAGAAAGACTGTATGGTGATTTTCCTGCCTGGTGCAAAGGTTGCTGATCTCTCGAGACATCTAGATAGTCTTATGTGTAGTCCTGGGGAGGAGCCGGTGGTCGTGGTACATGTAGGTACCAATGACATAGGGAAGGGTAGAAGAGAGGTTCTAGAGGCCAAATTTAGGCTGCTAAGAAAGAGATTGAAATCCAGGACCTCTATGGTAGCGTTCTCTGAAATGCTTCCAGTTCCATGCAGAGGACCAGGTAGGCAGGCAGAGCTTCAGGATCTCAATGCGTGGATGAGATGATGGTGTAGGGAGGAGGGGTTTAGATTTATTAGGAACTGGGGAAACTTTTGGGATAGGGGGAGCCTATACAGGAAGGATAGGTTCCACCTAAACCAAAATGGAACCAGACTGCTGGCACTTAACATTAAAAAGGTTGTAGAGCAGTTTTTTAAATAAGGACTGGGGAAAGCCAACAAATGAGGAGGAGCACATGGATTGAACAGAGACATCTGTTAGGGGAGGTTCTATTAATAGAGATGCTCTATGTTCTAGTCAGGAGAAGAGGATGGAAGTATGGGTCAGATCAAATGAGACACAACCAAATGAAAAAGAGTTTAACACATCAGGAAATGGCAGATAGATAAATAACGATAAATTATTAAAGTGCTTATATTCAAATGCTAGAAGTCTAAATAGTAAAATGGGTGAACTGAAGTGCCTACTTTTAAAGGAGGCTATTGATACACAGTCGGTCCCCAAGTTGTGAACGGTTGAGTTACGTCGATTCACATTTATGACCAAAGCTCCCATGAAGCAGTCGTAAAAGCGGTCCCTGAGTTATCAAAGTGACCCGCGTTTACGAATAGCGTGGTCTCTATGTAACTCAATGGGGTCTGAGTTATGAACAGATCGAGTAACGGCCAAGTGTTTGGTCTGTAACTCATTCATAGCAATGTACAAAATATATCGGAAGGACAGAACAGGACATGCTGGTGGGGGAGTGGCACTATACGTGAAAGAAAATGTAGAATCAAATGAAGTAAAAATCTTAAATGAGCCAAAATGTTCCATAGAATTTCTATGGATAGTAATTCCATGCTCCAATAATAAGAATATATCTGTAGGGACATATTATCGACCACCTCATCAGGACAGTTATAGTGACTATGAAATGCTAAGGGAGATTAGAGAGGCTATCAAATTAAAAAACTCAGTAATAGTGGGGGATTTCATATTGACTGGGTACACGTCACCTCAGGATGGGATGCAGAGATAAAATTTCCTGATACCTTAAATGACTGCTTCTTGGAGCAACTGGTTCTGGAACACACAAGAGGAGAGGCTATTCTTGATTTAGTCCTAAGTGGAGAGCAGGATCTGATTCAAGAGGTAAATATAACTGGACTGCTTGGAAATAGTGACCATAATGTAATTAAATTTAACATCCCTGTGGTGGGAAAAACACCTCAGCAGCTCAACACCATGGCAGTTAATTTCAGAAAGGGGAACTATACAAAAATGAGGAAGTTAGTTTAACAGAAATTAAAAGGTCCAGTGACAATAGTAAAATCTGTGCAAGATGCATGGAAACTTTTTAGACACCATCATAGAGGCCCAACTTAAATGTATACCCCAAATTAAAAAACACAATAAGAGAACCAAAAAAGTGCTACCGTGGCTTAACAACCAGGTAAAAGAAGCATAAAAAGATATCTTTTAAAAATTGGAAGTCAAATCCTAGTGAGGAAAATAGAAAGGACCATAAAATTTGTCAAATTAAGTGTAAAAATAAAATAAGAAAAGCCAAAAAGGAGTTTGAGGAACAGCTAGCCCAAAGCTCAGAAAGTAATAGTAAAATGTTTTTTAAGTACATCAGAAGCAGGAAGCTGGCTAAACAACCAATGGGTCCCTAGGATGATCAAAATGCTAAAGGAGCTCTCAAAGATAATAAAGTCATAGCAGAGAAGCTAAATGAATTCTTTGCTTCAATCTTCATGGCTGAGGATATTCCCAAACCTGAGCCGTTCTTTTTAGGTGACAAATCTGAGGAATTGTCCCAGATTGAGGTGTCATTAGGAGAAGTTTTGGAACAAATTGATAAATGTAATAGTAACAAGTCTCTGGGACCAGATGACATTCACCCAAGAGTTCTGAAAGAACTCAAATGGGAAATTGCAGAACTATTAACTGTGGTTTGGAAGCTATCCTTTAAATTGGCTTCCATACCTCATGATTGGAAGATAGCTAACATGACACCAATATTTAAAATTGGCTCTGGAGGTGATCCTGGCAATTACAGACTGGTAAGTCTAATGTCACTACTTGGCAAATTAGTTGAAACTGTAGTAAAGAATAAAATTGTCAGACACATGGATGAATATAATTTGTTGGGGGAAAGTCAACATGGTTTCTGTAAAGGGAAATCATGTCTTACTAATCTGCTAGAGTTCTTTGAGGGGTGTCAACAAATATGTGGACGAGGGGGATCCAGTGGATATAGTATACGTAGATTTCCAGAAAGCCTTGACAAGTTCCTCACCAAAGGCTCTTAAGTAAAGTAAGTTGTCATGGGATAAGAGGGAAGGTCTTTTCATGGATTGAGAACTTGTTAAAAGACATTTTTTGAGGAGTAACATTAATAAAACCCCTTGATTCGAATTAACGCATCCTGGAGCGCACTTCCAGGTTCAAATCAGCTGGTGAGCGGAATAGCGAACGGATGGGTGAGATTATGCTAATGAAGTGCAGGATATTTAAATCCCCACTTCATTAGCAATTTTGGTAATTGGCTACATTTGCATCCCTAGTTTGAACAAGGGAGCAAGTGTAGACGTACCCATACTTTCCAGATCCTCTTCAAAAACAGCAGCATGTTTCTTTAATACATTGTTCAGACCTGTTTCTTCTTTAGTTATCTGGTGCACTTCTTCCCAGTTCAGCTGGATCTTCCTAAGCCATGATTTACCCAGTAAGGCTGGGAAATGGCCTTTCACTGCAAACAGTGGCAATTCAGCAGTCTGTCCATTGAACTTCACCTAAACATCAGTAGTGCCCAAGAGGGGTAATGCTTCTCCCATATATGTCTTCAGAACAATTAGTGTTGGCTTAAGCGGAAGATGCTTTTGCTTTTCTTTATACATAGTGTCTATGACTAGCAAAACTGCTGCACCAATGTCCACTTCTATGTGTACAGGATTGCCATTTAACAATGGAGTTACCATGTTTCCATGGGAGTCTGCGGCCAAAGACAAACCATAATGTGACACTACTTCTTTGGACAGGGTGTCATGTTGGTCATCCTGAGTCTGCTCAATGGTATGCAGATTTTCCTCTTTGGGCCAACAGACCACAGGCTTTTTTTAATTTTGTTTTCAGGCACACTCAACATGTCCCTTTTTTTCCACACTGTCAACACTCTAGTTCCTTACACCTGCATTCTGATGTTACAGCAGTAACATTCCTGGATCCCCACTCTTTTGTGGGTAGGTTCTTGGGACACTTTATGCATCCTAGGGTATTAGAACATAAGAACATAAGAATGGTCATACTGGGTCAGACCAAAGGTCCATCCAGCCCAGTATCCTGTCTGCCGACAGTGGCCAATGCCAGGTGCCCCGGAGGGAGTGAACAGAACAGGTAATGATCAAGCAATCTCTCTCCTGCCATCCATCTCCATTCTCTGACAAACAGAGGCTAGGGACACCATTCCTTAGCCATTAACTGACTTAACTTCCATGAATTTATCTATTGCACTTCCCATGTGGCTACTTCCATGGAGACTGCAATATCAACAGCCTTCTGTAGGGTGGACTGAGCTTCTGCTAATAGACACTTCCATACAGCTTCACTGTGCTGGTCACACAGTAAACTGTCACATATGGCGGCATTTAACATCTCCAGTATCCATCTTCATTGTTCTGCAAGCTTTTTCAAATGTGCTACAACTGTTTCACTTTCTTTTTGGTCTCTTTTGTGGAACCTAGACCTTTCTTCAATTACCAATGATTTTGGAGCATAATGTGACCCCAGATTTCTACAATGTCACTGTAAGATTTGGTCTCTGGCTTAACAGCAGTAGCAAACTGCATAGTAGGAAGTAATAGCCCCTACAACAGTGGTCCCCAACCTTTTGGGGCTGCCGGGCACCCGAGGGCGGGGCTGCCCATGCGCTGTGAGCCCGTGGCCGGCATCACACATGCGCCGTGTGCCCGGGGCAGGGCCAGCCCAGATTGTTCGGCTGGTGCACATAAATGCCCTCGCGGGAGCCCTGGCACCCACAGGCACCGCATTGGGGACCACTGCACTACAACACTTAAGATTATTGGCCTTTTATTCTCTTCCTTAATGACATTTACATTAACAAAAAACTCAAAATGCTCAGTATATACATGCCATTGCTTGATAGACTCCTCAAAAGTGGCCCTCCTTTCCTTTCCTTCTCGCTTTTTTTTTTTTTTTTTTTTTAATCTCCCAGCCTCTGGGCTTCAATCTGCTCAGAACAAAACAGCCCCTGGTTTTAGTTTCAGTTTGCACTGTCAGTCTAACAGTAAGTTCTCACTCCCACCTTTCAGAACAGCAAAAAGGTCTCTTTTCTTCCACTGATTTCCATTTCTTTCTGTTGCAGGAGACAGCACAGATAGCCCACCTTCATTGCCACTTTGTTCTATCTTACAGAGTTTAAGAAAGAAATCTCTTGAAACACAGAGCACTGCAGCAACAGCAAGTTTCCATTTTCTCACTAGAACCAGGACAAAACTGGCTGGGCTGAACCTCAATGACCTAACTCAGTTCCTATAACAACAACAAGATCTATATCTATGACAACTCACTACACAACAGAGGCCTAAATTATCTATAACAAAACTTAAGGAAGATAGATGCTTACACTTTCAGAGGAGAGAAATATGTGTGAGGCTTCGATTGTTTGTTTGGAATATAACATCTCCTGTTGATAATCTTTTAGGGTCAAGAGCAGGAGTGTTATTGTATGCCAGGCTTTTATAGTCAATTTGTTGACTTTCTTCTTTTCAAAATCATAAGACCCCAAGTTGGCCTTCTTATTTTTCTCACTGTAAATGTGTGAGTTTTTCAGTATTTGTATTCTTATGATTTTTAATCCTCTGCATTGGATTTCAAATTCATTCACATTCTTGTTTGTGACTGGTATCTGTATGTGTTAGCTACACCTGCCCTCCTTCTCCCACCTCCTCCCCCCCATTCATGCTACATGCCTTTCCCTGGTGGTGCAATGAGTGCTCTTGGATGTTGTTTGTGTTCATTTATAAATCAACATTTTTGGAAACAGCACTTGCTGGTCTTTCAAGTGCCTACCCTGATAATTGATAAACCACTTCCTTCTGCTTCATTGCCCCCTATTCCCCAGCTAGGTACAGTGGGTCATAATCCTGCTCCCTTTGCTTGCTACATGCATCCCCAGGCAGATATGAATTGACCTGTGTATATGCATGTGCACTGAACAGTAGCTCTGTTACTGAGGCAACCCCTTGTGTACTTCAGGAAGCAAGCACGCTTGATTATTTTTTTTTCACATTCAGGCTGCCATTGGCATCCTTTAAAAATAACAGCCTGTAAAATTCTTATCAGTCAGGAGAGTTTAAAACAACCCACTTTTCGACTTGTGCAAGAAGCAACACAGCAATGGCTGACCCATTTTGGTGGAAAAGGGGAAGTTAATTCCTTTACTTCAGTTTATCCCAGTAAATCTATTCATTCCCCACTGTCTCCTCCCATGTTATGCTAGAGAGAGCTGTGGTGAAAGTTCATAGCAGTCCTTTACCCCCATGCCTAGTCCCCTCCTATCTTGAGGTAGTTTGTACTGAAATGGACTTACAGCCTGTGAGTAGAAATGGCTGTAATTTTCTATGCAGTATATTACATGCATGGTGTACTGCTTTAGAACATGTACTATGTTTTTGCACTCTTATCTTTTTAGGGGATAATATGTGACTCTAAGAAAATCTCACCCAAGCACTGAGGGAACTGAATGGATTTTGCAATATCCATGTAAAAGTGGAACAAAAAAGCAGGCAATATTTTGAAGTGACCTCCAACTGTGCCTTTGCATGAAGTTAAATTAATAAGTAGTCAGCAAGGGGTGATGCACAAGAATGCAGTAATTACCTACACATCAAGTTAATATGTCACATGATAAAAGGTCAGGAAAGAATTATTGAGAAAAGACTATGTGAGGAAATGGAGCAACAAGTAAGCAAAAACCAATTTGGGTTTGTGCCAGAAACACCAACAATGGTGTACTGGAGCCTGGACAACCCCGTCTTGACCAGAATAATAATGAGGGCATTATCTGGCCTTGCCTTGATTGGACTAACAATGGCTGTCTTGCCCAAAGTGTGGATTTCTAACAAAGCAAATCCAGGCCTGACTCCAGCCTGGTGCACGTAAGCATGTAGGCCAGGCCAAGGGAGGGAGCTTTGAGAGTCAGGAGTGCTTTAAACAATAGTGCATAGGGAGTATCGTATAGCGAAACCATGCCAAGAACATTAGGAGAAAGTTGGTACTGGTACATAACATTTCTAATAAGCAAAAATCACAGGTACAGCAATAGAACTGTCAGTCAAGTAGGGTACATCTATACTACAGTGTTATTTTGAAATATATTATTTTGAAATAGTTAATTCAAAATAAGATATTTCGAAATAACGCGTCTACACACAAAATGCATTTTGAAATAGCGTTCTGCTATTTCGAAATAGTGCATCCACACTGATTGGACGCAGAATCGCATTTAAGGCCAGCTGAAACCAGTTCCAGCAGGGCATCAGGTCAGTAGTTGCTTGATGTGGCTGCTGCCTGAGTCTCTCTGAGGCTTGTGCCTAAAGGGACCTTCCTGGACAGCCGGTTCTCAGCTTTCCCTGCTTGCTTGCCTACCTCACTGAGGGACAACAAAGCATTTTTTTCTCTGCTTGCTTTGGTTGCCCTGACTTGGGACACCACAGCACTCAGCACCAGGGAGACACAGCTGCCTCTGGGCACTCTGGTGCTCATTTTGGATGTCTTGCTGCAAGCCTGGCAGCAATTGCTGGAGACTGCCTGGCAGCATCTGCTGCAACCCAATGCCCAGGCCCTCTTCCAGACCCCCCCTGGGGGCCGTGGAGGAGCAGCAGCAGCGCCCAGATGCCAGCGTGCCCTGCCGCATCTGGCATCTGGACACCAGCAGCAACTGGTGGAACCACTTCGTCCTGGAGCGCTGGGGAGATCAACGATGGGCCCAGAACTTCAGGATGAAGAAGGACACCTTACTCAAACTCTGAGTGGCTCGCCCCTGCTCTGCAGCGACGGGACACACACATGAGGCCTGCCATTCCCCTCCACAAGCGTGTGGCCATCGCCCTCTGGAAGCTCTCCATGCTGGATAGCTACCAATCCCTGGTGAACTAGTTCAGCGTGGGGAGATCCACCGTTGGAGCAGTGCTCATGCAGGTATGGCAAACTCTCGTCACTGTGCCAGGAGATGGGGTACAAGGAGGGAATGGGCTGCCTAAGGGAAAAGGGAGGGAGGGGGTGCTAGTCCCCTCCCTGGAAGGTTTTGGTCTGTCCCACCCACACTATGGACTGCCCATGGTGGCCAGGATTTCAGGGGGGGTTGCTCCTGGGATTGGGGGCACGGGGCAGTGGCGGAGAAGGAGCACTCTCAGCCACCTTGGCACCCCAGTGACTCTTGGTGGTTTTGTATGTCCCTCTGCAGGTGGTCAAGGCCATCAACAGTGTGCTGCTCCACAGAGTCATCAGCCTCACTAATGTGGATGTGGTGATTGAGGGGTTTGGCGCCCTGGGCTTCCCCAACTGCACACATCCCCATCCATGCCCCAGAACACCAGGCCTCCCTCTACATAAACCAGAAGGGATACTTCTTGGTCATCCTGTGGGCTGTGTCTGACCACCGGGGCCAGTTCATGGACATTAACGTGGGCTTGTCCAGCAAAGCACACGATGTGCAGGTTTACAGCAACTCCTCTGTGTGCCAAAGGCTGCATGCCGGGACTTTCTTCCTTGATTGCCACATCAGGGTCGAGGACTTGGACATGCCTGTGTGCCTGTTGAGGGATGTGGCCTATTCCCTACAATCCTGGCTGATGAAACCCTACACAGGACACCTCAACCCCTCCCGACAGGCCTTTAATGCCAAGCTCGGCAGGGCCCGCATCATGGTGGAGGGGGCGTTCAGCCGGTTGAAGGCCCATTTTAGATGCTTCCTCACCTGCCTGGACTTATCCGAGCAGAATATTCTGCATGTGGTGGCAGCGTGTTATGTGCTGCATAATTTGTGGGAAAGGAAGGGGAGGCTTTCCTGCCAGATTGGAAGGCAGAGGCCGACCACTTGGCTGGCCTCTACGTGCAGCCTCGCATGGCTGCCAGCCAGGAGGCCCATCAGGGGGCTGTCCATATCCGGGAGGCCCTTTGGGAGAACTTTCACCCAGAGGAGGAGTGAAGTCTCCCTGGCATGTCTCACTGGGGCCTTGTGCCTTATTCCACCCTCATGTCCTTCCACTTTCCCCTCCCTAGCCCCCGTTCCTGATGTCAAATAAAAACACATGTGTTGCCAAAAACAAATTCTCTTTATTGACTGGGGTGAGGGGGGAATGAGGGTCGGAGAGGGGAGGGGGAAACCTGGGAGCAGGGAGCGGGAAGGGGGAGGCAAGGGGAGGAGAATCTCAGGACTGGGAGTCTTGCTGGTCCACCTGTCTCCCAGCACTGCAGATGTAGGGGCCTCGGTGTCCCTGGAGGGGGAACGGGTATGGCGGGGAGGAAGAAGCGGAAGGAGAAGCAGGAGTGAGAGGAGGAGAGATAGCTGGGGCAGCCACAGAAGCTGGAGCGGTAGCAGGCAGTAATCTCCACACCAGGGTCTGCAGGTGGTCGCGGATGGCATAGCCCTGGTCAAGCAGCTCCCGCAAGCTCTCCCACCGCAGCTGCAGGTCTTTATGCCCCCAGTGCTCCTGGCTACGGACTTGCCTTCACAGTAACCCCAGGTGCTGCCACTGGTACTCCTCCTGGTTCTGGGTGAGCCTGCTGACCCAGTTGCGGGAGGATGTCCTGGGTAGGATGGTGCACCCTACACTCGCAGCTGGTGCATCTGTGGAGAAACAAGAGTAGTGGTCAGTTATCCTTGGGGACACAGTGGGTGAAGCTCAGCCCCTCTCTGCAAGGCAAGGATGGCAGGTCTCCGCACCATCAAGTCCTACTATCCCCAAGAGTGTGAGCTGGCCTGGGACTGTACCCATGCCCTGTGCTGTATATAGTGTGGGTGTCAGGAGGGGAAAGGGGAGATGTGCCCTGCCTCTGCGTACAGGGGGCTTTTGAGGGGAGGGCATTGTACAGTGTCCCTCCCCGGGGTCAGGAGACTGTCATGTGCCTTCATACATACGTGCGTGTGGGTAACAGGCCAAGGCTGGCATGGCACATGCACAGGTTGCTGCGTGATCCGTGATCAGCAAGGCCCACACATGCAGTCCCTGGGTTCCCTCTCCCCTCCACCGCATAAGGGGACAGTGATGGCACTCATATGTCGAGGCCTCCCTGGCCTCGGAAGACAGCAGTGACATGGCTGCTGTGATGGCTCAGGAGTCCTGGATGAGTGCCACTGTCCCTCCAGCTCCTGTGACTGCTGGCCATCGTCCTCCTCCTCCTCCTCTTCCTCCGTGCCCTGGTCAGGGCCCTCTGCCCCAGGGTAGATGACCACTTAGGGGGCACAGACCGTCCAGTCCCCCAGGATGCGGTCCAGTGCATCAAAATAGGGGAAGTGGTCTGGGTCTCCCCCTGGTTGGGAGTTGTCCCCTGTGGCCCTGGCATAGGCTCCTTTATTTTCATGCGCACCTACTCGTGGGTGCGCATGTGGCCTTTGGTGGCCAGGC
>JANRFK010003679.1:22248010-22264527 GCA_030068395.1 Apalone spinifera | reverse complement strand
AGGGCACACTGGGAAGGGCTGGAGGCCCCCTATTTTGAAATAAGCATCTACACATCACTTATTTTGAATTAGCTATTTCGAATTTGACATTATTCCTCATAGAATGAGGTTTACCAAATTCGAAATAAGTGCTCCGCTATTTCAAATTAATTTCGAAATAGCGGTTTGGCTGTATTGATGCTAGGAAAGTTATTTTGAAATAACAGTTGTTATTTCGAACTAACTTTGCTGTCTAGACATACCCGTATATAGTTTTTGGAACAGCCTGAATACCAGGATATATCGCAAATATGGGCATAATAGGTATCTTACACAATATGTAATTGGTTGGTAGATATGACTAGAACAACCAAGTTGAGTATAAATATAGATGTAGAAAAGATAATCAGTGGGAGGGAAAGAGCAGTATTGACCCACAGGTCCTGCTCGTTGTAACTAGAAATAATGGACCTCTTCACACCAGCTACAGCAGTGCTTTGTGTCCCAATGCGTGGAAATCAAAGGGACCACGACCTCCTGCCTGGTAGTGTAGGTAGCTTACGGGTGAAGTGCAAGGGTATGTCTACACTAGCCCCCTAGTTCGAACTAGGGTGGCTAATGTTATCATTCTAAGTTGCAAATCAAGCCCGGGATTTAAATATCCCGGGCTTGATTTGCATCTTCCCGGCCGGTCGCCATTTTTTGAAATGTACAAGTCCGGACTAACTGCTCGCATCTACACGTGGCAGGGACCCGGTAGTTCAAATTAAAGCCCTAATTCGAACTACCTGTTATTCCTCCTGGAATAAGGTTTAACAAGTAGTTCGAACTAGGGCTTTAATTTGAACTACAGAGTCCCCGCCGCGTGTAGACGCGGGCAGTTAGTCCAGACTTGTAAATTTCAAAAATGGCAACTGGCTGGGATGATGCAAATCAAGCATGGGATATTTAAATCCCAGGCTTAATTTGCAACTTCGAATGCCTATATTAGCCTCCCTAGTTCGAACTAAGGGGCTAGTGTAGACATATCCTAAGGGAACTAGGCTTCATTATTGTATTATAATAATCCTCTATTAATTGCTTTTGCATTGCTTTGTGTTGTATTAATTGCTTTAAAATTTATAGTATTTAAGGTTTACATGTGTAAAATTGTTTTTAAGTCTTGTATAATGTAAACAACTATGTTAACTGCTTAAAGCTTGCAATAAATAAGTAAGTGGTTAAGTCTCTCTGGAGTGGCCTGGTTTCCCTTGGATACAAAAATTGAACCATACGACAAATGGACATATTGTTTGCAGCCCAAATATTGCAGGGAAAGTACAGGAAGAAACACAAGGCATTGCATTGTTTGTTGATTTAGAGAGAAGACATGACAAAGTTCCTACAGAACTGATGTGGCAGTGCCTACAGTTATGCAGTCTCCCAGAGATGTACATATCAGACGATCATGGAGGATAGCAACAACAAAAGTGAGAAGCAGCTGCAGCAAGCTATTCACTGTGGGATCCATCTATATCAAAGATCAAGCTTAAGCCGATTCATACTTGTGATTGTAATGGGCACCTTGATGCGGAGTAGTAGGAGAGAAGCTCTATTGAGCATGCTTTTTGCCATTATGTTGTTTCATGAAGAAACTATAAATGGATCTTGAACAATGAAGGGCTGCATTAGAAGGAAAATGTTTTATGGATCAGCAACGAAAAGGTATCATACATGTGAGGCTTCATCAAGCAGGATAAAAAGCAGTCAGTGAAACTGGATGGTCTAGAAGTTAAAGTCTGCGCAACAAACAGTTTGTGACCCTCAGTTTTACATGAAGCTGTGATGGGAATGGGGATGTAAGAAATAACATGGAGAGCTCTGGTGAAAATGGAGAGAATTGACAAGAATTTTTTATAAGGAGAAAAATCAAAGTGCATGAAGCTATGATTAGACCAGCAATGCTGTACCAGTCAGAGGAAGAGAGAACAACTACTTCATACTACCAAAAATGAGAATGCTTAGGTTGTTACTGGATGAGACAAAACCTAATGAATTCTGCAATTTAAACAGTATGTGACATGAATCAGATAGCCTATATCACAGAAAAGGTTAGGAACTATCAAGTGAGATGGTTTGATCACGTGAGACAATGTGATGTGGGATGTATTGGTCAGAGTATGAGATCGTTACAGTACAAACATCATGAGAAGGACTCAGACAACGTGGTTCAAAATGCTGAAGGACGACATGAAGTTCAGTATAAACTTAAAAAACAACAGATAGTCTGGTAGCATTTAAAGACTAACAAAACATGTAGATGGTATCATGAGCTTTCATGGGCACAGCCCACTTCTTCAGATGACCAGAGTGTTGGATGTCCAGAACTAAAATAAATGTCCCAACGATCTGGTATCTTTAAATAAATAAATAAAGATAGGGGATGGCTGGGACATTATCAACCTACCAAACAATGAAGGTGACAATGATTCTTTGTATAGTGTCTGGTGTTAGCACTCTTCTTTTCTATTGCCTACTAATAGTTCTTATCTGCCTCTTTTGACTATCCAATCTTTAGGTGTTTATACACTATTTGTTTTTCCTGTTACATTCCAGCTTGGCTTTACCCTTGATATTTTTGTACCCACTACCTCTTCTTCCCTCCCTCCCATTTTTCTTTCCCCTACCCTCTCCCTTTTCCCCTGTTTATTTTAGTTTTGGACAGCCAACACTCTGGTCATCTGAAGAAGTGGACTGTGCTCATGAAAGCTCATGCTACCATCTACATGTTTTATTAGTCTTTAAAGTGCCACCAAACTATTTGTTGTTTTTTAAGTTTATCCTATACAGACTAACTCACCTACCCCCTGAAGCTTATGAAGTTCAGTGTCTGTTTGGAATACAAATTCAGGGGAACACTTGGAAATGAAGAATCCGAGCTAGAACTGGTTGATAATTTTTGAATTTTTAATTGAAAAGAGGGGCAAACATCTTTTATTTAAATCAAAACATCCCTGGCTATGTTGTGAGAGAAGAATGTGCAGACCATAAAATATTTTGAAATATGTGATTAACTTCATGAAACTATCAATATATCATTAACCCACTATTGATGTGCTGTAACTGTACCTTGCAGTGACTAGAATTCAGGCCCCCACCAATAATTTCTAGAATAAGCCATATATTCCTATAGAAATCCTAACACCCAATATTTTTCGAGCACACAGATGAAAAACAAAAAAAGACACGTGAACCAAGAATTCAGAAAGCATGAATCAGGCCCCCAACCCTGCAAAAGATCATGAGGGTTAAATACACAGTCAATTTGGTGTGATTACTACTGGTCTGTTTTATGAGTCATTAGACTGTGGTCATATTTTCAAGCTCCTTTCCACAATCGAGAGAGATAATTTTTTTTGTTTTATTTTAAAATCAGGAGTCTCATATAACTACATATTTTCATGAGCTGGGATGTTAAGAAAAGAAGCACTGAAGTCATGAGACTATTAATAAAACATTACAGAGCAACATGGAAGTAAGCACAACTATCACAGCAGTGAAAGGCAATATTGCTAGACGTACTACCCCATTCTAGATAGACACCTTAAGCCATTTGGCAAGACAATCCTCATAGCTCATGTGTCACACACATACAAGGGAATACCTAGGGAGTACAAGGAGAACTATGAAAATGAATTCCTTGCTCTGGCAACAAGAATAAATATAAGATATTATCTTCCTTTATTGTATCTGAAGTTTCATTAACCCAATATTGATGTGTTGTAACTCCTATTGACAGTGATCAGAATGCAGGCTGTAGCCAAGAAGTAACTATCATACTACCTAAGGACAGTATTTCAAAAAGCCTGGCTGGAGTTCTGAAGCAGTCATATTTTCATGTGTGTACCTTGCTTTCATTTTTAGTTCTCAGTATCTTGCAGCTGGAAGGATGGGTGTGGATATTGCAGCCCAAAATCTGAGCAGGCTTAAAATAGTGGGACTTATTACTACATTTCCCTCTCAATCTTTTATGAACAAATCATACATATGGACGTATATGAGAGTGGAGTGGAGTAGCTAGAATCATTGTGCTAACACATTCTTTTCTTATGCCATCCCTAAGTAAGTTTATATGAAGATGGTACAGAACAATATATTTTTATTCACTGTTCTTGCTAAGGTTTAAAGATTTTCCTGATTTTTCCCTCCAAATGGAGGCCAATTCTCCAGTGATAGAAACCAAATAAGTATTTGCTTTGATGCTGAATTGAAAAGATCAAAGATAGGAGTCCATACCATTAAGGTGTTGACTATAGGGGTATGTCTACACAGCAGGGCTAAAATCTAATTAAGCTACGAAACTTATGTCAATTACGTAGCTTAAATTGAAATAGCTTAATTCGGCTTTTGGCACTGTCTACGTAGCAAGAAGTTGAAGGAAAAACACTCTTCCTTCAACTTCCCTTACTCCTCATGAAATGAGGGTTATAGTAGTTGGAGCAAAAAGTCCTCCATCTCGGTATTATTTCAAAATAAAGGCTTGTAGTGCAGACACACACTATGTTGTTTTGGAATAACGTCAGTTATTCCAAAATAACACTTCTGTGTAGACATACCCTAGATGGTTGACTGCCAGCCTTCAGGACTGTGAGGCTTTGTTTAATTAAATGAAATTGGCTTCGCAATGTTCTGAAGCTTGATAGAAATAATGTATTTACCATGCAAAATCAGCTTTGTATTTTGCCATTCCAGTTGATTCATCGCAAGCTTTTCAAATATTTATTCATGTATTATATAAAATGAATAAAAGCTTGAAGATACACCAACCCCTATGTTAACTGTTATTATTTCTTTCCACTAACTCAAAGCCCTTTTTTAAAATGTAAGATTGACTCATTCAAATATTTAATGGTGAATTTAGTTGATTAACTTAGCGGATTACCACTAAAAACCCAGCATTTGCCAAGAGTTGCCATAGAGCAACTGATCCTGCACAGTGCTGGGATGGAATGTTGCATATATATGTGCACAATAAAAAAGATTAATAGCTGTCAGGAACTTGATCCTTAACTGATGAGAGTGCTGATGGGCAATCACAAAGTTACTCCTGCCTATTAAAAGGTTAGAGGGCTATGGGGAGCTAAGCATATCATCTGCACACAGAAGACTATATTTGAATTCATATCCCCTGAGGCACACCTATTCTATGCTCTGCTTTTATCCTCTAGTATTGAGTGTAAGAGAAAAGGCACTAAAAACACTTGAGACATTTGCTCAGTATTGAGTACTACATCTAGTAGTTAACATTAGCTATCATGCAGCCACACATGGTTTTGATTCACATTTGGGCACATTTTCAGCAATCTACATTGTGCAAGTCATTGTGGAATCAAGGCTAACTATTTCAGAGATGTCATTTTTACTGTTTTCTGATATTTAAAAGAAGAAATAATGGATCTCATATGTTCCATTGTAGTACAGGGTTCACTGGTAAATACTGAATTTTTAGTGGTCATATCTCTATTTTACATAAGTGGTCTGCTAGGTAGGAACCTGGACAGTGTGATTGCTAAAATCAGCCTTTGCACAGAGCTAATTGCACCTTAATGTGAGGGAAATAGTTTACAATGCATTTCAATTGCTAGGCCTGGTACATCACTGCTCTTATGAAAAAGACTGCAAAGCATTGCTAGAGTTTAACTCTCATTAGAATGTTTTTTTTTTCAAACATTTTTAAGTGATAAAACTGTTCACTGCTTATTCTACACTGGGATACACTGGCATATGCTTATTTTACACACATTATTAGTAATCTAAGGTTTCATTCACATGCAAGTGTGGTTCAGACCTGTGCCACACCACTATGAGCACTTTGCCTCCCCAAATTTCAAGATATGCAGTTATAATATCTTGTTATACCTGTTGTTATAATCCTTAAGAATATCTCACCTATATGGTTGGTCATGTTTTCTGGCAAATGCAGAAGATATTGAGGGCACAATCCCCATTCCCCTCCTCTCCCATACTCCTTTATGAGAGGGCTAGCAGCCATGGGTGGCAGAGTCTGCACTGGTGGCCAGTGCCTGCATTCTCCAATCTCTCCACCTGCACTGATAATTTGGGTAGAAGGCAGGTGCTGTATGTGTGCTGAAGACCAGTATTAATTGGGGGGCAGTTTTGAAAGGACGGAGGAATGGTGATACAGAATTATTGTCTGGATGACAAAACTGGATCTTTCCCAACCATTGGCGAAAGATACTGGTGGTTTCCACATCAACACCTTCTACTCTAGTTTATCATTTTGCAGTTACATTTCAGTCTACTGGTGTGTCATTGGTCTGTGACAGTAGATATGGATATGCACAGTGTCAAATGTCAGTGGGGTCACAATCTCAGCTGAAGTTCTTCTAACTTTTACACATTTCTAGACCTCACGTATGGTTGTGCTTTAAAGAATGCTATATTGTATGAAAGAAATGCTGTTACTTTTTTTTATTTTAGCCTTCTTAGCATATATCCAATATTCTTTTTTACTCCCACATCAAGAATGCCAATACCAACTTTAATTGATGCATGTTCATATCTTGAATCATTTTTATAATAACAACAGTGGTCCATGTCAAACACTTTTAAAATGTTACTTGTACAGTTAGCTTTGTGTTTATTAGGACTCATGCATCCCACTCACTCGATATTATAAATTCCACTACTGAGGAAAATAACTAAACTTGCATAAGCTTCAGGAGGTAGCTGAGTTAGTCTGTACAGGATAAACTTAAAAAACAACAAATGGTCTGGCAGCACTTTATAGACAAACAAAACATGTAGATGTTATCATGAGCTTTCGTGGGCACAGCTCACTTCTTCCACGAAATCTCATGGTACCATCTGCATGTTATGTTAGTGTATAAAGTGCTACCAGACATTTGTTGTTTTTTAAATTTACATAGTAACCTTTCTATCTAATTGTGAAGGTCAGGACTTTAACAGGGTTCAAAAAAGAACTAGATAAATTCATGGAAGTTAGGTCCATCAATGGCTATTAGCCAGCATGGGAAGAAATGGTGTCCCTAGCCTCTGTCTGTAAATGGATGACAGGAGAGGGATCACATCACGATTCCCTGTTCTGTTCACTCCCTCTGGAGCATCTGGCATTGGCCACTGTTGGAAGACAGGATACTGGGCTAGATGGACCTTTGGTCTGACCCAGTATGGCCATTCTTATGTTCTAGTTCTACATCTTCAAAGCCAATGGCTAAATTATGAGAGGATCATGTACTATTTCATGCCAAGTTCAAATTCTAAGGTCTGCCTTGCTAAGAAATTTTGGCAGTTCTTCTTCAGAAACATGACTGATACATTAATTGAGAGCGGGTCTATCCCAAATAGATGTCTATGGCACCAGAATGTCTGTAGCAGTATTCTTTCATTCTGAAACAGCAACTTTACAAGTTAATGACAAGAGGGCTCTAAGGGTACATCTAGACTACAGGCTTTTGTCAACAGAAAGCTAACGTGCAGGAGGAGCAGGATCAGGGAAGGCCATGGCCTCCTGGATCGCAGCGCAAATATCAGTGCACTTCTGGGCAAATTCCTGTGGCAAGCGCCTGCGCCACTTGGCCTCTGCCTCCATCCCCCTGTCCATTGAGTCCTGCATCCATTGCAGGACCGAGATGTGCTGGCACACCAGGTCTAAATAGGTGCACCAGTACTGACGGGTTCTCTGCTGCCATCTGGGTGGTGGGGCAGGTGTGGCACCCCCCTTCTGGTCAGTTGGTCTGGCTGTGGAGGACAAGAGGGAAAAGTCGTCAGTCATACAAGCTCACCCTTTCCCTGAGAAGGAATGCCCTCCTTCTTCTCAGCAGGCAGGGAATGTCCTAGGGTCAGAGGATGCTCATGTGGGTCTCAGTAAGGCATGGTGTGGCCTGACCAGCAGCCACAGCCTCCCCGGAGCCCAGAAGGTGTGCAGGCCACCATTCTGCCCCTGCCCCCCACCACACACACAACCCATGGCCGAGCAGCATAGACAAGTGTCAGGCCACGGTTGGGATTCCCGCTGAGAGGCCTGAAGCTGTGAGGCAATGCCAGCGTCCCCAACCCATGCCTGCACCTGGCATCACTGCCTGCCAGGAGCAGGTGGTGCCTAGCAGCCATGTGGGAGCAAGGGTAGGATGGCCCTCCCTGAGGGTGGCCATGAGTGTGCCCTCCTTTCCCCGAGGCTGTGATCAGCATGATATGTCACAGCACTGCACCATCCACTTTGCTCCCGCCTGCCCTGCCCTGTGTGAGAGATGGCTACATAGTGCAAGTACAAGAAAGTACTTGCTGATATGGAGTGTTCATTGCAGACTGAAACTGGTTAAGATGGCCAGGTAGGCTTATTAACTCCACAAGCTGCACCTGGGGAAAGAACCAAGGATCAGACTGATTTCAAGAAGGTTGGGATGAGCAGGAATAAGCAGAGTTCACAAAGCTAAGAAGCTGGCAACAGACAGGAGCTACTGCTGCGATGGGGCAGTCACTCTCAGTCAGAGGAAGGAGCATTGGGAGATGGTGCACTTAAAGCAAGCAAGGGATGTAGGAGTTGTAGGAAGCAGCCCAGGGAAAGAACAGTGAGGGCTGGGAAAAGAAAACTGAGAACTTCAAGCTGTAGGATCCCTGGACTGGTATCCAGAGTAGTGGGCAGGCTCAGGTTCCCCTACCAGGAGTGGGGCATACAGCAGCAAGGCAGTGACTAGAAAGACTGCCTGGGTCACTGTAATAGTGACAGAGAACTGAAGGACTCTACCCCAGAAGAGGGAATGCACAGGGTGACCTAGCCGGAGGGCTGACTTGTAGAGAGGACACTGTGGTTCCTTGGAGGACAGAGGATCTGAAGGCATAAAAAAGAGATGATATGGTTGTATGAGACCATGGATAGGAGTGTCGACCTGAAGAGCTAATCCCCAAAGCAACCAGGAAAAGCTGCCCATAACACTAACCAAAAGCTCCAGCTCCATGACAAACACTGGTATACTCTATTCTGCAAGTGTTCCTCTAGGACTACATGTAGGCCAACCTCTGTAGTAAAGACAGTGCTTTGAGGAGAGGCACTGACTCTTCTGCCCAGTAACTGATTTTATCTTGCTCTTTTGGGCCCTGTAAGAAGGCAGGAAAAATGTAACTTATATACAAGTTTCACGGGTAGCTTTGTGCTATTGCATAGGCATTGTTGTACTACCCTCATTCTGAGGAGAAAAGGACATCAATGATGATAAATAACCGCAACTGCTCTAGAGTGTTCACTGTTAATGTGAGAGCTGACACATCTCAGCTACAAAATTCTCTGGAATAAATGTTCAACACAGGAAGGCAAGTAGAAAACAAATGATTTTTTTCCCTAACCCGAATCGCCTCAGATGGGCTGATTTTTACTAGGTTCAATATTCCTATTGCAAGACAGGGACTCAGAATCCACTGATTTAAAGACTACTGTTGCATCTCTGAATTCATTTGACCTTTGATGGAGTTGTTCTCTTGTAAACAAACAACAAGCCACCAGTAACTGCATGATTTATTAATATATTCTGGCAAGATAAAATCCTATCTGTTTTCAGCCAGCTGCAAAGTGGATAACACACACCTCTAATTCAAGCATTCGCCTTTGTTTTTGATCTTGCTGGGTTGAAAGACAGAGATAGGGGAGAGAATAGGATCATTACTTCAGAAGACTACCTCGGTTCACAGTATGTGGCAAAAATTTGCCAGAAATAAAGAGACTAATTTAATGATGAAGTCTTCTGTTTCATAAAATATCTCAAAGAGACTGCATACCAGAAATCTTTGAACTCTTACAGATATAACTAGAGCACAAATGTTTTATCAGATACCTGATCCCACCAATTTTGTATTTTGCAGGTTTATTTTTAATTCTGAACACCAGTAGTTTCCTAGGTGACAGTTACACTCTGGAAAAGCACCACAACACTGTAATTATAACTTCAATTATCTGCAGATGAAGCCCCATGGGGTCACTTAGATAATGTTGTCCATATAGTGTGACAAGCGTGTGTTATGTGCTTATGACCTAGATTCAGACAGTTGCAGTTATGTGGCATGACTTTGGATATACTGTCAATTTATACAAGTCTCCCAGTACATGCTATATATATTCAGTAACCAAACCACAAGACATTTATCTACCAGAATCTCAAGACAGAATTATACCATGTTTGATATATTTGGGTTTCTCAGGTTTTTGTTCCATACTTTTATTTACTAAGGGCCAAATTCTGCCTTCAAATATTGGCTTCTATGACAGTTGGGTGTTCACACATCTGAGGGTGGATTTTGTTCCATAAAGCAGAATAATCTCCATCTAAATATTCTAAAGGTTTGGGCTTGTCCATGTTGTGTGCTAATCAGCACTAGAGAGTCATCAATTGTAGTATGCATTGGCATGTTTTGCACTAAGAGTAGCCTACCCAGCACACTGAACCCAGGTCTGTTAGACTTGTGCCTGCAAACTTGGCATTTCCAAGCCTTTGCTGGTGCAGCACCATGCCCTGGAAATCCAGGTCTTGCAACCATTTTGGCATTTCCACACTGCACTGCACAGACTTGGGTCAGAACTTTCACATTTGTGTCCACATGCTATCGTATCTCTCAGTTTCTAGTACCCTCCCCACCCAAAACACAATAGCCCTTGGTTTATAGTGAGCTGCAGAAGAACTTGTTTGTCCCGCATATTTTGGCCAGCAGTGTTTTGTTCGTTCTAGCCTGCAAACATATCCAGCTTAGCCATTTTGTGATTACATGCATCAAGAAGCCAGAGCCAACAGGGATCCTAATCCAGTGGAAGAAATTCTCCATCTCATGCTGTCAGTCCTATTTTGTGACACAGGTGGAACATATGCTGGGCATATTTTTTGGCAGTAGTATTTGTTGAACTGCTGAAGGAATTTCTCGGGGAGTGAGGGTAATGACATGCCAGCTGCAATGCAACTGATGCTGTTCATGCCTATCACCTTAGATGCAGATTCTCCCAATGTAAACTAGTGCCTCTGTTCAGGGCCACAGGAACAGATTGGGGTCACACTGTCGTGCCGATTGGAGAAGGCCTACAGCAGACCCAAAATTTCTATATGGAGTAGTAAACATTCCTGGCTTGGCTTAATGTGCTGTGTAAATATAGACTAACTGGCCTTGTGCCCCTCCTCTCTCCCCATTTGCTAAAAGTTCCCTAGTGTATGTTAATGTACTCCCACTTCAAAAATGCTGCCTAAATGCACACTAGGAAAGTCTAAGGGCTTGCCAACACTACAGAGAAGATTGAAGCTGCCACAGTCAATCTTCTGGTGTTTGAATTAGTGGATCTGGTGAACACACGCTAATTGAATTCAGAGGGTGCTCCTGTCAGCACCAGCAATCCTGCTCCTCAGAATAAGGGAAGTCAAAGGGAACATGTGCTCCCATCAACCTTCAGCTGTGTGGATGGCACCAAAACACGATTTAAGATACATAATTGATGTAGTGGTAGTTGTGTATCGTAAGTTGACTTTCCTCTTCAGTGTAGACCAGGCCTGAGTATCAGGACCAGGTATTGAGCAACACTTTTGTGCACAGAATTTATACTCCCAGAGCCATCCCATCCATAGGATGGTTCAGGGTGTCCACCCTTGATCCCACACTTTGGCAGGCCCCACAACAGCCATCTCAACCATCCTATGGATGAGACGGGCACAAAGTGGCAGCAGGGGTCACCCAGGTCCTAACCCCCACACTCGCCCTGGGAACAGGAGCCAGAACATCCCCCAGCCTTCTCCACTCCATCCTGCACCGCTGCCCTCTCCTGACCCACTGTGCTTGGCCTCTCCATAGCAGCAGGGAGCAGAGCACTACAGCTTCAGGGCACACCACTTCCCATCACTGTGGAGAAGTGGGGCACAGTGGTCTGGCAGGGCAGCACAGCAAGGTGGGGCAGACCAGCTGCTGGGACCCTCCAGCTCCTACTGCCAAGGTAATTATGGGGGATAGGGGCAGGGTGACCACTGTATCACCTGGCTCCCAGTAATCCTTCATCTTGCTTCATATAGGGAGAAGTTAAGGGAGCGAAGCAGGGGCAGGAAGTGGTGTGGTGGGGAGGAGTGAGACAGGGCTGCACTTGGCTCAGCACCTGGGGAACGGGGGGGAGGGAGGGATTGCCCCAGGTCCCATGCCTCCTCTCGGTTTGGTACTGTATACCCCTTTACTGCAAACGAATGCACTGACAAGACTTTGCTGACAAGTCTTAATTTAAGTCTCAATCCCAATTCTGCTTATCCAGAATGCTCCTATATGCTATACTGTAATTATGCTACAGTTACATATATATTCCTTTCTGATGTTAGTGCAGATATTAAATTAATCATTGATTTAATCCAATATGTGTTTTCTTCTCAAACATTTAATGTGGGATCCTGTCGATATTTTCAAATCTCTACCATTAAATATCTTTAGGTCAAATGATGTTGCATTCCCCATCTCTCTGTACCATACCTCATCTACAAAAGGAGGATTAAGTAAATGGGGGCCAAGAATGGGCCCTTTAATAATAAAT
Organism: Apalone spinifera; assembly: GCA_030068395.1. Classification (NCBI taxonomy): domain Eukaryota; kingdom Metazoa; phylum Chordata; order Testudines; family Trionychidae; genus Apalone; species Apalone spinifera. The sequence continues at coordinate 22,251,992 of JANRFK010003679.1, read as the reverse complement.
GTTTTAAAGTTGCTGCATAGAATTTTAAATTTATAGTTCATCAGATAAGAAGAGACAACAGCATTCCTTCTTCATCTATAAATTTAAGTTTTTAATACCACTTCTCTCACATAAATAAAAAACGAAACTAATGTTCTCTGGAACTTGAGCTCATGAAGGACCTACAAGGACAAAACTTTCTGTTGCATATTTCGAGGACAATTTCACGTTGATTCCCAAAATTATAGGTGTTCTTGAACTAAAGTCACACTATTCAAACATTGATGAACAACAGGAAAGTTTGGAATTGTACCTAAATTTCATAATTTGGTCCCTACAAGCAGAGTGGCCCTCATTCAGGCAAAAGTTATATTGTAATTACTGACATTTTTGCTCAAAAAAGGACTTCAAGATTTGGCTCTGTATCTGTCAATCATATTCTCATTTGTTCTAAGTTATGCTTTTCTTTATCTTTTATAGTCTTGTTTGTATTTCACTTAATGAGAAAATAAATATTAAAAATCCCAAAGTCAGTCGCACATATTACTCTCTGTTAGCATTTTATTATTTTTAACAATCTTCCATCCAGGATATTAGCTTCTCAAATAGATATGGGTATGTCTGGGTCAGGTGTGGGAAGAGCATATGAGATAACATGGTATTCAAGATTAAACTGCCACAAGCCCCTTATTAAACAAGTTATGTGATAATATCACATTACAAAGGTCAAACATTTTGCTGCCTATCCAGTAATATTGGTGACTATGGTTAACCAGTCAACTTGAAATTAAATGTGCAAAAATTCAGTTTTGAAAATTGTACATTTATCACAATTGTTTGAATTAAAATGTTACTTTATTAAACAATTCCTCTGATTTGTGAGAAACTTTAATTAATTGCTCCTATTCCATTGTCACTGATGAGTCTTGCCTTGAAAATTGCATTGATAATAAATACCATAACTTTTCTAATGCCCTAGTTTAGACTCAGTGAAACAAACTAAAATAATTCAATTATAGCTGTCTTTCATTTCCACTGTTAGTTATGCTTATGCTACATAGCAAGCACCTTTCCCAAAACATTAAAGCAAAAAGGTTTCATCATATCCACTCCAAGCCACCCAGACCCTAGTGCAGATGGGCACATAAACACATACTCAACTTTAAACACAGCATTTGTCCAACTGCAGTCAACAGACCGATTCCCATGGTTAGATTGAAGCATGTGCTCAAGGACTTTCCTGAGGCAGAGCACAAAGCCTTTGCTGGCTTTTTTTCTCCTAAATAATAAGCAATGAAGTCATGGCAGGGCAGAATAATAGGCCAAATTTGTACAAGTCCTCCATAAATGCTTTCATACTATATGCAATGGAATTTTTATGTGAAGAAACCACGTACATTGTTTGGACATAGAGATTTTTCTTACCTAGCCTATCCAAGTATAACGAAAAGTAAGCCAAGACCGTTGTCTTTGGTTACTGATTAACATGTGCGAAGGCAGCCTGCCTGTATCTGCAGAGAGCCTGGAAAAAATAGCTCTGCCAGCTATGAACTGTCCTGCTCCTGCCAAAGGAATCAACTTTCATGACCCACTGTGAGCATTCAAATGCCTATGTGATGTTTATGTCACTGTACTGCAACTAAAATCTGAGTTTGGTGGAATGAGTGGATGAAGCATGGGAAAAGACCACCCCTTTTGTTTTCCCAGTTTGATCTATAGAACCAGACACCTGGAGAGGAGCCCTCAAATGTCCCTGAGCTGAACTGAGAGGCTAATTGCAGAGAAACTAACAGAGCATCCAAGCTCGGAAACCATTAGTCCTACACCCAGGACAGCAGGGATCAGCTCAGGTCGTGAGCATGAAGCCAGGTGTCGTCTTTGTTGGCTCTAGTGGCTGCTTCTGGAGACAGTCAGCAAATTTGGACAGACATCACTGCACTGGTGAAATTCAGCTCACATTTCCAAGCTTTTCCTAGCATTAATGTGTGTCAAACAGAATTTTTTTAAGTGAAAGCGGAGAGTCTGAGATTTGACTCTGAGTCCTGCTTTACACTAGGGAATTATTTTGAAATGTCCTCCCTCCCCCTTATTTCAAAATAATAAGCAGAGCATCCACACTACCAAGCCTGTTATTTCAAAATAATGGTCTGGTTATTTCAAAATCTGTACTCCTGCTTTCCACAAGGAATAAAGCTTATTTCAAAATAGTTATTTCAAAATAGCATTAGTGTGGATGCTCCACTGCTGCTGTTTCAAAATAGCTCCTTCCCAGAGTTATACAAAGTAATTACTCCCCTGTGCTCTCTAAGTCCAGGTAGCGCATCCACAATAATGGAGCCTGCTTCAGACTAATTTCAAAACTCCCCCATAGTGTGGACATGCTATTTCAATTTTGTTATTTCTGGAGTTATTATTTTTAATTTAGTTATTTCAAAATAATTTCCTAGTGTAGACATGCCCACATGTAATGGACAAAAGGAGTGCTGACCAGTACCCAGTGACTAAGAGGTTAAACTCAGGTAGCTAGCAAAGATGTTGGCCAGAGGTCTGGGAGAACCAATCAAGATAAAGGGCTGAAATTTGAATTATGTAAGTTTCCTTGCCTGTTTTCTTTGTGTGGGGGAGAGAAACCAGGGCTATGTCTACGCTCGCGGTTTCTTGCGCAAGTACAGCCATTCTTGCGCAAGAATCTGCAGAGCATCCACACTGCCCGCCTGCTCTTGTGCAAGTAAATTTACAGTACAGTGTGGTAACAAAGGGCTCCTTGCGCAAGAGCTACGCTCTTTTTTAACAGGTGTAAGCTCTCTTGTGCAGGGGCTCTTGCACAAGAGGGCAGTATGGATGCTCGGCAGGGATTTCTTGCGCAAGAAAGCCCTATGTCTAAAATTGCCATCAGAGCTTTCTTGTGCAAGAGAGCGTCCACATTGCCATGGGCGCTCTTGCGCAAAAGCACATCTTGCACACGGCAGTATAGACGTTTTCTTGCGCAAGACTTCTTGCACAAGAACACTTGCTCAAGAAGCTGCAAGTGTAGACATAGCTCAGGAGTTTAGAGACACAGAATGCTTTAAACCCAGACAGGACTATCATGCCTCCAAGAAATTCAGGGCATGGGAGTTTACTGAACAAAGAGGAGATTGGAAATAAGTAAAAGGGGGGAAGTGGATTTAGCAATATACAGGGTATTTTCTCTTTATTTTGTGGTTTGGTTTGAACAGCTCTGCGTGAATCTATGCCTCCCCCTCCCCCCTTACCATCTATGCTTTGTTTCCAGAGACTTTTCTCTGTGTTTTAATTTGCTTTCTTTAGTAGCTCTGTAACATCCAGCAACCAAGTATGCTTTATCAAGTTTATCTTTTGTTTTATAATAAAAATCATTTTAAGGTGATGATTGATTATTGTGTCCTGGAAGATCTGTCTATCTGTGTGTATCTGCATGCTTCTTCCTGGGGGGTCAGCGACCAGAGACTGAAGCTTGTTTTTCTCTTTTCTTTTTTCAAGTTCATTAGGGGAAAAGTATCTTGGGGTTCACCTGGGAGTGGGTTCAAGTATTCAACCCTAGTTTTAGGGTTAAAAAAAAGCACTTGATGGTGGCAGCTTGTTTGTTTATTTCTCAGAGCCGGGGAATCTGTGACTCTGGGAAGGTTTTGTAATCAGTACCTATAGAGGCAAGGCTTTTAAGCTCTCTTGCAGGCCTTCACCTTTTCCACTCAGAGTGCCAGAGTGGGGAATAACCCTGACATGTCCCAAGAGGCTTTAAAGCAGATCCCCATGTCGGTGAATATAGAGGGGCATTGACTGAATAGTCAGTACCTACCGAGTTATTTTGCAGATCCATCTAGCAATGTTGAAATGCACATATCAGAGCCAAGCTTCTATGCTATTACACAGATACTACAAACATGCAACCAGTGAAAGATATGGTCTTTCACACAGCTATTAAACACAAAGGTTACATCTACACTGGACCCCTTTTCCGGAAAAGGGATGCAGATGAGACAAG
>JANRFK010003679.1:22229472-22243107 GCA_030068395.1 Apalone spinifera | reverse complement strand
TGCTTTGTTAGTCTATAAAGTGCTACCAGACCATTTGTTGTTTTTTCTGTACAGCCTAACTTGGCTACCCGCTGAAGCTTCTGAACATATAGAGGGAACTGTTAGAACTGCAGAAAGTCATACTCAAAGCAGGGCTGATACATTTCACATGTTTACCAAAACTCATTCCCATCCATATCATCTACAATTTTGAACATATGTGAGATTTGAAAGCTGTTCTGTCAAATAAATATTAAGCTACAGTGTGAAATATTTAAGCACACATTATTTCTTCCCTTTCATTAAAGTAAGAATTACATGTATATATAGAGAGGGAATACTTTTAAGACTTCTATTGTTTTCTCCGTATTCTCCTGAATAATTTCAGGGCTTTGGGTACACACATCAGGTAAGTGAGACCTGGAATAACAACTCAGTGACACCACTGCCAGAGGGCTGATTTTGGAGCCAGCTGAAGACAGAAGAAATTCCCAGAAGAAAGAGGCATAGCTATCTTTGGGAAAGATGTATATTTAATGCATCACTTCCTGGGAGCTAGCCTCTTTCTGGGGCTGTAAGGAAAATGGCAAGAGTACAGGCCACCAACTACAGCTCCACAACAGCTGTTAACAAGGAAGAGAAACACCATGCCATAGTTTTAGACTGCAAATAAAGATTAATTTTGTATCTAGCTGAAACTGCAGGAATCTAGATTACTGGAATGTCCTCACCTTTAGCCCAGACCAACCTCCTTCTCCTCCCTTTCCTTTGTAAACAAAGAAGCTATGCATTTCTTAAAAGACGTTATATCAGAGCCTCTACCTTACTTTTATGACCTATCCTAATAGCATAGTGCTCCCTAATCACAAGTTGTGGCACTGATCAGTCAAAGGGAAAAACAGCTCCTACTGAAGCATTAATTCAATAAAAAGGTTTCCTTTGAAGAGCTCTAATCTTAGTACTATTGAGACTTGTCCTGTATCTCAAATGATCTGGCAGATTTAGAGCAAGAGATTACTTTAGCCACACACGGATCACCATCCAGCCAGTCATCCTAACCCTCTCCAATAGCCTACTTAATTTCTCCATCATATAGTTATTGCTTAATTTAAGCCCTACCACCTCAAGGCTGGGCAATTCATAGCTCCAGAGCTTCTGGACTTGCCACATCAGTTATGAAAGTTAAAAAACTGCTTGAGCTCAAAACCTCTTTCATTACAAATGAAGTGTTTTATATAGCCAACATCTATACATAGGTAATAGTACAGTAAAACTCCTTCCTTAGGTCAATCTTAATAGCTTGATGGCTTTTTGATCCCCAAAGTCTCTGGCATCTTTATTAACATTTTAAAGATAACATCTTGCCTTTGTAATACAACCTGAAGATACATCAGCATAAACCATTTCATAAAGCATTGAATCAGTATTATTATAGGTCTCACATAACAAAGCCCTAGAAGTATGTCATTTACTGTTCAGTTCCCATTTGCATTGAAGACTAATTTAGAGAATCATAATCCTTTTTCTGAAGCAGACGTTGGGCTGGAGAAGGGTTCAATACAAAACTTTTATTATTATAGTTCTCTCTTTTAATCGGAGATATTTGTAAAGCATAAAAGCAACAGAATCCTCACTGAAACCCAATAAATATGAGATATAACCTGTGAAATGTGGAACTCCTCCCTTGGGAGCTGAATATAAACAATGAGAGAAGAGCGGCTAATGAAGATACATCAGTACTTGGTCGTGGCAAGAGTGAAACCTGAGTTTTTGTTGGGAGCAATAGCCTCTCAGGCATCAGTAATGGATTAATGGGGCAAGGGAGAACTAAGGAGCTACAGCCCAGGCTTCTGCTTTTCTAGGGAACCTCTGATCCTCAAATGTGTACTATTCAGAAGGGAGATTTTAATTATATTAGTATTAACATTAAAAAAGAATAAAAAAAAACCTTTATGCCCCTCACAGACACTGATTTTGCCCCAGGTTTTTATATTTTCAGAATCAAGATTGAATTATTTTTTTCTAGATTTCCACTTGCTGGCTATGGGGGTGCAAAGTGGCAGCATTTGTGCACAGCAATTCTTTACCATTGTTTGAAGCTTCCTTCAATGAGATGCCCAGACACAGATGTGTAACTCAACACCCAACACTCCTATGCTAGAAGTGAAGACCATGAGCCAAGCAAGAGTTTCACCCTTGGAAAAGGGCAAGTTAGTTTGCAGTTGGGGCTTAAATAGGGGGCAGACAAGATACACTTAATCACCACATTCCCCATAGCATCGCCCTGACCAGGACCCCCCCTCTTCTTGGGTATGCTTGCTGGGTGATGGCTTTTGGCAAAACAAGAGAGCAGAGGACGTTATATTGGTGTGACTGCTCCTCACCTGAATGCACATGCTTCAGTGTCAGTTTTATTCAACTCACTATACAGATATTAATCTAGATCTATAGGAACCACGTGGGGGATAGGGTGGAACTCTCCAAATGACAATGCATAAAAGTCTTCTGAGATTAAGGTGAGAACTCTATTCTTCTCTCCCCTTAGTTGTGTTTAGGTGAAGCAACACAGGGACTCATTACTCCTTGGTGACTTCTCCAATTTCAAAGCATTGGGAATAGGTGAAGGATGGAATTTCAGAATCTCCATTATTCCTCTAGGAATTTAAAACAAACCCCTTAATTTTATTTTAGCATAACTCTTCCACCGGGAAATAAAAGTTTTAGTCATTCCGTAAACAGTCACATAAAATACACCATGTAAAGTAATTAATTATATCAGTCTCTATCAAGCCTAAGCAAAATTTATCTGCATTCATTTTTAACCCCCAATTTATCTCCAAAGCACTTCTCCATTGACTTTGGATAGAAAACATCCTGTATCAATGCATCATGTCAATTCAAATGAAGATATTATGCCATTATACCACTACTCTGGGAGAGAAAAAATGTTACAAGGAAACCTCTGTCACAACAGTTAATAACAATAATACCTACCTCACACAGCACTTTTCAGGCTCACAAGATATCACAAGGCTGATAATATCATGGTCCCCATTATATAAATGAAGAAGAGAGTGGTGAAATGATTTGCCCAAGCTCACCAGATAGGCCAGGGGCAGAGCTGGGAATAGAACTGATATTTTCTTCATCCCATTCATGTGTTCTAGCCCTGGGTCCTCTTTGCTGCATCATGGGTCCTCATGTCAGCAAAATATTGGGGAAGCTTTCAGGAGCTGAAGAAGTTTTTCAGTAAAAAAGTGGCCATGCAACTTAGCAGTAACCATTTAACGTGAACTCTTGGAACACCATGACTAACAACATGATTTGTTCAATATGCCTGTGAGAGAGCCCAGCTCTGGGACTGCCTTGTTAAAATGCAAATACCTGTTATTGTAGACGTCAGGGAGCAGTAAGCAATGAAAGATGTGAATATTTTTGTGATGACCATTGGTCAGACAAGCTATAAGAAGAAAATGTGAAACAAGTCTTTTACTGACTGGACATTTTATTCTAAATTCACAACACTCTTCTTGCTATCTGATGCGGTAACTAGTAGTTATTAACTTAGCATCCAAACTCACTCCTTCCTGAAGTTTAGCATTACTGCTAACACAAACCTCAGCCTAAACTTCCTCTCTAAGCCAAAGTATCCCATGGATTTCTTCCAAGTTCTTTTCAGTCCCCCTGTTTCCACTTGTTGCCATCTTTCTTGGGAGCCACTTTCATCTTCCTTATATCCAGATATGGAGTTAATATGACAAATGTGTCATAGCCATGCAACAGACTTCAGCCACTTTGTAAAAGTTTTCAATACCTTCTAACTGGTTGGAATCAACATGCCACTTTGTTACCTTCACACTTCATCTTTGTTTAGTACCTTTAAGAACAAAACAACACTCACATACATATATATATATGGCGAGGGGAGTCAATAGGGCCTATTTCAGGTTCTGAAAATGGTGTTTCTTCAGTCAAATGCCAAAGTTCTTCCACTACAACAGACGTTCTGATGCATAATGACTGAGTAAAAAGTTTGAGAGTGATCATTCTCCCAAATTCACGGCATGGAGAGGACCTCCTGATATGTGCTCTGCTGCGGGTGAGTGACACTCTCATATCCTATATGGGTGGAGAAATTAATCTGCTCTACATTACTGGTTCCTGCTTCTGAGCACCTTCCTCAGCGCTGTCTGGAATCCATGCATACAGAAAAGTTGGGCTAGGAGCACAGGGACAGAGTGGATTCAAGTTGTTTCATGAAGCAATGTCCCCCCAGGTTTGCCAATCCCCATTTCCCTGTCTCTCACAGCCTTGTGAGCTCCCATATATTAACCAGCCCGTATGTTAATCAACTGAAATAAAAATGCAAGGGAAGCTTCCTTTCCCCAATGGTGCATTTGATATTCAAAATGAATTAAACACAAGTAAACCAAGCAGCACCAACTGGCTCTTCTTGAATCCTTTTCCAAGGTGGGCTTCTGCTGCTGTCTATTGTAGAGTAGATAACTGAAGCCAGGTCTTTTACTTCGCCAGTATGGAAACATGTCACAAGGGCTTCTCCCTGACACTGGATCTTAGACCAAATACACTCCCTCCCTTCTGCACCCTCCCCAACTGAGCTGCTTATTGGCTTTTTATCTCATCACCTGAGAAGCAGCTAATTAGTCACAGTTGGGGGCCTAAGCTCAAACCCCAGCCTATTGCCTTCCTCCGCCAACCCTTCAAGGAATCTGAACAGAAAGAAATGCAGTGCTAAGAACACATTTCTCCCACCCTCACCCACACAAACATAAGAGTTTGATATTTGGTCCACACAGTGTTATATATTATGACACTACAAAAGTAATGTCAATGTTTTTATCCTTTTTATGGATTATGTTTGTTCTTGTCTATTTTTACAACACACATACAATGCTTGACTTTTATCAAGCGATAATCACTAGTGCTTTGATTTTCTTAACATATTTAATTAAAATAAATATTTGAAGAGAACAAATGAATTCACAAGGTTGGAATACACTTATCCTGAGGGAAATACATCATTTGTAGTAAACAGGGAGAGCAAAATAAGGATAGCCTGGAATATTAATTTATTCAAAGAAAGTTTTTACACATACAAATGTGTGTTCACTTGTGCATCTTTCATCGACTTGCGGTGATAAATAGTATAGTTCTAGCCCATTATTGAGACACATTTTTCACTCCCATTAGTCTTACCCAGATTAAAAGATATCCCATATTACACTGAAGGAAGTAAATGTATGAAACTTTTATTTAATAGATTCTTTAGCCAATATTTTACCTAAACTTATGAAGAAAACATATAAGCCCTGATCACTTATGTTTCTTAACATTTACTTTCATACATTTATGTTGAAAAGCAAATTCAACTGCATGTTGCAAAAAAATAAATTTCAATTGGAATGTATGTATTTTAATAATTAAATTGTCTCTGAATAGGAGTGGGGAAGCATATGGAAACACTTTCAGAATCATTATATATTCAGAACTGGACTTTAAAGACAGTATCATTGGCAATCTGTATTGAAAATCTCTTTATATACAAACAGAAACTAGCTGTGCAGACTATTCTTAGAACAGAACCTACATGTGCAAGGAAGTTTAGCTGCAAGGCTATGGAGACATAAGTCTTAATAGCAACTATCTTATTTTTTATTTTTAATCACTTATTCCTTTGTAAAAAGGAATAAGTGTATCAAACAGACCTATTCTAGTGGGTTGGCCACTTCCATTTGAGCAACATTAGGTCACTCCAAAGTGCTTTACAAAATTCCCACCAAACATGCCTCTGACCAATTATTTTGACATGATTTGCCATCTGTTTCTCCTACATCTATTGTACCCATAATGTTTGTGGGTCTTTGCAAGTGAGCTACTAACATTTAAAAACATCATGGGCAAAATCTATCCCAGGTGCAATGCCATCTAAATTAACAGAACTGAGGTTAATGGAGTAGCATAGAGTAAAACAGAGAAACAGTGAATGACAAATGAGTAGAGAATTCTGAATACATACACACTGTTCTCCCTTTTGCAGAAGGCTGCCATGAGGTAAAAATCCCTTTTATTTCTCTTCCATGTACCCTTATCTTTGACAGAGCTTTAGAGTGAAATCATGGTTCCATTGAGGTCAATGTGAGTTTTACACTGATTTCAATGGGGCCAGTTGTATTACTTAAAAGGAGATTACAATTTGTATAGGTTATCTGATACGGTGTTAATTAATAATCTTAATATCTATACTGATGCCTGGTGTATTGAGGGATACAATTGCACTATTACTCCTCATGTTAAAATGTATACAGAGTATGCAATACGACATGGACATCATCCACATAAAGGGGAAGGAGCATATTGTGGCTGACGCCTTGTCCAGGGCAGGGGAACCCGTGTGATGCCCTCAGTGATGTTACTGGCATCCCTTCCTGCGTCAATTTTGCGTTGGGGGTGTCACATTACTGGACTTTGAGGGGAGCAGCCAGATCACTGCTGCACCCATGGGGGGGGATGTAGGCCCCAAAAATGGTATAAAAGGGGGCCATGTGAGGTGTTGAATAGAAGCTTACTGTCTGCTAATTCTGTGTACGCTGTTTGTGTGATGGTATAATGCCTCTGTGTGAAATTATAAGCATGTACTTTGTATGGATACTGGATATTTCCCTGCATGTGGTTGAGCATTGGGCAGAGCCTGGCCTATGGACATGCTAATTAGCAAGGCCCTGTGGGACAATAGCCTTCTATGGGCCAAGGACACACCTCAAGAGTGATGACTCACACCAAGGGGCTACCAGCAGGGAACACAGGGATTTAGCCCATGGGCCAGGTGACCTGCTGTAGCCAAGAAAAGACCAGGAAGGAGGTATAAATGGGCCATGTGGCTGCCTCCATCTTGGTACTCAGCTCAGCACTTCATCCCAGAGGCAGCAATGCAGGGATTGAAGAGCCCGGAAGAACTGTGGACCCATCCTGATCCTAGGATGCGCAACAAGGACTTTTAAGCCAGCAGCTGTAACATCTCTGCTAAAGCCTGCATCGAGAACTGGGAGATTCGATGCATGTAATGTATGATTCTTTAGCAACCTTACTCTCATGCTTTTCTTTATTGTGGCAATAAACCTTTAGATGTTAGATACTAAAGGATTGGCTCAGCGTGATTTGTGGGTAAGGTCCAGAGGGTAAATTGACCAGGGATCTGTGGCTGGTTTCTTGGAACCGGACAGAACTTGTTCGGGGTAGGTGAGGTTGGGTTCTAAGACCCCTCACCTGTGTATGAGGCCCGGGGCCATCTGGGGCATGAATATTGCTTGGGTGTCGGAGGGGTTTTGCTCGTGAGGCTTCAGGCAGGCTGCTGAAGCATTCGGTGGGACTGGTTTGTGGCCTGTTTGGGAAGGTCACCAGTCTGGGAGCTGTAAGGAGCCCCGAATTTGAGCAATTCGCCCTGAGCAGACGCCCTCAGCTGTGCCCAGACACGGCCCGGTCACTGACTTAACATGATCAGGGATTCACCACCATGGACATCATCTGCAGGTTTGAAATTAAAGTGGAATATTATAATTAGTGTCTGTTTACATAGGGTTATAGAACATTTAATATTTTATGATGAGATTTCAATATGGTTGATAAAGACAGTGTGCTTGTGCAATAAACAGACCTTTGTATGACATTTGACATGTACCACATGACATGTTGATTGTGAAATAAGAATAATTTGTGTCATGCTGATTTTGTATTAAATGGATTAAAAATGAATTCATTAATAGCTCTCACCATGTTACTGTCAACAGGGAATTTTATCAGATTGGATGTGTTGATAGTGGGGTCCCACAGGGAGGCTATTTAGCATTTTTATCCATTACTGAATAAAGTCTGCAGATGAGACAGACTGGGAGGGAATAAATATTGAAAAGAAGAGGTCACTGATACATAGTAATCTGAATCCCTTACTGAGATGAGCACAAGCAAACTATGTATTTCAGAAGGACAATTGTAAAGTTTTGCACCTAGGTACAAAGAATGCAGAACATAATTACGGTATGGAGGACTGCATCCAGGGAAGCAGTGACTAAAATGGTGGGTTACTCATCTCAACAAGAGCTTCCACTGTAATGCTGTCACCAAAAGAGTTAATGTGGTCCTTGAATGTACAAAACAGAAATATTGAGAAAAGGAAGGGAGGTTATATTACCCCTGTATTTGGCATCGATACAGCAACTATTAGATCATTACTGTGTCCAGTTCTGGTATCTATAGTTGAGGAACAATATAAAAAAATGGAGAGGTTTTAAAGAAATATAGCAAGAATAACTAAGGGATTGAAAAACATACCTCATAGTGATAGAGTTCCATCTGTTTAGTTTTTGTCTCTATCAAAGAGAAGACTTTTCTCTTTGTCAACTTCAAAAAATAAGGAGTTACTGCCTTATAACCTTTAGTTTTGGACACTTGCCTGGGATTTGGGAGACTGCAATTTGAATTCTTACTGAGGAACAGGTTTTAACTCACCTCGTCCCCACTCTTAAGTGAATACCCTAATCCACCAGCATATAGATTATTTTGGAGTGTGTTGTACTCAGTCTCTCCTGTTGAAGCTATTCCACACTGTATAAATAACTCTCCCCTGAAGCAGAGACTAGACCTCAAGCTCGAGGCTAGAGACTATTCTGCTCTCAGTTTCTCCTATTCTACTTTGGGCCAGTCAATATTTATATATTTATACCATGAATACATGTCAGATTCTTCAGCTCTGTTATTAAGGCACTCACCTGAAATATAGATTTTGATTTAAATCTTTCCCCGGATTTAAACCAAGCAAAATACATCAGTTGCATGTTTGTTTTCTGTTATATAGGAGTTAAATTATTTTCAGAAGGTACAGAAGAACAAGTGGATTGAGGTTTGACATGTTAGATTGTGGAAATTCTATGTATTCTTTGTGTGTTTCAGCCTATGTGATAAGTGCCCCAAATTTAGGATTGACACGTATAGACAGATTTGAGAAATCTCAAGGTAATATATAAAACACTTAGATTTTGTAATACAGCCTTGTAAATAAGATTCTGCTATGAAATAATATCCGTTATGTCAACATACCAATCTTGTGTATGTAGGGCATAAGAACATTTCTTCCTTCCAAGCATCAGTCTTTTTGCAGTCAATAGCAATTGCAGGCCATTTTGACAAGACTTTGTAGTCCCATTCACTAATAAAAAAAAAGCATGCAACACATAGCTTTTACTTATCCAGAAGGGTTCTCTCTTTCTGCTATAGTTCTGTGGGTTTAAAAAAATATATGTACATGAACTTAGAGAGAGACCTACAGGGCACATTGGATTTTATAAACAGCACAAATTATGCAAATCAAAAGAAGGAATATCTGATTACACACATGATCACTATAGGCCAGATCTTGGAGTTTTTGCTCAGCCAAAACCTCCACGGAGGTAAAAAAGAATGATAGCTGAGTAAGGATTGGAGGAGTTGACCTAGTAAAAGTTAACTTGTAACCTACTTGGGTTATATTCCACAAGTGAAATAAACTGATCAATAGCTCACAATGTATCAAAGCTGTATAATGTTAAATTTCCAAGTGGGTTTAACTCTCTTTGCTATCTTGTGCAATAAGAGTATAAATAATTGAGGGAAAAGAACTACACTGTCAAATTCCTTAAGGATAATACATAAAATTAAGTACATTTTACATATTTAACTTTAACTCAATTAACATTTTTCAGTAGCTGTGCCAGAAAAATCTCTATCCACTTGCCCTCTTCCTGACAATTACCCTCCTATCCCTCAATCTAGATAGAAGATAATCTGGTAACAATACATGCGAGAAGCAGAAAAAAAATCTTCTGGTGCAACTTGAAAGCAGCAAAATACGATAAATTGAGAGAGTAGCAAGAGCACATTCTCAGGAAGTGACACAGAGCAAAACTGTAGGAACTAAATCACAATGTTTGTCATACAGAAAATTGTACAGCCAACCATTCTGTACTAAAGGCTGCTAACATCACTTTAGCAGAAATTGGCTTCTCTGAGGGATAAGGCAAGAAGCAACACAGGATTGTAAAAGAAAACCTTAAGTTTCACTGGGTATCTTAGTTTGAACTGTACATGTTTGGCCTCAAAGCAGTTTTCAGCTGGAAACAATTACCTAACCCTCTCTCCATTGCTCTATACTTGCATCTAGAAAAAAAAATCATGGCTCTAGATGAGCTGAGATTTTTTTTTGGTCGAAAAGTGAGGATTACATTGTTCTTCATGATTCTAAGGGTTATCTGCCCACCTCACCAAATGTACAAACTGGAATGTTATTAGTTGTCACAAATTATGAAACTTCCTGATCCTCCTGTTTGTGGACTGACCAAAGTCTGGAAAAAGCAGATAATTTTCCTGTGAAATATAGTCCCTTTATTTAGATACCTTTAATTAGTTCCTCCTCCTAAAATTTGTGACAAGTCCTGTTTTTTAGAAAGTGGCTAAGAATATAAAATGCTACCAAAAAAACCCCATAAAATAAAATGTCACCTCTTTCCCATCATGCTTCATTTCTGTGGTGGCTGGATTATTGGTTTTATTTGTAAAACCAGTAGTCCAGCTACCACAGAAATGAAACATGATGGGAAAGAGGTGACATTTATTTTATGGGGTTTTATTTTTGGTAACAACTTATATTCTTAGCCACTTTCCAATTAGAAAAAATGGATCAGCCTGTATTCCAAGTAATTGGAGCAGAGGGTAGTGGTGTCAAGTCAGTGATTGGCCACATCATAGTAAGATTGAATTAACAAGGTTTTCTTTTGCAATGAAGTATATAAATTATTCCCATTTAACCCTTAAGGCCCAATGTAACAAGAAATACTCCATCCAATTTCCTATCACCAACTCAGTCCTGTGCAGGAATACTATCTTTAATGCTTCTATACCTTTAGCGGTAAAGAGAAAATAGCAGCAAAAACTGCCCTGTGTCCCTCCAATAGCCACCAGTACCTGCCCCTTCTGCGATAAGACCTGTGGCTCCAGAACTGGATTGGTTAGTCACCTACGCATCCACAAATAGGAGGGTGACAGGAAGACATCTTACTCATTATAAAGTGACTGCTGAGAGACCTTTAGTGCTACCAGAGGTTTCCCTTCTTTGCTCAGCTGGCTTGGAAGATTCTTGTCAACTTTTGCTCTTCCTTCATGTGTCCTTATACATATAAACTGCTGGGCTAATTGACTTATTCAGCTTTCCACCCTGATCAACAGTCTTCCAGTCAGCCTTTTCCAGGGTTTTAGATTAGAATCATAGAATCATAGAGCTGGAAGAGACCTCAGGAGGTCATTGAGTCCAGCCCCCTGCCCAAGGCAGGACCAATCCCAACTAAACCATCCCAGCCAGGGCTTTGTCAAGCCACGACTTCAAAACATCTAGGGATGGATATTCCACCACCTCCCTAGGTAACCCATTCCAGTACTTCACCATCCTCCTAGTGAAATAGTTTTTCCTAATATCCAACCTAGACCTCCCCCATTGTAACTTGAGACCATTGCTCCTTGTTCTGCCATCTATCACTACTGAGAACAGTCTCTCTCCATCCTCTTTGGAACCTCCCTTCAGGAAGTTGAAGGTCGCTATCAAATCCCCCCTCACTCTTCTCTTCTGTAGACTAAATAAACCCAAATCCCTCAGACTCTCCTCACAGGTCATGTGCTCCAGCCCCCTAATCATTTTTGTTGCCCTCCACTACACTCTCTCCAATGTGTCCACATCCTTTCTGTAGTGAGGGGGCCCAGAACTGGATGCAGTACTCCAGATCTTGCCTCACCAGTGCCCAATAAAGTGGAATAATCACTTCTCTGGATCTGCTGGCAATGCTCCTTCTAATGCACCCTAATATGTTATTAGCCTACTTGGCTTCAAGGGCACACTGTTGACTCATATCTAGCTTCTCATCCACTGTAATCCTCAGGTCCTTTTCTGCCAAAATGCTACTTAGCCAGTCGGTACCCAGCCTATGACAATGCTTGGGATTCTTCCATCCCAACTGCAGGACTCTGCACTTGTCCTTGTTGAACCCCATCAGATTTCTTGTGGCCCAATCCTCTAATCTGTCCAGGTCATTCTGGACCCTATCTCTGCCCTCCAATGTATCTACCTCTCCCCCCAGCTTAGTGTCATCTGCGAACTTGCTGAGGGTTCAATCCATCCCCCCATCCAGGTCGTTAACAAAGAGGTTGATCAAAATTGGCCCTAGAACCGATCCTTGGGGCACTCCGCTTGAAACTGACTGCCAACCAGACATCTAGCTGTTGATCATACCTATTGGGCCCTACAAACTAGCTAGCTTTCTATCCACCTTACAGTCCATGTATCTAATCCATATTTCCTTAACTTTTTAGCAAGAATATTGTGGGAGACCGTATCAAAACATTTGCTAAAGTCAAGGTATATCTCATCCACCGATTCCCCATGTCCACACAGCCAGTTACCTCATCATAGAAGCTAATCTGATTGAACAAGCTTGACTTGCCCTTGGTGAATCCATGTTGACTATTACTGATCACATTCCCCTCTTCCAAACGCTTCAAACTGGATTTCTTGAGGATCCCTTCCATGATTTTTCCTGGGACTGAGGTCAGGCTGACTGGTCTGTAGTTCCCTGGCTTGTCCTTCTTCCCTTTTTTAAAGATGGGCGCTACATTTACCTTTTCCCAATCATCCAGGAACTCTCCTGATCTCCATGAGTTTTTAAAGATAATGGCCAAAGGCTCTGCAATGGCATTTATCAACTCACTCAGTACCCATTACATTGCATTAAATCCAGATCCATGGATTTGTATATGTCTAGTTTTTCTAACCTGTGCTTTCTCCACTGAGGGCTCTCACCTCCTTCCCATACTGCCGTTGCCTAGTGCCATAGTCTGGGAGCTGACATTATCTGTGAAGACAGAGGCAAAAAAAGCATTGAGTACTTTAGCTTTTCCTGCAGATTGATGCCTAAGTGATCAAGTTGTTGACTTGCCTGGTAGCTTCCTCCATTCTGCTCACACTCTGGTTCAGGGACACATGCATGTACAGGAATGGTGTTGCACATATTTATGTACTTTGTAGAATTAGAGCCTACATTTGTAACCATAAAACAGCTTGTTTCTTTGTATGTAATGTAAGTTTGGATCATTAGCAAAAACTTGACCGTGGACAAGGAGCAGCAATCAGGGAGTTTTGAGAGGGAGTTCTCCAGGTAAAGAAGGAGTAAATATGGGACCCTTGAGATAAGTGGCTGTCTGTAGTGTGCGTTTGTGTGTGTGTGTGGGGGGGGGGTTGTTACTTGCTGTGTGCTGAGCTTGTGTTTGTTTGTTTGCTTGTTTGTTTGCTTGTTTGTTTGAAGGAGCATGTGCTGGCTGGAAGCTGTGAGCTTCTAAGGGTTTGAAATCTAGACGCCTCTGTTAATAGGATGAGCCTTAGTCAGGGGGCGGGGCTACCAGGGCTTTATAAAGCTGTGAGTCAGCGACCAGGGAGCTTGTGACCAGGAGCAGCAAACGGAGTTTTGAGAGGTAGCTGGGAAGGGGAGTGGGAAGGAGCCAAGGTACTCTTGTCAGTCTTTATAGTTTAGTTTAAAGGTTTTAATAAAAACGTCCTGTTTTAACTAG
>JANRFK010003679.1:22176142-22208053 GCA_030068395.1 Apalone spinifera | reverse complement strand
GCATCCTTGCAGATCTTCTGTGCCAGGATCTCCTGTATGTCACACAGGATGCTGACATGCTGTTGCATGAGTTCTTCCTGGACTCTGATGTGCTTTCAGATCCCCCGGGCTGTGGCAGCTGGCATGGGTGGTGTGGCTCACTCCAAGTCCCAACTGATCCGTCTGTGGACAACACAAAGAGGGACAGGTGATCAGTCATCCATGCAGACACTGTCCCTGAGGCCATACCCTCCTCTGTGAGCAGTGACTACTAATCCTGTGGGAAGTGGACAGGGAATGTCCAGGAGCAAGGCCATGTGTGGGCTGCACAACAGGCCCTGCCTCACAGGGGCCCTGAGGTACTCAAGGGATGGTGCTGCCCACTTCCTCCCCCCTCATCTCCAGCCCACGGACAAGCAGGCAAGGGAATTGTCTAGCCACAGTGGGATCCCATGGGTGGCAGAGGAGCTGGGAGCAGCCTGGCCCTCCCTGGAGTCCACACACACACTTGCAGCTCTCAGCCCTGCCCACGGGAGTGGGTGGTGCCTCGCACATGCAAGCATGGCCAGCATGCAAGCATGTGTGGGCCACTCCTTGGGGTGTCTGGGGTTGTGCCTGCACCTTGTGGCTAGCCTGCTTTCTTCCATGACAGGTTCAGGGAGGGCCCCCCACCCCACCCAGAGTCAGACACGTGTGTGGCCTCCCTGAGCCTGGCAGCAGGATTCCACCCGTGCTCGGGGCAGCCTGCTGAGTCCGTGTGCTGCACACTAATGCTGCACATGGTTCCACGTGCATGGACTGCAGTATGATGGCCAGCCTGAGCGACGCTCACAGCCTGCCCACTGTGCATCTGCCTACCCCGCCCTGTGTGTGTGACAAGCTGAGAGCCCTCACCTGAAGATCCCTCCCCGGTGTCCAACGAGACCTGGGAAATGTCCTGGTTGACAGGCTCCAGAGACAGGGTGACAGTGTCCATCTCCTCCTCCTTCGGCTAGCCCTGGTCCTCCTCATCCTCCACTGTGACCTCCGGCTGGGTGACGACAGGGGTCTTGAGGCCGGAGTTCACGATGATGGGTGGGGAAGTCGTTTCCCCACCCTCCAGGATCTGGCAGAGTTCCTGGTAATAGGGGCAAGTGTGAGGTCCTGCCCCTGCATGCAAGCTGTGCCCTCTGGCCCTGACGTATCCCTGGTGGAACTCCTTTACCTTACACTGGACCTTTCCAAGGTCTGGGGTTGGTGTCCCCGCTCCGCCAGGGACTTGGCCATGCACTCGAAGATGTCTGTGTTGCGGTGCTTGGAGCAATGTCTCCACCTCACCCCACAGCTCGAGGAGTGACAGGATCTCTGGTCCAGAACAGGAGGGTGCCCACCTCTTGGTCCCCCTGGGGGCGGTCCTGGGACCCCTGGGGCTGCTCCCCGCGAGGACCGGGGGGTTGCAGAGAGCATGTGGCTCTGCCATGTGTGGCAAGGCCTGTTTCAGGGAGTGCTGTGCAGTTAGGGTGCTGCTCTCAGGACAGCTTCCTGCCACAAGGCTTGTCCAGGGTGCTTGCAGCTTTAAGAGTTGGCAGGAGACAGGAACTATCGAATTGTGATTACTTTGGATGGAATGTCCACCAGGGCAGCTGTGTTATTTCCTGGAGTCCTCTTCTTTTGAAAGAAAACTCTCCTCCCCGTCCACACACTCCTTTTTCCGAAAGAGGTCTTTCAGAAAAAGACTTCTTCCTCATAAAAAGAGGAGTACTAATGCCGGGAAAACCCCTCTGTTCTTTCGATTTACTTTTGAAAGAACACGATTGCAGTGTGGACGCATGGCAAGTTTTGTCAGACAAAACTCTGTAGTGTAGACATATCCTCATGGTGGTCTGGGGTTGGAGCATTCGTGGGGAAAAACCAAGGCAGCAGGATGATGGATATTGCTGGACCAGAGAGCCTTGGCAGCAAGGAGCCCAGAGCCTGGTGTCAGGAAGCGTAGTGACCAGGTGCAGAACCCAGCCAAGCTTCCAGCAGCCAGGAGTCCAGCAAGTGGGAATGGAGGGCAATAAAGGGGCTGGCCGCTGGGAGTAGAGCAGTGGTAACATTTGGTTGGATAGCCAGGGCGTTGTCCAGGAGTAGAGCTGGTAGCTGGGATCCCACAGCAGTGCTCCCAACGGAGGATGGAAGTGGAGGGGAATCTTAGGGCTAGCAGGAAAAGGGGCTGGCATTGACCTCCCTGGGTCTGGCAAACTGTCTGGCTTGGGATCAGTCAGGTCACAAGGGTGTCATACCAGTGAGGTACAACCCGCATTCTTAGAGACAGGATTATAGCTGTAAAGTTCCAAATGAACTTTCGCAGATCATATCTAGTTACATACATTTTTGCAACAGGATGGTTTCAGAAATAATGAATAATTTTACTCCAAGAGCATATTCCTACAGTCCCTCACATGTGCAACACTCACTGATTCTTTTCTCAGCTATTCTGAGTGTATACTCTAAGATACTGTTAGGTATCTTTAAACAAACAAATAAACAAACAGTCAGGACTTGAGTCTAAGGCTTTGCCTTCTCTTAAAATTGTAAACCATGTTAACGGCAGCACATCACAGCGGCAGTGTGGCCATGGCACTCTCCCAGCATTCTAGGTAACCCATCTCCATGAAAGGAGTAGCTAACTTCCCCAGGAGCACAGCTTCTGGAGCTGTAACCATAACCCAGTTTACACAGGCTCTAACTTGCTGAGCTCGGGAGCTGTTTTTTCACACCCATGAGCCACAAACTTGCAGCATAGTAAAGTGGTAATATAGGCTTAGCCTACCACAGAATGGCCTTTGAGACCCAGGACATTTAACATTTCTTTACAAACACAGCTTTGAAAACTTAGATGTTGTCTTGTTTTATTTTCTACCTTAGAAATATCAATTCTTGCCTCCCCCGATTTTGAACTTGGGGAAAACTAAAAAAAGGTAACAGGAGTTTCCTTAAATCTAACATTAAGGAGCAGAGGTACTGAACATTTAATGAACTTACTCTCCCACCCCTTTTGTTAGGAAACTGAGATAAATAGGTCTGACAAAAGCAAAGATGGAAATAATCTGAGTAATAGTCTCTTCCTCTTTCAGTTGATCAAGTTTTACTGCCTTGACATTTGAGCATTCATAATGATATTTGTTTTCTGGTTACCCCATCAAGAATTTAAGCAAAAAACAAGATAGATTAGACCAGAATGACTAATGTAAGCAACAAGGAGGAAAATACTCATCAGCTTTGGATCCTTACTGAAAGGACTTGGAATACAACTGAGTTAGAGTAAATAAAAATACTTCATAAAGTACTGGATTACACGCCGAAAACACAGGCAGAGGTGCCTTGCTTCCCCACCTGCCCTTGCTCTCATTTATACCAGAGGAAGATTTTAATAATGAATGATTCAGTAATCCACAAAATGCACTATAGGTTGAACCTCTCTATCCAGAACCCTTTCATCCAGAAACATCTGTTGTCCAGAATGATTTTAGTTAGCCGATGCCCACTTTTCATGGGTGTACCCAGGTTTCTTGTGGTCTCATTAAGTTTGTTTAGAGCCACCAGTCCTAGTTCTCATTGTACTGTGCTGTTATTTAGCTCTAATTTACCCGTTAATGTCCTCTAACGGCATAGTAAACAGTGGAAATGTTGGTAATGCTGCCAGACAATATTGACGCTCATGGTCCAGAAAATTCTCTTGTTTGGAACTGGTCAGGTCCTGAGGGTTCAGACTAGAGAAGTTCAGCCTATATACTACAATTTGACCTGATCTACGAGATCCTTACTAACATCCTATTCACATAAACATTTATAAATCTAAGCAAATATTTCACTGCACTTTACTAAAAATAACTGTGGCAGCTGGGAAGAAGTAGTCTTTGTTTTCCATTCACTCATTCTCTATTCTCTGGCCACCAGTCTTCTGATTTACAAAATTTTGTATCATTGTTTCAACTTCTCAGTTTTCAGTGCTCCAATTAACCTATGATGCATCCGCCCCATGCAACACTTATTGAGAAACTGTATTCAAAGATGAAGGGGGAAAAAATGTCTGGCAGAGCCACTGATGGCACTTTACCACTCTGCAAGCTGTCACACATGTATGAGTGGCAGCTCTCATCAGAGATTGAGTATATTTTTTAGGACATTGTAGTCTGCCATCTGTATGGTGCCTGGATTATAAGGTATGTACAGCTGTACAACTGCTCTGGCGATGAAAATGTGATTAACAGCAGCGACCACAGCAGTGAAAAAAGCAAAAGCAAGAATGCAGCACAGACCTAAGGTACATACTTCAGCCTGAAATGCTCCGCAAGACAAAGACACACATAAAAAGCTATGTTTTCTCTTTGTTTTTGAAATTGCTATCATTGTTAACACTGATGGGACTCTTGTGGCATTGCATTTCTATATGTTGCTCTGTTTACCTGTAAACAGTTTAAAATTGTTAAAGGATGAATATTTCAGAATAGAAACCCATAGCTCCCAGCTGACTCCAGAGATGGAAATGATCAACAATATATGCTTTGTGAATCTACTCGGACGTTTCCAAAAGAAGCTGCCTCAAGAAAGACTTCCCTTTCCTTGAAAATGTTCTTTAAAAGAACCCAGAGGCACTAAGACCACTGACAAGGGAGAGTGAAGTCTATTCTCCAGTTTTAGCTAAGATCAAGCTGGCTTTTAGCTCATGCAGTAGAGGCCCATGGCTTTAATCCCTCCTGCCGATGACCTGGGTCTGTCAGTTCTACACTTGGATGGACTCATAATTCTCAAGGGATGTCCCAAATGTAATGGGGATATTCAGCAAGAATCATCAGTAGAACTGGAGGGAGCAGGCATTCCATTTTATGAAAGATTTCACTGTTTGGACATTCAAAGCTTCCTTTCTCTGGACAGTCTGCTTGGTAGGCTGACCCAGAGCTGTGAACCCTAGAAGCATGGGCTCTCCAGCAGCCCACCAAGCAACCTGATGGGCAAGCTGGCAGAAACAAGACAGGTTCTGAAATGTGCCTGGTTTCCAGGGAAACTTCATCAGAATAAAACCATGGACACAGAACATTTTTATTTCAGTGAATCAGAAAATTCTGATGAAAAACAGTTTCACTGGAAATTTTTACATGACTTTTAGTATCTGCTAGACTAAATGGTACCTTCCATTTGGAGGCATCTCTGCCCTCTCATTCTGAAAGGCTGTCAAGCTGAAACTGGTAACGCTGTCTCCAGTTCCTTCTTCCTCATGCTGTCTATAAAGTATCAGCTCTCAACATTGGAGTCATGTTGTGGCCACCTTCCTTTTTATTGTAGTTATACGGGAGGGAGACACACAACTTTGTTCTCTTGTAACAGAGTCAAATTATGGAAAACATTGAGAACAGCTACTCTAGAAGATATTGCATTGAAGAACATATGTCTACACAGTCGGGCTTTATAATATTTGGAGTACGTTTACTCTTTCTCCAGTTGTTCAATTCCACCTTAAGTATCATAGGTAAAATTTTCAAAAGTGAAGTAAGAGCTTAAGTCTCATTTTCAGAATTAATGAATGGGAGATAGATGCCCAGGGATTCCTAAAAATCTCACTAGATACCTATCTTTTCTCTTTAGGTATCTAAAATATGGCCTTTATCATTTAAGGCACAAAATTTAGGTTACAGTGGATGATAGAACTCAATGACAGTATGATATCCATGCACTCCCTAAATATGCACAGAAACGAACTGTTGGTATATGAAATACTGTCAACTCCTCTGTTTAATTATTTCTTATGTAAAATTAATAAGCAACATACCACAAAGATGGTGTGCTGAGTTGCAAGTTCATTAAAATTTTGTTATACCATTGATTTAATAACAAAGAGTCATAGTAGAGACACCATTGGTGTCCATTCAGTCAAAAAATACTGAATTTTTAGTTGTAGTTTGATATTCTGCACCTATGCTTTCGAAGAGTCATCATGGGAACTACAAGATAGCTACACTGTCATTTCTTGATTAATCAGTGGTGCCCTCTCTCTGTCATTTATTGTTTTGCAACCTAGTCTTGGAAATCTTTGTTTTCTATAAACTTAGCTGTAGGATTTTAATATTCTGGTAAGTTTCTTTATTTAGCAAAGCTTGATTTACCCCAATTACATCATATTTCTCTTTGAGCACAAAAGATATGTTTGTAGCTCTACAGACTTGCTTTGTATGCTTAGTGCATTTGTACCAAAACAAAATTATGTTTCTGATCTCGTGTGTTCAGCATCTCTTTTCCTGATAAAATAGTTCAATTAACGCATATGATAATTTTCTTGATTGTTCAAGTTTTGTTTAACTACTTTTTATTAATTTTTCTTTAGATTTTATGCTGAAGCCATCTATAAATTCAAAAGTACATTTACACACACACACACACACACACACACACCCCTAATCTGTCTTCTTTCAGCATCTATAAAACCAGGCATATTTAGTACTTCATTCTTATCTTCCACAATATGAAATCCAATTAAAGAAAGATGTTTTCAGTTACAATGCACGAAGAATCTTTTAAAAATAAAAACTCTGAATAATTTGGCAAAATTAGATGTCTTGAACAAATCTATGCAAGAACTCTCTCTTTCCATATTCTTATCTCACTATTGGTTTAAAATTCAATTCCCTGAATAGTAAAGTGGCTGTAGGGAATCAAAGAATAATCAAGACCCTGAGTTTTCACTTCTTATTTTGTTTAAAATTTCCCAGGCATTTATTGGTATTTGTTACAAAAATTAAAAAGGTAAAAATTAAAATACTTTAAAATAAAATCAAAATTGGTGCAAAAAATAACAGTTTTCTGGGTAAATATTGGAGGCTGGAGGGACATTAAAAACCAACAAATACAAAAAAGTAAGAGGTCGTCTGACACAGCTTCCTGTTCTGAAAGGAGAGATGGCAGCTCAGTGGCTCATCTCTACTTTTTGAGCAGGGAGACAGCTTTGGGGTACAACCACATGGGTTTCCCTAGTGTCTGTCCAGGTTACAGAGCCACCTTCTTTCTCTCTGTAGTGGAGAGCCAGCTCTGGGGAGTTGTGGCACATATTTTCAGGACTTGAGCATGGAGGTACACATTCAAATATGCACGTGTGAATATGTCTGTTGGTATCTTCTCTTCCATCTTCTTACTTTGACAAAGCCTCACATATACACTAACTCTAACACTTCTACATAATGGAATGTATTGAATGTTTATGTATTCAGTGTTCTTGTTGGCCCCAGGATATTGGAGAGACAAGGTAGATGCGGTAATACCTTCTATTTGATCAACTTCTGCTGACGGTCTCTCTCAATAACAGGAGGTGATCCAAAAATATACACTTCATCCATCTTGTCTCTTGAGTTTTTAACAGAATCTTCAAGGTCTTGAAGGGAATCAAAAGGATAACAAGAAGTTGGGAGAAACATTCCCTAAGACATTACCTCAGTAATTGTGCTCATTTCTGCCCTTCTTATTCATCTCACCATCCAAACTTGGGTTTTTTCCCCTCAATCTCATGTTGGCTACCTATCAGCAATGGTACATCTACACTACAGTGTTATTTTGAAATATCTAATTTCAAAATAATTATTTTTATATATCTTATTTCAAAGTAATGCGTCTACACACGAAATGCATTTTGAAATAGCTTTTTGCTATTTTGAAATAGCGCGTCCACACTGATTGGATGCTGAATTGCATTTAAGGCCAGCCAGAACTGGTTCCGGTAGGGCATCAGGTCAGAAGTTACCTTAGGCCAGAGCAGCCAGCAGGGCACCCTGGGAAGGGCTGGAGGCCCCCTATTTCAAAATAAGCATCTACACAGCGCTTATTTCGAAATAGCAATTTTGAAATTGGCACCATTCCTCATGGAATGAGGTTTACCAATTTTGAAATTAGCCCTCTGCTATTTCGAATTAATTTCGAAATAGCAGTTGGCTTGTGTAGACCCTAGGAAAGTTATTTTGAAATAACGACTGTTATTTCAAAATAACTTTGATGTGTAGACATACCCCTAGATGAAGAAAATTCAATTGTGATATTTTGGGGATTGCCCTGCCCAGTAAGGGGTTTTGTCACCTCCTACCCTGTAAGGGTCAGATCCCAGACATCAACAGCCTCACCATGGCACAAGGTCTCACACAGGCTTCCAGCAGGGTGACACAATCAGCCCTTTCAATCCTGCATCTCTCCACATCTAACGTCTTCAAGCTTTTAACTACAAGACACTCAGATTTTCCCCTCTGGGTTATCATCCACAAAGATCTGAAACAAGTTGTCAGCTCATTTTGCTTCACATAATCCACACAGTTTGCACAAGAGAGAGAACTGCATAGGGTTAGAATAAACAAAATGTGTACTTAATAGAAGCATCACAGATTCAAAGATGAAGGAATAAAAGGAGAACATATATAAGTTACACAGAAAGTAAACAAAGATGCAACCTCAGGCTTTATAGCTCTATATTAGATAAAATCCCTTTTCTGACACAAATTACCTATTGTCCTTGAGCAGTTTTCCAGTGTACTCCCTAAATTAGTCAGATCCCTAAAACATGTGAATTGATACTTTGCTTTGAAAATCCTAGGCACAGTGCATGCAGAGGATAGGTTGATCATGGTTGCACTACATGGAGGGGGATCCAGCATTTCATAGGCAGCTTCTTTCTTAGATTCTGTGCTTCAGATCCTGGATGAAAACTTCAGAATCAAGCCTCTTTTTTAAAGGTCTTTTTTCCTTTATTTTTTTTTCCTCTCTCGCTCTTCTGGTATGGTCACTCCTGGTTAATCAGAGTGGAGGAATTCTAAATGGGATGTCTCAGGGTCTTCTTCTGGCCTGTAGACATGTTTCATAATAACCATCATGAGCAGAACATTTCAAGCTTTTATAAAACATCTTGCCCCATAAACTTTCACAGTACAAAAATATAGTATGCAATCAATTGATCCAACTGCTTCTTCTTCAGGGGGTTAAACTTTATGTTCTTCCCTCAAGGGGACTGGCCCCAGATTGTCACAATGATTCAAGTTCCTTGCACTGAAGATTTGCTAACCCTGCACTTAGAAACTAGTTGCTTTAAAGGCAAACCTTCCTGCCAGCATTTATTAACAGATTATGCTGCCATGAGCCATTTCAGAAAATGCAGAGCAAGAACAGGAATGTTTCAGGTCACCTATTGGATGCAAATAAGGACTGGCCAGATACGAATTCAGAAAACATTGGTAGATAGGAATGGGAAGAGGAAGAAAGGGGGGCACAGCTGATGGTTGAAGATTTTTATGTCCAGTCTTCCCATCCCTAGCAATCTATACAACATTTGGAGTAAAATAAGATTTTGATATATTTGAAATAAATATATAATTTTAAATAAACTATTGACTCCGAAACTAAAGATGATTTTTCCCCCTTCAGGTTAGTATGATTCTATCCTCGAATGAACTACTTAATATAGGATTATGAAATCACTGGAGAAAATTTTTTATACTAAAAAATAATCAAATGCAGTTTCACAGTTGATGGCTAATGTATGCCTTTTAAGGCGATTTAAAAAACATCACCACGATAATGCCAGGAAGAGCTAGTGCTGAAAAATTCAGAAATAAATTACACACAAATAAAAAAAATTAACTCTGTCAATGAAACTTGGCCTGCAGGTGTAAAAGTAATAAATATTTCAAGGAATGGGGCATTCCTGGCATTTAAATAACTACATTAACACATAATAAATAAGGACAGAAGCAAGGAGAGTCACATAATGAACATATGTTGAAGAAGAGATAAACTAATCATCACTGCTAGAAATGAGGAGCAAATATCCATGAAACCATCTAAATTGTCTTTGCTTTCAAAGGAAACTCTTGTCTGTACTGACAATTGAAATGCCAAGCTGCTAGAAGAATACATCACTTCCATTATTGACATGCTGTTTGTCTGAAGTCCTGAATCTCCAGACTTATCTTTTACCATTGAAGATAACACTAAAATGTCCCTTACCTCCTACAGTCAAGTCTAAGCTATCGATCTGTCTGGGAAAACCTTGTTTAAAAGGCCCCATGAGCTTTCCTGCCTTTCCCAGGCTACATCTGCACTACTGACTGGTCATCTCTCCATATGCATATTTTTATAACCATCCTATTATCCACATCAGAATCCCTGAAGCACATATATGATGGAGAGCACACAGTAAGAACGTTGGCACGCATGATGAGTATACATATACATGTCTCTCCTGTGGCCTAGTCTTATATTCATGCTACAGGGCAGTTTAGATGGCAAAAAGGAGTATGCTTGTGTAGGTAGACCTCAGGCCCATTCCCTCAATGCATCAAGGCCTTTCCAGCTTGATCCTTGCCCTCTGTATAAAGGATTCTAGCCACCTATTGTCAGCAATAGTAGAGGGCTCTGCTGACCATGTCAGAACACAGTTTTCCATTATGCCCTGATCAGCTGCTGATTGGTCCATTGAACATCCCTGGGGACTGTTTAATGTGTGGTCACAATAC
Organism: Apalone spinifera; assembly: GCA_030068395.1. Classification (NCBI taxonomy): domain Eukaryota; kingdom Metazoa; phylum Chordata; order Testudines; family Trionychidae; genus Apalone; species Apalone spinifera. The sequence goes on along the minus strand of JANRFK010003679.1, from coordinate 22,197,572 downwards.
ACTGTTCTCCACAGACTTGCCCGGAACAGCTAGAATATTCACCTTCCGGGAGATTTCCCAGAAGCTGGAAGCAGTGGGCAGTCACGAGACTCCGTTCCAGTGACAGGAACTCAAGAAGCCCTCTAGTCCAGAAAGAGGAAGCCCTGACACGGACCCTTATATATGCACCTGTAATGACAAGCTGGACTGGATGCTTTCCAGGGCTCCCAGGACAACCCCTGCAATGCTTCGTGACCCCCTCTCAATCCCACTGGCCTCATCATATGACAAAAGGTGCCAACAAAGAGCAGAGCAGGGAGGAAGCATGGATATTAAAGGTAGCCCCAGGGATTGGAGAAAGAGAAGAGTGTGATTCTGCATCTTTACCCAGTGGAGGTAGCTGAGCAACTCATTCCCCAAAGGGACCCAGGACTAGCCCCAAACAATAGCAAGAAGCAGATGTTCAGGTTACTAAGTTTTACAGTGAACCTCCTATCCTCCCAGCCCATTTGCATTGGATTTCCGGAAAAGAGTGATTTGATGCACTGTTGATGCAAGCTCAACACATCCTTCCATAAAGATTTCCTTCCTCATTCAGAAGTTCTGAAGCCATTGGTTGCCTTTCTGGATTTCCAAATTTATGCAAAACCACTACACAGTGCTGTGTCTCCTGGACCAGAAGCAGCAGCCCTCCCCCTTCTTCCCCCCATGGACAAACAATATCTACTACATGGATCCACCGTGAACTTTCACTCACCCTTCTAGTCATCATCTTCAGTGTGCCAAAAACACTTTGGCCCTATTCCATGAAGTATATAGCTGGTCAAGTACTGCACCTCAGGAATTTGTTCCCTGTTACAAGTAGCTGGAACAGAACCATATCACACAGGGTTTGTTACAAGTCTTCTGATAGAAGGAAGGAGTGAGCAGGAGCTGCCAGTGGCAAATATGGCAGGCATTTTCAGCAACTTGCAGCAAGGCAATTCCCAGAGTGCTCCCTGTGGTGCACAGAATTCTGGGATACTGCCCTTGGAATGGTAGTGCTTTGTTGTCATGTACCAACAAAGGCTAATGCAGACATGAGTTTGTGCGCATACAAAGAATTTACCCATGTTCAACTCAGAGTATGTGGATACTTGGCACAGCTATAGGATACAAGTGCTAACAATGCATGCACAGGGTAGATGTAGCATTGGACAGAGATATGAAAAGGGTTGTTCCTAGCCTCTTTCACAATGGCCATCAAACAGAATCAAGGTAATGACTTCCCTGTGATGGGCAAACTTCACTCAGTTGCTGGTCAAATTTCTTCCATTCCCAGTAGCATCCAAAGAGCCTGGATTCTTGAACACCACTCTTCAGAGAAAGAAGTGAAGAAAATGCCCTGGAACAATCCTTCGCTACCAGCTCACAGGTTTACTAACGTCATGGAGAATCATTATCGCCATAGTCTCCGATTGGAGAAGGGTACTCCACACCACCAAGATGGTGGCATTACATTCTTGGGCCTTTCAAACCAGGACAAACTTCTTAATAATGACCACTATATTCCCCCAAACCACTTCATCCCCTTCCATGACAGTCTCTCTTCACAGAATATATATGTAGTGTAAAAATATGGTGTGTCTGTCATCTCCAGAGTGAGTATTTCCTAAGCGGAAGAGTTGCTTGATGTCCAATTGTATCTCTGCAGGACACAAGTAAAAGCCAATAGAAATAGCTCAGACCCTGCTGGAGGAGAAAACAGTCCCAGAATAGAAATCAATTTGTTCCAGATAATTTCATTGAATGTGTGGGGACTTTGGAACAGTTGACACAGATGGGAGCCAAGGAGGTAAAACTTAATTTAGAGGCTAGAAAATACGCAATTTTCACTCCTCAAATAAATATCATGCTACACCGAAATCTTTCTATCTTGGTTGTGCGCTACCAATAGCTTAACAAGGGGCTTCCATAAAAGCAACCTCCTTTTGTCCATAAGAAACCCATGTATCAACTCACGGGGTGCCAGTAATCACTGAAAGGAAGAGTGACCAGGGGACCAATTTGATTTTCCATTTAGAGATAAATGCTTTGTTCTTACTATACCCAAGGAGAGAGTCAATACCACTTGACAAAATTAGATTAAGTACAGTTCACTGGAATTTGCTCTTCAGAAGCATTTTTATCCTTTCCAAGGCTTGACACTTCTGGCAGGTCAGATAATGCAGCATCCAAAGAGGAGTGAGTTATATCAGAGGGGCAGAAATCACCCTCCATTCTTTCAGTTTTGTTGCAGAATTTTGACAAGGAGTTTCTTTTACGAATCCTTTAGAATATCAATGTTCTGTTGCTGATTGTGCAAATACAATTTAACACATTAAATCTCCTTTCAGTGGGCTCTATTGAAAGCAATTCATAGTTGTCCTAAGATGCATAAAGAAAATCCAAACAACTGAAAGTGTGATGAACAGGACCACTTTAGAAATATCTAGGAGAAATCATCAGCCCAGGCTTTATCTGGCAACCAAACACACTACTAATACTAAGTGGCTATTGGTATTCTATTAGGGAAATGTAAAGTACAGTGTTTGTTAGCAGAGTTTTCTCCACTGGAATTTTTGTCTTTTTATCTTCTTCCCAGTGAGCCATTACATAAAATTTCCAGTTATTAAAGGTCAACAAAATATATTTTTATTTTAATCATGGGATATAATCACAGGGCCCCAGTATATGAAATCCAATCTAAGTAACTGAAGCCAGGGAGACAATTTAGGGCAATAATATCCTCTAACACTAGCTGTATTTCAAATCCCCATTACTAAATATTTATTAAGAAATACTTTTCCTTTTTCATCCCCGATTAATGGCCAGACATATATTGGTAAGATTTTTTAATGAACTAGGTCATAGAAAAGAGAAGCAAAAATACAGATAATAACCTACCCACCACTCTGTCAATTTACTTAATTTCTTCCAGGTGTTCTGGCTCTTGATTCTTGCAGTGAATTATGCCATTACGTTCAATGGAGTAATTAAGTAATTCTTAGCTAAGTAGATTCTACCAGTTATATGTTCTTATTCTAAAGGCATGTATATGCATTCACTTCCACATTTACCCTCAGTGTTATTACAGTATATTGTGGATCCCACAGATTAATTACATCCCAGGAAGGACATATACAAAAACTGACTGGACAAAATATTGTATTCGCTCTAATTCATTATTCTTTCAGAAACAATTGATTTATATGGTACATTCAGGCTTGAATGGCAACAATCACTCTTGAACATTCTCCTTTACCTTTTAGTATGTCCCATTGGATTATCTGACAAAATCAATAATGCATATGCCATGAATGTTAGAGCAAATTCTAGGATTAGAACAGATACACCACACTTTTAATAACCTGCCGCAAAACTGCAGTGAAGACACCAGAAATTGTTTGCTCTTTCTGAGTTTTTGTAAGTTTTCCCATGGCATGTCATGACAGGTTGTGTTACTGGGAGACACAATCTTGTTATTCTCGTAAGAGATCACCATTATTATTAGGCTCTAGTTAGGATGATTTTTGAAAGGTCCTACTGGCTTACATCAGGAAGGAGTGGAGTACTGGACCCAAAGACAACCACAGGCAACCTTAAAGCCAATAACTGTACCAATTAACCTCCTTTAGTCTCAACAGAAGGAGCACCGTACATTCAGTGAGAAGACCTGCATACAATCCATACCACCTTCATAGAGCTAAGTCAGTCTCTCTGGCTGTAAATGCAAGAATTATCGTATTGATTTATGTCTGTATGTGCAGGAGAGAGCAAACCAACAGTAGCAGCTGTGAGCATGGGCCCTGAGAGGGAGCAGGGACAGAGCTTCTTGAAAACACAGTTCAATATAGTGGAAGACAGGGATATTTCTAGGCAAATACATTGAGTCATTTGTTGCTTCTCAGTTCAGGGAAACAGTACTGTGATTTGCTCCCCTATTCTGATGTAATGGGATACAACTAAACCTACCTGTTCCTCACCCTGTCCTGATAAGCAAGACCCTCAGACCTCCTCTAGCAAACACATAGAAAGGTATGCACCTACTTTCAGAAAAACAAAGACATGTAAATCAGCTCAGCCTGGGAAGACTCAGCAATAGAATAGCCCAGCAATCAAGTGCGCACCCTCTGGGATGCAAACCCAAAATTGTATTGACTTGCACTGAGAACTATACAGCATACATACATTCCAGCTACCTTTTCCACCTCTTCTCCCTCCCAGGTTGGTCTCTGTTTTTCAGATGTTTCCAGCAATCATCCTAGGTGGGGATCCAGTGTAGAATGAATTCTCACATCCCTGATTAAATAGATTTTACATGTGTCAGGAATCCTTAGTTTACCGGCATGGTTCCTGCCCGCCCCCCTCCCACCAGTGAAAACGTATTGCATCATGGCATCCAGTTACCAGGTCACTTAATCATTTGACTCTGCAGTGTCAAAGTGGCCATGAGTCAAAGGATCCCACCAGCAGCATCCCAGAAAGCTTCTCAGGAACATGGGAAAGTGGTATCTTCATAGTCCTATTGTTCTCCCCAATGGCCCTTCCAAGCTGATTCTATTCTGTCTCATGGGTATTCCACAAGTGTAAACACGGTTGTAATAGGTGCTTTGAAGATGGGAATATTTTCTGATACAAAAATGTTACATGGATACAAATACATCACAACCTTTCCAACAAATACCTCATATGATCCATCTTGCATAAAACATATCTTAGTTATACCATATATGAATCATAATAATAGACCTTTGAAGAATGTCACAAGTACCTTGTATAGTATTTTGTGAACAAACAAGATTAAAACAAGACTATACCTGAGTCATTTCATTAATTTGCCATCCAAATGGAAACACTGCAAAGCCCCATATTTTGGCTAATTGCTCAGGCCAAAGCAGCAATAATGGCATTAAATGGTATGAATACATTGATTTAAAACCACTGAAACAAAGGCATTTGCTTAGGAATAGATCAACTTTAATTCACACCACTGTGTTGAGATATTGTGTAATCAATAAGACTTCTACAGTATCAAAACACTATCACTGCTGCCTCATTCAGATACCAACTGCTGTTCAAAAACTCCACTTGGGAATCTAACGTCTGATGTTTTCACAATGGCCATGTCTACACTAGGAAACTATTTTGAAGTTACTGAATTTGATTTAAGAATTTCCAATTTAACAAATTTGAACTAGCCTGTCCTCACTACGGAGAAGCATCAAAATTAGTCCAAGGCAGGCTCCATGAATGTGGGTGCACTACCTCAGATTTAGAGCTCAGGAAGCACTCTGGGGAGTTGCGGGAGGTCTCCAAGAGGCCAATAAGTTTGAATTAGCAGCACTGGAGTGTTCTCTCTAACGTTATTTCAAAATTATTATTTCAGAATTAGGGTTACTCCTTGTGAAAAGTAGGAGTACAGAGTCCGAATTCCGTGTCCTGTTATTTTGAAATAATGGGCTTGGTAGTGTGGATGCACTGCTTATAAATTCAACCTTGGGGGCATTATTTCAGAATAAGGTCCTAGTGTAGACTAGGGCAATTTTTTTTCTTGCAGGAATACAGAAAAAAAAGCAAGCTCTTGTCCAGATGAGCATAAGAACATACAATAATATAAGTGATATCACTGATGTGTATCACATTATTAAAAGTGGGAGGTGCAATAGCTCAGTAGTTTGAGCATTGGTCTGTTAAACCCAGGGTTGTGAGTTCAATCATTGTGGTGGCCATTTAGGAATTCAAGGCAAAAATTTGTCAGGGGTGGTACTTGGTCCTGTTGTGAAGGCAGGGGACTGGACTAGATGACCTTCAAGGTCCCTTCCAGTTCTAGGAGATAGGCAATCTCCATTATAAAAGTTTATAGAACATATTTAGGCTGGTAAATTTTGCACCATTGAAAGCAAAAACCAGGATAGGGCACAATAATATCTTTGAGTACACTATTGGTGCTAATCATAAATTCATGGGGCTTGATTCTCTCTTGGTTCTGGGATCTATTCAGCATGTGTGTGTATGTGAGCTGGGGGTGAGGGTGGGGAGAGGCATTTTCAAGGAGCTGGTTATGGCTCCCCAATACGTGGAGCCAGTCCTGACATGAAGTTAGATCATCATAGCGACTGTTTTCAATGATACCGCCACAGGGTCTGCTTAGGACCATTCCATCCTGCCATCTCCTTCCCTTTTCAGGCCTCCTACACTAGGAATAGGTAGAAAAGCTGGTGCTCGACCTCTTTCCATAAGTTTTAAACTAGCTGGGTATTTCTTTCAACAGTAATTTCTCTACTGGAGTTATACTCAGAATTTGATTGGCTCAAAGGTGTCCAATAGGATTTGAGAATCCACCCAGATTCATACCCCATTCCACTTCACAAAAATAAAGACAGACCGTGTTATAAAACAATGAAAAAGAAACACTACACATTTCCACACATTAGCATGTAGGCCATTTTACTTTAATGTAAAGGACCATTTACTTTAATATTGTATGCCAAGTTCCAGCTGGAAAGGGAAGTGTTTATGCAGGCTTTTAATAGCAGCTTAGTTATAAATAAGGAACTTGCTCACGTTGGAATCACCTTGTGCAACCCACTAGAGCTGGTCAGGAATGGGCTTCCTGCCTTTTGTCCCATGGAAAAAATTTACATGAGGATGTGGTAAAGAAATCATTTAAGAATTTTTTCCACAGAAAATTCAGCTTTATGGCAAAAGGTACATTGTTCCCACTGAAAAACAGTTTCAGGGGGAAAAAATGCAACCAAGCCTGCTACCTACATATTTACCTGTATGAGTATTAATATTTTGCACTCACATAGCATTTTTCATAGGGCTTTATTAAATACATATAGCGCTCGGATAAGCAATTACAGGATGATGAGCACATTTAGTTCACCTTTACCTTGTCCCATCAGCTGGCCTTGGCAGAGCAGACCTGGGGCATGTAGGACTGGCGCCATTTTTCACACACCAGCTGGCCAGGCCTGATACTCTTGTTTGAAATCAGGATGTTCCGTCTCCATGCCTAATGGAGGCAGAGAGGTGAAGAGGCCTGCCCTAGCAGATCCATGGCAGAGCTAGCAAAGAAATCCAGGTCTCCTAAGTGCCAGTCTAATGAGAGTGAGTACATTCCAATGCTTACGTAAATGAGCAGAGAAAAAGGGGGAAATGTTATGATCGTTTTTTCCACTTCTATTTTTTTTAAAAACACCACACAGATGTGAAAACCAGAAAAGTTAAGTGACTTGCTTCACACCACAGAGGGAGGTGTTGCCAGGGCCAAATGAGAACTCAATTGGGTTTAAGCTATCAGCTCTGCTCTCAGACCCCTGGCCCCGGCCAATCTAGGCTATCCATTCAGCAGACCGATTTGTTTATGTAATTAAGAAGGAAATGCTATATAAAAACAGAACACAGGCCAGCACTCTGTAACAAACCTAAGGCAGAAATTTAAAAAACAAAAACAAAAACCAACTCAAAATCCTAACATAGTAATGTGTTGAAATGCTGGATGGGTTTTATTTTCTCTGGGTGGGTTTTATATAATAACTTCTCTCTGTGTATACAAAAATGGATAGCTGAAAACACATATTAACTGCTGTGCACTCTAGTTTCAAAGTCTCTGCACACTCTTCTGGTACATCTACCCAACGGGAAAAACTATGGCAGGCTGCCAATGTCATTCTGTTTATAGTCACCAGGATATTATCCATAAAAAGACCACCCACAGAACAGCATATTGTCAGTGCAGACTACCAAACACGAGAAAAAGTGCTAGTTATGAAAACATCCAATGGCATCTCTGCATGAGCTCTTGCATTTCATTTTACCCCGAGCAAACTATTCAAGGAGCAAAACCAATAGCTCTTGTAAGCTCCACGCTGGATCACAGGGACTCACTATGTCTAGGAATGAGTTCTCAAACTTTTAAAAAAAAGTTTTCAGGTGATAAAAAAAAATCCAGTAGTGCATTGTCTCAATAACACTGGTCACTAAGAATGAACATGCTACACTAAAGCTTCACTTTCCATAGTTTTTGTACAAAATACTGGGTCTCTCTCCAGTACAGGTTGGACCTCCCTGGTCTAGCACCCTTAGAACCTGACCAGTCCTGAAGGAGTGAATTTGCCAGACCTAAGGAGGTCCCCTTCCATAAGGTCTGCCCCTCAGCCCTCCTCCTCACCTTGCCACCAGCTCATTCCTTCCCAAACGGGCTGCCTGGTGATAGTCTGCAGCCCTAGCCTTGCTCCAGTCCCAGCTGGACTTCCCCACTCTGGCCCTGGTGCTGGCTGGGCTGCTGTGCCCCAGACCCACTTCCTGGAGACAAGTGGCTCCAGCCCCACTACCACAGCCCCAGTTGTGATGCCAGGCTACCCCTGCCAGGTTGCCTTAGCCCCAGCCCTATGCCACCCGAGTGACCCACGGCCTGGCCCCCAGTCCTGCTGCTGGGTGGCACGCAGCCCCTGGCACTCACTGGGCTGCCTCTGTTGGGCTGCACGGATCCCACAGCTGATCAGCTGCAGTGGCCTCAGTCAGTCTGCTGCGGCTCAGGCACTCCTACCACCAGCCCTCTGGGGTCCCTCCTGCCCCAGGCCTCTCTTGTCCAAAAACATCCATGGTCTTTCCAGACTATGGATGTTGCTGGACCAGAGAGTCCTGGTTAAGGGATATGCAACCTGTACTTGTTACTAACTTTTAGGTATCTCCAAAGAACTGATCCATGCTAAGAAACTGCCTTCTGTCTCTACAACAACCACCTAAAACAACTACAGTCCTCCTAAACTCTGAAATGGTCGTCTGTATGGTGAAAGCAATGAAACTTGCAGACAAATCTTTCTCAGTTGCTAGATGAACCAGCTGAGTTCCAGTGCTTGGAAAGAACCACTAATCTCCCCACTCTTGGAGCAAAATGTAAAACTCGCTTCTTTGGTGTGGCTTTTCATGGCCACACCATCACCACTAACAAAGAGAAGGTTAAAAAAATAGAATAAAAATAAATCCTGGCAGCTACCTCACAGAAGGAAACTGAATCTTGTGCCATTACATTGTGGTAAAAGCCTAATTTTCTTCCTATTGATGTGTATTAGCTAATTCTTTTCACTCTCTGATACTTTTGAAAATCTTGCAGAGTAAAGTGGCAATTATGCACTTACCTTCCATTTTTGGCTTTTGAAAATCCCCTTCCGCTAGTCATATTTCACACTGGAGCATATATTTTAATGGCTTAAATACAGATCTGTGGCATGTAGCATATTAATTGTAAAGAGATACCTGATTGCATTATTATTTTCAAGCACATTTTTAGTTGCATAGGTAGGGAACAGCTGCAGAGGCACTGGAAATATTTTCGAGGGTGGGGCACTGAGCTGTGCCCCCTTATACCTGTTCATGCCACTCACCACCCCAAGCTGAGGTCACAAGTAAGGTTGCCAACTCTCCTGGACTGGATGGATGAGACACAATCACTGCAAATGGCATTTGATAGTCTGGTCCAGGAGAGCTGGCAGTCTAGCTTCAGCTGGAGTCAGTGTGGAGCCCTTGGCCAAGGCCAGGAGCAGAGCCTCAGGCTGGTGGCAGGATCCTGAGCAGCAGTGGAGCTCTAGGACTGGAGGCCTGGACCCCAGGGATAGCAGGAAGCAGGACACCAAAGGGTGGCTGGGCCAGCAGAAATCCAGAGGGTCAGCAGCAGAAACCCAGCCGGTCGGTAGGAGATCCAGCTCCTTAGCATGGGACAGCCAGGTGAAAAACCTGGGGGTGCTTCACCATCCCCGCAGCCTTACTTCACACACCTATAAACAGCTGAATTTCTCAAATAGCCATGGCTGTTGCTCATTTGAATGACTGGTTAAATGCACAACTGCAAAATTAGTAGGGTTGTGTCCTCAGGTCTCCAGGATTTAATCTTTAATTAAAGATTATATCCTGTGAATAAAACCTCCCAGAATATGTCCAACTAAAACTGGCAACCCTAAAAATTAGGTAATCCTTGTTCTTCCTTTATAATTTGAGGTTAAATGTTTTGTTACTGAAAAGCAACTCTGGAATAATGCTGACAGTCACCATGTACGTGTATCTTCAGTGCTTTGCCATTAACTAGAACCATGCTATCTGAAAGTAATTCAACCTTCATGGTTACTTGATTCCAATCCTTACTCTTCAAGGTGAAATGAATACAAATTGTATGGCTTTTTATGGACTATCCATCACATACTTAAAGCCTTTGTTTGAACATATCTAATTTGAAGGGGGAATTTCTTTCTCTCTCAAAATGCACACACATGAGGTTCTATATATGCTTATGATTAATATGATTAATACACTATATGACCTTTAAAATAATAAGTGAAAGCAATTAACTACAGGACATAAATCTTATCTTAATGGCAGAACCAGTAATGCATTTTGTAATTAATAGACGGAAAATGCTATATGATCTCAGTTTTTGTGCCGCACAGTGCCTTACAACCAAATAGCTAATCTTGTTAAAACTATATTCTTTTATCACTCGAATAATCATTACAGATTAATTTGGCAGATATAGTTTTCCATAAAAACAGTGTACAATAGCTTTAGCAATATTAGTAGTTTTTACAGTATATATTTTCATGTTCCAAAATGTTTGTTTTTTAAGCCTAACAATCAAAGCATGTTTTATGTTTAAACTTGAAATTACTGATATATAAAGAGCTTAATCAATTTAAACATTACTCTGAAATTTTCCATAGGTTAGTATGCATTATGAATACAAATACAAGGTACAGCAAAAACATTTCTAGAGCTTGACAAAAAGGAAAATAAAAACTTTGTGTGTCAATGGTGCCTATGTTAGAGTGCAGATTCAATGAGGGGCCTAAATAATGATTAAGGCCTTTGCACTCCTCTGCAAGACGAGACAATAAATTAATGTGCAAAATTATCAGAAAATCTGGAATATGTTTAACAGTATGAAAACCAACTACTACTACAGATGACACAGCAAAGTGAAGCCAACGTATATTTGTCTGAGGAATCCCTATAACATCTGTGTAATACATAACATTTTTTCAAAGAACATATAAATTTGGTAACTGCTTTATTCAAACGAACCCAACAAAAAAATCGGGTAAGGGCAGAAAATCAGTCTTGAATACCACTCTGTTGTTAGCTGGGTCATTTTTATGTCTCAGACAAACACCACTTCTCAATAGTGCAGTTGGGACCGTTGTCCTGAATTACCCAAAACACATTCTGAATCAGTGGTGTTAAATAAGGTAATAATGGTGGAAGAAAAATGAGGTAGGGGTGAAAAGAAGCATAGTGGAGAAAGAAGGTGAAAGACCAAAGGAGAAAGTGGTCAGGATGGTCTTTCAGCCACAGTTTGTAGCCCTTCAAACTGGAGTTTCTAAAGCTGGGTACTGTTAAATGTTCCAGATTTAGGGCCTGATTCACCACGACATTACAGCTACTTTGTGCCCTCTACAGACACCAAGCAGCTATGAGTCTGGCAGTTCCAGACACTGGAAGATTCTTATAATTAATGTAAAAATCCTGAACTCATGCTAATGAAACTTCTTATGACATTCCATAACTGCATAGTCTCTCTATGTAAATTTGTTTTTATCCATTTATGTAGTGGGAAAAGGAAGCAATTAAATTTTCTATATTTCTGAAAACCTACAGTGTATGCAAAAACCAGAAGACTTTCAGGAGCACTCTCTGTTCACACATATAATCTGATAAGATATTTTTTTTAATCCAAACATAGTGCTGTGCTGATGAGATATATTAAGGTAAAATAATAGTATGGCTGCATCTTTCACCTCATTTAAGAAAAAAATGGTCAAAATTAGATGGAGAAATTCAAAACAGACAGGAAGAAGAGCAATAATTTTGCAATGCTGATACTAGGTTGTCCCCCTTCAAAAAACATAGTGCAGCTTTCCACCAAAAGATAGTTAAATATATTCTCAGCTACATGCTTTGCATACCCGACAGATGGGTTTACAATTCTAGTTTAATTTGTTTTTGCAAATAAATACAACCATAGCATATTCCCATCTGCATCATGGGTAACAGGAACATTTTACAGGGCATAATTTATATAAAATTTGACTATTTGCCTCAATGCTCCAGTTCCTAACTTGCAAACAAACTAAATTGATGTTACTTCACCCAGCTTGTCTCTCTATAGACATAATATTATGACATTTGAAAAATGCAATTGGTTGTTTTCTGACTTTTAACAAATTAACCAGGTCTTTGGTGGGTGGATGAGACAAAGAGAGATTCAGCTCATCAATTATTCTTTCCAGGAGGACAGCTGTTAAATGTCAAAACTAACAACAAGAAACATGGCACAATTTATTTACCAGGATAATACATCTTATCAAATCAAAATAGCTTTTTACTACAATTTTATGTCAAACTATCAGTAAGATCAGCTATGAACTACCAAACTCATTAGCAGGATCAGCGCAGATATTTTCACAAAATAACCTGAGTCTAGAATTCAATATTTCAAAGTTGTATGTGTTGTCAATCTTATCTATAGTCTATAAATAATGTAATGTTTACCATAATTCTGTGCAAGCAATATATACATCAGAGGGGTAAATACAACAGAGAGAAAAGAGTTAAGTGACAATGCGGACACAAGAACAAATGAATATAAACTGGGCATCAGCAAGTTTAGACATAAAATTAGACCAAAGTTTCTAACAATTTGAAAAGTGAATTTCTGCAACAGCTTTCCTAAGGGACCAGAAGGACAAAAACCTCAGCTTTGTTACCCGGAGAGCTGAGGTAAACAATTGCTGTGCTGTGGGCTATGCAATTTAATTTAAGCCTAAGGTGCCTTCCCACAGAAGCCAGATTCAGCCTGGTATCCTGTATCTAATCACCAGCGAAACAACTTAGAAATTACCAATCAACAAAGATTTAGGGCCAAACCATATATTTTAAAAGGTAAAGATCAAACATCAGCAACAACATGCAATTCAGCAACAGTCCCACCCTAACCCTAGAAGAAAAGAAGATAGAATAGTCCCACACGCATAAGGTTATACATTACATTTACAATCGGCGATTGATGTTAGACGTCCATGACCTACAACCTTGCAGCTAGGGTAAAGCCTTAAGGGAGGACAAACGGAGCGATCCCTCAATGGATGTTTCTCGCCTCCTGCGAGCTGACGCTCGATGGGGTACCAGATCCTGTCCGAGTATTCCGTGAGTGAGACGGTATTATAAGTCCCAAAGTCTTAGTGATAATAGGAAAAGCTCCCCTTATTCCAAGAAATGTCACTAGAAATGGGTAGTCTTGTCAGACTGCAGGCCGGAACTCTGGTCTCCTCAGGGTAGACAATGACGTACGGGGATAACGAACCACAGATGCATATGTAGGACACGAGGAGAGTCAAAGAACATGAGTGTTCCTTAACAAGGGTTTATAAACACTTCAAGGTGGGAAAACCCTGAAGAAGAGGGGTGCAAAAACCTAGAGCTGGGTGCATAAGAACTTGAGTGCCTTGTGCAAAAGATAGCTGCGCATGCAGGCAAATGGGGCTGTGTGCACAGTCTTTGGTGCTGAGTGCACAGGTTTAGTGTCAGGTGCACAGATGTAGTACTGAGTGCACAACCTCTCTTTCCACCTGATTTTGGTGGGAAAGTTGCTCTGAGGAAAAGAGAACCCCACAGACTCCATTTTGTATTTATGCCCAGGCAACAGCTTGGTAAGTTTATTGAAGAGATGGTATGATGAACCTGCTGGAAGCATACACCTCCTGAGGCAGGTGATTGGACACAAGATAGGGAGGACTCTGAGTCACTGCAAAGAATTCTTTCCCAGATGTCTGGCTGGTGGTCTTGCCCAAATTAAGGCTTGGGAAAGAATTTTCTCCTGAGTCAGATTGGCGGAGACGATGGAGGGTTTTTGCCTTCCTTTGCAGCATGGGTCACTTTAAATGGATGTAAATGATGGACTCTCTGTAACTTGAAGTCTCTAAATGATGATGTGAGGAGTTCAGTAATTTAGCCAGAGGTTAGGAGTCTCTTGCAGGAGTGGGTGGGTGAGGTTCTGTGGCCTGCAATGTGCAGGGCATCAGACTAGATGATCATCATGGTCCTTTTTAACCTTAAAAACCTAAGTCTGTGAATTATGTAAGAGGGGACAGCTCTTTTCTTTACAACTGTATGAACCTCAGTCAGCACTTTCTTGTGATCCAAAGCTCATTGGAGTAAGTGGGGAATTGTCTGTTGGCTTCAGTACTTCTCAGAGCTAAATTCAATTATTTCCTTTATATATGAAAGTATTTTCCTGATCATGACGGATGCAAAGAAAAAAATATGAACAAGAAATGACATCTGAACTGACATGACATCAAGATACTAAACAGAAAAGGCTTATTTAGAAGAGATGACATCCACTCCAATCACACAGAAACCAAATAAGCAGGCTTTATGAAAGAAATGTGAGAGAGGCTGGAGGGTGAAATCCACATCACATCAACCCACGGTCAATGAATGAGGATGGTGTATGGCAGTTAGCTGCATATACATTTGGATCCCCTAATACCATGCCTCTCCCAGTGCATGCTACATATAGCACATAAGGATTGTGGCTTGTGTAGCTCTTGCAACAAGGTACTCTCTACAAGGGTGTGATGAATGGAAGGGGTATTACTCTCTTCTATATATTCAGCTAACTAAATTGCCTCCAAGGCAATTATCTCCAGAGATAATGGGTATTCAGGAAGTGTTGGTAAGGAACCAGGAGAGCCAATGGGAAGAGAGTATGAGATTTGAATTGAAACAGGATCTGCCTGCTGCAGTCTTGTGTTTGAGTTCAGAGCAAGAGCAGGGAAAAATGAACTGAGCCAGGAACAAGCCATGGAATTTTCAGAAATATCCATGCCTGGAAAGGACACAACCTTGGAACAACAGATATATAAGTGAACAGGGGCAGCTAGATGTGACCAAGTGATTTTCGGTTTGTGGGGCTCTTCCTTCCCCGCCTGCCCCGGGAAAATGTAACTTTTAAACTGAATCCCAGGGAAGCAATTCTCTGTGCTTTTACTTTTTTTTTTCAATTGCTTGATAACACCTAGCAACCACCTATACTTTACCAAGTAGGTTTTCTTTGTTTTGTTAATAAAATTACCCTTTTTAAGACTATGATCTCATTCCTGTGTCCTAGATGGCAAGAGGTTCTGTGTGCACGTGTCTGAGATGGAAAGGCCAGCTATTAGGAATTACAGTTTGTTTTCAAACTTTCTCCTGAGAGAGGTTAAAGAGCTTGGGTGTACCCCCAGGAAGAAATCCCATGTGTGTCTTACTGCGTTCTAAAAGAGGTTTTTGCATTTGCAGCATACCGCCCCCCGTCAGGGAATCTGTGAACAGGGAAAATTTAAGCAGAAGCCTTTAATGGCAGAGTATTTTAAAATCTCTTCCAGGCCCCCACTCTCTGCACTCAAAGAGCCAAAATGGGGAACAGCCTTGACAAGGGGGAACTCATGGAGCATGGAGAACTCTTCACTTGGTTTTTACATCACCCTGAATTGCAACAAGTTGTCTCTCTTCTTAAACTACATGCCATCAGTTTCTGATTGTGAACACTGCTGAAAGTATTCTATTTATCCATGTAGGTCAAAGCAACTAAAATAGGGTTCACCAGAGATTTTTGTAAATGCAAAAACTTACATTAATTTAATGTTATAGATGAAATATTACATTTACATCAAGTCAGGATGAATAGAAAAGTTCTCTTTGGAGTTGCATGCATTTCATGTGGTTGTACGTGGCAAATAAATACCCCAACAGAAATAATACCTTCACCTCAGCCAAGTCACTTTGCTATAGAAAGTTTCACCTTTGAATTTCCTGAGTTTAGCGCAGATCAGGTAACGTTCATTGGCATCAGGATGGGGAAGGAAGGAAGGAAAGAAGGAAGGGACTTCCATACTATTTAAAGTACAATTCTACACTGAAAAGTGACTATGTAAATTTGGCATTCTCCTGCCTAGCAGTTCTGTTCCTTGTGTGTAACTAGTGCCTGATGTGCATATTGTGATAAAAATACGTTTTTAGTTTTGACTTCTGTTACTTGCAGAGCCAACACAGCTATGGTGGAATGAGTTACATTAGGATAGACTCCTGCTTATTCTATCAATAATGCAACTGTTGTCCCTACTGTTAGAAAATGGTTATGTGACTACAAAGTGGTTATTGAGAACAGAATTTGGCCTGCAGAATTGTTATTCCTGGTGTTAAGAAGACCGAATAATAACATATTTTGGCATGTAAAAATCCAAGTAAATATTTAGCATTGGTAATTGGGGGGGGGAACATTGTTTTGCTTTTAAACTGAGCACATTAGATAAGGAAATCATTGTGAGGTACAAGATGTGGAACTTATGCAATGCCACTTTAATAGTCACTTTTTAGACCATATCCTCACTTTAAGCCCCCTGTCAGGGCTAAATGGAAGGACATATCTCTCACCTGTGTGTAAATGAGTAAAGTTCTCCAAACTTGCCAAACACTGATAAGGAAGGTGATCAGGCAGAGTACCCAAATAGTCAGCCTTTAAAGGAGTGGCTGTAGAACCACTCAAAAATCTTTTGTCTCTTTCTTTCACTGTAGACTCAAAAGGCTGGTGTATCACCTATACAGGCGTTACATTGTGTAGACCCTGCATTTGGGCCTGAACTGGGGGTGGGTTTCACTCTCCCAACAGCCCTCCTTCCCCTTCTTTATCTACAAAAAGCCTGGTTATTCAAATTAATTACTCCCAGAAAGAAACAGTTATTTCTGGTAGCAGTTGAACATAAATTGATTCCACTCTCAAACTCATTTTTTCCCCCAGAAGAAGAAATGTAACCACTGCACTGGAACCTCAAAGTGTATTATATCAGCTCTACTGACCTGATACCAAGGCATAATGCTACATTTGTTTTTACGGATTCAATGATTATTCAAAATCCAATTTTTCTAGACCTTGGATGCAAGATTACAAAATGACACAGAGGAATAATAAAAAGGGAAAGAAAAAAGTTAATTCAAATAATAGACTCCAATATGTAGGGCTCAAACTTTTGAAAACAAATGTATGTTTCTAGAAAGCTACAATAAGATATCAGAGCACAAAATTAACAAACAACAACACTAAAACTGAATGTCACATTCAGGAATGCTGTACTACAAATTACTGATTCTCAACTGCACAGTTTTTTCCTGAATCCCTGATATCTGACCATGGATCTTTGATTTGATCACTGTAAGGTAATTTTCCAATGATTTTGTTAGCATAAAAATTCCTACATTCTTACTGTCCAACAATCAGCCAATCAATATGTGGGGACTCCCACTGATCCAGAGTTTCTATTTCTCAAAAACAGAACCGTGAGTATACAAAACTTTCTACTCTGATTATTACAATTCCTCTGGTGTTATTGCATCTATTTTATTTTCAAGATTCGTGCATGCTACCAACAATGTCCACATCTTGATGAAGACCTCCTTCCATAGTAATTCAACAGTGAGAGGAATTTAGTTAATCAAATGACCTCCCTCCCCCCCCAAAAAAAGAAGTAAATATGTGAATATTGAGGCTTTTGCAATATGGTCTGATTTTGGTTCCTTTCTCCACAATGTGGAAGCACCTGAAGGTTTTATTAACTTCAGGACTGCATTAACTTTCATGGCACCACACTGAAAACAAGGAATTGGTATCATCTGCAAAGGATTGTTCTGAGAGGTGGTAACAATGGTCCGGCATCAATCTTCTACAAAGTGAGCATAAAAATCATGTGTTTGTCCTGAATCACACCATCTTCAAGATTGTCCAGCAAGTTCACGCAGAAGTAAGGATCCTTTGTACCTTTATTGGTCAATAAGATTGAGCCAGGATACAGCCCCTTACATGCAAAAATATGTCCCCTATGCTATCCTGTATGTTTCAGATAACAGATTAACAATTACAGAGAAGCTATATTGCAGACCCCAGGATCATATATGCAAAAACTGTTGATATGCACGATTTTAAGATGTTTGTTTTTCACAACTTTGGATGGTTAAATAGGTGGTACTAAAGCATCGTTAC
Organism: Apalone spinifera; assembly: GCA_030068395.1. Lineage (NCBI taxonomy): Eukaryota > Metazoa > Chordata > Testudines > Trionychidae > Apalone > Apalone spinifera. The sequence continues at coordinate 22,179,502 of JANRFK010003679.1, read as the reverse complement.
ATGGAGCTCTAGACTGAAATCAGAGATGGTGGTTGAAATTTCATGAAATCAAGAAGGTTTCAGCTCTCTTCTGTTGTTGGTCCATTCTGATAATATTATCTAAATATTTTGACAATGAAGACAGTTATTCTGCAGCCTACATTTAATTCTTCAGGTCCTCCATGCTTCTGTAACCCAGGTAGTGCTGGCAGCAGCCGGAGGTGGGTTCAATATCTAGGGGTCCTTTTTCATCTATTTCACACAGAACCAGCTCAAGCCCCCACCCAGTAGCCCGGGAAATTCACACACCCTGGGTGCCTCTGAGAGGCAATGCTTCCCCACTCACAAGCACATTCTGAGCATAGAAAAAAACTTTTAATGAAAGAGAGAGAAGTCACATGGCATTAGCTTGGGAAAATACCACAAACAGAGTTCATAACCAATCCATGAGTAACCATCCCAGCTCAAATAGATTGAGCAATGTCCCTTGCCCCTCAGGCTCACCAGTCCAACAATGTAAGGGTCCCATTCACATACCCAAACTTTCTCCATACCCCACTTCAAACGCCCCACTTACAGCTCTGTCTAGTCAGTGCAGACCCAGACACATCACCCTGATGACTTCCCTCATAGAGCTTGACGTGATGCCACCTGTGTGCTGCTCCTGCTGGCTGGTCGCTCCAGCCTGCTGCTTCCCCTACCAGCTGCCTGCCGGTCACTCCCACCACCCGCTCTGCTGGCCACCCACCGGTCATTTGTTCCTGCCAGCCACTCTGCTGGCCACAATGGGTCTGGCTCCAGGCCAAACCACTGACTTTAGATCTTAGTGATTTCAACTTTTTAGGCACCACTTAGGCTGGCAAACGATTCCAGCTTCCACTGGAATAGCAAAAAGACTCCTGATGGAGTCTGCTTTAGGTCTATCCTTAGAACAAGGCGAGGGGCGGGGGAAAGAGGCAGGTTGAACCAGTCTTACAGCTTATACCTGGCAGGCATGAAGCAGGCTGGCTCAAGCCCATTCCCCCCAGCTCAGTTCATTCAGCTCTGGAAGGGGGAGGCTAGTTTATCTGAGACCCCTTACAATGATGGTGTCTCTCCTGCAAGCACTGGTGTCATATTTTACAGTTCCTACATTTAGGGGTAGCATGGTGTGACCCCACAGCAGCCAAATTAGTTACAATACATCACATTCCATTCTAACAACCAATCCTCCATCAGCCCTGGCTGAATTGGATTTCCATAACCACACCCCGGATTCCTTCCCCATCCCAGCATGAGCTGTATTTACATATCAACAGTTAATGATCTTGCAGGGCTAAACAATGAGTGAGCATACCCACACCCAGGGCTGCTCTCTTCTTTTAGCTGGCTGATTGCAAGCAGTAGTTCAGCCCCTGCTTACACCTCAGTAAGCCTGTACTACCTGCTAGAGATTATTAACAGAAAGAACAGATATAGAAAACCAAGGACCAGATAGCCCATGCAGCTACTGAGAGTTCTCATTTGCTCTCCCTCTCTAGAATGAGCATATAGGCCAATTACAATCTATCCCACATGCAGCAGTGGTTGAAGAATAATCCTATTCTCAGAATTCTAGAGGTGTTGCCCATATTTGGGAAAGGATCTGATTGCTGTCTCAGTTACACACATTTAAAACATGTACAAGTTTGAGCGAAGGGGCCTAGGCATCATCTTATTGGACTAGAAAAAGAATGTCTGAGCAGCAGTGGGCTCCACATGCAGAAGGACAGGACTGTCCCAGATTCATTGGACTTTTCCCTTCATATCTCAGATGACAACCTTTACTGGGACCCTGTATAGTACATTGAGCTAGCAGAGGGATGCATTCCATACCCTATTAGTATCTTCCTCCCTCCTTCTGTCCCCCATCTTCATATCTATCATGCTATAACTTTTGTTCCTGTCAGAATAACTAAAAGAGCTGCTCAATTCTGTCCCATTTTCTTACCACTATACATAAAGCTTATTGTCCCATGCCAGTCTATGTAACTTCACAAACCTCAGGACAAATTCCTGAAGAGGAGGGCTGGGTGGAAAGGAAGTCTATGGAGAGAATCCCCACAAGGCAGTCCATGCCAGCAAGTTCTCATGGAAGTGTGAAGCAGGAGACACTCAGAGCAGTGGTTCCCAGACTTTTTACTAAGTCAGCCCAGCCTTTTGGGGACCAGTATTAATCCTGCTCCTCTCCTTCCTTCCAAGACCCCTGTTCACCCTTCCTAACCCTCTAGTCCTATTCTCCCCTTGCTTTTGCTCTCCTAGCCCTCTTCCTTCCCGAAACCCTAGCCAGTCCCTTTCCCCTCTCAGTTGGTTCACAATCACTATCAGGCTGCTAACTGTCCACTTCATGGATTTGGTCACTTCCTCCATGCTACTGCCTGCTGCCCAAAGGAAGCAAGAGTGGATATGAGCAGCAGTAGAGAGGATGCAAGTGGATCCAGCAACCAGAGTCAGCAGCCTATCTCTGCCGTACACATGCTCCAAAAGCACTCCCCCAACTTACACAGATCCAATGGCTGGGAACTCCCTCATGAGGCCATAGCAGGCCTCTCTGAAGCTTGGGAGTGGTGTGTGTGTGTGGGGAGGGGGAGGAGTGCGGAAGATTTCAACTGTGGGATGAAACATATGAAAGTAAAATAAATGGCAAATTTCAAACCCATAGAAATATATTAAATGGGTCTTCAAAATTCCAGCAAAAACATCTCATACTAAGTTATTTGGGGAATAGGAACAAGACCAAGCCTCCAGTATAGACTTGAAAAAAACCTGATTCTCTCTATTCTTTTAGAAGAGTGTTATAGAAAAACCTCTACATTTGAAAGTTACTGCCTACCTTAAAATGTAAGAACCATTCCAAAACCTGTTACAAAGCTTCTGATCAGATGGAAGAAGTGTTTTTTACCTGTGAATGCTTATGCACAAATGAATCTGTTAGCCTGTTAGTCTGTTTTTGCATCTTGTAACATTTTGTTATATAGACAACCCCTATTTTCTCTAAAGCCTCCACAATATCTGTCAGTCATCAAAAAAGATGGCTGAGCATATCATCATACTGCTTCTGCTGAAATTACTGCATTGATACTGAAATAGTTCATATTGAAACAATGATGAAAACCAATGATAATCTAACAACCCATTTAGAAGAATGGGAGCCATTCATAACTGGACAACAGACACAAGAGAATAAAGAGTCGATTTTCTCATCTTAATTTTCATGAGACTAAGATTAAAGTAAAAAGCTACCTTTTATTTGACTGGAATTTTTCAGCCTCCGCAACATTTCCACAAAGAGGCTTGATTAATGCAAAAATGTTTGGATGGGTTTCCCTTGCCATATGCTTTCTCTGTCATATCAGTAACTCC
>JANRFK010003679.1:22126304-22148587 GCA_030068395.1 Apalone spinifera | reverse complement strand
GGATATTAAAAAAATATCAAGGGGAAAGCCGAGCTGGAATGTAACAGGAAAAGCAAAGTCATAAGCACCTAAAGACTGGATAGTCAAAGAGGCAGATAAGAACCTTTAGTAGGCAATAGAGAATCCTTTTCTGCCTCTTTTAACTACCCAGTCTTTAGGTGCTTATGACTTTGTTTTTCCTGTTACATTCCAGCTCGGCTTTCCCCTTGATATTTTTTTAATACTCACTACCTCTTCTTGGTTAGTGTATTGGTTAGTGTATACATGGTTAGTGTATTATGGCTACATACTAAGTTTGCATGACTTCATTAGATTGTTATATAGTGTAATGAGTCTATTGTCTTGTATTTGGGTGTAGTATTTTTGTACAGAATATAGAAATAAATATTCTTTGCAATTCAACTTTATTGAAATTCAATATTGCTAAAAATGTATTGATAAGAACTGCTGTAAGCTGGTGAAAGTACATCACACAAAATAGTGAAAACATCACACTATATAGTGTTCTCTTCTTGGTGCACTGAAGCATGCCTATAGCAAAACTCTGCTGATGGCAGGGTGGTTTATGGATCTGGCTAGATCTCTAAGAAACTGTTTACTGTATTTAGTAAATACAGTAAACATACTGTTTACTGTATGGTAACACAAAGGAGAGTCTATGGCTTCTGGATTAGCCCACATGGCTCATGAATTTTAATAGTCACTCATATATGGTTCTGGTTTGAAACTCTGTGTCTCTTTTTCTCATCTCACAATCATGGTGGAAATACCTGAATGTAGTTTCTTCTCCTCCTTCCATCGTTTCCCCTTGTCATCCATTCTATGCTTCTCCTCTTTCTATCTTCATTTCTCTGACTCCATGTGCTCTCCCAGCATCTTGGAAGCATGCCTTATTTATCTCCATTATCAAGTCACCCCTGGTCCTCCATCACCATGTCCCCAAATTCAGAATCTTATCACTGACATAGAGTGGTCTTCTAGTTGTCAGGTCATCCCTTATTGACCCAAATACTGCTGCACTTGTTCCTGATGAACACGCTTAAAAAGAGCTGATGGCTTTTGATTTCATATAATTTCATTCTGTTGCTACACTGCAACAACTGAAAAGTATTTTTTTTAATCTAAAAAAAAATGCTGTTCTCTCAGCTTTTTCATTTGGCCACCAAAACCCAACCTGTTGAGAACTTCTCTCAGGAAGTTATCCCAAGAGACAAAATGTTTTTTTGGAGAGAGGGAAGGGACCAGTTACTTGAAGGATACATCTACACTGCACGCTTATTTCAGAATAAACTATTCCGGAAGATATCTTCCAGAATAATTTATTTCTTAAAAGCATTTCTACACACAAAAACACATCAAAATAGTGATTTGCTATTTTGAAATATAGCGTCCACACTGATTGGACACTATCTCACATTTAAGGCCACCCAGAACCAGATCAGGTAGGGTATTAGTTCAGCAGTGACTTCCTGGAACTGCTGCCTGAGGCTATCTGAGATGTGTGCTTAAAGCTACCCCCCTGTACAGTCATTTCTCAGGTTCTTCTCCTGCTTGCCTACCTCTCTGAGGGAAAGCAAAGCATTTCCACTGCATGCTTTCGTTGCCTTGTGTTTGGACACCACAGCATTCCCTGCTATGGAGCTGGAGCTGCCTCTGGGCCTGTAAAGGCCCCCGACTGTTGTGCTGCAGTTTCTGCAGACCACTGTCCAGTCCCTACAGGAACATGACCCCTGCTTGAGGAGACCTCCAACATGCATCTGGGAGCACAGTTCTTTCAGATGCACCCCACTGTGGAGTGCTGCTTCTGGCAGCTGGACACTAGTTCCGACTGGTGGGACCGGCTGGTGATGGAGTGGTGCGATGACCAGCAGTGGCTCCAAAACTTCCGTATGTGGAAGGAGACATTCCTGGAGCTTTGTGCCTGGCTCACCCCTGCCCTAACACAATGGGACACCCAGATGAGACCCTGGAGAAGCAAGTTGCCATCGCAATCTGGAGGCTCGCCACACCTGACAGTTACCAATCCATCGGGATCTAGTTCCACGTGAGAAAGTTGACCATTGGGGCCTCGTCATGCAGGAATGGCACTCTTGGGGTATAGTCCCAGAGGGAGGAAGTACTGGAAAGGAGGACCCTAGGAATAGGGGGATTAAGGGTGCAGAGGGTAGGAGCAGTGGGGAGGGGGTAGCCCCCATCCCTGAGTGGTTCTCCAGTCCCGCCCTCACACAATCCTGCTTGGGAGGTGGGCTACATAGGAGGCAGCTCCTGGGGTGTTTGTGGGGGAAGAATGAGGAGGGCTTGGGGATCTCCCAAGGGCTCTGGTACCCCTTTGATTCTCTGCTTTGTTTGTTTGTTTGTCTCCTGCAGGTGGTGTGGGTCATCAACACTGTCCTGCTGCTCAGGGTCATATGCCTGGGTGACATGGACCCCATCATCGCCGGCTTTGTAAATAGGGCCAGGAGTGGGGTTCTGCCCCAGAGCGGGAACGGCACTCCCTCACCCTGGTGAAGGCCTGGTGGAGCTCCTTGACCTTGCTCTGGACCTGCTCCTGGGTCTGGGTATGGCCCTTTGAGGACAGGCAATCGGTCATCCAGCCATAGATGTCTGTGTTGCGCAGTCTGGAGCGGAGATAGAATCATAGAATCATAGAATACTAGGACTGGAAGGGACCTTGAGAGGTGACCGAGTCCAGTCCCCTGTCCTCATGGCAGGACCAAATACTGTCTAGACCGTCCCTGATAGACATTTATCTAACCTACTCTTAAATATCTCCAGAGATGGAGATTCCACAACTTCCCTGAAGGTTTTCCTAGAGGTTTTCCTCCTCGCCCTACACCTCAATGAGGGCCAGGATCTCCTCCCCAGGTCAGAAAAGAACACAGTTCTAGCAATGCATGGCAGGCTCCTGGGAGCTGTCAGAATGCTCCCTGGGATGGGCAAGGGATTCTTGCAGGGCTGGAGGGTCTGCCATGCTGGCAAGACAACGTGCAGTGGCAGCTGTGGTGTGGCTGGAGGCTGTCAGGGCCACAAGCCCTGCTACAAGCCCTTCCTGCTACAAGCCCTTTCCCCTGTGTCTTCCGCTTTAAGAGCTGCAGGGGAAGAGGAACTATAGATCCTGAGGAGCGTGGATGGCGTGGCCAGCAGGGCACCTGTGGGATTTCCTAGAGGCCCCTTATTTTGAAAAAACTCCCTGTGCCGTGTCCACACATGCCCTATTTCGAAAGAGCTAATTTGGAAGAGGTGTTATTCCTCATGCAATGAGGTTTACAAACATCAGAAAAAGCCATCCATTATTAACATTTTCTTTTGAAATAATGCAATTGTTGTGTAGACTTTAGCATTGTTATTCCGGAATAACAGCTGTTATTCCGGAATAACGGTGCAGTGTAGACACACCCGAAGAGACAGCAGCAGTGATGAATTATGCCACATTTTTTGCAGGTGTTGCAACTTTCCAAGATGTCATGTGGTTTCAGATACTAGTATGGAAGAAAGACCAATTATTCCAAGCATCAGAGATGAGACCATTCATTTAGGCTAAGGAAATCTTTCTGTATCTTGTTGACAGACAAGTGACTGAATTGCAAGATATTGGATCTTACACTGAAAGCTGAGGGAGGCTTTCCCGAGCAAGGAACCTGAGAGACCACTTATAACTTTTATTGAGTGAAAAAAAAAATCTGTATTACTCTCCAGTAATGGATCAAAATCAGATCAGCAATAAACTGGTTATTGCACCAGTGGCAGTGTGACTCAATATAGAGGTAATTTAGGATAGTGGCAAGTGTTTTAGGAATGGTTTTATGCCCATATAAATTTTGGCTGGGACATGGCTATATTTATATTCATTTAGAAAAGATACTGCATTCAACTGCTGTAAGAGCAGCTTTGCATTTTTTTCTTCCACAATTTCAACTGATTATTTGGAATTGGGGAGAGGGCTGGGAGAAGGGGAAAAATACAAGGTTACTGTATTTGCCCGCAGTTGAAGCACAAAATAGGTTTACAGGCTACATAAAGTTAAAGAGTTGCTGTAAACTGTTCTTTAAAAAAATCTTCTGCTTGTTCATAATTTTGACCTCAGTGTTTGATAGCAGGAGGACCGTGAGGCAGCACAGGATAGGCAAATACAATGGCACAACATTCACTTTCAACTGAAACTAGGATTACAGATTAAGGATTTGCCCAAAAATTTCATAGCAACAAAAATTGCAGTTTCTGCTCCCCGCCCCGCCATAAAAGCAAGGGAAGTCTCAGGATGGTAAATGTCCACCATGCTGCACTTTTCCTAGATCATAGAGAGAGGAACAGCTCCTCTGACTCAGGGGTGATCTCCAATCTGAGGCTAGGGCTCTTCCTGTCCTTGTCTCTTTCACCTCTCTCTACTGGGTGCCCAGCGTAGTGCGTGTTGTATCTTCAGAGTCACCCAGGTTCAAACCCACGTACATTCCAGCTCCACAGGTGAGTCTATGATGAAATGGAGCTTTGTGCTCAGGTGGGTAAGTAGAACACAGTCCAATTCACTGTAAAAGCAACAAGTTGTTGGGGCACTCCTTTCTTATACTTATCCCTGGCCTTCCAATAGCCCATGTTTAGTCTCTGGCTCGTCTTCTCCCTCCATTGCTGTCCAGTCTGCTCAATCCCCTGTTAACTTCTTGGTACTGCTAAAGTCATGGGTTTCGTTTCCTTCCACTCAAACCAGCCCCAAGATGCCAGTATGTTCGAGTGGCCTGTGAGAGGGTGCACAGTTGTAGATAGTCTTGTGCTGTTTCCAGTGCTGGAGATGGAGATGCCTGAGAAACTGAATCCAGGGTGGGACTGGGTACACTGAGAAAGGGATAAGAAGATAGACTATTTCCAGTTGGGATCAATAATGCAGCACGGGCAGATAGTAGGGCAGTAGGTGCAAAGGTACAGATGGCCAATGAGTTAATGGGAAGGAATGCCTATTTCAGTTATGGGTGCCTGTGGTGCAAGTATTCACTGCATTAGCCTCGTTCTCATGTAGCAATCGTGTGCTCTGCCCTAGAATTCACAGTGTAAAGGCTACCTTGCCAGGCAATCCTGGGGGCAGAATGTGAATGTGCACTATATCAAAGAGACAAGCCATAGAGGAGCATGACCTTAGCATTCAGTGAAGGCAAGTCCAGCTCACCCCAAATGATACTGTTTTGCATCAGAAGCACACTGAGCCACAATGCAGCAGCCCCTCTTTGTTCAGCTCCAGTGTTGTCTAGATTCTTCATATCCACATCTCTGTCAGTAGGGGCAGCGTCTCTTCCTGTTCTGTTCCCACCTTGCGGAAACCTCTATCATGCACTCCTTCTCAATAACAGTCTTCTCCTTCTCAAATCTTGCCCAGTCTGACATCTTGTATCCTTTGCTTTTGCTGAAATATGGAGTATGGGCAAACTCATGCTCACACAGACTGAATTAGCCTAGAAACTCTGCTGCCAACCTCGTGCATAATATCTGTAATTAGAATCTAAGTACCTGAAAATTGCTCCCTGCAGATTACTTCTTGACTAGATCAGAAACAAAATGATCTGAACTTGTCAGATCCACTCTCTCTATCCCTCTCCTACAGACTTACCAATTCCCACCATCATTCCTCCTACTCAGACTTTCCAGTGGTTGATCTGGTATCTTTTCTACTCCTTAATCTTTAATAGTCTGTCACTGGCTTGAGACGACTGTTATAAAAGTAATTCATCATGTTCGGGTTTAGTATTTTTGCAACAAAAAAATCGGTGTGATTGAGCATTCCATCACTAGGCCAAGGCATGCAGCCAGATCGCAGAGAGCGAGTTGGATGGTAGATAAAGGTAATTATAGTGTAACATTTTCCACACTACATTTAAGGCTATGTCAGCACTTTCCTGATTTTAAGAGGTTTATAACTCTATGAGAGCCGATAGCCTGAAACTTGTCAAATCAATCTAGTGAAAAATGACCTGAAATGCAGCTATTCAGTGAGATGCCTTGAACTGAGAAACATTAATGCCAAATGAGGCTTTGGAGTGATAGTGGGTGGCAGATTAGATATGAACTTGCAAAAGGATATGCTGGCAGAACAAACAAAACACAAAACTCTCCTATCAATATGTCTCTACGAATTACCAGAAAATGAACTGTGTGTGACAGAGTAAAGGGAAAGCTTAATGTGAAAGGTACTACGCAGGCAGCAACACGTCATTGTGGTCAGTAATACTCTACACTCAGCACCTAACAGCACGGTAGAATTTGAAGGTCACAACTGGGATACGGGCTTATTTTCACACAGCTATGTTGGTTAGAAGTAGGCAGTGAGGTAATCTGTGACCAGTTTAGCTGTGCTGGTAAAATCCCTCATGTAGACACAGCTATACCAGAAAAAATCCACACTATTGCCATTATAGCTTATTTAGCACAGGGGGCAGATTAACTAATCAGGCAAATTGCAGTTTCCTGCTATCATTGCATTCACACTTGCCCATGGAGTGTGATAGGCTTGCTTTGATTCATGGAAAATCTTTGATAAATTGAGATAATACTGAAACACAATCAATCAGTAAATAGGTTCAAACTTGCAGTAATGATTTGACTTGAGTCCAGCAAAGGGCAGCAAAAATTATTAGGGGTCTGGAGCACATGACTTATGAGAAGAAGCTGTGGGAATTGGGCTTCTTTAGTCTGCAGAAGAGATGAGTGAGAGGGGATGTGATAGAAGCCTTCAGCTACCTGAAGCGGGGTTCCAAAGAGGCTGGAAAGAGGCTGATCTCAGTGGTGACAGATGACAGAACGAAGAGCAATGGTCGCAAGTTGCAGGGGGGTGGTCTAATTTGGGTATTAGGAAAAACTATTTCCCTAGGAGGTTGGTGAAGCACTGGAATGGGTTACCTAGGGAAGTGGTGGAATCTCCATCCCTACAGGTTACTAAGTCCCAGCTTGACAAAGTCCTGGCTGGGATGATTTAGTTGTGAATCATCCTGCTGACCACCTCAGGTCTTTTCCAACCCTATGATTCTATGACTTGGGCTCTGTGTTACAAATAGGAATATGATAACCATAGGACAATATGAAGAAATGATTTTTCCTAAGTGTTTTAGTAATTGTTAGCTCTCAGAGGCATATCTAACAGACACAAATGAAAGCCACATAGACTTACCTTAAATAGTGATGATTATGTACTTTGTTGCAGCAATATGGTTAATACGTGTATATTTATTCCCTGATAAATCCAAACATGCATAAAGCACCCAAACAGTCTTAACTTTGCCCTGTAATTAAAGTACAAGAATTATGTATTAATATATTATGTTGTCCCAGATTATATTTAAATAACTTTTAAAAACACTTTTTTCAATATTTTCCCCTTCATGGTATCACTACAGAGCAGGGTTAAGATAGTTTGAGTTCCCCCAACTGTGCATTTCCATATGTTAACCTGTCTACATTTCTTTTAAGTTTAACCTTACCCGAATTATCTGGCTTTATTACATATGCATTTGGGTTAATGACAGAATCTTTTTGATGTTGTTTAACCCAAATTACTCATACATATGCTCAAATTTAACTCCAAATACCCTTGCTTTCAAAAATTATTCAAATGTTATAAAAACGAAGAAGAATTCAGAGAGAAAAATGTAATGTGATATTTTTAATGATTGGAAGATATCCATTATCACCTGAAATCTTTTTTTTTCCTTAATATTAAATTTTTAAGGTCAGATTCATCAGCACACTCTAATTGTCCCTTTGGACCAGCACAAAGCAACCAAGAAGACTGACCAGTAAAACTGGGCTTACAGCTCTCTTGCATCACCAGATGAGTGTATAGCAGTTAAAGTGTACAACCCAGTTTTCCTGTCCCGTCCTTCCTCCCACATTTATCTCCTCTCCATGGGCATGTCTACACTAGGAAATTATTTCAAAATAAGTAAAATGGAAATAATAATTCCCATCATAACAAGCTCAAAATAGTGTCCCCATCAAGGGGGAATATTGAAGTTAGTCAGACTTATTTCAAAATAGCACTTCCATATTGATTGGAGCCTGTCTCAGACTTAAAGCCCCCAGATTCACTCTGGGGAAGGCACCAGGAGGGCAGATACTTCATATGGCTACTTGATCAGACAAGCTGACACACATGCTTTCAGGGGCTCCTCCCTACAGCTGTTTCTCACACTCCACTCCTACACTGCCTAGCACCTTGTGGGACTCCAAACAGATGCAGTGTGCTCTGATTGCCCTTGCAGATGCCACAGCACTCAAAGCATGGAACTGGACATGCTGTAAAGCAGTGCCAGGCTCACAGGCCTCATGCTGTGCCTTATAGTGTAGTACTTCCAAACTACCCACATGCTGCTCCAGTAGGAGAAGGACCAGCCCGTACCACAGGCCTTCATCACCCTGGCGCTCCTGCTGCTGCAAATACTCATCAGTCTCCTGGACACCACAGAACGCTGCTTCTGGGAGCAGGAGAGAGCTTGGACTGGTGGGACCACATTGTCCTGCAGCGATGGGACGACCACCAGTGGCTTAAGAACTTCCACATGTGGAAGGCCACCTCCCTGGAGCTCTGCAAGTGGCTTGCTCGTGCCCTCAGGTGACAAGACACTTGATTGCAACCCACCATCCTCCTGCAGAAGCATATCCACATTGCCCTGTGGAAGCTTGCCATGCTGGACAGCTACCGCTCTGTTGGGAACCAGTTCAACATAGGGAAATCCACAGTCGGGGCCATGCTTCTGCAGGTAGCCAAGGCCATCAACTACATGCTGCTATGGAAAGTTGTCACACTGGGCACCGTGGACACCATCGTCGACAGCTTTGCCACGATGGGCTTCTCCAACTGTGGGGCCATAGACAACATGCATCTCCTCATTCTGACCCCTGACCATCATGCATCAGAGTTCATCAATAGAAAGGGGTACTTCTCCATGGTGCTGCAGGCCCTCATTGATCACAAGGGACGCTTCAGCGACATCAACATCAGATGGTCAGAGAAGTTGCACGATGCCCACATCTGCAGGAACTCCTGCATGTTCTGAAAGATGCATGCCGGCACTTTTTTCCACGACTGCACATCAGAGTCAGGGAGATGGACATGCCTATCATGATCCTGGGTGATGCAGACTACCCCTTGCTCCTCTGGCTGATGAAGCCCTACATGAGCAGCTTAGAGCCCACCAAGGAGAACTTCAATGGCAGGCAGAGCAGGTGCTGCATGGTGCTGGAGTATGCATTTGGCTGCTTAAAGGGGATGTTTTGGAGTCTCCTTGCCCACATGGACCTCAGCAAATGCAACCCTTTGTGGTAGCAGCCTGCTGGGTGCTCTACAACCTGTTTGGGAGCAAGGGGGAGACTTTTTTTGCTAGGGTGGGTTGCAGAGGCTGAACAGCTGGCCAGGGTGTCCAAGCAGCCAGACACCAGTGCCATTCAGAAAGGGGCTGTGCTCATCAGAGAGGCCTTGAAGGAAAGTTTCATGCAAGGCCAGCTGTGAGACCCTCCCCTGTGCTTCTCCACTAAGGGCTCAAGCATTCCTTCTGTGTGTCTTTCATCCCCATCCTCTCTCCTCCCCTGCAGAGCAAATAAAAAAGCTTTTGAGTGTGAAAAAACAGGACTGTTTATTGGGGGGGATATACAACAGGGGAGGAACTGGGGAAAGAACCTGGAATGGAGATGTGGGGAGGAAGTGGTAGACTCAAGGATGGGGCTGCGACTCAGGCCTGCCTCTGGTTGGTCAGGAGACTTTGGCTGCCAGAGTGGTCCCACCGCCACATGTTCTGGGGCCCAGGTGGCCTCTGGGGAGACTTGGAGGAGTAGCCAAAGGGGAGGAAGCAGCTAGGTGGCTGGTGACTCACTCCATGCATGAGGCCATGTGCTCTATCACTGAGCTGAGGGAGGAGCACGTAGTCTTGTGTTGGTTGTCAGCTGGTCCCAGGCAGACTTCCACTGCTCCCGGGGAGTGGCCCACTCCTGGAGCTCTTCTTTGAGCCCCCAGACAAGGGACTTCAGACAGGCCATCTGCTCACACATGAGATCCACCCCTGCAGGTTCTCCTCCACCTGCAGATCCCACAAAGTTGTGTAGATAATGTGGGAGTGGGGGATGTGCCAAGCTTGCAGCTGGCCCAGCTGTGAAGAAAGGTTCCAAGGGCAGTCATCCCAGGAGATACTGCACATGAAGCCTAGTCCAAATCTCTGAGCTGACACCGAAGTTCTCAATTCAGACAATGGTGATATGTTCGAGCAAGATCATCTGTTGCCTAAATAGAGGGAACTTTCCTGTAGGGGCACAGATGTCTCAGGGGAACATTGCTGCTTCCACAGCCCAAGGACAAACAGGCATGGGAAGATGCCAGCCAGGCCAGTAGTCTGCAGGCAGGAGGCAGGGATGGGGCAACTTGACTTCCTTCTGTGTCCTGCACATACTGGGTCCAGCACTGGCAGTGTCCTGCAGAGAAAGAACTTCTATCCCAGCCCATAGGTGGGGGAGAGCTTGGGGGAATTGTGTGTGAGCAGGAGAGACCACTTGCCGGTGAGAGTGCTATTCCTCTCCATCACTCTGGCAGGTTCCCATGCACAGGATCACTGCTCTGCATTGCTGTGCTTGACTAGGTGAATGCTATCTGAGTGTGGGCATGACCCTGTGCCATGTGCGGCACTGTTGTCTGGTTCCATGACCCCAGACTTCTTAGTGGTGGCTTGTTGTGGGAAGGTGTCCTACCAAGGAGGCTGGAGTAAGGCAGGTCTCTACAGGAACCTTGTGAAAAGAACCAAGGGGTTCCTGCGTGAGAGCATCATGGGGCTGAGTGCTCCAGATTGGTGCTCCTTGTGCACAGGCTGTTGTGGAAACCCCAGGCCGAGTAGGCTGAGTGAGGAGCGTGCAGCCCCTCACAGCCCACCACCTGCCCCCACATGTAGACGGGGAGAATTATAGAACTCACCTGAAGTGCCTTTCCTGGGATCATCCCAGATCTGGGGCTACGTGTAGAGTACTCCTCTCTGTCGACAGAGAGATGCAGATTAGACACATCAAAGTTGCTAATGAAACAGGGATTCAAATATTCTGAGCTTCATTGGCATAAACATGGACACCGTTTTTTCAAAATTGAGCTTTTTTGAAAAAAACGGCAGTCTAGACAAGACTCTGTCGAAAAATAAACCATTTTTGACAGATCCTGTATTCCTCAAAAAATAGGACTGCCATTTTTTTTCGAAAAAGCTCCATTTTGAAAAAAAGCAGCAGCCATGTTTATGCTAATGAAGCGCAGAATATTTAAATCCCTGCTTCATTAGCAATTTCAATATGCCTAATCTACATCTCTCTGTTGACAGAGAGGTATAGTCTAGACACAGCCTGGGAGACATCCTGGGGGGGGGGGGAATTGTTCCAGGGTGATAAGCAGGTCCCAGCTAACAAGCCTGGTTGCCTGGCTGGCCTCCTCTTCCACCTTGTCCACAACACCACCTTTCTACAGGCTTATACTGGGTTTGTCATAGCTGGACTCCATGACAATGGGGGAGGGTAACTGAGCCTCCTCCCAGAATGGCATCCAGCTGGTCATAATAGCAACATGTGTGTGGTGCTGCCCCGGAGCATCCACTCTGCTCTCTGACCTTGTGGGAGGCTGCCGGACCTTGACCTTCATCTGGACCTGGTTGAGGGTCTGGGTGTGCCTTTGTCAACCAGGCTGGCAGTGATCCAGCCATACACATCTGCATTTCTCTTTCTGGTGCAGAGATCCTGGAGGTTGGTCTCCTCCACCCAGACCTCGATGTGGTCCAGGATCTCTGCAACTGACCAGGTGGAAGCTCTCCTGCATCCCTGGCCAATGGTAGCCAAGGGAGCACCAGGAGTGCTGGCAGCCATGGAAAGCTCTAAGGGAGTGCTGGGGTTGGCCATAGATCCTGGGATGTGACTGCATGGTACAGGGCTGGCAAGGATCACTACGTGGCACAAGCTCTTCTCCTTCTGCCTGTAGTTTTAAGCTCTGCAGAAGGAGAGCAGTGGAGTGTGGCAGGAGCAGTTACAAATGTAGCTGTGTGAGGCCTCTGGAGGCCAATTATTTCAAATTAGCAGTACCAGAGTAGCCACACTAATGCTACTTCTAAACAAAAATTTTAAAATAAGTGTTGTTCCCCAAGGAAGCAGGAGTACACATTTTCAAATAACCAGCCTCTTATTTTGAAATAACAGGCATGTTACGATGTGTCTAGATTACAGGGTTTTTTCGAAAAAAAATTGCCTTTTTTCTAAATAAACCTTCCTCTGAGTCTAGACTGCTGCCGCATTCTTTCGAAAGTAAATCGAAAGAATGTGGCAGTTTTTTCGACCACGGAAAACCTCGTTTTATGAGGAATAATGCCTTTTTTCGAAAGTGTTCTTTCGAAAAAAGGGGCTATGTAATGCAAACTGTGCTTTTTTGAAAGAGAGCATCCAGCCTGCCTAAGTGCTCTCTTCCGAAAAAGCGACTTGCTTTTTTGAAAGCACCGGTTGTAGTCTAGATACTTTTTTTCAAACGCGCCTTTTTCGAAAGTATCTTTCAAAAAAGCCTCTTTCAAAAGAGGCTTGCAGCCTAGATGTAGACGTAGTGTGGAGGCCCTACTTATTATTTTAAAATAAGGTGAGTTATTTTGACATAATTCCTTAGTGTAGATCAGGGCTATGGGACTCATGCCACGAGGCACTCTATTTCTAAACTGCCACCATTTCTCACAGGAATGAAGCAAAGCTGCCCACAGGGAGGAAAGTGACAATTCCTGTTGGGAGCTACATTTGCTAGGGTAGCTTCTGGTCACAGTCTTGCTGGGAACAATGAGAACCCAACCTTTCTCAAAAATGCCCCTACATTTCAGGGCAGCCTGGGGCCTGAGTAGTACCAAAAAGAGCAAGAGATGGCAACCATTTTGACAGAATGCTATTTTTCATAGAATTATCTGAAATAAAGCATTATTATTCAGTTGCTGATGAACTAAAAAGAAACTTTAGCTATGGAGAAAAACAGCAAAAATTGACCATTGTTATTTTTTTCTGAAATGTGGCCTATATACAATCTTTTAATGAGATTTAATTATATCAGTAGTTTAAAGAATCTGTGTTATTCTGCTACTGAGAACTTTAGGGGCAAGGAAAAAAAAGACACCTTAAGATATATTTTATAAAGGACCCATTTTAAAATTTGCAAACAAACTAAGGGTGCATCTACACAGCAGGGTTTAACTCAAAATAAGCTATGCAAATTGAGCTACATCAATTGTGTAGCTTATTTTGAAATAGCTTATTTTGAGTTTTGGTGCTGTCTAAATAGCACTTATTTTGAAATAGAGCACTCTTCCTCTGACTTCCCTTACTCCTCATAAAATGAGGGTTACAGGAGTTGGAGTAAGAAGTCCTCCAGCTTGACAGTACTTTGACATTATGTCGAAATAACTGCCGGCTCTGTAAACACAGACTATGTTATTTCAAAACAATGTTGCTGCGTAGACATTGCCTTAAGGATTTATTTGTGCATTTGTAGAATATTCATCCTTTTCTCAAAGAATTACTGTAAGTTTGGTGCAAATTTGCTAAATCCTTCATACATACAAAGTTGAATCTATGCTTTAAGTGGAAAAACTCAACCTGAATTATGGAACTGATGCTGGCAATTCTGTCACTAAGGAAAATGTTTATGGAACTAGCATCTTCACATTCACAGATACCTTACTAGACCCTGAATAAAAGTATCAGAATTACATCATTAAGTTACAGTGTATTACCTCTTGTTTTATTACAGCACCAGTTGGCCGCTTAGAATGGAAAAATTATCAATTTCCCCTTTGTGGTAATAGGAAATAGAATTTCCAGATGCTAAACACTAATGCAACAGCAATAAAAGGTCTAGATATTTGCCTCAAGAGGTTAACTATTGTTAACCAGTTCCAATAGTGAAAAACATTAGGAGTTGTGCCTCATGGGTCAGGGCTCAAAGTTAGCTACATCATTTTTGGATGGCTGCTCATTTATTGATTATAATTCCCTTTAATTAAGTTAAATTGGGCACTGACAAATAGTGTATCAGGGTTTTTTTATTCCCAACATTTTAAAAATCTGAACTTCATGATTATGCTGCTTTGAATTTGGAAAGGGCACTATTTCTAGGCATAAGCAAGGTATCCCCCAAGCTGCTTTGCTTTAGTTAGCCTAAAAGACATACAAAGCTTGCATATTACAGCAGTTTCTATTAATTTTGAAACTTGAAATCATAACTGCTGTATGTTTACTGGATTTAACCTTGTTAACAGCTCTAATTTCTTTTTGCTTATTAATAAATCTGGATTATAGGATTGGCTTCAAGCATTGTCTCTGGTGGGAGATGTAGGGTACGCTGGACTTGCCACTAACTCTATGTCTAGACTATGCCGAAGTTCCGAAAAAGGATATGCAAATTCCATGGTAATTTGAATATCTTCTTCCGATCCCACTTTCAAAAGCAGAGCTTCCAAAAGTGAAAGTAGTTGGGATGAATTTTTTTCGGCAACCCCCCCTTTTTGAAAAGCCGCTCTTCCTCAAAAAATGAGGTTTACGTGGCTTTCAAAAAAGGGGGGGGGGTTGCCAAAAAAACCGTGTCCCGATTACTTTCACTTTTGAAAGTGAGATCGGAAGAAGATATGCAAATTCCCGTGGAATTTGTATATCCTCTTTCGGAACTTCGATGTATTCTAGATGAGCCCTAATAAGTGACCGATCTTTGGTGCTGGGGTTAACCTGAATGTCAGGGGTGATGCATGGAGGCAAGAAGGGACACAAGCCTCCCAAACATTATGGCTACGTCTAGACTAGCATGATTTTCCGAAAATGCTTTTACATGGCCAGTGCCCCTCTCTTCATGTTCCTCCTTAGCTATTAACCCTACTGAATATTGCTGCGAGTTCGGTGTGACCTTCCATCACAAAGGCAGATTTGCCTAGCTGGCAAGGAACACTGAAGTACCCAAAGGGACTGTCTGTGACTTCATTTTAAGGCTGTTATACTGTTAAGGAATACACACTTGATACTTGGCTGGTGAAATCTAGGTGTAGATCACACAATCAATTTGGGCTTTGCACCTTGGTTTGTAACAGTCTGCCCTTGTAATAATCACTCATGGTCTTGGGTCACTGCAGACAGCTTGATGAACACATACAACTATGTCAGGCCTATCGGCACATAGCTCTGACACGTCTTTAGGTACCATGAGTATAGGCATATTAGGTAAATAATTTAAGCAAAGCTGTAGGTTGCGGCCTATCACCTGCAGCCTGTAAGATTTCTGCTTAGCCATATTAGGCTTCTGATTTAAGATTATCATGCGTGGATGATCTAAGATTGATCAAATAAGGCCAAAAGATTACTGTACAGTACAATAGGTGATGTTATGGAAAAATATGTCACAATGTACCCCTCAGAATTGTATGACACCTGAAGGTAACATGATGGAAATTTCTATTCTAACTGCAGTTTACCATGGGCAGATAGGCTGGAATAAATGCTAATAAGATGCTAAATAAAAAAGGAAACTAAGAAAAAAATTATGAAGAAAATTATGAATAATGGGACACACCATCTCTAGTGGGATGTGGACATACAGGTAAGGAAAAGGAGTATGGAACCTTCACGCATATGCGTGAGGTGTTAGGTGTGGTCAGACCAACAAGATAAAAGACGTTCCCTGGTTGTGCTAAAGTGGGAAGACTGCCAGAGAGGACCTCATTGGGAAGACACAGCAGAAACCAATGCTCTATCAATAACAACCTATTGAGAGATCTACCTGAGTCTGTAATGCCTTTTGGGCATGTGAGTATGAATATGGCATGAATACAGTATTGGCTATGGCTTGGGCTCTCTCAGGTTGTGTAGATGTGTTTGTGAATGTGCCTATATTACAAACAAGATTTTTCACTTGTAATTGTGTTTGTGGTCAATGCATTCATTCTGCATGTACTCTTAACTATCCCAGTCTAAAAGAATCGGAGAAGATTTTCATCCTATTGATCTAAAAATGAGAGCACCATAGGTGCTCAGTTCCCTCCCCACAGGCACTACACTTTAACACAGGACTATCAATCCAATTGAAAAGAGAAGCTAAATGTTTATAAGCTGTTTACTGCTTTTAATATATTTTCTCTGTGATGCTTTTGTTCCAAATAAAAAGTACTTTGTTTTATAAACATGTCTGGCCTCTGGTTTACCTCGTTATTGCCTTCAGTCAGACTTGCTGAGTTAAGCTAATCACAGTGAATTGCAGAAGTTTATGGCTTGGAGGCAGGGGATTATGAGCTCCCATGCCAAGACAGGTAACAGCAAGAGACTTGAAACCTGGATGCCCCTAATCAGGCCCGAAGCTGGCATCAGCTGAAGATAGGGAGGATAGGGCATCAGGTCTGAAAGAGAAGTTAACTCAGGAAGTGTGTTAAAATGACAGGCCCTTTCCCCAAGAGTTTATAGTCTATTATATAGCAAAAGACAACAGGAGGACAAAACAATTGAGGGAAGAGGGGCAGGAACAGGGAAAATGTGAAAAAAAAACTATTTTCTAAACTCTTAAGAAAGTAACGATGGAAAATGGCATTTGATGCAGGAAAACAATAGAACTGTGTAATAACAATAGATCTGCTATTCAATTCAGTTGAAAAAGACAATGGTTATATGGACATCCTATGATTTATGGAGCATACTGCTGGCTCTTCATGGCCTATATGCTATTCAGATTAAAACTTAACTCTTGAAACTAGTATCCTGCAGACATATTTGAATAGATACATATTTGAATAAAATATCCAACCAGTTGTTGTCCTGCATGGGAGTTTGTAGAAGTGAATGGGGAAGGCAAGGAGCCCCTGATAGTGCACTGAGCTCAACTTACAGAATGTACAAACCACAATCTCATTTTCTATGTTCAGATATAGACATTATGACCATCCACACAGAAAGGGTATGTCTGCACTACAGGACAAGGTCGAGTTCAGATACACAACTGAAGCTGAAGTAGCTTAACTCGAGTTTTGGCCCTGTCCACACTGCAGGAAGTCGAAGAGAGAACACTTTTTTTTTTTAACTTCCCTTACTCCTCATGGAAGCAGGACTACCAACATCAACTGGAGCACCCCTCTCAGTTTGAATTAACTCTTAACTAGACCCACTAATTTGAACCCTGGAAGCTCGACAGCATCCGCTTTGATATTCTCTGTAGTGTAGACATACCCAAAGGGATTATGTTAGAAATACAACACAAATAACACCCATTCTTTGATTAAAAAATAAAACATAAATAACCACAGGATATCACTGAAGACACAATACCTAATACATCCAGTAAAGATACAATGATTCTTCTACAACGATGCTACTCATACAAGTGAGATATTGCAGATTCAGTCAAGACAAAAACAGATATAGATCACTTCTGCTTTTAAAAATTTCAGGCTAGTCCTGAGCTAGTGTAAATTAGCATAGCTCAATTGTTTTCAATAGAGTTACTACAATATATGGCAGATGAGGATTTGGCCTTACAAATTTTCTTTCTTTAATTTTCAAAGTATGTCAGACAATATTTCTGAATTGCACTGACATAACAGTGTCAGAAATTAAATCTGTTAGCAATGCTTAGATATTTCCAATGGTTATCCCTTAAACTGCTTTAGCAAAACATGCTAACCCTAACCGGAAGGCACTCTCTAAAGATAAGAGTGCAAATATGTCTCCTTGCTCATTCCAGCTATAGTGCTTGAAAAAATAGTAGGTGTTCAGTGAAACTGGCATAAAACATTTAACACTTCACTGCATGACCTAGACTTTCTAGATGTGAAAGACCAGTGCCACCCTCTGGTGCTCTAAGTCTTGGATCTTCCTTTCCCATCTGAAAGGATTCCTAGTCTGTCCAATTCAGTAGAGGAGCAAAGAGGGAGAAATATAAACAGGTCTGAAAATCAAAGCAAAAAGCTTTAAAAAAAATCTTCAATACAGCAATTACGAAATGAATGCGGTATGGAAAAACATGATAATGCAACACAGATATTGGAAGCTTAGAGGGATTAAAGGAGTAAAATTAATAAGTGAGATATTGTCAGTGGGAAGAGAAAATTTTTGCAAAAATACACACAGTAATTCAGACACATTGGCTACATCTACACTGGCACGTTTTTACGCCAAAGCTATGCAAATGAGGCTCAGCGTTAGACTATCCCCGAGCCTCATTTGCATAGTTAATGATCCGCCATTTTCACAGAAGAGGCTCTTGCGCAAAACAGGGCTGTCTACACTGCCCCTTCTTGCGCAAGAAGAACCCTTTTGCACAAAGCCGTTATGCCTGAAAATAATCAGCATAATGGCTTTGCGCAAAAGGGTTTTTCTTGCGCAAGAAGGGGCAGTGTAGACAGAACCGTCTTGCACAAGAGCCTCTTCCGCGAAAATGGCGGATCATTAGCTATGCAAATGAGGCTCAGCGATATTCTAACACTGAGCCTCATTTGCATAGCTTGGTGCAAAAGCGTGCCAGTGTAGACATAGCCATTATGTAAATGTAGTGTTCTTGAGTTATTGTTCATTTTTTAAAACTAACTTTCACTATGACGCAGAGAAGTACCACATTATCTAAACAAGTTATTAACTTTTTATGAGAAGCCCTGTATCTAACTTTAAGGAAGCACCACTAGAAATATTTTTATATGTTTGTTCATTTTATTTCTGTAGAGTAATGAACATACAAATAATTCACAAATTATATAGCAGAAATAGGATCTTATTTAGGATCTCCCTAAAAACTTGGTTACCGGAAATACAGGTTTTCCCAGACACAGTCTCTGTTTTTGAGCTTCCTTTCTTGGTCCAGGCAGATTTCTGAAATATTAGGAAATATCCAGGATTTTTGCAAAGCAGACAAGCTGCAGCTTAAAGAGAGTCCTGAATGGTTCTTCCCCTGCATCCATAACTCATTGCTCTATGCCTTTGCAAGCCGCTGCTGCCTGCTCCTACCTACACAGGCCCCGATTCCCAGCCTTGAGGTGGATGCCCCACAGGGAGGCACTGACCGACACCTGTTGCAGCATCCTGGGCTTCTGCCAACTACCCGGCCACCATGACACAGAGCAACACTGCTCCCCAGCTCAAGTGACTATCCCCACCACAGGTACCACCTCCAAAATCCCCAACTGTACACACCCACCTCTGCATCCCCCTTCCCTGTCCCCTCTGGCAGTGTCCTCTTTCTGAGAGTATGGTTACACTACCTAAAAACCAAATTGGCTTCTTGATTTTAAGTGGCTGATGTGTGTATTATCCATTTTCTAATTTTATTTAGGGGTGGACATTGGGGGATAAAATAGCTATATCACTGTTATCAAGTATGTGGAAGATCCTGGCAATGTAAATTAATGCCACAGATCCCACAATGGGTTCTTGACTTTGGAAATACACCATAACTGTGTTTTGACGGTTGATCATATCAGTATTATTTATTTGTGCTACCAAATACAAATAAATGCCAAGAGCCTTAATCATGGACCAAGATCACACTGTACTAAGCACTGCACAACATCAGAACAAAAAGATGGACCCTGCCCCAAAGAGCTTATAATGTAAATATGAGATGAGACACTAAAAACGCCTACAGCCAGATAGTCAGGAAAGTACAAGGAAACAACAAGAATTTCAGCAAGCATGATAGGTGGTAGTAAAAGGGCATTGATGGCCTAACCATTGTCAATGTTCTCATAGGCATCGAGGCAAAGAAGAAGGATTTGAAAGAAGATAAGACAGTTTTGCAGAGGCTTATGGAGAAGTCTCCCCAAATGTCAGGGAGGTAGCAAAAAAGCATGAAGGCACTTGTTTGAAAAAGTAACAGGTGGGCAATGGAGGCTGGACACATGGGCCTGTCAGAAGCAGAAGTTGGCAGGTGATAGGCGATGAAAGGGCTTGAAAGTAAAGACAAGCACTTTTCTGTTTGATGTGACAGAGAATGGGAAGCCGCTGGCGGGACACAAAGAAAGGGATGCAGGGTCAGTGTGAAATCTACAAAAACGATTTTAACATAGAGAGGAGACAGGCCTGGAGTAGAGAGGTAGAGCTGAGTTTCATCAGCATAGAGATAGTTCAGGTTGAAACTCTGCGGTCCAGGACTCTCTGGTCTGGAAACTTCCATGGTCTGGCAGTCACAGAGGTTACTGGTAGCTGGGAGTAAGTGGGGCATGGGAGTTCACAGAGCAGCAGAGCCTGCAACCGGCCAGGCTAGGAAGCCCACAGAGTGGAAGCGGCAGCAGGACTTGCAGCTGGTAAGGTCAGGAAGCTGGTGGGGTTGCCAAAGTCCATGAGTTGGGGGGACCACTGAGCCCACAGCCAGTAGGGCCAGGAAGGGGGGAGGCTACAGAGCCCACAGCTGGTGGGACCACAGGCTGTGAGCATCCACAGGGCCTCCTCCAGAGCTCCCAGGGCCAGTGGAGCTCATGCGGCCTTGGAGCCCATGAATTCCCACAGCCAGGGGGCTGAGGATAGTGGTGCCAGGTAGCTAGGGAGAGGAGCCCAGCAGAGAGGCTGGCACCTCAGCTACCCACCCTTGACCTTCCTTGGTCCAGAGCTGGACCAGGGAGATCCAACCTGTAGCTGAATTTGTTTTTGCAAGTGAGATTATCCCAGAAAGAAAATGTGGAAGTGAAAAAAACAGGACCACGGACAGAGCTCATTGGCACCCCACACAGGGTACTTCTACACTGCGGGACAAAGTCAAGTTAAGATACGCATACGCAACTTCAGCTATGTTAATTGTGCAGTTGAAATCAGAATAGCTTTACTCAGCTTTTGGCCCTGTCTACACAGCAGAAAGTTGAAGGAAGAACAATCTTCCTTCCACTTCCCTTACTCCTTGTGAAATAAAGGTTACAAAAGTAGCCCGTTATTTTGAAATTATTTTTAAAATCATGGGCTCACTCTCTAGACTTGCATTCTGTTATTTCAAAATAACATGAGTTGTTTCAAAATGAGCGTGCAGTGTAGACATAACCACAGAAGGTTTTATGGTGGAAGAGGAAAATCCTCAGAAGGACAGTTTGAAGGAGAGGTGATTTACTATGCAGATGTCTGGACTATTTAGATTCATTCTCTTAGAGTATGTCTACACTAGCCCCCCTAGTTCGAACTAGGGGGGCTAATCTAGGCATTCGAACTTGCAGATAAATCCCGGAATTTAAATATCCCGGGCTTTGTTTGCATGTTCCCGTCCAGTCGCCATTTTTAAATGCCACTAGTCCGGACTAATTGGCCGCGGCTACACGCGGCAGTTAAATGGTAATTCGAACTAAGTCCTTAGTTCGAATTACCTGTTACTCCTCCTGGAATGAGGTATTAGTCCGGACTAGTGGCATTTAAAAATGGCAACTGGAGGGGAACATGCAAATAAAGCCTGGGGTATTTAAATCCCAGGCTTCATTTGCAAGTTTGAATGCCTACATTAGCCTCCCTAGTTCGAACTAGGGGGCTAGTGTAGACATACCCTTAGGGACTTCTAGATTTTTGGGATTTACTTGCACTTATATTTAGAATGCAAGTTTGTCTGTCAAGGAGCCAGACTGACAGATCTTCTCTTGTTCACAAAGTGCACAAATAAGACAGGGGGTGAAATACAGCTGCATCCCCCCCCAAACACAGCCGTGGATCATGCCTAAGATGGATACATTGTCTGAAGGGGACACACCTTGCTCCCTCAATACACTGGCCATGCTTTGCAGTCTAATGCAGGAAGCTGGGACAAGGTCATGATCCTGCCTCCTTTCCTACCCATATCTTGTCACCCTGCCCTCCCCCACTGACAGTAGATACAAACTAACAACATTACATAAAAATTCATTATCCCTTCACATGGATGTAACTATGTTCCCACACTCATTGAGGCAATATACACAAGGTTCTATGGCAGAGGTGGCCAACCTGCAAAAAAATTACGGCTCCTGAGGAACCGGGTCAGAATCCGGAACCTCTCAGGACAGCCGCTATACAGACGGGCCTACTGTGAGCCGCATTTCTGCGCGTGCTCACGACCTGCACCATCGTGCTCACCGCCCCTAGCACCCTGCGTCACGTTCTGTACATGCAGGAGATGACGTCCTGCACGTGTGGTGGTGGCAGCGGCCTTTGCGGGTGGCGTGGGCTTGAGAAGCGGAGGCAGAAGCAGAAGCAGCGGTTGAGGTGGCAGAGGTGGGCAGAAGCGGTGGCGGAGGTGGGCAGAAGTGGCGGTGGAGGCAGCTGAGGCGGGCAGAAGTGGAGGCAGAGGCAGCTGAGGCGGGCAGAAG
>JANRFK010003679.1:22109609-22126204 GCA_030068395.1 Apalone spinifera | reverse complement strand
ATAATATTTTATTTAAAAATGAACCCTGGCCAATAAGCCCCCAGTTGGGGCCAAGCCCCCATCTGGCTGCAGTATCATAACACTCCTTCCTCCTGCCCCGAAATGCACATCTGAGCCTATTATACTCTGAACTTCTCACATCCCCAAATTCCTGTACCCCCACATCCACACTCCTACACCATCCACATACCACAAATCTGTGTCATGAGCCCATCATACTCCCAACCTCCCTGCCCTGAGCCCCTCACGCACCCCAACCCAAACTCCTGCAGTGTCACATCCACAAGCCTGCGGCTTGCTCAGTACCCCAACTCTCCACCTGACCAACACTCTCCAGCCTGGAGCCCTCTTCCTGAGCCAGCATCACCTTCTCTTTTTCCTCCTGCACCCAAATTACCTCCCAGAGCTTGCACCTCTCACCTATTCCCACACCCAAATCCCACATTCTTACCCTCATTCATACCCTCAACCCAGTGAGAGTGAGTAAGCACAGCAAAGGATGGAGAAGAAGGGAACAGAGAGGGGAACACATTTTGTTGGTGACATGTGTAGCAGTGTCCGATATTTTCTTTTTAATTTGCAGCATATGATATTTCTCTTTCAATATGGAAGGAAAATGTAAAAGTAAGTGCAAATATGAAGACGAACACAGAAGATTATTACCAGATTGGGAAAGTTCTTATTTTTCATTAAACGCAATGGCAAACCACTCTGTCTGATATGCCAGACTTCGTTAGCACATTTCAAGTGTTCAAATCTCCAGTGCCATTTCACAACACACCATGCTAACATCAATCGGGAATTTCCAAAAGGTACTGAACTACGCACTCACAAACTAAACACTTTGAAAAGTCAAATAGAAAATCAGACTGGAATGTTCTGTACATTTTTCAAACATTCTCAGACAGTTACACTTGCCTCATGTCAAGTTGCTTGGAACACTGCCTGTTCTAAAAAACCTTACAATGAAGGCAAGTTTGTTAAAAAATGCCTTTTAGATGTTGTTTCCATCTTGTCTCCAGAAAATGAGAATCTGAAAAGAATGGAGTCAGACCTTCAACTCTCATGCCATACAATGGAACACAGAATATCTGACATAAATGAGGCAATTGAATCACTTTTGTATTCAGATCTTCAGAAATGCGAGTACCTCAGTATCACACTGGACAAGTCTTGTGATGTACAGGACAAACCTCAGTTGGCAATATTTGTACAGACTGTGTCAGAGGATTGTGTAACCAATGAAGAACTCCTGGATATCACACCATTAAAAGACAGAACCCATGGCATTTCTGGTGGACATGTTGCATCATCTGGATAGACTCAACCTGGACCTACAAGGAAAATTGAAGATGCTGCCTGACCTGGTCCAATATATTTGCATTTATCAACAAACTCAAGCTGTTCAAGGCATAACTTCAAATGGGGGAACTGACACATTTTCCCTCATTGGTAAAGGTAGGTCAACAAGCAGCTGAAGCCTTGAAAGAAAGCACAGCACTGTATGCAACATTTGTCGAAAAACTTCAGGATAGTTTCATGGAAAGATTCCATGATCTACAATTGAAAAGGCCACAGATTACATTCCTGGTCAACCCTTTCACTGCGGAGGCTCACTGTTTGAAAGCCCCATTAGTCACAGATGAAGCAGTTTCTCAGATTGAGATGATTGAACTGTCAGAAGATGATAGATTGAAGTCTTTGGAAAAGGAAAGCACACCTGAGTTCTGGAGAACTGTACCAATGGAAAAAGACCCTAATATTAAACATGCTGCACTCAGACTACTGTCAATGTTTGGATCAACGTACCTTTGTGAGTCAGTTTTTTCTACATTGAAACTAGTGAAATCAAAGCATTGAGCTATTCTAACTGACACACACGAGGGAATTAATTTGAGTGGCCTCAACCGGATACAAGCCCAATTTGAAAAAGATTGTTGAAAACAAAGATTGCCAAAAGTCCTATGGAGTCAAAAACTGTAACTGTAATTTCTATCATTATATCTTGTGCACTAAATATGTCAATATATCCGGTAAAGATAGATTAAAACAAGTAAGTGGCTTCCTGTGGCTCTGTGTGTGGTAGGTGTTTTGATTTTTTGTTTTTTGTTTTTTTGGATTTTTTTTTTCTTCTCAACAACTTTGTCCCCAGCTCTTCATGCTGTCTCCACTATTATTGTGGCTCTTTGTCTGGAACGCGTTGGCCACCCCTGTTCTATGATAACAGAAACCTATTATCTCGGGCTTATGTTTGAAATTATGCAAGAGGGTGTCCTTGCTCTGCCTTAGCTCCACAGTTTCTATTCTTTCTTTCTTCCATGTCCTTTCCATTCCACCGTTGGTGGCTTTGATCTGTTTCTTTTCTAGTGAGGACCAAGGTCACCAAACAGCTTTATCATATAAAGTTACCAGCTTTCTTCACTGGCATGGCTACAGGAAGGAATGCTAATTTTTAAAAAGTATAAGAATGGAAATGATGATGGTGTGTATTATGCAATGTTATAGTATGTTGGTCAGCTAAGTCTGCAAAGAATCCCATTAGTAGTCAAATAATATGTAAAATAGATTCAAATACAACTTTAGGCACTTTAAAATTCAAAGCACTGATTTGTTCTCTTTTCCATCTCCCCTTAATCTGATAAACAATCACACAAGCTGCAGCCTTTGGCATGACATATGGCTATTTCTGTATACAAACTACTCTAGTCTTAGCAGATGCTGCCACCATGGGATTACTAACTATTGGTTTCTAATGTTATCAATCCATAGACCCTCCTTGGAAGTGGATGTTTTGTAATTCAGGCTCCACAATCACAATTTTGGTTCTAAGCTAAATTGTTACTGTATCTCAGCATGATTTGTCAATTTTGCCTTTCATTAGTGGGTTTATCAGTGTGGCCAAATACTGTCCAGGTTTACAAATTACTCAGGTGTCTATTACATATATGTAAGTATTAACACCTGAATATTACATTATCTGTAATAGAATGGATGCTTGTAACATTTGGTTAACTGCAAAAATGTTCTAGAGCCAGACCCCAAGAGATTACACACTGAGGGAGAAAAATCTAAACTAACTTTTAAAAATATGTAACTAAAAACAAGCACAGCAAATCAACATTCCTAACACATTGGTTTGAGCAGTCATCTCTCTGTCCGCCCTCCAGAACATAGCCCATGTTATTCAGGCATACACAAGGTCTCAGGACTGTTTTCCCTTAAGAAAATATCCCAGGTATAAGAGACAGATGTGGCACAATGGGATTATTTGTTGTCTCTGAGCAGTAGCATTTTACATACCAGCCATCAATTTGTTGTTGCTCTCTGATGGCAGGTCCCAAACCATTTCTTTAGAGCAACAAGCATAGCAAATTACACTCGGTAACAAACAAGCAGAGCATTAGTATAATGTGCTCATAGCTCTTCATCACACATCTGAAGGTTCCTAATGCTTTTCAGTGGTAATCCCAAACATAGTGCATTGCCTTAATTCCTCTTGGAGATTATAAAGGCATTGCTCATGGTGGGTAAAGAGCTGTTATAGTCTACATGTCACATTCGTCATCTGAGAATCCAAGAGTAGGCAAGTAGTATAACTGCATGCCATACTTGAACCTTCAGTGGAAGCCTCACTCCCAACCTCCATTTCTCCAAATACTTCTCACTACCTGTCAGCCTTCCTTTTATCGTATCTGGACAGAGCCTGAATCTGATAACACTGTTGCTCCTTCTAATACCATTGTCACTCCTCTGAGCTTCATCCCCACTCCTCCTCTTCTGGCAGAAGAAGAGTCCAGAACCCACCCATTTATCTCTGAAAATGATCGTGAGATGCCAGCTCCACTGTGGTTAAGGTTGCCATTAACCCCTACCTCTTCTGAGCTCTGCCCAAAACTTGCATTAGGTTAGAACAACAATTGAAATGTGTGGACTCATCGCATAGCACTATTCCCATTTGTCCCAGTCACATTGCCCTCGCACAATCTGGAGTGACCAAGGTGGGCACTGCTCAAGTATGGAATAAGAGTGAGTCCCTCATCAGCTCACAGTCTGTTCTCTTGGCCACTAAAGGAAAGCTTGTATAGGAGCTGCTGACATTGCTGCCATCTCCGGTCATTGCTATTATTTCCTTGTGTTGATAAACAATAAGTTCACCAGCAACACTTTAAGGGAGAGAAGAAATGCTTCATTGTGGTAACAATACTCTCTGACTGTGTTTACCAGGCAGAACATTTGTAGAGTGTAGATAATTGAGTGCCTTTACAACAACCTCATTTCTCAGGAAAAAGCCTTAGGCCTTGCCTATACTAACCCACATTGTTGACCTAATCTATGTCACACCAGCTACGCAAATGGCATAGCTGCAGTCTACATACTTACTATAGAATTTTGTGTGCAGTGAAGTCAGCGGAGGCTGCTCTCCCATCGACACTGCTACGCTTCTTCTCCTGGGAGAGCACTCAGGGATGGTGTGACGGATTTGATGAGTGCAAGCACCCCCTCCGGAGGGCGGGGGGTTCAGCGGACCCACCATCTGAGTCGGTCGTACGTCTGTCCTGGGGCCTGGTCCCCAGGATAGGGGATGTGAGTGCGATCACCCGGTTCTGTGGCCACGCCGGGGTTCAGCGAACTCACTGCCCGGCCCCGTCAGGGGTCCGTGGGTCCCATGGGGAAAAAAGAGGGAAAGGTAGGGGGACCCTCTGGGGCCTATTCCGAGGCAAGGTCTTTCCCGGAAGGAGGGAAAGGGTTGTCCAAGAGTCTGCTCGCCGTCTCAGTTGCCCGGCTCTCTCGGAGAAACGGGTGACTTTGTGGCCGAATTACAGAAGGGGTCGGGGCGGTATCCAAAGGCAACGGGTGTGGGGGACCCGGGCCCGCCCTCTCCACCGGGTCCCAAAGTGGGGGAGGGGGATAACTTCTGTACTCCCTCCACGGCAGGTGGGGACTATCCCCGTAACGCACCTGCCCATGGGCGCCAGAAGTGCCCTGCCCCAGGCTTCTTCCACTCCCCGCTCCCCACCGGCCTGCCGGGTGGTTCGCCTGGGCCACTCACCGTGGCCTCGTCCGGCTCGCGTCTTGGGGGCTCCGGCACCAGCCTTCTTGCCGTCCAGCGAGGCGGGATGTCCCTCTTCTGGAGGTGCGTTCGGCTGCTCCTCCCTGCCTCCTCTCCTCCTGTCGCCCCTAGCCCCCTTTCAACGGGCCCAGGCCCGGATGCTGGGGATGCCTGCCCCGCCCCACCCCACCCCACCCCGGCATCCCTACGCCCCGCCCTGCATTGGACGGGGTCGGGAGCTCCGCCCCCCACCCTGCGCCGTCCGGTGCAGGCGGTGCATTCACCGTCTCCACGGTGTGCCCGGCGCAGTCGGTTCTGGCCCCACCCCCTTCGGCGTGGGGCCGTACGTGTTTCCCCGCGCCAGCTCTCCGCCCGGCTGTTGCTATTCCGGCCGTCTGGGTTAGCCACCCAACCTCTCCTTGCCGGGGTGGGGGTAATCCCCCGGCCTGGCTCAGTGCGGACTCTGCCGTGTCCGTCACAGATGGATTTACAATATCCAACCAGTTGAGAGAAATAGACAACTGGTGGATCGATTGCAGCAGTGTCCGTTCCTGGCACACTGGAGACAAGCCTCTAGATTTGAGAAGATCAAAACAAATTGCACAAGAGTGTTTCAATCTGATGGTGAATTGGGAATAGTGAGCAAACTCTATGTGCTTAGCTTCTAAATTAGAAATTGAGCTATTTCCCTGCAACTTTCTAAGTGCTGGAGTAACTGCTCTTACAACAGTTTTGTTAGCTAAAGGAAAATATACACACAATAGAGCTATGTTATGGGCCCAGTTGTGCCCAGACCTTAAGGTGGTGCAAGCAGAAGAATCATAGAATCATAAAACACTAGAACTGGAAGGGACCTTGAGAGGTCATTGAGTCCAGTCCCCTGCCCTCTCATCAGGACCCACAACCATCTCTAGACCATTCCTGACAGGTGTCTGTCTCACCTGCTCTGAAATATCTCCAGAGATGCAGATTTCACAACCTCCCTAGGCAACTTATTCCAGTGTTTGACCACCGCAACTTAAACTTCCCTTGCTGCAGTTTAAGGACAACTGGACCTGGTATTATTTTGCTCACAGAGTGCAAGCATCTAGTGAGGTTTTAGCCTTGCCAATGTGGAGGGAAATTACCCAATTCCCCCCACTGCCACCACAAGAAGCCAGCAGAGCTAGAGCTGCTCACATGTGCAGATATGGTGAATGCTGCATGCTTGGAAAGCTTAGCAGACATGTTGCTCTAAGTCGAATACAGTGCTCCCTGAATGATATCTCAGCAAATCTTTCAGCTAACTTGAACGGGGTTCTGGTTCTAACAAAACTGGAAACCAGATGATACAAAAAATGTGCTGGTTTTGGTAATGAGATAGAAATGACACTTGTTCAGCTGTGAAGCATGGCTTTTCCATGCAAATCAAACCCTCTTCTATAGTGATGAATTAATAAGAAAAATAAGACAAAAGGAACTAGTATGAGTTTGCTCAGATTCCACTGGTCCCTATGCTCACTTGGTTTTTGTTGCAGACGGCCTCAGCTTAGGCTGTCAAATACTCTCTTCTCCCCAAGCACCCACATAGCATGCACAGTCTTCCCCTTGTGTTCCAAAGGAGTGGGGAGACAATTTCAGTCCAACTCTTTACTTCTAATGTAATCATATTGATGGGCTCTTGCAATGAGAATAACAATGTGTGTCAATCAAATTTACCTGCATCTGCACTCTTCACAACCTTATTTGAGGGTTTGGTTTGGGGGTTTGTTTGTTTTGTTTTGTTTTTTGTTTTTGCTTGTACAGCACTGACATTTTGTTGAATGATTAAATCCAATCAATCCTTTTTTATATGACAGACTAAATATGTTGTCGGTACTGTATATCTTTATTTTCTATGACAAAGGCAAATTAATGAACCTTTGCCACAAAACAGTGTTTGCTGTAGAATTTGGGCCTTCCATTTTACAAAGGAAAGACAACAATCAGTGATATCATTACTGGAAATAGTTACTCCTTAGCCAGGAGAAACAAAGCCCAGAATTTCAAGAAAAAGAAAATTGTAGAGTGCTACTGGATTTACTAGGCAGAAGTAATTAATGGCACCTGCTCTAATTCTATGTGAATAACTTTGTTAAACATAAATTCATAACAATTTCCAACATGATCACCATGCCATATTATTATGGGGTATATGCAGAGTGTAAGAGGGTAAGTAAATCTCTCCTCAGAAAAAGTCTGACTTAGACTTTGATGGTGGAATGCAAGTGTAGGCAAGAGTGGGGAATCCTTTAGGGTAGCAATTCTTGGAAAGGCTGCAAAGGTGGGGCTTGGATTAAGAAATAGCCACTGTAGCACAGTGCTGTGGCCATGGATGTGCCTGAGTGGAACATGGCTCACCCACTTAAGATACAGGCCCATCTATCCCCCCAGTATCTCCTGCCATGCTCAGACACTCTTTCCGGGGAGCAAGGCCTGAGTTCAAGGGCTTGCCCAGCTCTTCCTACCTGGCACTCCTGCCAAGGTCCAGAGTTTGCCCCACTCTTCCCATCCAGTGCTCCAGCCACAAAGCCTGGTTAGGGACAAGCCCCAGCTGCCCAACATGGCTCTCGGTCAGGCGCACCATGCGGGAAGAATGGGTCAACGCTCTGCTGCCCGACCCTGCTCCCAGAGGTAGTTAACATCCATTAACCCCCCTCTTGCTGCATAAGATATGCTAGGGAATTCTGCCCCTTATCTCTTCCCAACAGGCAGTTCTAGCACAATGTTTTGTTCTCCACGGCTCATGTCCCCCATGGCATTCTGTTAGACAAGGTTTCCAATCAGATGAAATCAGATGAGACTTTTTCTGTTTGTTTATTGATTGGTCTTTGTTGCTCGTCACATAATATCTCAGTGCCTATGACTGTAATAGTCTTTTGATGAGAAAAACCTGGAATAGTTCCTAAACTCTATGGAGCTTTTCCCACCTTGTGCTCTACCCTTTCCTATAACTGATTTCTTTTACATGCTTTTGATTATCATGATTTCCAGGTAGGAAGTGGAAGGATTGTTAAATATCATGGAGAATGGTGGCCCATATAGAGGACCAGATGGCAAACCTTGGTCTTCCTATAAGTATCAGGTTTTTTTAATATTTTTTAATTTGAACCACTAAATTCATGTAACTCTGCAATGCAAAGAAACAAAATGCAGTGTGCTATATGCATGCTGCTTACTTCAACTTCTTAATCTATTAATAAATAGTAGTATATATGGAATTACATGCTACCAGATTTTTAATGCACTAAGAGCAACAAACAAACAAACAAATACATAAAATGAAACCTTGCAAACAATGGCATTAGGGATGGGAGGAACAATATTTAAATAGAGGGCATTCTAAAAGCTATCTAAAGCTAACTTGTAGACAGTGGGGCTATTTCAGTGTACCAGAAGTAGCCCAAGATAACAATTCCATGTCTTTAAATACGCCCGTTATTTCAAAATGTCTTTTTAAATTATGAGCACACTATTCCAGCATCCCTGTAACAATTAAGGAACTTGTCAGAATAGTGCTCTATTTCAAAATAAGATTGAAATAAGCTAAGCAACTTGAGTAGAGCAAATTGCATAGCTTATTGCGAGGTAAGAGTGTTGTGTAGATGCACCCTCTCTTGATTTTTGAAGAAATGAAATTTGATTTGTTAAACTATGTTATTTAATTTTGGGGTTATTAAATATAAAATAACTAGCAGATATACCTGGTATTGCTCAGATCTTTAACTGAAGTAACTTTTTCGTAGTTTTGGAAAATAAATGAAAATGTACATACTTTATTTGGATGATTGTATTTTTTGAAAATGAAGGAAAATGAAGGCTGGAGTGAGGGTAAGGAGAGGCACTTACAGCAGATGGTTGGAAGGTGGGGGGCTCAAGTCAGGCCTGCTGGCATCACGGCAAGGGGAAGGAAGTGGGGGAGCTCATAGGTAGGAGGTACAGGACTCCAGACAGAGGGCTCAAGATAGGAGGCTAGGAGGTGTGGGAGCCTTAACAGGGCTGCCTCTGGCAGTGAGGGTGGCACTGCTCCAGTGGAGGCTCCTCACAGGGGGGTTTTGCTGTGCTCCCCAACCAGGGGCTCCTTCCGAGGGGCTGGGGCTGTGCTCCCTGGAGAGATGCTCCTCCTGGGAGGAGGGGATCTGGGGATGTGCACTTGTTGGGTGGGGGTTGAGGCTCTGTGGGCTGCTGCTGCTCCTACAGCTTGCTCCAGGTGGGACTGGCTTGGGACAGTGGCCACCCTGTCATGCAGCCTATTAAGAAGGTGGTGCTCTGCAGGCTGGTCCCACGTTTCAATGGCCCCTCCACAGCCTGCAGGCTGTCAGTGGAGGGGCCAGCTTCTGGGGGCTGCTTTCTCTTCTCCAACAGTCCCCCTCCCCCTCCCCCCCGCACACACACACATCCCTCAGGCTTTACTTGAGGGACGGGCTCCAGATTTGGATCAAGGGGGCTCCTTACCTGGTCTGGAAGCAGGCAAAATGGCAGAGCTCCAGCCCTGCTAATCACTCTCTTGGTGCTGCAGCTGTCCCCAGTGGCCACTCTCAGTATCATGTCCATCTTCTCTGTGACCCTCCTTTTCACATCTCTCCATTCTCTGCCCCTCTCTCTCCGTATTATGGAAAACAGTCCAATTTCCAGCACTTCCCATTTTCCAGGCACAACCAAACCCTGAGCTTGGTTTAAATTGGGTGAAGAGGAACCTGCAAGCCAAATTTGGTGGTCCACGCTCTGATGGTTTATGAGGAGTTCTTGAACAAATGCACAAACAGGTGCACAGACAGACGGATGCACTCTAAAATATGTATATATATATAGATTAGAAATTGACCTATGTTAAATAAGGCAGTTTGTAAATAAAATGAATGTTTATTTGTATCCTTATGATATAATAAGTTACAATTTTAAATGAAGGAAATATATTTAAACAGGCCTGTTCATTACAACATTGATTTTCAGCAGTGCATCACTATCGCTGATGAAGAAGGAGTTTGATAACTCACAGATTGGCAATATCCAAGTAAGCCTAACTTGTTAGTATTGATATCTATTTAGGGGTAAATCTGAAATGAGTTGTGGTCTTAGATGAATTCTTTGGAGACTGATATTTACATCTCACTCAGCATTGTGTCATTAAACAAAGCCATGTAACACTGCTAGTTGTAGATTGTACACATTTTGGTGAATTTCATTGGGGCATTATCTATGGTTTTGCAATCTGTGGTGTTTAGTTGAGCATAAGATAATCACACTGAAAGACAAAAAAAATGGGAAAACATGGGAAATGTAATAGGTTCCATTATGAAACCAACAGAGCTCACTCAGGTCCCTGGTTCTCATAGAATCCAGCTCTGATGGTCTTAGACTCTGTCTGTCTTTTCTCTCACTTCCTCTGTCACAGAGTACCCATGAACTAGGGACATTTCTGAGCATAAAGTTATTAAAGAGGGCACTGGTTATCAGTAACTGAGAACAACTCTTTTAGGTTCAATGGCCTGGTACCGCTTTACACTCTGGGAGCACTTCAAGCATGACAAGCTCAATAGCTTTCCAGCAGAACCAGCTTCCCTCTGAGCCCTTGTTACATAACTTCTGGTAATGGAAAATGTCTGCTTCTGTCCATCTCCAGTTTGAAGCAGTGGGAATGGGAAGAGATCATCCATTCCCTCTGATACCTATGAGGTCCTCTTTTCTTGTCCTGAGATGTTAGCTCCCCAGAGAGAACCTGGCTATCAGGGAATCTCTATGCTGGGCAATGTGTCTGCCTTGATTGAGATTTCAGACCCAGCCTAAAATTCTGCACATTTCCCTGAATTTCAGCAAATTTGGGATGTATAAAAAAAACAAGCATGTATCACTTGGACCATTTCTATTCTGAGCATTTCATAGCCCTCTAATGTTTTGTATGTTTTGTTTTACATGCCTAAAATGTACTGAGTGATGGTAAAGTAAGTCATCCTAATCAAAGATTGATAATACTTTGAAAGACTATTGTGCAGATTTAGGCGTCATTGGAACCTAAAGGCTATTGCAGGAAATGTAGAAGGAGTGGGACTCATGCTGAAACTATTCAATGTGTGCCTTTGTCTGGATCACTCAATGATATGATCCTTCATCCAGTCATGTTTTTTTTTTTACTCTTCTCTTCAAGCCAAAAATAAGACAGCAATGTCAGGAATTCTTTTTACATTTTTTTTTTATTTTTTTTACTCCCTGACTTTGCTGGAAAATAGGTTTAAATTGTACATCATGAGACTCAGGCACACACTTACACTCACTTAGAGCCTCTTACACATCATGAAGTCCATTTTCTGTTTTACTGTTGAGGATGAAGTCAGAACTCCTATGCCCCCTTGCCTTTCCTGACAAGCTACAAACACTGGCATACTAGATCTACAATACCTGAAATGTTTTGGAACTGATAATTGTGAAAGCTGACATCATCCATACATCTTACACCCAATGCCATCCAATCTTTAATGGCTGCAAAATGTCTGCACCTTGGTTATACATTTTATATGGGAAGGGATTGCTCCAGCAATACAACATCTAGAAACATGCCCTACCACAGTGGGTCAGCACTAAAGCAAAAGCAAGACACTTCCCTGAGTCACCAACACCACTCCCTGCAGGGCCTGGGTTTCCTTGGATGCTTCGCATCCGATTAGTAGTCAGACCTCATTTTACAGAATTTGACAAGCTCACAAACACAGACAGTGCAAAGTGTAGTAGTACTGAAACAAAAAAAAATTGCATTTTAAAAATTATATTAAGGTAATACTAGAGGAAATCTAATTATTTAAAACTAACACAGCCTGACCAACATCCTTCATAGTTATAGAAGCATAGGGTGATCATCCATCCCGTTTTGAATGGGACAGTCCCGTATTTAAGCCCTCTTGCAGCTGTTCCAACTTTTTTTAAAAAGGGAGTGAATTGTCCGGTATTTTCAGCTCTGCTGGTCAGTTGCCATCAGCGCAGCAGCAGCCTCCTGTTTGTGGCTGGCTGGTGAATACAGCAGGTGGTGGCCAGCAGGTGGTGCTTGCAGGCAGGGTGCAGAGGCTGGTAGGAGAAGAGGCACCCTGTGTGTGGTAGAGGGGTAACAGTGTGGGTATGAGTGAGGGGTATGTGTCACCCCTCCCCATGAGCACCCTAAGGCAGGGTTTCCCAAGGTGGGAGGTCTGTCAGCTCTTTCAGGCTGTGGGACTCAAGCCACCATCCCTGGAACCTTCTGTGGGGCTTACAATCTTGATCCCTGGTTGCCCCTTCCACACTGAATTTCCAGAACTCTGAGCCTGAAGTCCTGCTCTGTGGGGCACCCCCCTCAATTTCCAGGCTGAAGCCCTGATCCTCAGCATGCCTCTTTCTTCCCCACCCCCCGACCTCCCCAAGTAGTAGCTCCAAACCTGAGCATGCCCCTGCTCCTTGGGTGGCAGCCCTAATCCCCCACATTCCCCTCTCACAAGGGCTGAAGCCACAAGCCCCGGCAACCTCTGCAGGGCTGAAAGTAGGAGCTGAGGGGCTGAAGTCCCCAACCCAACTCAGCCAAAGCTGAAGCCAGGAATGGCTGGGCTGAATCCTGGATCCCCGGCACTCCCCATGCAGCAGAAGTCCCGAGCACATGGGCAGAGCTGGGCGGCACTGGTGATGTTGCCCCTCCTCCCACAAACTTCAGTAGGAGTTCAAGGCAGTCTCAGGGACAGACCCATCTTCTTCTCTCCCTGCCTCCTGGCCAGCTTGGAGGCAGGAAGCTGGAGCTGGGTAGGGCAGGGCAGGTGCTCCCCTGGCTGGGGCCATGGCACAGGCATCTGGGCTGTTCCCTCCTCTCCTGCTGCTGCTGCAAGTGCAGAAGATTGAAGCTGCCCCTTAGCTCCCAGCCCCCTTTGTGCAGCTGATAAGAGCCTCAGGAGTGGTGGATGCCACTCCATAGCTGGGAGAACCTTCAGGGGATGGGGGACCACAAAGCCCCCCTGACACACAGCCTCTAGATTCCCATTCTTTGAACCCTGAGGTATCCTCCTGTCTGCACACAGCCCCTAGCTACTACCCCTTGGCCATACAGAGCCCCAAACTACTTCCTCTGATTAGGGTAAACTCAAACACTGAGGCTACGTCTAGACTGGCATGATTTTCCGAAAATGCTTTTAACGGAAAAGTTTTCTGTTAAAAGCATTTTCGGAAAAAGAGCGTCTAGATTGGCACGGACACTTTTCCACAAAAGCACTTTTTGCAGAAAAGCGTCCGTGGCCAATCTAGACGCGCTTTTGCGCAAAAAAGAAATCTCTGCTGTCTACACTGGCCCTTTTGCGCAAAAGGGACTTTTGCCTGAACGGGAGCAGCATAGTTTTTCCGCAAAAGCACTGACAATCTTACATCAGATCATCAGTGCTTTTGCGGAAATTCAAGCGGCCAGTGTAGACAGCTGGCAAGTTTTTGCGGAAAAGCAGATGATTTTCCGCAAAAACTGGCCAGTGTAGACGCAGCCACAGTTTTCTTCTCTACCCTGTGAAACTTCCGATACACAGTGCAGATTTCTGTATCAATTGATTGAGAAGCTGTCTGTTAGTGAAAATCTTGTTGAACTTTGTGCAGACAATACCAGTACAAATTCTGGTGGTACTAATCATGCTGGAAAAAACAACTTACGGTGAAAACTAGGGATGTCAATGTGTAGATGACTACTTGATTAATCAATAAGCCTGGGCTTATTGGTTAATGTTGTCTACTACATGCACTCCCTCTCCTTGCTGTGTGTGTATCAGAGGCAGCAAGATGGCGGAGGCAGGATCCAGTGCTAGTGAGGAGGTGGCTTTTATGACAGCTCCCCACAAGCACCGGATCCCGGGGAGCCGCCTGCCCCTCGCTCCCTGGCACTGCTGTCTCTGATAGAGTTTGGGCCTTCAAGGACCGGTTCCCATCTGCCACCCCATGCTGCTGCCTCTGACACAGCTGCAGGCAGCTCCCCTGAAGTGGGGTTGGGAGTGCACTGGCTACCTGCCCTGCCCCAGGGACTATCAAATTGTCATGTAAGCATTACATTTTGATGAGGTTACACAACCATTCAGTTACACACTATCTAATATCTCCAGTGAAAACTGCAAGTCAAATGAAGGGAAAGATCTTTGGGTTTGGTTGTGATGCTAGAGCAAGGCAACACACAATTCCCTTCTCTGCGACCAGCGCTACACAGAATGTTGTTGGTTTATGATGGGAACAAGGTATATTTTCTCTCTCAAGACACATTCCCAACACTATTTGGGAAAGTCTTCAGTGACCCTTGCACAAAACTGGGGCTTGCTTTGGCTAGTAAACAAATGACCACTTTCCAAAGATGGTAGAGGCAATGGAAAAAATGACTCATTGGTGACAGAATTTGCACTGCATATTCATACCCTTCACAATAATTTAGCATGTGGCTCAGAGAAAGGCTTATCACATCATACACAAACACCCTACTGCAGTCTGTGGTTGAGGGTGGGGAAATTAAGGAACAGGAATTTTACAATACAGTCGAGAATTTTTATTCAACATCTCTGAAATACTTTGAACACTGGAAACCTGCCTCTGAGTCCACACACAACTTGAGTAGTTCTTGTTGGGAAGGATGCTGATGTGGGATAATGTACAAAGCAGTCTTGCCTTTGCCATACAAGAATTCCTACTCTAGATGACATGAGAATAGATGAGAACTGATTGCTTGACAAATGGACAAATGCAAACCCAATAATATCCTGTCACATGTCTGACTGGAACACTCAGAAAACCCATTTCTGAAAGGTGGTGAAACGTCTTTGAAGAGCTGGACAATAAGGCAGTAAAATATTCAGATCTGGCAAAGGCAGTTGAGTTTGTTTTGTGCCAGGCACCACAGCACCTGTTGAATGAGTCGTTTCAGTAATGAATGCAGTTTCGTCACCTGAAAAATCACGTCTCAGCATTTCTCCCAGGAAGGATATTATGCTTGTGTGTGTGAATTTTGCCCTAGACTGTCACTGTGCTGCATTTTATGGCAAGTTGATAAAAAAAACAAGCAAATCCTTCAAAAAATTGATTTACATGACAAATGCAGTTCACAAGAAGCATCACACTGTCAAGGAAGCAAGATGAGCACATGGCAGGCACTTCTGAACAGCAGTAACCACTTAATTGTAAATATTTTCAATTTTTACCTATTCTTAGTTGTTAGAGGATTTACCCAGGTCCTTGCGGGGATCAGGGTAGGAATGGGAAATGTGGCAGTCAGAGCATGGGATGAGAGCTGTGTGGAGTACTCAGGGCAGGAGTTGGGGGTACAGAGCAGGGGACTCAGGGCAGGGGCTGGAAGGTGTGCGGGGGACTGAAGGCCAAGGATGGGGGTGAAGGAGTCAATGCAGGGCATGGGGGCTTCGGGCATGGGGTGGGAGGTGAGGGACTCAGGACAGGGCTGTGCAGGACTCAGGGTGGGGGCTCAGGTCAGGGGGCTAGTGCTGAACTTCTTAGCTCCCCCCCCAATAAACAGAAGTTATTTGAGAGGTGCTCTCTGTCTCCTCCAGCCAACCAGCCTGCCCAGTCCCCCGTCTAGTGGCTGCTGGCAGTGTGGTGACTATCTGGCTCCCCTAGATGGCCAGTATGCCAGCCCCGGCAACTGCTTGGGGAGCTTACCCTCCTCCCGGTCTCTGCTGTTCTTGGGGGATGAGGTTGCGCTGTCCAGCCCTGGGGTGGTCCCAAAAGGGCCACAGCTCTTGGACTGGTGGGTAACAGGGCTCATTACCACTTAGGACAAGGGTTGGCAAATACTGGCCTTTGGGCCAGATCCGGTCTGCCAGGGATCCCCTAGCGGGCCCTCAGACCATTGTATTTACCTGGCCCTCTGCAGGTATGGGGGAGCACAGCTCCCATTGGCAACAGATCACAGTTCCTGACCAATGAGAGCTAAGATCGTCCGTACCTGCAGAAGTGCAGGTAAATAGAGCAGCTGCGGCTCAGCAGCAGCTAACCCTGCTGAACTGCCACCATTTTATTGCCCAGCCTTGGTTTAGGAGGAGTTT
Source organism: Apalone spinifera (assembly GCA_030068395.1). Taxonomy (NCBI): domain Eukaryota; kingdom Metazoa; phylum Chordata; order Testudines; family Trionychidae; genus Apalone; species Apalone spinifera. The sequence continues at coordinate 22,110,115 of JANRFK010003679.1, read as the reverse complement.
GTGAACAAATGCACGCATGGACAGATAGATAGACAGACAGACAGATGCATGTTTCTAAAATATATAGAGAGATAATAATGCAGTGTGTCTTTTAATGGGGGCTCAGTGAACTTAATACTATTTTGAACATTTGTTCTGCATAGACTGATTGCTGTCAAACTTAGTTAAATTAGAAGAGTTTTACTAGGTGTCCTATATTTGGCATAGGGAAATACAGTCACCTATAGAAGCAGGCAAAGACCTTATCTTCCTTATCCGCAGCTGGGAGGGGATTAGTCACTTTACAGCTCCGTCTGCCCAACATGAAACTAGTCTCTGCTACAAGGCCCACGTACATTGTGCTGATGGATAACAGCTCTAAGGGACAGTTCTGAAGACTGAAATTGCATTCTAGCCACACTCCTGAATATTCTTATAGTAAGGGAGAAGGAGATAGGAGTAGCTGACACAGGGCTAATAACACTGCTCTACAGCCAAAATGCTTCCGAAATAAATGTAGTCAAACT
>JANRFK010003679.1:22088813-22109509 GCA_030068395.1 Apalone spinifera | reverse complement strand
TATCAGGGCAAATGGAGCCCATCAATGCTCGCAGACTATTGCTGGACAGTGACATAGTCTGCAATGGTACCTTTCATTTAATGAATACAAGAGAAGCCAAGAAGTGCCGAGTAGACACTGAATAGGACTAAACGATGTACATAATAGTTTTTTGCCTTTTGTTTCATAATAAATTTTATTTATATAACCCTTTTGCTGATTTTTAAAGTGTTACATAAACAGGACAGGTGAAATATTATCATGTAAAGCAATCATAAACACATGAAAATACCTAGGTTTACAATTTATGATTAAAACTCTACTATCTACACAATATACATAGACGTAAAATGTAAAAACTTAAATAACTTAGAAACAGTAGCCAATCAGTTGTTTTAATTGTCATATTTGAATTCAGCACATCAAAATATATAATAAAGAGCACATTTTATCTCTGAAGCAGACGACTTCTAAAAAACTGTAGACCAGTGTAATTAATTCCCCTGTGCACACATTGTGCCCAGAGTCTCCGTTGTGTTGCATTGCTGAAAACTGGCTCTTACACACTTGGTACACTGCATTTCTGGATCTGCAACTGGAAACTAGCTACTCTTGTATAAAGTACATGGATGTGTATTCTTTATCTCTATAGAACACGGACTGTTCCAATAAATAAGCTATTTGGATAGATTTGGAATTCATCAAAGATTTACTTTTTTTTATGTTAGCGATCATATTAAATCACAAAATTAATCCCAGTGGGTCTCTAACTATGGCCCAGAGACCTGACCCCTAATCTGGATTCCCTGAGATTTGCATCTGGGGATTTTCCTGCTGTCAAATCTTGCTTTCGGCAAAACTGTTCTCCATTTTATTGCTTAGAGGTGCCACTTTGTGAGGTACATAGCACTGTCAACGTCCATGAGCAGCTGTGGCCATTCAGGACCTTCCAAAGCACAGGCCCGGGTTCCGCAACGTCCCTGCACATGTGCTTAACTTTAAGCACATGATTAAATGCTTTGCTGAAAAGGGAAGAACATGCTTAAAGTTAAGTGTCTGCTTAAGTGCTTTTCTGAATCAGAGCCAGAGCTCTCTCCATATTCCTCTAGTCCATTAATGGAAAGAGAGCTATACAATTATTTTCCTGAAGTTTTGAACAAGATTTCACTTTGCTTTTAGCAGCCCAGCTAATCTTGTAATATCCCTCTTAAAAATAATTACTGGTCAAAATGAAAATGCCGATCTAGCCAAAATGTTACTTAAACTGTTTAATTGTTTCAGAAGGGATATCATTAATTGGGTGGAGGGGAGAATAAATACAATCAGCAAACCATGTACTCTCGCTACTTTGTAATCTTTATTTCAACTACATACAAAGTTTAGTTTGAATGTAATTTAATTTAGATTTCATTTAACTGCATAATATTCTATTCTCTTTTGTTCTCTATAGATTATACATTTAATCCTGACAGTAAAATTGTTAATTAAGTCTTCCTGTGTTTTAAAATTCAGTACAAAATTAGAGGGTAGAAACTGAGTAATATAAGGTACATTATATGAAATGATACAGATTAACATTTTATTTATATTAGTAGTGTACTGGGAGAAATTAGCTGTTTATTACAAATAGAGATTCAATTTTCTACTTTTTTTTGTTATTTAGATTTCAGTAGCGCTCGAAGGCCTAAATGTGCTAGGTGATGTACAAAGCACTGTTCTGTGTTACAGATCCAGCTCTGGACCTGATCTGCAGAGGATATGTGCATGCTACAGCCAGAAAGCCTTGGGTTTGTAACTCAAACTATAACAACTCCTGCTTATAGCTTTGGAGGTCTCACTTCAGCCTTGTGTAGCCAAGAGAATAAAAGACCTTGCCAACTGCACAGGTTGAATTTACTAAAGAAAGAGGGACTTCAAGGAGGGAGGACAGAAGCAAATATAAAACACCCTGACCTATTTTTTCTGAACTGACTAGTGATTTGGGGTGTCTTAATATTTTGGTGTCCAACTTGATGGACTTTATAGGGGCCTGATTTGTATATATTAGGTGCCCTGCTCTTCTGAATACTGGGCTTCATTTAGTCATATACCCCAGTCTACACTAAGGGATACATTTGAATTAAGATATGCAGCTTCAGCTACGTTAATTGCATAGCTTAACTCAAAGAATCTCAACTTGACTTTTGGCGCTATCCAAACTGCAGGAAGTCGAAGGGAGCACACTCTCCCTTTGACTTCCCTTACCCCTCATAGAAGAAGAATTACCAGTGTTGACAGGAGGGCCCTTTCACTTCGAATTTGCAGGTCTTCACTAGACCCACTAATTCGAACTCCAGAAGATCAATTGCAGTTGTTTCAATCTTATCTGTAGTGTAGACATGGCCATGAAGTTGAGCACCCAAAACCAGCTTCATCTAAAATCAGTGATCACTTTTGAAAATTTAGACCTATGCTATTCCTTGGTTAGACCTTGCCTGTGAAGGCAGTTTCCAAAATGCCTAATCAATGTTTTTCTCCTTTCTAAATACACTAATGCTTACATTACTTAGTTTTAAAATTTCTCATTTTATACACTTCACAGCCCATTGGAAAGGGAATAAGATCATCAGGTCTCCAGTGACTGATGACTGGCAATTTAACATCTGAAATACATAAATCAAATTGGATTCTTTAAATTACACACTTGAATTCAATGTGACTTTATGTATATCAGAAGTTAATGATATCCCTCATTCGTAGTTCACAACAAAATGCCTTTGGAAGACCAGAGTTTTCTGGATACCCAAGGTGTTTTAGATATAAATTAAAGACCGATTTCCATTTGAAAAAAGCTTTCAATACTTAAGTAAAATATAGAGCTTGGGGGGAGGGTTGTTTGTGTGTTTGTTCCTAAAGAAACACTTAAGTTGAGGAAAGCCAAACATTTGACTGACACAATTCTATCTGGATGATAAATTCACTGTGTGAATGAAAATACTGTTTTTGTGTGTTTTTGTCCATCTGCTTTGGGAATAGAGTACACAGATATTGAAAAGAATCCAGCTTTCTAACTGCGTCATAGAACCCCACCACTTCCAAAGAAAAAATGTGATTATTTCTCATTGCACAATCACAATTAAAGCAATAGTCATTGAAATTTAATCATTGGCTGTATTTTTAGCTGGTAACGAAATAAATCAAAGCCATACTTAACCAAAACTAGGTCAAGATTTCCACATCCGTAATCTTGTTGTGGTCACCTAGGGCAGGGGCTAGGAAGTTCCCACTCCAGGGTGCTCTCTTCACATTTTACACTTCCCTTACCCACTGAAGATTCCATACAGTTCAAAGCAAATACAATGTCTTAAACAACAATCAATTTAAAAAAAAGAGAGAGACTAAGGAAAAATGGAAACAATAATAAAAAACACCTCACTCTGCTCTATGACATAGAGACCTCATAAAGAGCAGCTCCAAAGTGTAAGAACACTTCAGTCTGTTCCTCGTAGGCCCCAGGCCTCCTTTTCAGGTCCTGGCTGTGCTGCAGAGATGCTGCAAGTCAGACACTTGCTCTGAGGGGCAAGGCCCTTCTCTACAGCATCAGCCCCTCCCCAGTCTGGCCTACAATGCCACTGGGCTATTGGAGGGCCCCTGCACTGGGCCTCTGCCCAGGGTCCCCCCTGCTCTCCCCTGTTGCTCACCACACACAGCTCCAGCATGCTCCAGTCCCAGCTTCACCCTCTGCTTTGCTGTCTCCAATTCCTGGGCTGTTTCTCTGGCCCCAGTGGCTCTGTTGTTGCAGCCCTGCTCCTAGCATGGATCAGCTTCTGGGCTGTGTCTCTGGCTCTCTCTGGCTGGCATGGCCTCCCCCAGCTCAGTTCAGGCACATGCTGTCTCCTTAGCTCTGCCCCACTCAGGCTACGGATAGACTACAGGCTTCTTGCACAAGAAGCGTTTTTCAGAAGAGATCTTGCAAAAGAGAGTGTCTACACTGCAAAAGCACATCAAAAAAGCAATGCGCTTTTTTGAAAGACAGTGTCCAGATTGCCTGGCTGTTTTAGAGATAAACTACTTTCTTTCATTGTCATGTAGCATTTAAAATAGTAAAGATGTTACCTGACATCTTCACTGAATCCGTGCTATCAGTTACGTTCACTTAACCCCTCTGAATGGTAATGAAAATGCACAAGTGCAGCAAAGGGCATGCACTTGTCTGGTGATAAAGATTGAGAAGAAAAAAACCTGAGATCCCAGATTCAGCACCCCAGGCAGACAGGAGATGATATATTTTACTTGGAAACAGAGCAAATTACATAATAAACATCAGGCCCCACAATGCCATTTTTACAGTGTCCATTTCTGGAGTAGATCTTTAAAAGCAGAGAACCCTCTTTGCTGCTCCACTTTCCTCTCAGGGGGCCACGTCTACACTACGAGTTTTCTCAGCAAAAAATATGCTAATGAGGGACTCATTTGCATAAGCCACAATCTCATTTGCATATTTTCTGCCGATCTGTTTTTGCACTAGGGATTTTTGCACAAAAACAACAAGCAGTGTGGACGTTTTCTTTTTGTGCAAAAAACCCTTTTTTCCGCAAGATCGGTATCCCTCCTTTTTGGGGGCATAAGGATCTTGCGGAAAAAGGGGGGGTTTGCACAAAAAGAAAACATCCACACTGCTTGTTTTTATGCAAAAACCCCAGCACAAAAACGGATTGGCAGAAAGTATGCAAATGAGATCACTGTTCATGCAAATGAGTCTCTCATTAGCATATTTTTGCTGAGAAAAATCATAGTGTAGACATAGTCTGGGAGAATTTATTTCTTCTCGTCTATTGGTTTCTAGTTTAAACTGTTAAACCTTTAACCTGAGCTGAGGAATGTTCAACTCTGCAGGGAGTACCTGATGAATGCTACAATAGGCATGCTCACGGGAGAAATATCCTGAAGTCAGGGTTGGTTGATTTCAGTCTGTAGGTGCTGGAGCAATGCCTCTAAACCCAAGAACATTTGAATTAAAAAGACGATAGTGCTGGTTGAGAGAAAGCTAAAGAACCTGCTTAGCATAAGATTTCTGAGACAAAAGGTGCTACAGTATAATACAAAATAAGTTAATTCAATGTTATAAAACATCCCGCATAGAAAGTATCACATAACACTTCACAGAGAGATAAAAGAGCAAAATATTGCTTTGCAGCACTGGGTATGTGACTCATAAAAGCTGAAAGGAAAAAAAAAACCCAGAAACAGTAGCAGAAATAAAAGAAAAAAACTGAATTTAAAAGCAGAAAAAAAATCAAGCATATGTTCTTGCAGATTAGTTAAAATCATGGAAAGCAAACTGCAAAAAAGGCTTGTTTGAATATCCAGACGTTCCAATGTTTACTAAAATCTTTCTGTACTAGAAAGTGACCTGGAAATATCAGGAGATTCCAGGTAAAGCTTGATTTTGGTAGAACCAGGTTATGCCACAAGAACAGATTCTTTCAAGTTATCGCTATATTTTCACTCCTCTTTCTAGGGAAAAAAAAAAAAAACCTAAAAAGTGTAGACATAAAAAAAAGCATCTGAACTTCACTGAAACTCAAAGAAGATGTAATTGATCAGGTTTCTTTTTATTTTATGTAAACTAGGTTGCCATTTCCTCATTAAAATAAAAGGAGAACGAAAGGCAAACTGCACTTTACTGCAAATTGTAGACTACAGTGAATGGAAACTTTTAGGGGAGAGCTGAATACACTGGCTTCTTGTGAAGATGCACAAAAGTAATAGTTCCAGATACACAGAACAAAGTAAAAGAATGGCCCCTAAATGAGGGTATGTCTACACTGCAGATTTTATTGGAAAAACAGCCATTTTTCCAAAAAAACTTCAGTTACGTCCACACTTCAATCACATTCTTTTGAAAAAAAATCAAAAGAACAGAGGTGTTTTTCCAACAGCAGTGAACCGCTTTCTACGAGGAAGAACACTTTTTCCGAAAGAGCTCTTTTGGAAAATGGCATGTGTGGATGGGGAAAAGGGTTTTCTTTCAATAGAAGAAGCCTCCAACAAATAACACAGGTGACCTGGTGGTCACTCTGTCCAAAGTAATCACAACTCTATAGTTTCTGTCTCCTGGCCCCTCTTAAAGCTGCAGGTGCCCTGGACAAGCCTTGTAGCAGGAAGCCGGCCCTGGAGCAGCACCATGACCACATGGCTCTCCCTGCCACAGCCCTGCTGACCTATGGCACAGCCACAAGCCCCCCAAGAAACCCCTGACCCTTGCAGGGAGCACAACAAGAACTCCCAGGACCCACTGAGGAGTAACAAGCAGCGGGCACCGTAATGGTCTGGAGTAGAGATCCTGTCCCTCCTTGTGCTGTGGGCGGAGGAGGAGACCCTGCAGGATCTTTGTTCCAATCACCACAAAATGCAGACAGTTGTGGCCCAATGGCCAAGTGCCTGGTGGAGCAGGGATACCCATCCCAGACCTTAGAACAGGTCTGGAGTAAAGTGAAGGATAACTGCCAGAGTTATGTGAGGGCCAGAGTGCACAGTTTGCGCTCTAGGACAGGACCCCACACCTGCCCCTACTATCAGGAGATCCACCAGATCCTAGGGGGTGGGGAGGCCTTTTCCCCACCCGTCGTCGTGGACTCCGGACTGGAGACTCCTGTCATCGCCTGGCCAGAGCTTATGGAGGAGAAGGAGGACGAGGGACAGCAGGTGCAGAAGGAGGAGGACCAGGAGCAGATGAGAGTTTTTCGGGGCCCAGGGCAGCACAATGTCATGGGGCCCCCCTTTGGAGAAAAAATAGAAAAAAGGCATCAAATGCGCAAATTGAAGGCTATTTTCATATTAAATGTGAATTGGGTAAATTTGATAGAAACTTAAATTTAGTTGGATAATTTTTATTTTAATTATATTGTAAGTCATTCTTAAACAAAATTCTGCATTAATAATTACAAATTTTCATTTGTATTTAACTCTATTATAGCTGTCTAGCTCTTTTAGCAGCACATTCTTCAATTATGTCATTAAAGTCCCTTTCTTTACACAGGTCGTTTTCAGTCGATATAATCAAAAGACCTACAAAACGCTCCTGGCTCATAGTAGACCTCAAGTAATTCTTTATTAGTTTCAATTTTTCCATAGTACCTTTTAGACTGAGAGTACATTCTTCAAGTTTTCTTTTTTTCTTTAATTTCTGGCTTCCCGACAAATATTTTCTACCTGCGTGTCTCGCTCTGCTAGTTATTTTATAATTTGGGGTTGTCGGCGAATTTACACTTATAAAATTGTTATTTATCTGTAAAAAATGGAGTGAGTGACATGGTGCGTGCGCCACAGCCACAGCCAACAGGTAGTAGCGTGCACAAATCAGTTTCAATCCATCACCTATTGCGTATTCACATTACTTCATTACACGTTTCACATATCAATATTAAATGTTCGTTATTAAAAAAAACTAGCCAATAGCCCATCATAAGATGGGATTTTTGGGTTTCTCTTCCACGTCTGTCTCTCTCTCTCCTCCTCCTACTGTCTCCTCCTTCTCTCTCTCAGCTCTCCTTCGCCTCCTGCCTCTCTCTCTGTCTCTCTCTCTTCTCCTCTTCCTCCTGCCTCTCACTCTCTCTTTCTCTTCTCCTCCCCCTCCTGCCTCTCACTTGCGGAGCCCAAACGCCATTTGCACTGCTTGCTCCTGCGCGGTGGCCCAGCTGAGCGACACAGAACTCAGCCAAGCACCACAGCGGGAGGCGAAGGGGGCAGGGTGGTGATGTACACAGCCAGGGGGCGGGACGTGGAGCCTCTGTGAAGGCCTTCGACTCCTGCCGTGGCACTCGGCTGAGTTCTGCGCGGCTCAATCAGGCCGCCGCACGGGACCAAGCGGCGCAAGCAGCCGTTTGGACCTTGTGCTGCACGGGGAGCACGGGGCCCAAATTGCTGCTTGTGCCACTGCTTACTCCCGCGTGGTGGCTTGGCTCGGGCCTATTGAAGCGCGGGGCCTGGGGCAGCCGCCCTGCTCACCCTGCCCTATATCTGCTGCTGAGGAGGACGATGACAAAGCCACAGTGACACTGTCCCTGGAGCCGATAGCCATAAGCCTGGACATTTCCCAGGCATCATCTGACACTGGGGAGGAATCTTCAGGTGAGCTCTCAGTTTGTCACACACACAGGGCAGGGAAGGCAGTCGCAGAGGGGGTGCGGTATGAGCGTCGCTTAGCCTGCTTGGGCTGGACATCATGCTGCAGTTATTGTGTATCACGTGGTCTCAGCAGGCACCCCCTGAGCCCACCCAGAGTCCTGCTCTCATGCTCAGAGGAGGCCACACACGTGTCTGGCCCCAGGGGCAGAGGTATGCCCTCACACCACCTGCCACGGCTGGAAGCTGGCTAGCCACAAGGGTGCAGGCATGACCCCAGACATACCAAGGAGTGGCACGCACAGCACACGAGCATGCGTGCATTTGTGAGGCACCACCCGCTCCAGCAGAGAGTGCTACAAGGCGCAGGTGTGTGTGCGGGCACCTGCTTGTCCATGGTGGGGGGTGAGGACAAGTGTCCAGCATGGTTCCCTGGGCATCTCAGAGCCCCTGTGAGGCAAGGCCTGCTATGCAGGCCACACATGACCTTGCTCCTGGGACATCCCCCATCCTCTGGCCTGAGAACTGGTGGTTGCTGCTCACAGAGGAGGGCACAGCCTGAGGGACAGTGTCTGCACAGAAGGTCTGGGAGGATACAGACTGGTGGACCCGCATGTGGACCAGCTTGTGTGGCAGGGCGATAACATGTGTGCCATCATGCGGGAAATGATGACACACCCTGCTGCTGTCGCTGCTCCTGCCTACCACCCTCCTGCCCTCCATGCTATGTCCATTCCTCCTCCCCACGCCCCCAAGTGATGCCTCTGCTCCCTCCCCAAGCAATGCCCTGGCCCTTGCTATCTCTGACCCTGCTCCAGTCCCCCCCAACCCCCCGCCCACCGCCTTGTAGTCCCGGGACCCACTCAAGCCCAAGTATGACAATGTCCCTGCACCCAAGGTGGGACATCCAGCCACACTCCATGCCACTCCCAGCCCTGAGCCTCCCTCCCCCTCTATGTTATGAGCCCCCCTCCCCAGCTTTTTAAATGAAAGACTAATACAAAGTTTGCTCTGTTTAAATCCTAACAAGTGTCTTTATTCTGAGTTCAGGGAAGGAGGGAAGGGAGGGATTGTGGTGGAAAAGGAATATTAGAGCAAGACAGGGGCCCCTGGGGAGAGTTACTGGGGTCCTTCAGAGAAATTCTCCCTCAGGGCCTCCTTGATGTGCACCTCGGCCTGATGGGCCTGGCAGATGGCAGCTGTCTGCAGCCGCTCAAAGGGTCTCCCCTCACGGCTGACCTCTGTCCCCCATCCCAGGAGGAAGGCCTCCCCCTTCCTCACCACAAAGTTGTGGAGAATACAACATGCAGAGATGACCTCAGGGATATTCTGCTCCCCCATGTCGAGGTGGGGAGAGCCTTCCTCTCAAGGTGGGGAGCAGAGGCCAGTCACAAGGGGAAACCCTTTGAGCAGCTGCAGAGAGTCCCTTACCTGCATAAGGTGGGCCCCGACCTTACCTGCATGAGGACTTCCCCACACTGAACTGGTTGCCCACCGACCGGTAGCTGTCTGGGGTGGCGAGCTTCCAGATGGCAATTGCGACCCGCTTCTCCAGGAAGATGGCGGTCTGCAGGTGGGTGTTGCATTATTGGAGGGCAGGGGCGAGCCAGGCACAGAGCTCCAAAAAGGTGGCCTTCCTCGTGCGGAAGTTTTGGAGTCACTGCTGATCATTCCACCACTCCATGACTAGCTGGTTCCACCAGTCAAAACTGGTGTCCAGCCTCCAAAAACACCTCTCAACTGCAGTGTGCAATTGCACGGGTCTTGCTACCACACACAGGGAGAGGGTCTCCAGAATGAGCTTGGAGTTGAGCTTGTGCAGGGCCAGGAAGACAGCTGGTAGAAACTGCTGCAGAACCTGCAGCCTGGCTATATGGGGCCATTGCATGTCCAGGGGGAGCTCTGGCTCCATGGCACAAAGTGAAAAGCTGTGGCATCCAAAAAAGCTGGGCAACCAAAGCAGGCACTGCAAGAGTTTTGCTGTCTCTCAAAGAGGTAGCAAGCATGAAACAGAAACAGAGAAATGGCTGTCCAGGGAGGTTCTTCAGCACCAGCCGTTGGAAGCAACTGATGACCTAAAGATCTGCCTGAACTGGTTCCAGGTGGCCTTATATGTGAGATAGCATCCAATCATTATGGACGCTATCTTTTGAAAAAGCAGATGGCTTTTTCAATGCACTTTGGAAGTGTGGACACTCTCTTTTGGGAGACTTTTTTTGGAAGATCTCTTCCGGAAAAACTTCTTCCAAAAGAATCCTGCAGTCTAGGTGTAGCCTGAGAGGCCTTCGTGCAGTGAGTGAGGTACAGAAAGAAGAGGGCAGGAATTGAGGAACTGAATATGGAGAGAGAAGATTAGAGAGTAGGGATGTAAGACACTCATTGATTATCTGCTAAGCATAGGCTTATCGGGTAGTCAAGGTGACTAGTCACTTCACCCCCTTTGCTGCCTCTGTATCAGAGGCAGCCGGGGGGAGCAGGAGCTGGTGCTGGGGGGAGCTGGCTTTTAAGGAGCTGGTGCTGGGGGGAGCTGGCTTTTTACTGTCTGTACGAGGGGGGGGTTGGCACGGGAGGCAGAGGTGCAACGGGAAATAGCACGAGCCAGTACTCAAGCAATCCCCACTTGCCCCGGTCCAGCTGTTGTACCTCTGCCTTTGAAACGTAGCAAGAGCCCCATGGGGCTCTTGCTACGTTTCAAAGGCAGAGGCGGCACAGTGGGAAAACGGGGCAATCAGTGACTTAAGCAGTCCCCGCTCATCCTGGGTTTCCCACTGTGCCTCTGTCTTTTAAATGTAGTAAGAGCTGCCCACAGTTCTTACTACATTTAAAAGGCAGAGGTGCAGCTGGGATAGTGAGCACCCCACCCCACCCCACCCCTTATCAGCTAATTAAGTAGTCGATGGAAATTCCATCAACTACCATATTTGCTGATTAATCTAAATTTACTCTCTCTACCTAGTAGAGAGATCTAAGTTCAAAAATGCATGGTGCAGAGCGTCCATGGAGAGTCATGACTAGAGAACTCAGAAGCCAAAGAACATGACAGAAGTTTGAATTGATAAAGTCCTTGCTTCCTGGTGGGGGAATGTTTAATTAAAAAGCGTCATTTTAGACCTCTGAAGTTTAACAAGCAGTCATTTCAGAATAACATGAAAGAAGAAATTTGAACATCTAGCACAAGGAATTATGAGGGGGTCGCAAAGATCTCAGCATTGACAAATTTAGGAACACGTCAAACTATTTGAGATGTTCAACACAGTCAAAAGGATTTTCCTATCAAAACACACAATATATCAATCAAAAGAAAAACTAAGGTGTTCAGTCATCTGATGAATATAGTTTCTGTACAAAATTCTTCCATAACACATTTTGAAAGATTTCTGCCACTTAATCCTGTAAAATAATATAACTCAGGAAAAAAATCTTAAATATAGTTTCTCCCAGCTGGGACAAAGAATTGCTCATATTTAACTAACACAATGTCTCCATGGACCTGGGATTTACTTTTCATCTATTCAAATTGTTTGGCGTGCCAAAATGATCAATGAGCAATGTCTTCTCAATGATTTGCACATGTAGCAGAAGTGTTTTTAGGCTTAAAAAAGTCAGAGGATACCATACTGATATTTTGAAAAGACATCGATTAAGATGAATCTCTTTAAAAGATGAAGTGATTTATTGGCATTTTCATTTCAACAGTACACAAAATATTCTAACTGTGCCAAAAATCCTACTTACAGTGAATGCATAGGCGCTAATTATCTTAAATATAGTAAATGCCTCAAGATAATATAGTGCAGGAAGTAAAGTCATCTGAGAAGTTAATTTTCTGATACAATTAATATTTTAAAGCAATCTTCCATAAAAAACTGCATGAACCAATTATTTTAATTGAAAAATAATTCATCTGGAATACAGTATCTACAGTTCATAATTTACAAATACATTGCCAAATTGCAGCAGACATAATATAATGAAGAACATTTCAAATATATAATCTGAAATCTTAAAATACATGAAAATTGCTATCTGACCAGGCCATCCAATGTGTATGTCTATGTAAAAACATTCTTTTTCTTTAAAAAGAGTTACAAAGCAAGGAAGTCATGATTTAAATTTGAAATCTTAGCAGGTACAATTTCTGTCAATCCAACAGGGAAAGAAGACACCTGATACCTACTTTCATTGTTTGTGTAGCTGTTATGAGAGTACAGATTGGACTCTGAGGTATTGACTGCCTGAAAACTCTCTAACTATATTTTTTTTGCGTGAAATGGAAAATTTCCCATGGCATTTATTCATGTTGATGGATAAATATTGGAAGAGAGAAGAAGCAGTTCTGTCATTTATTTCTTACACAAAAATATTGGCCTTAGAAATACAAAATTAAATTATACAAATAGCAAAGTCACTCAATACAAACACAAGTGTAGAAAAGAAACAGAAATCAGCAAGAAAAGTTTGGCTTATTTTCTGTAGCAATGCAATAAACAACCACCTGATGTTTGAGGTATTTCTCAGCATCATCATGCTAATGTCATGATTTAATGCATGGACTATAATCCACATGAACCCAGTGAGAGAGAGAAAAGGAAGATAAGGGGCCCACCAACTCTTTCACCACAGGCTGCCTCACAAGTCCTTAAGGTAAATGTGTGATATCTTCTCAAGACAATAGTTATAACCAAAGTGGCCTCACTAATGACCAATTGTCACCATCTTACCAGCTCCACTACTGCATGTACCCATCCTGGTCTTTTGAGTCTACTGTCTATGTGTATACCAGTGCTTTCCTTGCCCATCTTCTGGTTACAATCCTGCCACTCACACCTTAAATACCATGCCTTAATTCTCAGAAGTTTTGCATCTCAATCTGTCTAAAGACTGGCTCTTGACTCTCCAGATGATGTAATGCACATTGAGTTGTATTTTTTATTTTCTTTTTGTGACACACAAAACAAATGCCAACAGTTACATCTTCAAAGCCACTGACTGATATTAATCCTGCCTACAAAGAATTTTCAGAAGTTTAAGTCTGTAACAAAGAACAGCACTGAGAAGAAAGAAAGGGAATTAGGCACACTATCTCCATCTATTTAATTCTCCAGGCTTTCCAAAATACTGCAATTGAATGTCAGGAAATTCAATGTTTTTATCTGGGTTTTTTTTTCCATCTCTCATCTTTTCCTATCCTGAATCTGTTTGCTTAGAAGCACTTTATATTGATTGTGAACATATAGGCATGGCTAGACATAAAATGTGAGATCTGGTGAGGACAAAGGAAGGATGGAGGATTTGTGTTATTTTCAAATGCATTATAACCATTTATATATGGTTTATATATAATGCATATATAAACCAGCTGGGATGTAAACTTTTTAGTATTCACCAATTTGTTAAACACGAACAGTCCATATGGACTTTGCTGGGCTGCATTAAAAATGCCCTAGGGCACATTGCCATAGTACCATCTGAAACAGGATAAATGGACAAGTGCCAGCTTATTTTAACTGCACTGTGAACCAGCTGAGCATGAACATTTGCTGGGATCCACCCATACCTCCCCACTGTTTCTATGATGTATATTGTAGAATCAATTCCAAGCAGTTCATCGGTGGTAATAGATAAAACGTGAGAGATTTAGAGGTTTATTATGGAGCACATAAACCACCCAAAAGTTCAAATGTTCAAAATGTTATCACATCTCAAAAATGTATGCAACTTGGCTCCAACATGTAAGAATCAACTCACTCTCCTCCTTCTTCAGTAAATGTGAAGTTAATAAAGATTGTGATTTTTTTTTGAGAAAAATGTATACAGTGATACATATGTAACCCTCTTTTTCCTCCCCGGGTTACTCAGGAGCAGGTCATACTCACAGGTGTTCCTGGGCGCCTAACCCAAAAGGAGATCCTGAGCACCCCAGTAGTTATGGTGTTTAATTTGGGGGAAAAAACACTTTCCACCCCCTTGCTGCAGTCCCTTGCTCACAATGAATGTACAATGGCGGTGCCTCCACATGTCTGGCCTTGTACACACTTACTGGTGTGCCTTGAGAGCCCCCAGGAATATACTTATTCCAACTATAATCTGGATCTAATTCCAGAACAACTACAAATCATATACATCTAATAGAATACTTAAAATAAACAATCTTTACTTAAATAAACAGGGATTAACACATTAACAATGAATAGCATTAACAAAACACACAACAATAATTGAAGCTTATATAGCTAATATTTGTACTGACAACAGTGATCCCACCCCAGAGTGTGCACCCCTAGACTCTTAGTCCCAGACTCTTGCTTGTATGGCTGCGCTGATGAACGGCAGCTATAGTGGAGATTCAGTCCAAGCTAGACAGCAGCTCTGTCCCAGGCAGCACGCTCCAACAAGGCCCAAAACTTACTGCCTCATGCTGTGCCTATCAGAAGCAGCCTGCTAGATCCCAGTTCCAATAGGCATCTAGTGCCAGTCTGTAGCTGCATCCAACAGCCCCTGGACTGGATCAATCTCCTCCACAGCAGTCTGGCTCCCCTTCGGTTCCAAACTCCAAGGCAGAGTCCCAGACTGCTAGGCCTCTCTTTTCATGCACATGGAGAGCCTCTGATCTCCCACACCAGAGTCCTTCCTTCCTTCCTGTTTTTCCCAAGGGCTCGTGGGAATTGTAGTCTGGATTGCAGCACACAGGGACTTTCCAGAAAAAACAGAGGCCCCTTTAGCAAGATGTATGAGGAAAGAGTAAGGAACCAAGGGCCTAATTTTCCCTTTGGCTACATATAGACCACACCCCTGCATTTTAAAGAGCATAGCACATATGTATCACAGGTCACAATTTGTTCTCAAACGTTTAATTTAAATTCACAAGAACAAAAATATATTCAGGGTATATTGCAAATTAGAGGCTACAAAACATTTTCCCTGAGGTGTTGCAACAACCCGTATGCACTCATTACAGTTTCTCTTCAAAGTCTGATGATGTCCACTGCTTCAGATATTACAGTTTCATTCTAGTCATACTAAGTAATTGATGTTATCTTGATTATTAATTAAAACTACATTGAAAAGCAAAAACCTTACACACGCCTCACCTTTTCCAACTAAATTATCTTTTGTTTATAAAAAATATGTTTATAAAGAACAAGCAGTCAACACGAAGGATTGGTCTGCTGAAATGCGTGCAAAATTAAAGTAGATTTCAACCTATGCAATTTCATATGTCACAGAAATTAAGGCTCACTGCAGAATTTAATTAAGGCAGTTCTTGTTATGTTCTGGTCCTCTTTTTTTCTCTCATCCCATCCCCACTTCCTCCTTTTTTGTCTCTTTGTTGTATTCCTTCAAAAAACCCATAGACAAATTCTCCTCATTATTATTGTTCAGACCACAGCATTTCCCAGATGGCCTATGCAGGAACTTCCTGTTACCAATCACAGTATAAAACATACAATAAAAACAGTCTCTAGACCAGAGAACGGACAGTCCACAGCCCCAATTTTGCAAATTCTCTTGCACATGTCAAATGAATATTTTTAGGCTGTTTTCTCAACACCAATGGCTCAAAGCTGTCCATATTTTAATGGAAATGTTAATAAGGCTTATGCACTTACGTTCTTGTAACCTTGCAGAGAACCTCAGAGGATGGTTCCATACCCTTTCAGCCTGTTCATCAGAAACATTAATCACTAAGGTTACATCTACCCAGCAGGCTTATTTTGAAATAAGCTATTTTAGTGGGTTTTTTTTTCTGAAATAGCTTATTTCAAAATAACACATCTACAATGCAGGGAAGCCTCAAAAGTAGTCCAAGGCAAGCTTCCCTAATCTGGACATGCTACCTCAATTTAGAGCCCCAGGAAGTACTGGGGAGTAAGTAATTTGAATGGCCCTGGGGAGGAGCTATTTTGAAATAGCAGCAGTGGAGCGTCCACACTAATGGTATTCCAAAATAGGCATTTTGGAATTAACGTTATTCCTCATGGAATGAGGTTTACAGAAGTCAGAATATGGCATCCGTTATTTCAAAATTATTTTGAAATAATGGAATTTCTGGGTAGACGCTCACACTGTTATTTTGAAATAACATCAATTATTTCGAAATAACTGTACTGTGTAGACACGCCCTAATGAAAACTTTGCCATTCCTAGCTAATGTCAGATGAGAGGATGGTCATTAGCTGCTTACATGCATGCCAGACTTTCAACTCATAATTGCTCTCACAAGTTTACAGCCAGCTTAGCAAACAGAGATGTCAAGGGGTAGAGGGTTTGTATAACCAACCTCCATAATTTTCACGTGTTATCTCTTCAAAAAAATTCATAACTTTTTTTCAGGATACCAAGGGCAGCAGGGGACAAATATTACAAGTTAGTCAAGTTGATGGGCCAACAAATAATTTATGTCCTTGTCCCAAGCAGCAGACAACATATAATTCCCTATGTCTGTATACTGAGAGACTACAGTTTTGCTTTTGTGCCAGCGTAAACAAGAGTTTATTCCACTATCAGTGTATTTATACTGGTGAAAGACAACGTGAGACAATCTGGCCTACAGCTCACAAATTCCTGTCTTTCCTATATAAGAAAGATCCCTGGCTACAGGGCAGAGGGGAAAACAAAAGCACAAGAACATCACCTGGCTTTTACTCAGACACTAAAAATAATAGTATTATGACCTTTCATGGGCACAGCCCACTTCATCTGATGACCAGAGTGTTGAATGTCCAGAACCTTTTTGGTTCTGGACATTCAACACTCTGGTCATCAGATGAAGTGGGCTGAGCCCATGAAAGCTCATGATGCCATCTACATATTTTTTTTAGTGCTACCAGACTATTTGTTGTTTTTAAAGTTTCTCCTGTTACAGACTAGCGGCTACCCCTCTGAAACTAAAAGTAATATGAGACTACTATGATATAGACAAAGAACTAGTAGGAAATTAAGCTTATTTGCCTCTTGATCTCTTCATCCCAGAATTCAATAAGCTCTATTGTTGCTGCTTCAGCAAGTATTTAGGTTTCCTGCTGCATTGTATTCACTTTCCTTATGTTTTCTGTTAAATTCTCAATACCACTGGCAGTGTTAGGCAACCATTCTTCTCTAGTCTGGTGGGTTCTGTCATTTATTGTTGGGTGAGAATTTGAAGAAAAATGAACCACATACATTTTTTGAAGAGGGGAGAGAGAAGAAGAAACCTGCACAGCTTTAGAAAGAAGGCTTGGCTGCTTGGTTTTTTTCTGAATTTTGTTTTTGTTTTTGCCTTGTTTTAATTTTGTCTGGGATGGCACTTTCCAAGTCATCTAATTATAGTCATGCCACATATTAATTTATAACAACATTTGTTACAACTCTTGTAACGCTGAACTTCAGAAAAATCACTGTTTTGTTTTTTAAAACCATGAAATAATCCAAGGAAAAATCAGTAATGAGATTCATTTCCATGCTCCTCTTGCCTGCTCTGGTATTCTGAATACATCATCACCACACATTGTTCTAACACAGCAACAATTATTAGGTGTTGCAGGATTTAAAGCTGTAAGGTGGATGGGTCATTTAACCACCCCAAAGTTATAATCTGCTCCTTGTAACAACACAATCATTTCCATTTTCCACTTAGGTTAGCTTGTCTGGAAGAAACCACTGAGTCATATTTTTCAACAATCATTTTTGCTCTAGCAAATCTGATAGAAACATGCCTTTTACCCAGTTTTGTTCAGATGATGATTTTTAATTTTCTTGCATATTTCTGTGACAGTAGTTTTAGCAACCAGAATTATTAGATATAAAAACCTTTACATAATGGCACAGTATCTTTTCAGAAGCAATCTAAACTGCCATAAGAACCTTCAGGCAGCTTCACCAATCCCACAAATTTAAAAATGATGATATATACTTCTTCCCAAAAAGTATTCAGGATGGCTTCAATATTGTGAGGCATAAAAACAGCAGAAAAAGAAAAGAATCCCATTGACATGCATTTGGAATCTAACTTCCATTGGTAAAAACATAATACCCGATTTTCTCTTGCATTTGAGCCCCCTTCATGCAATACATATGAGAGCTTTCAGGAGGCATGCCTGGTTCCTGTGCTACCTCCCCCAAATAATTCCTGCACCAGGAGCAGACCAAATTTGCAAGGGCTAGAGTCTAAGCACATTGCACCCCAGTGGCAAATAGTACCTTGAGGACCACAGCTATTAGTTGAACTACAGCAGTGTGGAGGCTGTTCTTAAGTTACACTGTAGCTTATAGCAGCACAGATTCACTTGTCAAATCAGGGAGCTAGACTCTGTGCCTGCTTGTGCTACACTAACCTTATCCTCAGTGAAGCAGAGGGCCAGAGAATGTCCTAGCTCTGAGTGTGTTTTTTCACCAACAAAGAAAACGAAACGTGCACATACAGACAGGACACCTCTCGCTCCTTTCCCAGTTTAACTCTTAGTCAGATACTTGATCCCTCTCTTTCTCTGGCTTCTCCACCAAAGACTTGTTCAAACCTCAGGTGCTCAACTCTTTTCCCTCCTTACCCCCTTCCCCAGCTTGATGCTCCTTCTCCATGGCAGGCTCCAGCACTGCATCCTAGGTTTGGCAGACACTTGCACAGAAGGTTGCATTGTGTTTGTTTGCTGTCTCTGCTCTGCTATGGAGCCTGTGACAAAGGATGAAGTCCTGCATTTTCATCTTTTCTCATCTCTCCTTCTCCGCTATGCTCCTACCAGAGGTTGTGGGTCCAGATTCTTAGCGCAGCATCATGGGACCCGTGTGCTGAGTGGGTGGGGCTGGTGTAATCTAGCTCTCTGGTGCTCCCTTTTCCTGTGCAAGGCCCTTGTTCTCTGCAGAGTGAGTCACACAGGAGCTGCAGGATGTACAACAGTGGCGTAACTGCAGATAAATCCCTGATATGTCTCAAGTGTGCCTCCTAATGATAAGAAGCACTGTGGATCAGACAGAGACATCTCATAGAGGAGAGTCTATTGATAGAGATTCTCTAGGTTTTAGTCAGGAGGAGAGGATGGAAGAGGATAAAGTATGGGCCAGATCAGACAAAAAACATTCACATAAAAAAGAATCAGAAAAGGGCAAACAAATAAACGGGGACAAGTTTTTAAAGTGCTTGTACACAAATGCTAGAAGTCTAAAAAATAAGATGGGTGAACTAGAGTACCTCATGTTAAAAGAGGATAATGATATAATAGGCATCACAGAAACCTGGTGGAGTGAGGATAATCAATGGGACACAATCATTCCAGGGTACAAAATATATCGGAAGGACAGAACAGGTCATGTGGGTGGGGGAGTGGCACTATATGTGAAAGAAAATTTAGAATCAAATGAAGTAAAAATCTTAAATGAATCAACATGTTCCACAGAATCTCTATGGATATTAATTCCCTGCTCCAATAAGAATATGACAGTAGGGATCTATTATTGACCACCTGACCAGGACAGTAATAGTGACTATGAAATGCTAAGGGAGATTAGAGAGGCTATCAAAATAAAGAACTTAATAATAGTGGGGGATTTCAACTATCCACACATTGACCGGGTACATGTCACCTCAGGACGAGATGCAGTGACAAACTTTCTTGATACCTTAAACAACTGCTTCTTGGAGCAGCTGGTACAGGAACTCACAAGGGGAGAGGCAATTCTTGATTTAGTCCAGAGTGGTGCGCAGGATCTGGTCCAAGAGGACCGCTTGGAAATAGTGACCATAATATAACTATAACAGGACCGCTTGGAAATAGTGACCATAATATAATAACATTTAACATTCCTGTGGTGGGAAGAACATCTCAGCAGCACAACACTGTGACATTTAATTTAAAAAAGGGGAATTATGCAAAAATGAGGAGATTAGTTAAACAGAAATTAAAAGGTACAGTGACTAAAGTAAAATCCCTGCCAGCTGCATGGACACTTTTCAAAGACACCATAACAGAGGCCCAACTTAAATGTATACCCCAAATTTAAAAACATAGTAGAAGAACTAAAAAAGAGCCACCATAGCTTAACATCCATGTAAAAAAAGCAGTGAGAGATAAAAAGGCATCTTTTTAAAAGTGGAAGTCAAATCCTAGTGAGGTAAATAGAAAGGAGCATAAACACTGCCAAATTAAGTGTAAAAATGTAATAAGAAAAGCCAAAAAGGAGTTTGAAGAACAGCTAGCCAAAAACTCAAAAGGTAATAATAAAATTTTGTTAAGTATATCAGAAGCAGGAAGCCTGCTAAACAATCAGTAGAGCCCCTGGACGATTGAGATAGAAAAGGAGCACTTAAAGATGATAAAGTCATTATGGAGAAACTAAATGAATTCTTTGCTTCAGTCTTCATGGCTGAGGATGTTAGGGAGAATCCCAAACCTGACCCGTCCTTTGTAGGTGACAAATCTGAGGACTTGACACAGATTGAAGTGTCATTAGAGGAGGCTTTGGAATTAATTGATAAACTTAACTTAACAGTAGCAAATCACCGGGACCAGATGGCATTCACCCAAGAGTTCTGAAAGAACTCAAATGTGAAATTGCGGAACTATTAACTATAGTTTGTAATCTACCCTTTAAATTAGCTTCTGTACCCAATGACTGGAAGATAGCTAATGTAACGCCAA
>JANRFK010003679.1:22076017-22088713 GCA_030068395.1 Apalone spinifera | reverse complement strand
TCTGTACCCAATGACTGGAAGATAGCTAATGTAACGCCAATATTTAAAAAGGGCACTAGAGGCGATCCCGGCAATTACAGACCGGTAAGTCTAATGTCAGTAGCGGGCAAATTAGTTGAAACAATAGTAAAGAATAAAATTGTCAGACATGTAGAAGAACATAATTTGTTGGGCAAAAGTCAACATGGTTTCTGTAAAGGGAAATCATGTCTTACTAATCTATTAGAGTTCTTTGAAGGGGTCAACAAACATCTGGACAAGGGGGATCCAGTAGATATAGTATACTTAGATTTCCAGAAAGCCTTTGACAAGGTCCCTCACCAAAGGCTCTTACGTAAATTAAGTTCTCATGGAATAAGAGGGAAGATCCTTTCATGGACTGAGAACTAGTTAAAAGACAGGAAACAAAGGGTAGGAATAAATGGTAAATTTTCAGAATGGAGAGGGGTAACTAGTGGTGTTCCCCAAGGGTCAGTCCTAGGACCAATCCTAGTCAACTTATTCATAAATGGTCTGGAAAAAGGGGTAAATAGTGAGGTGGCAAAGTTTGCTGATGATACTAAACTGCTCAAGGTAGTTAAGACCAAAGCAGACTGTGAAGAACTTCAAAAAGATCTCACAAAACTAAGTGATTGGGCAACAAAATGGCAAATGAAATTTAATGTGGATAAATGTAAAGATAATGGGGGCTAATTTAACTACAACTAATCAGGAAAGAGATCTTGGAGTTATTCTGGATAGTTCTCAAACAGCTAATCGGCACAGTGCGGCGGCCATTTTGATTTAAATGAAGCAGCGATTATTTAAATTGCCGCTTTATTTCCCCTTTTCGAGTAAACTACTCTACATCGCTCGACGGAGCCATGTAGTTTAGATGTACCCACAGAGAATAAGGAGGTAGAAACTGGAGAGTGAGGGTACAGTTGGACTACAAGTTTTTGTCAGAAAAAGGTATGCAAAATGCAGAGTGCATTTTGCATACCTTTTTCCAATTCTTTTGTCGGAAGAGGCTTTTCTGACATTTAGCCCATCTAGACTGGGTCAAATGTCAGAAAAAAACCCTCTTTCGGAAGCCCCCTTCTTCCTCATAGAACGAGGAATACAGGGGCTTCCAAAAGAGCATGTTTGCTCTTCCGCAAAAAAAAAGTGGAAAAGCAAATGCGTTCCCGAGATGCGGCAGAGTTTTTTTGGGTATACCCCCCGTAGTCTAGCCATACCCTGAGTGTGGAGCAAGAGATGGATGACAGGAGAAAGGAGAAACAGATATATATCCAGGCTTCATTGTGAAGCTGTAAATAATCAGTGGATTCTCACTGCATTGCACCTCTCCAGAATTGCATTAAGCAGTATGTACTATGTCCATAAAAGAAAACCAAAGTGGGATATATTTGATATTTTACATCTTGAAATAGAACCAACAGATAGTAACATTTATTTTGTTTACTATTTATGTATAACATTTTTGATTAAAAAACAGACTAAGAAAATTGGCACACAAAAGTAAGGCACTGAGATTACACATCAGTAATTTAAGGTAAATATATTACAGGAATTTGCAATTATCTCAGATGCAAGCATTATGCATGCTTTGTTAAGCTTATGCTGAAAAAAACCCTCAAATTTGTTAAGATATGGAGACTTAACAGGCCAATTTGGACAGCAACTCTAAAAATGAGGGTTTTAAATGGAATTACTGACACAAGGCTATAGTACAACCTCATGAAGAGTTTAGATTTAAACACCAGCAAATTAGATGTCAGTTAATGCAATAAAGTATATCAACGAATAAATGAAAGATCTGGTGGGTGGGTGTTTATTGTAAGCTAATGAATGTAACGTGCTTTTGAGTTCAGGGAGGATGAAAATAGTTGAAGTTCTCAGTTCTCATAGTTTATTGGAAACAATATAAAGCAAAATATAAAATAGCCAAGATGTATAGAATTCAGATTTAATCATATATCTGTTTACTTCATCCAAGACTGGAAGAAGAGACACATGTTTTACCACTGGGAAAACTGGAAACAAAATACAAAAGAAGATAAACTGAAACTAAGAAAACTTTGAAATGATAAAACTAAAGTATATTGTTAGATGGTGGTATTAGTAGTGGGTTTGCAATGGTAATATTAAAAATATATTGGATCTCAATGATGTAGTAATAATGACAATTATTGTTAGTTGTATCAATGCTTGTACTTTTCTGATCTCTGCATCAAAGTCTGCAACCACTACCCTGACTAGTTCTTACTCACACAAGCACTTAATTCCCATGCATTCAGTGGAACTCTTTTAGGTAAATGAGCGATGACAATTTATACTAGTTGAGGATCTGCTACAATGTTTTTAAAGGAGGCAGAACTAAGCCCAGTAACACATACAACATACAACACTTCAGTCAACTTTAATGAAAGGTTTTGTTGAACAAGGAATGTAGCATTAGATGAGTCATGCAGATTTCACATAGAAAGAGCACTTCAGTCACAAAGAAAATAGCAAACAGCGCCTTGTTTCCTCCTTAATTAGCACTTATTGCTAAAAAGGACCACTTGTAATGACCAAACTAGCAAGAAATATAATTGATTATATAGTAATTTCATTGACTTCACAGTCCAATGTGTTCAGATTTGGACACAGCTTCTTAAGCACAGCTCAGTTCTTTTTCTAATTATTCTGTCTTCTGCTAAATAAAAAAAATTAAATGGAGAAAGCTTAAGTACTTTTTTCCTATTTGTAGTTTGCCTCAAGACATTGAAATGACTGCACCATTGTATATACTCATTAATTAGCCCTTTGTTTATAAGCCAATCCCCCACAAAGGATAGGTAAAAGTGGCTAACCCATATGGCCCTTTCATAAAACAACCCTATGGTTAAAGGGTTGTCAAACTTCAGTTTCTGGTCCATCAGGATAAGCTTTTGGCATACCATGACATTTTGTGTACCTGGAGCATCCAGAGGCATGGACCTGTGAAGTTCCTAGTGTGTGCAATTCACAGCAGGAGCGGTGAGAAGTGGCAACCAGCATGTCCCTTGTCCCATACCACTTCCCACAGCTCCTATTAGCTAGGAACAGCAAATCACAACCACTGGGGGCTGAAGGGCTCCATGTCTGCTGAAGCTCCAGGTAAACAGAACTAGCAGCATGCTAGCAGCTTATCCTCACAGTCAAGGAGCCAAAGTTTGCTGATCCCTGCTGTAGGTCACCAATGACACAAAGTTAGTTCTGCACTCGCTTCTTTTAAAAAATGTGCTAACATTTTATTTTTACTTAAACTGTATATTGTTTGTATTATAATTGAAATAAAAGAAGTATTAATATAAATAAAATATATGGATATCAATAATATCATTTTTTCAATTCATGACCATATAAACGAACCATTTAAAAATGTGTGCCTTCCTAAAGTTCAATTTTCCTACTGCTAGATGTTTGTTTTTCCTACTATTGTTCTATTAGAGGACTAGATGATAATTGCCAATATTTTTCTAGCATGTGCTTACATTGATTGTAAAATAATGTATCAGTGTCAATACTGAAACCATTTGAAGTTGCAAAGGCTTTATTTAGTGGAGTACATTAGTTTGAAATGTATACTAAAAGATTCATGGGGTAGCCATGTTAGTCTGAATCTGCATAAACAACTAGAAGTCCTGTGGCACTTTACAGATTAACAGATTTATGGGAGAATAAGCTTTCATGGGCAAAGACCCACTTCATCAGATTACTAAAAGATTGGTGCTACAGAGCTGCCTGAAATTTGACCCAACTGTTTCACAAAATGCTGGATCTTACAAGCCAATCAAAAAAATACAATGAACAATGGTACAATGGCACTGAAGACAGTCTTCTACTGTGTAATTTGATGTCTTCATGCATTTCAACCATTGGACCTTTTAAGTCTCATGTCAATTTGAAAATAGAATGTGCAGAATTGATGGAATCTGTAATAAAATGTAAATAGCTAGGTCTTGACACAAACATGCCAATCTACAGGGCTACTATGAAATAAACATAGAACAATTATAATTTGACGGTGACAAAATGGGTAACAATTCTATATGAAGTCTTACAAAAACTATAACTAAATTATTTTCTAAGATTTTCATACTACTATTTAAAATGAACAATGGTGAAATCAAAAGAAAATGGTCTGCTTATCATGCAGCATTGAAACACAGTTGTTGAATATGCAGAAGCAAATAATAATTGTGCTGCTGCTAATGAATTCTATAGCAATGAGAAGCGGATTAGAGAATGGGCAAAAAATAAAAATAAAACAACACTAAAAGACATGCCAAGAGGCCAGAAAAAAATGCATAACAAGGTGCACTTAATTTCCTGGGCTGGAGAAAGATCATAATGATTGGGTTGTTGAATGTTGACAAAATGGCTATCTCGCCACAAGAACTGGAATTTTTCTGCATGCTCTGCAAATGTCAAAAATGACTAATACAAGTCAGTAAAGCCATCAATGTTTGTCACATCGGTGGGTTGGTTTACTCGTTTCATGATCCGTCATGATCTCTGTCTTCATCAGCAAACAAAGATAGCACAAATGCTGCCTAGCAATCTGGAAATAAAAATCAAATCTTTCCAAAGATTTATTATAAAACATCAAAAGAAATATGCATGAGCTGACACAAAGAGAAAATATTGATGAAATACCGATGACATTTGATCTCCTGAGCAACAGAATGGTAACTAGTGTTGGTGAAAAAACAGTTTTAATTAAAACCACTGGCCACACAAAAAAATCCATTTTACAGTGGTTTTATCGTGTTTGGCAAAAAGATCAAAGGTTCCTCCTGTAATTATTTTTAAAATAAAAACTTTGCCTACAAACATGACATTTCCTGCGGGTGTCATTGTATGCAGACATGAAAAGAGATGGATGGATGGATGAAAGGAGGACTATTGAATGGCTAGAAAAAGTGTGGAATAAGAGACCAGGAGCATTTGTCAAGAAACCTGCTATTCTCATTTGGGACATGTTTAGGGCACACAAGATGATGAGGTGAAATGTGGCCAAAAAAAATTAAAACTATTTTGGCTGTAGTTCTTGGGGACTTACCTTCTGTTCCACAACACCTTGATGTCTGCCTGAATAACCCTTTGAAGACAGGCTATGCAAAATGTGGTCTGACTGGATGTGCTCAAATATGGTGAAGTTGATAAAAAGTGAGAATCTTATGAAGCCCCAAATCAATCTGGTTGCCCAGAGGGTCAGGATGCATGGAAGTCCATTCCCCAGGAAATTATAGAAAAGTCATTTCAGACATGGCATATCAGCAATATACTTAATGGATCAGAAAACGATTCCATATTTGCTGATGGCACATTGGAACCTGATGATAAGGAATCTGAGTCTAAAGATGACAGTGATAACATCTATGTTGGCAATGCATGAGCAGCTATTACTGAAGCTGAGTTTAATGAATTCTTTGGTGAATTGGAGATTGATTCGGACTTTGAAGGATTTTAAGACTTTTAAATAAGTACATTAGAATTATAAGAGACTGAAATCAGTAAAGAGATATTTAAAACATTGACTGTAATTTTATAACAACTGAACTTTTTTGTTCAGTTATTATAACAACAAGAGGGTTTCTTTGTTAGATTACATTAAAATAAATGTAATACTTTTGTGTGTTTCTTGTGACTCCAACTTTAAAAATACAGCAGGGTCAGCAGACTTTGACTCCCGGCCACTCAGAGTAATCCACTGGTACACTGAGATGTTTTGTGTACCAGG
Organism: Apalone spinifera; assembly: GCA_030068395.1. NCBI lineage: Eukaryota > Metazoa > Chordata > Testudines > Trionychidae > Apalone > Apalone spinifera. The sequence goes on along the minus strand of JANRFK010003679.1, from coordinate 22,082,961 downwards.
AACGTCCACAGGCCAGTGGCCGTGATTTGCTATTCCTGTCCAATGGGAGCTGTGGGAAGTGGCATGGATTGAGATATGTGCTGGCTGCCCTTTCCCATCACTCCCATTGGCCAAGAATGGTGAACTGCAGACGCTGGGAGCTGACCTCTGATCTATAATGATAATGCTTACCCATTAATAAGCCCACCCACTCTTTAACCCTTCATGTTTTAACCTAAAAAAATCAGCTTATGAATGAGTATATACACTACATTGCAATGCCAGTGTCCCATTACTGAAGATGAAGCATCGTGTGTTATTTCTATCATTACCATTTGTGTTGGATAGGAGTGCTGACCTGTATTTGGTGACTAAAGGGTTAAACTCAGGTAGCTAGGGGGTGTTGTCAGGGAGCCAGGACAGCCAGTGGGATAGGGTCCTCAAATTTGAATCAGAAGATATACCTGCCTGCTGTTTTTCTTTGTGTGAGTTTTAAGCTAGGATGAATTAAATCAGGCAGAACTACCATGTCTACAAAGAATACTGGGTATGGAAATAGACTGGACCTTTCAGCATGGATTGTAAGTAGATAGGAAATGTCTACTTAGTCATGATCAGGCTATTTTCTTTATTTTGTTGCTTGGTTAAACTTCTCTGTGCTAAGTCCATGTGTCCTCCCCCATAGACTGTCTTTTAAACTGTATCCCAGAGTTACAATTTCTCTGTGTTTTAATCTGTCCTTTTCTCAGTTGTTCTGTTACACCTAGCAACTAAATGTGCTTTATCAAGTATATCTTTTTGTTTTCTTAATAAAATCACCTTTTTAAGGTGATTTGATACTTGTGTCTTGGAAGATAACAGGATGTCTATGTACGCATGCCTAAAACTGAGAGGTCAGCTATCAGAGATTGCAGTTTGTTTTCTCTTTTTTTTTTCAAGCTCTCTTGTGAAAAAAGAGCTTGGGGTACCTCTCTGGAAGAAGTGTAAGTGCTTTCTCCCTGGGTCTAAGAAGAAAGGGGGTTTCCTCCTAAGGCCAGGAAATCTATGACCGTGGGAAGGTTTTTTAAGCAGAAGCCTATAGAGGCAAGATATTTTTAAGGTCTCTTGTGGGCCCACACATTCTGCACTTGGAGTGACAGAGTAGGGAAGAGCCTCAAGACCACTATTATTATTTCTCTTGTTTTGTTTCAGAGACAAGTTTGTTTCCATTAGTTGGAAAATGCTGGAGAAAGTTTAAAATAGGAAGAAACTAAAATATTGAGAGCAATGTTTTCCTTTCTCCAATTTGCCTCTATATTCTCTAGAGGACCAACATAGTGTCATTGGTGTTATTGGCATTGTTCAAATTCTCCAGTAAATTACACAACTCCTGGGTTTTCATTCATGAACTCTCAGAAGAACTGAATATTTCAACCAAAAGTTCTGCTGTACAATATTCCCAGTGTTTCAGGATAATCTCTAATTTGCCATCAATTTATAAACTGCAAAGTCAAAAGATCTTTCCATAATATATTTTGACAAACTACTCTCCACTGGACCTTCTGAAACTGTAGTACAACTGATGAAGCACAATTAAGTTCACACAATCTCATTCGATGAAAGGCCATAATTTGCAATTCTCTACTATCAGAATAAAACATTTCTAACATTTCCATTAGGTTTGCAGTATCTACGGAACCCATGAATCCATAGACTGACATACCTACTTTTTTGAACCGATAAGCCTTGTGTTGAGAAATATCACCCACAATGATGAATGCCCTAGACATTCCAATCTAAGGACACATCATTAACTCCATACTCATGCAAAATAACCAAAAGACTGAGTGATGGTTATAATGTCAATGGGGCTTTTGCTGCAGTAAGGAGAGAAAAATAAAGCCCTGTCTTTGTGCATTACCAGCACTGAGTTTGTAGTACATGAACAGAAGAACAGTGTCTCTGGAAACCTACTTAAAATCCCTATGAGCTGATTATGTATATTTCTAACCATCTGAGGCAACAGATGTTGTTAAGTTCTTGTTCAAGTGAATACATTGCAATAAAGTTTCATTAATGGAAACTAAAATAACAGATAGATAGATATATGAATTTTAACAACAAAATGAGGAACAATATTGTTTAAACCTTAATTTAAAAATTAATGTAGGAGTTTTCCAATCTTAATCATTTCAAAAAGTGCTTCTGCCTGCTTATTAATGTAACTAACAACATTTCATCTTAGCAAAAAGAATATCTATTAATATATTATAGGCATGCTAGAGCAGTTCTTCTCAAAGAAAAAAATGTTATGGACCAAATGATAGAGCTTTGTTCTTTTAATACAGTTTCAGATATACACATTGAAAAACTGCCATTTTTTTGTTTACATTCACAGATTTATTTATGTGCCTCCAGTGACAGTCAAGCCACTAGATATGGCACTAAAAGTTTGCTATAATACATGCTATAGAATGCATTGATTACAAACTGCCATAGAATGAATTTTAATTAGGTTTTCTCTGAACCTTAAAAGTCTTTGCAATTTAAGGGTTTGAACCTGCAAGGTTCTGAGCATTCTTACCTTAATTCACCAAAACATTACTCAGATTTTTGAATGTGCTTCAGTGTTTCAGGGTCAGAGTACCTTGTAAAATCAAGCCCTTAATTATTAAGTTTTATTAAAGACAGAACTGTTGAAAGCACTTTTTGCATTCATACGCTAATTCAAGGGAAATGTTAATAGGAATATTGAATGACATAATTATGGAAGATAATTAAATAATTCAATTAAGCATTCCCCAAACTGAATTTTTCTTCTGTACCTGGACATTGAAACAAAATCATTTTGTCTGCTGCAGCTGCTCTGAAAGTCAGTTTTCATGCCAAAAGGAAACCAAGTGTAATTTATTGTTATTGTTTAGAATAAAAATTCTCATTATTTATTACAGTTTATAGGAAAATATAAACTCAAATTACTGTTCAGATTATTGTGATGTTTTGAATATGCTAAAGATTGTATTTTAGCCACATCATAGAAGTTGCCTTTAAGACGGGTATAATTACATGAAATAATATCTTTAACTAAACATCCTTAAGAAGCAATTAACAAAAACACAGAGAGAAAGAAGATAGAGGAATGCAATTCCCCCCAAAATATTGCTAGATGGCTGTCCAACCAAACTATTCTTTTGAATTCTAAAGTACAATAAGTGTTACTGGAGAAGGTTGTTGTGATGTGTTTGACAGGAGCGAACTGTGGTTTCACCAAAAAGTCCAACTACTTTCAGTTTAATTTTCTATTTTCTTGTTGAATTTTTCAATATCAAAATGACCAGACACATGGAATCATCTCCTTCCCCTCTGAAAAAACAGCCAGTAAATAGAAGAAAAAAAGTTGCCTCTTCTGGGGGAGCTCCACTCTAACACCTGGTCTACACTTTAAAAAGGGTGATCAACATATCTATGGTGCTCAGCGTTTGAAGGATCTATTAAGCCCTCTATGCTGTACCTTAGCTAACATAAGCCACAAAGTAGATGTAGCTAGGTTAGCAGAGTAATGATTCTGTCAACCTCGCTATTTCATAAGAACCAAAGGAGGAGGAGTAAATCTCAATTTTCTAGTGTGTAACTTCAGCAAATTAGGGTCAAAATTATTCCTACGTACCCTAGGATTTCATTGATGTCCTGTGCATGTATGGAGAGCATGTATGGAGAGCTAAGATCTCCCATGCACATCTGAAGGAGAATTATACTTTCACATTGTAACCTCTAAGGTCATGTCTTCACTACATGAAAGATCGACACTGCTACAGTCGATCTTCCAGCATTCAATTTATTGTATCTGGTGAAGACCTACTAAATTGAACTCAGAGTGTGCCCCTGTCGGTGCCGGTACTCCTGCTTCTCACTAGGAGTAAAGGAAGCTAACTGCCTTCTGATATCTGGATGGCGTGGAAGCTCAATTGGAGATATGTCGACTCCAGGTACATAATTAACATAGCTGGAATTGCGTATCTTAATTCAACCTTCTGCTGTAGTGTAGACCAGGCCACAGTATGTTATAAATGTAGTCCTTTATGGCTAAGATACACTAAAAACCCATGTAAAATTCTAATCTGAGTTAGACTAATACATTACACAGGAGGATTATCAACATTTGGTTCAAAGCTGAGTATTGTAAATTCACATGCAAATATAATATTCTGGTCCATGTTCTACACTCCTACAATAGGGAAATCTGTTGGCTACAAAACATTTAGCTTGTCATACACTAAAAAATAAGTTAGTGGAAGTTTATTCTTTAAAAGCTGCTTTTGCTCCATGAAAAGCTTTGTAAATAGTTTTGTTTGTTTAAATGGTAGTACAGAAGAATTTGTTTTCAGTGAACATTAGTTTTAGTAATCACTACATGAAGTCATCATAGTGGCCATATCAATTAAAAAAACTACCTTCCAAAAGCCAGTTCTTTTGACTGTTGTGTTTGCCCTGCCCTTTTATTGATCAGTGGACATTCACTTGTAACTATCAAACTAGAAACCTTTTCTTAGATTTTTTTTCCCAGCAAATCTGAAAAATAAGAGAGAACATCAAACCTTTTTCATTTCTCCTAGTCTGCAGGAAAAAATGTCAGTGACTGTTTGAGTGCAGGAAACAGAAAATTATAACTTGGAATCAATAGAATTGAGTTGGATAGATGGATTTCATGTACATTTATATTTGGACCATACTGATCTCATTATAGAGACATTTTCAAAGGAGCCTCAGTCTGGTCTTCATTTATGTGCATTTGAACAAATGTGCATACATTTATTACTTTCATTCATGGATGCAGATGATTGAATCTCGCTAGGTGCATGAACAAGAGATTGCTCAAAAATGCATGTGTTCAAAATTCATGAAGGGTTTCTACAAAGGTGCATGCACACAAACTCCCTCTATATAGAATGACAACATCACACTTTCATGCCAGAATGATGTCATCATGCTCTTATGCTCTCTGGTCGTGACAGCGGCCAGGGTAGAGGGGGTTGGCATGAGTAGAAAGCAAGGGCTCAGCCCGCTAGTTCACTTAAAGAAAGCAGTAGCTTCGGTTACCAAAACTCAAGTCTGTCACTCAATTTACGTTGCCCAAATTTGTTCAGCCATGTTTCTGGGCATTCAATTTTGGGATACTTTAAAACTTAAGTTGTAGGCACAAAAATATTTTTCCTATGCCATCTGGAAGGCAGAGGGATTAGTCACAAAGAATTTCCCTGATATGGGAGCACAGTTGACATCCTTGTACACTACTGTAAGTCTGTGGACCATACAATTGGATTCATAAATCTGGAGCAAGGAAGAGGCCTGTGTCAACATTTTTCCTTTAAAAATATCTTACTGTCCTGAAAAGCAAATACACAATAAGCTTTGCAATCCGGCATAGTATGCAAATACATGGAACAGCCACAAGCTCAGGCAAATAATAAGGGGAAATAGCGTTAGCTTATGTGAAACAAATTGTAAGACACATCATTTCTGTGATACAAATACAATGAGCAAGGCAATGTGTCTGCATTAGTTGAGAAAAGAAATTATTTTTGATCTTACAGCACTAGAACAAACATTAGTGCTGTCAACACAGAGAGAGAAATTTTGCTTACAAACTGGATCTTCGGAGAATGTATCTTCCTGTTCTACATCACAGAGTGCTAAATACTTTTATGCCGCAGCTCTCCACTTTGCCAACTAATTCTGCATTATCTCTATGCAGATTCAATATCAATGCAGTGGCAATCTTATGCTTATGAACTGTCATTAAAATGCTATTCCCTCATTCTCTTCACAGAATATCTGCTTCTTGCATAACTTACATTTACAAATAAAACAGGGCACCTATCACAAAATCATTTAACCTTCAAAGTGACAACTGATCAATGGTAATGGCACTGGTCAGACATGTAATACTTCGACAAGACTTCTACACACCAAAAAATAAAGTGTCACCATACACCATCTTCCTTGATTCAATCAAAGTATTTGGCTTCTCAGCATTCCCTTCAGTTCTCTCTCATAGCATTTCTTGGCAGCCAGGAGCACTCTGAGCATGTGCATAGTTTTCAAGTGACCAGCATTGCAAATGAGCCAGGTTGAGAGCAATGATATTCTGAAATATTTACTATTATGGGACTGCGATAGGGCATGCATATCACGTACAGGAAGGCTTAATTCCCTGTGGGTGGAGGAAGTCCTGCCCCCTAGCTACACTGTGCATGCTCCAAGTGCTGGGGTAGTGTAAAAGGGAGCAGCTCAGTTCAGTCTGGGCTGGATGCTGGAGAGACAGGATCTGCTACAGGAGCTCCAGAGTTGGACCAGCCAGAAACCCAGATGAGGGGAGCCAGAGACCCAGGAGAATGTATTGATCCTCCAGAGCTGGTGGAGCTTCACAGGGAGACTGGCACTGTGGAGCCTGAGAACCCTGAAATTACTTGGGCAACCCCATAGGCGCGTGCACAGGGTATGCCGGGTGTGCCCAGGCACACCCTAATGTCTGGGGCCAGCCAGCAGCTACTGGAGGAAGAGGAGAATTTGTGACAGAGTGCCACAGCCTCTCACTTTAAATTCCCCACAGCCATCTACTGGGCACTGTGGGGCAGAGAGCGCGCATGTGCGGCGTCCTCAAATGCCGCGCAACAGGAGGTGAGAGGGGAAACGCCAGGAACTTTAAAATCCGGCAGCCCAGCTCCAAAAGCAGCTGGGGCTCGACTACAGATGATGGCCTGAGCCATTTTTGCGGCCCGGGCCCTGCCCTACAGCACTGCGTGGAGCCCTGGGGACACCCCCGCCCATCCCAACAGCACCCGTCCCTGCAGCACCATGCAGCGTCCTGGGGGCATCCACGCTCAGCCCTGCAGCACCACGCGGTGCCCCGGGGGTGCCCCTCCCCGGCCCTGCAGCTTGGACTGGCTCTGACTTCAGCCCTGAAAGCTGTAAGGCAGAAGCTGAAG
>JANRFK010003679.1:22047303-22059216 GCA_030068395.1 Apalone spinifera | reverse complement strand
AGTATCCTGTCTTCCAACAATGGCCAATGCCAGGTGCCCCAGAGGGAATGAACAGACCAAGTGATCATCAAGTGATCTATCCCCTGTCACCCATTACCAGCTTCTGACAGAGGCTAGGGGACACTATTCCTACCCGTCCTGGCTAATAGCCATTCAGGGACCTAACCTCTATGAATTTATCTAGTTCTTTTTCAAACCCGGTTATAGTCTTAGACTTCACATCATCCTCTGGCAAGAAGTTCCACATGTTGACTGTATGTTGTGTGAAGAAAAACTTCCTTTGTTTTAAATCTGCTACTTATTAATTTCATTTGGTGATCCCTAATTCTTGTGTTATGGGAGCAAGTAAATAATTTTATCTACTTTCTCCATGCCAGTCATGATTTTATAGACCTCTACCATATTCCCCCTTAGTGTCCTCTTTTCTAAGCTAAAAAGTCCCATTTCTATTAATTTCTCCTCATATGGAAGCCATTCCAAATTGCTAATAATTTTTGTTGTCCTTTTCTGAACTTTTTCCAATGCCAAGGTATCTTTTTGAGATGAAGTGAGAACATCTGCATGCAGTATTTGAGATGTGGATGTTCCATGGATTTATATCGAAGCAATAAGATATTCTCAGTCTGATTCTTTATCCCTTTTTTAATCATTCCTAACATTGTTTGCTTTTTTAACTGCTACTGTATATTGAGTGGATGTTTTAGAGAACTATCCACAATGACTCCAAGATCTCTCTTGAGTGGTAATAGCTAATTTAGTCTCCATCATTTTATACATATAGTTGAGATTATGTTTTCCAATATGCATTACTTTGCATTTATCAACATGAAAATTTATCTACCGTTTGATTGTCCAATCACCTAGTTTTGTGCCATCCTTTTGAAGCTCTTCACAGTCTGCTTTGGACTTAACTGTTTTGAGCAGTTTATTAGTATCATGTGCAAATGTTGCCACCTCACTATTTACTCCATTCTCCAGATCATTTATGAATATGTTGAATAGGAATGGTCCTAGTACAGACCACTGCAGGACCCTCCTAGTTACCTCTCTCCATTCTGAAATTTGACCATTCATTCCTACCCTTTATTTACTGTCTTTTAACTAGTTATCAATCCATGAAAGGATCTTTTATCCCAGCTTACTTTTCTTAAGAGCCTTTGGCGAGGGACTTCATCAAAGGCTTTCTAGAAATCAAAGGACACTATATGCACTGGATCCCCCTTGTCCACATGTTTGTTGAGCCCTGCAAAGAATTCTAGTAGAGTGGGGAGACATGATTTCCCTTTACAGAAATTATATTGATTTCCCAAAAAAATTATGTTCATCTGTCTGACAATTCTATTCTTTACTATAGTTTCAGCCAACAGCCCAGTTGTCCTTGCAGTTGTGCACCTCCTTTTCCAAGCATTGTTCCCAACATTTGCACTCACTTGCTTAGGGTGTGTCTAGACTACAGGGTTTTGTCGACAAAAGTGGACTTTTGTTGACAAAACTATACCTGCCTCTACACTGCTGCTGAGTTCTGTCGACATAACGTCAACAGAACTCAGCAGTTTTGTCAACGGCTGTAAACCTCATTCTATGAGGAATAACGCCTTCTGTCGACAGAAGGCATTATTGCAGCTACACTGTCCTTTGCATCTACACTGTCATGTTGACAAAGTGGCTTGCTTTATTGACAGAACTGGATGTAGTCTAGACGCTCTTTGTCGACAGAAGCTTTGTTGACATTATCTGTCGACAAAGTTTCTGTTGACAAAAGCCTGTAGTCTAGACGTACCCTTATTGATTTAGCACTTTGCAAACCATATCCTCCCTGTTTCTTTTCAAGCATTTCCTTATCTGTTGCAACTGCTGTACCACAGTTTATGAGGTGGTTGTCGAGGTCTCAACTGTTCAGCACATTGCACAAAAAGGTGTCTGTTACTTTCCCATCCTACATCTTAAAATTTCTCTTTTCCGACATTCCCACTCACTTTCCCAACCCCCCATCTTTATCTACCTCAACCCCACTTCATCTACTGTCTCATCCTCTGGGTTAGGTCCTCTGTGTATTGCCTCCATATCCTCAGTGCATTCATGAGGCTCTTGGTGATGCAGGTGGGGTCACCACTGATGGTTTCTTAAAGAAAAAACAGGTCTTTGGTGATGAACTGGAGTGTTACTTCACCTCACAAGTCTTATGATAGGCTTGTCTCAGGGTTTTTTTTAATCTTCATTCTGCACTGCAGTATGTCCCACTCATACCTGTTTTCACACAAGGATCGATAAATGTATCCATGCTTGTCCCAGTTCCGATGGGTCAGTTGCAGGTGGGACTGAACAGACTCCTCGTGCGGCATGCAGCTGTCCAACCAGGGGAGCATTTGGGGCAATGGCCAGACATGAGCTCCTGGAAGATGCCATGGTACCACTGCATGCTGAGCCAGCCCACAGAAGCGGGTGGAGGTGTGCAGGTGCTCAGGCTATGTAAAACACCACAATTTGTGAGGTTGGCCTTGAGTAATGTGCCTCATCCATTGCATCAAATGCCTCAACAACCAAGTAGATGATTCCAGACAATCACTATCCATGCTAATGAACTCACAGAAAAAAAAGCCAACTCGTAGATTCTGTATAGAAAAGGTTTGTACAGAACCAGTGTCGATATGTCTCAAGGCCTACTCCCAGTCGATCTAGGATGGCAGCTTTCACTGTCCCATAGTCAGCTGTGGCCCCCTCCTCCAGATCTCGGTAATCTGCCTGGGCCTCCCTGGAGAGGAATGGTGCCAAGCTGGCAGCCCAAGTAGTTATTTCCCAGCTGACAGTTGTGGCTACATGCTCAAAGATGACTAAGTAAGCCTCTGGGTCATCATGTGGCCCAAACATGGCTAGTGGTATCACAAGCCCTGAGTTTACTGGATTAGCAGGGGAACTGGATCTGACAGTCGCTGAAGCACAGCCTCCTGAAACTGGTGTTCCTGCTGTTGCCTCTGCTGCTGGAGCTGAAGAACCTCCAGGAGTACGCATAGCTTGCTATGCCTCTTGCCGTGCTTCCAACAGGGCCGTCTGTGCCTCGGGAGCACTATGATGCTGCTGGGCCTGCAGACTCATCAACTCCTCCATTACCCCTTGTATACGGCGGGGTGGCTCAGGACCCCACTACAGGTACCAGTGTAAAGGGCTCCGCCCTTCCTGTGAGCACCCCTCGGGGGCCAAGGGGAGTCTTGCAGTCTCTCTGCCTAGCTGCCTGCAGGAGAGGAAGTGTCTGATATGTGGCCTGGACCAGGCTACTTCTTACCCACTGTTGTGGCTTCTGGGGGTTGGGGAGACCCAGGTCCACCCACTCCTCTGGGTCCCGGCTCAGGGACCCTGTAAGTAGCAGTTATCTGCTGACTCTCAAAGAGGTTGGTTGCTGTCACATTCCCTGGGCCACTTCCCTGGGAAGCTGCTCTGTCCAGCCCTTTCTCTTGGGCCTTGTGGTCAAATCCTCCTTGTCCAGGGTTCTGCAAAGTGTTGCCGTTGGCTTACTGACTAGTCTTCAGCTGCTGGGCCTGGTTCTGACCAGGTCTGAAGTCCAGCTCCCACTCAGAACTGTCCAGAGTGCTGCTGTCCTCCCATTCAGACCTTAGGGTCAAGATTCAGCAAGGAACTGACAGGACCCAGCCCAGCAGCTTCTTTTATATTGGCCTGCTGCGCCCTGATTGGCTGCAGCAGAGGCTGCCACTCTATTCTGCTTGGAGGACCTCTCTTCTGCTCCTGTCACTGGCCAGGGTGCAGAAAGGTCCCCAGCCAGGATGTTGGGGCCTAGTCCACCCCATCACAGTATGAAATGGGATTTAAATTTAACAGGGCTTTGGGGGAGGGGGAAGCAGGGAGATGATCACCTAGCTACAGAGCAGTGGAGTTCAAACCTCTGAGCAGAGAGGCTAATTGGGAATTGTGGGCCACTTCCCGAAGGCAAGAATCAGTGACAAAGCTCCTCCAGATTTCTACACTGTGTTTGTGTCAACAATACAAGGAAGGGCAAAGAAAAAGTCCCTCGTGGCTCTGGAAGTTTTTTGTCTATGAAAATGAGCATTTTTCCTGGCCAAAGTTCTGTGGCAGTTTGAGCGCTAATGTAGTTTTGTCTTTTTCTCAACAAAACTTGCAAGTATAGACACAGTCTCAGTCCCCTGTGTTATCTCTTCACCACCAGCACCCCCTGCAGGAGATTCCTGCTTTACAGGTTCATTTAAGTACTGCGAGATCCTTCATTTAATCACCAGCGTTTTCTTATCTTCTCTCTTTGAAAATAAAGCTCCAACATCCTGTTCCAGAAACATAAGCTGGGAGAAGCACCGCACTAATGCTGTGCCATCAAGAGCTCTGCCTGGGTGTACACCTGTATACCGCTGGGGGAGGGGGAGAGGAGGAGAAGCAGTCCACTGCTGCCCTACCTAATTGGCACCCTTGCTTCACAGAGTGGAAAGCACCTCTGATAAGCTGGCATAAAAACCGAGCTCTTAGACTGGTGTGCAAACTGTTCCCATTACAGTAGCATAAAGGAGGTAGCAGTAGTGAAGTCCCCATTACACAGGGAAATATCTGAGAACTGGGCTATGCCTGCCACCAGGTTGGGGGCCAAGGAGACTCCTCCATGGCTACAGACCTGGCTATTTCCAGCAATGCTCCATCTCTGGGCCATTGTTTTACTTTTCCCACCAGGTTTCTTTTAAAAGTCTCTTTTGATCATATTGTTCATTCTGGCACACACAGATACAATATGGGTGCATCTACACAGCACCCTAAACTTGAAATAAGATACACAAATTGTGCTATGCAAATTGTGTATCTTATTTTGATTCTATTTCAAATTAGCTTATTTTGAAATTTGGCACATCTATACAGCACCAAATTTTGAAATAACACCCTATTTTGAGATATCGGGGAACAAGGGTTACATGGATGCTGAAATAGCATGCCCATTATTTCAAAAAATATTTCAAAATAACGAGCAGCTTACTAAGACGTGGGGTAGCTATTTTAGGAATCCCAAAATAGCCACTCAGTGTAGACATACCCTTAGGGATATACAAGAGTCATAAAAATACATTTTTGGCCCATCCATTCCCTCAGGATATTTTCTTTTAAAAAGAGATTCCCAACTGGAGGCAGAAACCCAAAGATCTCCATAAATGTTTTTTCCCCATTGGTACACATAATTTTCCTGCTGTAGAAAGCTCCAAAGCTATTAGGTAAAGACACTACTCCTCACTGGTTAGTTCACTGAAAGGAAAACATTATTTTCAAAAGTGTTTCACTAAGCTTGCATCAATAATGAAAATCTTATTTGTTATTTGTCTATGGATACCTGGTTAAATACAAATATGTCTTGCCGGAACATTTGAAAGCTCTTGTAAACAAACAAGCAGTTGCACTGATAAATATTAAGAAAAATTCCAATCATACCACTTTAAACAAGCAGAAAATGTGCACACACTATAGTTACTTGATATGTAACATTAATAAATCCATTATTTGTTTTGTTTCCTACTCATCTCCATCCATTATTTTAGCATATTTTCTCTAATTGTGTTTTATAGTAATAAATAATGCTTCTTGATTTAAACTACATTTTTTCTTTAGTTGTGAATACATTCTAAACAAAGGCAAAGATTAATTAGATTAACTGAAGAGGTGTTTAAATGACAAACACAGGATAGGACCATCCTTTCTAGAAGCATAAGCATAACATGTAATATCAATTTTTTGGTATAAAACAACATGTGTATTATCAAAGTGGTTATACCATTTTACAGTGCATCGCAAAGTAAAGTAGCACAGCCCTTGTTCTGCAGTTAAGTACAGAGAGGTATGCAGCTTTATACTACCTTATATGCAGTGGCATATAGATCTGATTTATAGCATAAACATCTGCAAAATTTATCTTATAAAACAGAACCTCATACAAGTTGTAATAGATATAGTAAACATCTCATGGAACATTTGGAAGGACAGAGATTATATTCACACTTCATATTCACTGCTTATTCATTATGTATGTCCAGAAAAAAAACATATATTTAATTAAAAGGAAAGTTGAAAGAGTAGGAGGAACAAAAATGTTCTCAACTTCAATGACATTATTGGAAAATAATTATTTCAGAAAAGCTTATCTGTCGAAAAGCTGGCAAATTCCAGGATCTTGATCGCTGTAAGCAATTTTATATCTGTTTTATACAGATTAAATTTAACAAAGAAAAATTAATTTCAGTCTCGTAATAAGTCTCATTTTATTAGCAAAATGAAGTCCCTGATGCAACAGAGACTTATGCATAAGAAACTGCTCCCAAAAGAATTTTGTTAGCTGAAATTTAACAGCTGATTAGAAAAAAATCCACCTCAATCTTTGAGCTTCCTCTATTACTTCTTTCTGAACATAAATACTAGCAGATATAGAGAGTAGCTATTTCATTTTCAACTTCTGTTTGAGTTAGGAAGTCACAGTTGTTTAGACTCATTACACATTCAGATTATATTTAGAATGCCCTTATAAGGAACACACCTTAGAGCAGCAGAGAGATTTTGATTTTATTGCCATGAATTTAGCATTTTTTGTCACTTTACATGTACCCTATCCTTTCTCTTCCTGTAGTCAAAGGCACATCAGAATGTATTGAATATCCCATGGGATGTGATAAGTACAGTCAACATCAAGCTTTAAACTGATTTTGTTATTGTTAAAAGAACCTTCATGAACCTGGTCCTCCCCCTCACAAGTACCACTTTGTAGTATATTAGGGCTGTACTTCATGGATGGCATGCTTACCTGATCTATAACTGAGCTAACAAATACTAGAATTTGCTGAAGTCAGCCCACTGAAATTTGCACAACCAACATGCAGCGTTAGGGCTTTATAGCCAGACATAACGTCGACAGAACTCAGCAGTTTTGTTAATGGCTGTAAACCTCATTCTACAAGGAATAATGCCTTTTGTCGACAGAGTTCTGTCGATAGAAGGCGTTATTGCATCTACACTGTCCTTTGCGTCTACACTATCATGTTGACAAAGAGGCTTGCTTTGTTGACAGAACTGGATGTAGTCTAGATGATCTTTGTCGACAGACAAACTTCTGTTGACAAAAGCCTGTAGTCTAGACCTACCCCTGATGTTGCTGACATTAAAGGAGATCCTAAAGGAGATCCCACTGGTGATGTTGAATCCACCCCTATCCACCTCTCTGCTACAATCCCTTACTCCTAAAGGAATTTAAACTTGGTAATGCCTCTACCTGGTTGGCCCTTATACACACTTGTGACAGGGAAGGTCAGAAGGCCTGTTAAAAGGGAAAAGGGGCAGCTGAGACAGGGCAGCTGCAAATTAATTAAGAGCCAGGTGAGCTGAATCAGGCTGCCACAGGGCCTCTTAAAAAGCCTTCCCTAGGACAGAGAGGGGGAGAGAGAGTGAGAAGGAGCATGGAGAGGAGTAAACACTCCAGTGATAAGGAGACTCAGAGCACCCTCAAAGGGTGGGATAGTGGACGGAACAGGGGTTAGGGTCCCAGAAGGGAGGCTGACCCTGCCACACACTATATTGCTTGGCTTGGGAACCTGCAGGAACAAACCTAATAGTAATAATCTGTGTTGTGATTAACTGAAAAATACCAACTATAAATAATATCTATCCAGTATATTTAAATTAGAGTTAACATACCTTTAACAGTCTAAAGAAATGGGGTATAACAGATTACAATTAAATGTCACTACAGGTTGGACCTCTCTGGTCCAGCACCCTCGGGACCTAATTGGTCCCAAATGAGGGAATTTCCCAAGCTAGGGGAGGTCCCCTCCCCACTGCTGGCCCCAGCCAGCTCCTCTGCCATGCTGCTGTAGTCCTGTGAGCCTAGACAGCTGCATTTCCTGCTCTCCTGCCATGCTGCTATGGCCCAGGAAGCCTGGGCTGCCATAGCCCTGGCCCTTGCCCCAGCACCATTACAAGTACTCTACTGCTAGGGCTCGGGCCCTGGTCCCAGCCCCACAGGGCTCTCAGCTTCTGGCCCTTCTGTCACTGGGCTCCCAGCCAGGATTCCCTGGTCCAGGATCATCCATGGTCCTCATGGACCATGGATGGTGCCAGACCAGAGAGTCAGGGTTCTGGGAGGTCTGGCCTATACTTATTTAAATCCATAGGTGAGACTTAAATAAAATCAATTAACATATATATGATACAGTAGTTAGTGAAACTATCTAACTGGCAGCTGTACTGCCACTATTTACCCCATTGCAGACTCCCTGACGCTTGCATGGGCACACCTGAAGATCTTCATCTGGAGACAGCACGGTGCAGACTCTGTATATCAGTCTGGCCTAGGCAAAAATCTGCACAACTTCTAAAGACTGGAGCTGGCCCCACCAAATGTCAACAGTTCAATGAGAAAATCACGCTGCCTCTCCTCAGACTCAGTTTCTCTGCTGTGCTCCTTTCCTTGCAAGTACTTTCTCAAACAAAGGTGGAGGTTACTAACAGCTCCTAACTGAAGGCCACCCCAGTCAGCTCTAGGCACAGCAAGAGTCTCTCCCCTGGTTCCAGGAAAGCCACCAACAGCCTCTGAAGCTCCCTGATCATTCAAAACTGTAGCAGCTTCTAGCTTCCTAGGGGCAGCTGCTGGTATAGACCAAGCTCCACACCAACAGTCTGGCTTCTTTCCCAAAATGGAGCCTAACATCTGCTTTTTTTCTGCATTCCCTGGAAGACAGAGGTCCTATGCTGTCAGTGCTTTTCCCCATTCTGGCACTCAGAGTGCAGAAGGTGAGGACCCTCAAGAGAGTTAAAAACCTTGCCTCTATAGGCACTGGTTACAAAAACTTCTCCCCAGAATTACAATACACAGATTTTGGGGAACTGCTGCCACCATCAAGTGTTTTTTTATCCCTAAAAACTGGGGGTGAACACTTGAAACCACCCCCAGGGATACCTCAAGCTCTTTTGCCCAAAAGAACTTGAAAAAAGAAGAGAAAACAAGCTGCAGTTCTAGTAGATGACCCCTCAGTTTGAAGCATGCAGATACACACAGATCTTCCATGACACAAGAATCAAATCATCACCTTAAAAAAGTTATTTTTATTAGAAAACAAAAAATAAACTTGATAAAACATACTTGGTTGCTAGATGTTACAGAGCAACTAAAGAAAACAAATTAAGACACAGAGAAAAGTCTTCTGGGCACAATGAAAGGTAATAAATGGGGAGAGTAGACATAGATTCACACAGAGCAGTTCATACCAAACCACAAAATAAAGAGAAAATACCCTGAACACGGCTAGACTCATTTTTTCCCCTTTTACTTACTTCCAATTTCCTCTTTGTTCAGTCCACTCCTATGCTCTGAGTTCCTTGCAGGCATGGTAGTCCTGCCTGAGTTTAAATCATTCTGTGTCTCTCAAGACCTGTTTTTTGTTTGTTTGTTTTCTATACAAAGAAAGCAGGCAAGGAATCTGTATCCAATTCGAATTTCAACATTTTATCTTGATTGGTTCTCCCAGCCCCCTGGCCAACATCTTTGCTAGCTACCTGAGTTTAACCCTTAGTCACCAGGTGCTGGTCAGCACTCCTGCTTTCTATTACACATGCATTCATCCCCAAGGCATCATGGGAGTTGTAGTTTCTGAAGCTAGATTGCAGCACACAGGATCTTCCCAAAGGGAACAGTTCAAAAGGTCAGAGGCCTCTCTTGCAAATGGGGCCCATATATGTATTTTGGGAAGCACCTTGGAATCAACTCCAGAGAAATATAAAATTGTGATTTAGTCCCATGTTTGTGAAAGGAACATAATGGCACAGAAAGAAAATGAAAATGTGGTTTCAAAGGACTACACCAAATACTGTGTAACCAGTGCTAGTGGACTTCAGAGCCCTTACTTACTAAATATTAAATTCTTCCTTTTTACTCAATATGTGACAGTTCCACTGATGTCAAAGAGAAGTTCGGGGTCTATTTTGAGGCTGATGTAGCTGGTGGGGGAAAGGAGGAGGAAAGGGATTGCTTTTGTTGTTGTTTTTTCCTTTTAGCAACCATGAAGATTATGCTATGGGTCTCAGTGATTAAATCTAATTTTTGTTCACCGATCATTTCAAAAAGAAATGTTTACACACATACATTTTTCTAGTGTTACGTACATAAACAATTATGCTAAAGCCATAGGAATCAAAGGTGATACATTCTCATTCCATTGAATAGAAATGAATGTTAAGCCTGACCAAGTAGGGGTAGGTACTACATTCCACTTACATACAAACTTCTGATTTCAGTGGAAGCTTTTGAGTGATGTTTTTACATAACTAACTTTTGAAAAACAACACAACTGAATGTACAGATTGGACTCCAAATGCTGGGACGCCCTCGTCCGGCAACATCTGTGGTCTGGCAGGACCATGGAAGTTCTTGGTCCAAGGAGTCCTGACTAGGAGCCCCAATGGCAAAGGGGCTGGCAGCTTGGAGCTGCTGGGACTGGGATCAGGGCCAGAGCCCTGATAGCACAGTCAGGGCTGCAGCAGCCCCAGTAGCGGGGCCAGAGATGCTGCAACACTGATAGCAGAGATGGGATGTGGACTTGGCAGCTGCGGCAGCCCTGACACAGCAGTCTGGGCTGCTGGGGATGCAGCTTCATAGCAGCCTGGCATGTGGGATGGTTAGGGCTGGCAGTGGGGAGAGGAGGCGGGCTAGGGGGCTGGTGGCAGCAGACTTCCTCTGATCCGGAAATTCCCTCGTTCGGGACTGGTCAGGTCTCTCGGGTGCCAGACCAAACAGGTTCAACCTGCACAACTGAATAGGAAAGTTACCATACGGGGACGTAACCCACATACCTTCTGTACTGCATAGTGGCGTCAAGACCGCTTATAGAGGCTTTGGGCTCTGTACATGGCTTTTGGCTCATGCACTAAACCAGGGGTGGGCAATAATTTTTGAAGGGGGAGGCCACTTCACAAATTTCAGAAGTGTCTGAGGCCAACCTGGAAGGGGCGGGGCCTTGAGTGGAAGGGGAAGTCCATGTGCTATAAAAAGACACCAATATGTTTTTACACAACAAAGGAATTAAATTTTAATAATAATTAACTGCATGCAACACTATCCAAAGATTATCATAGAAGGCAACACCTGTAACATTTATAATAACAACAACACTAACACTAAACTTTTAATTACATCAGTAGTGGGCAGTATTCTACCCGTG
Source organism: Apalone spinifera (assembly GCA_030068395.1). Lineage (NCBI taxonomy): Eukaryota > Metazoa > Chordata > Testudines > Trionychidae > Apalone > Apalone spinifera. The sequence continues at coordinate 22,048,021 of JANRFK010003679.1, read as the reverse complement.
AAGTGGACATGGTTCACTAGGGTTAGTCCCTGCAGGCTACCAATGCTTTATTTACATGCACCTTCACTGGTACAGCCTCCCATTCACCGTGGAGCACCATCTCCAGCCAATGGGCACTGCATGAATTGGGACACCACCTCCTACAACTCACATGGGCTGGGAATGCTGATCCGCAGCCAAGAGGAGCTATAAATGGTCATATCTGCAGAGGCACAGGTTAATAAGCACTGGCAGAAGCCACATCTAACTTATTGCTCACCTGAGTTTAATGCAACTTATGTGCATTACATTTAAGCGTAAAAGAAAAAATGTAACTCAGTGTGAAGAAGAAAGTGTATGTTGGGCATTAACAAGGGACGTGAAGTCAGGTGTCATTTCTGATGTTGCAATGCGGAGCACTATGGCAAGGTGCTCATCAGTGACAGAAGATCTTTTCTTTCATTTATTGAATGTCATCACAGAAAATGTCTGCTCACAGAGGTAAGTTGAGTCGAACAATACAAGCATCTTTTGGGCATGAGCTTTGATCTTCAGAAAGCTTTGTTCATTGAGAGATGCATAAAATTCCAAAAGTGACATTGATGTAAATTGCTCCGCAAGCAAGGCATCACTCTGCAAGTCAGTAAGCTCAATTTGGAAGTAACTGGGGGTATGTCTACACTTCCAGCCTAATTCAAACTAGGGCTGCAAATGTAGGCATTCGGAATTGCAAATCAAG
>JANRFK010003679.1:22012277-22032662 GCA_030068395.1 Apalone spinifera | reverse complement strand
GCCTAATCTGCATCCCTCTGCCGACAGAGGGATGCAGTCTAGACATACCCATACAGTCCCAACTGACACAGCAACTGAAATAACTGAAATCATCTGAAAGAGAAGAAAAACACAACCATGAACAAAGCCTAGGAACAACCACTAATGAGAAAACAGGAATCACAGTAATTGATGCCTCATGTCAGAGCCCTACAAATAATATTGTTGCCCTGCAGCATGAACATAGGTCATTTTGATTATCCTACTCACTTCTGATGATAACTTTGTCAGTGCTGAGGGCATATACTTTAATCATTATTTTTGTTTAGAGTTGTTTAAGGAGATGCAAAAGGAAAAAAAGACTGCTTGCAGAAACAGCTTCATTGTGTTAGTTTTCTGGCTTAGAGTTTCTGGCATAAGTTAAATATTCCAGCTGAACTAGTTAAGCATTAATTAATGCAAAAGTACTCATCCATAACAGACCGCTATATCAGTACAATATAAGACCCTTTCTTGAATTTCTTAAGTATCTGAGTTTCCTGACATTAAATATTTAAATGGTTTTGGTAGTTTGTCCCATGACATTCCTAAGATGTTCCACAGAATTTCCTCCAATGATGTTATCCCTCGTGCACGTCACTATCACCATTTGGCTGACTCCTCGGATAGGTGCACTTCTGTCGATGGACTGTCTGCAAAACCAGCTAAGCATATTTTCCTACCTGCATGAAGGACTGGCAGAACTCAGGCACTGTGGAATATCATGAATTAAGCCTCCAACTGTTCCCCTAATTTGTGTTCTTCCCCTGTCACCATGGGGCCTAGTCTTTCCCTTTGCTTCATCAGCGAAGAGTGAAACTAAATGGCCATTAAGTTTAACACGCTGAACTTTACTAAACCCGTGGACTGCTTTGTGCTTGTGGCTGAGTGGCTTTCAGGCTAATTCCACTTATTCCATTGAGGTCGTATCAATAAACAGCCCCTGAAGGGAACATGGGTCCTCTGACTCCAGTTACTGATCATGATATGCTATTTCCCCATAGCTTTCCACACCTGGCTTTTGTTCTCTATAGAGGTGAGGAAATGAATGGAGCTGGCTAGAGAAAGAACCCTGAATGGCATAACTGGGGAAAAAATGATGTTTCACAAGTGGTGTCTCATTTCAGGGTCATTGTCCTTAATGTCCCTTGTCTAAGTTATTAAACCTTCTGCTTAAAATGCAGTTTAAATTATTGCAGTGTCTTAATCCAACCTAAAAATTAGCTGCAGTGACAAGGCTGCAAAACTACAGAATACCACAGAGTGCCACACAGGAACATCTCTTCAAGATTATTCATGCAAGTAATCACAGTCACATTATAAACAATCAGTCAATAGCACAATCTAATATGCAAATTCCAGACTACTTTGGACTTTACTGTATACCCACTGAAATGAATGGGATCTTACCTATTAGCTACAATGGGAGAAAGACTGAGACCTTAGTCTTTAAAAATCAGTCATTTATGTTAATTATTGAAATTCAGAATAGTAGAAAAAATCCACAACATTAAATACCAAAATTAGGTGTTTTATAAGAGAGTAAAATGAAGACCCTGCTTCTGCCTAGGAAAGTGCCTTTTAAATGTGAGAGGAGAGAGGGTGAGGAAGGAAGGATTGCTGATTAGTCTTTTGCTCTTGAAAAGTAAAATGCTCATTTTTAATTAACATTTACACTGATCTTCAGCATGGCATATAAAGGAACCTGGTTAAAATCAATTCAAAAGTTTAAGTTTTCAAAAAGACTTTTATTCAGTATAGATTCGCAAAGGCAGACAGCAGGAAGAAGGAGGAACAAATACCCAACAAGTGCTTTTTTACCTCTGTCATTTCTTAATTCTTCACCATGCCAAAAGGTCAGTCTGTAGACAGAAAATTAGATAATAATTAAACATGGGTTCAAACTGATTTTAGTAACACTGTCCTTAGGCAACGTATATATGCTTTGGGTGAATGGATGAATTTGCTTAGTTAAAATAAGATTTGCTCATTCTTCAAAATGATTGAGCAAAAATTATGCCTGAGGTTCACTGAGGTGTGGGTTGTTCTCCTGTACCACTGTTGGCAGGATTTCATCATCTTCTCTCTGGGGCTTTACAGGTCACATAGCTTCCGCGTAGGGATGCTGGTTGTCCACAGTTGCATTCTGCTTGATTTGCTGGGCTTTGCTGATGTCTTACCTCAGAACCAACTCACAAGAGGCCATTTTGCAAAATAGATGCACACCACTCCCTATTGGGAGTTTTTTCATTTTTGTTTTACTGATTTAAAAATCTTAGTTGAGGCTGCACTTTCTCTTCCATAGCCACCACTGTCTTTCTCTTTCTGTTCAATTCACTCAAGCACAATTCACTGCAAATGGTGTGTAGTTTTAGGAGGGAGGAATTAGGTTAATTAAAAACACATAGTATAGCTAACTGTTTTATGGCACTTCAGTTCCCCATGAGAATGAGGAATGGCCCCTGCCAAAAATCTTCAGTATTGAGTTTAAGTGGGTTCTTTTAAATATCAATACTTTCCCATAAGGAGAGAGAAAAATTTTCATTCATGACTTATTGAGCAAGATTGAATAAGCTCTTATTTTGATGCATCAGTGCAAAGAGGGAGTGCTCGAAAGCAGTGTGCGTATTTGTCTACTTGATAAGTTGAAGAGCCAGCATGTGATTCTTTTTGTCATGCACCTTCAACCACCTTGCCTTGCCTCTGCCCATTAATCAACCTATCTAGGAAATATTCTAGCATTGCTATTGTCCCTGAGAGCCCTCAGGCTTTTGTGACTAAGAAGGGATCATCCCTGCTGCTCTGAACTAGCACACATTTCATAGTGCTAAAAAGCCACCACATGATACACTTTAAAGATTTTCTTTTTTCAGAGCACAGAGAAAAATCATTTTATGTCATGACAATACAGGGTACAGTATGTTTTCTGAGCACTCAATTAAGACAATCTGCATAATTCACCTATGGGCTTCATCACCAGTAACTAATACACCCACCACAAAGTCATACCAATACAACCTTTATACAACACCATCCTCTCTATATACATATGTCATACTATGCAAATGCATATGTAAAATACATGCCAGCTCTTTTCATTTTAATCATAGTTTCTTATGTCATTCCCATTTTTAAATGATAAGATGACATGTTAATATACAACGTAAACTCCAAATCTACAGAAAGATACACAACTTTAGTGTCAAGGTGGCATCATTCTATTCTGTAACATAATAGAAATAGACCACAAACCACCTCCCTATCCTAGCTGCAAAACAGCCGCATACAACTGGTTCTATCCTTGCCCCTCCAAATACCATATATCAGCCCCTTTCTGTAAACCAGATTATAGTGTGCTACCTCCAAAATCATAGCCATGCTATGCATGGAATGCACACCAGTGATGTGGCTTCCTATTATCAGATACCACACCTGCTCCCTTCAGTGGGAAAGGAGTCTCTGCAGCAGCAAAGAAATGGGGGCAGTCTTGACCCAGAAAAGTATTCAGTGCAATCATTGCTAGACAAAAAGAAATAATCAGTTCTGTTTTTCAAGAGAACAAATTCAACTAACAGAAAGAGAGGAGAGGAGAAAGTTAAACTACAAATGTCCAAGTTAGTTTTGTTACGATAAAACTGATCATTTCATTATATGTTTTAGAAGATTTGGTTTATTTGTTTGTTATTTTGAATGGATTTGGCATCCTTGATTCTAATGTAGTCCTAGTAATGTAGTCCTAGTCCTTTGGGAGTTTATATGCTAAAATAATGGTTTGGGCAAACAGTTATTTTGTTTTTGAATTTTCCTTTATAGAAATGAGTGTTCAGAAGTCAGGATGGAATCCTAAAAGTTTGCAGGTATTATCCCTGACCTCATTTAGCTTGGTCCTTGATTTTTCCAGTATGTATTTGTCTGTGTCCTTGATAAAAACTCATTGAGCCAGCACATTGGACTGGTTGTTTTGCCTCCTGTCTTCTTAAATGTACTTGGAAGTTACCAGTAAGTGGTTTAGTTCTTTAGATCAAGATGGCTGAAATTGCCAGTATTTGGCACGCCTTATAGTTTGATTTTTTTTGTGAATACGCCTGTTGTCAGGGAAATATATAATTCTTCTGTGCCCATTAAAGGTTACACTATGTATGGGATGTTTTGGTTCTATATGACACCAAGTCAAGTTCAACTGAGTCTCCCTCTCAGTGGAGTCAGGGACAGTAACAAGGTGACTCAGTCCAGGGTACCAAAAGAACCATCATCAGGTTTGACAGACTTTGTTTATGTCTGCTGGTCCTGTCTCTATGGCCATGTCTACACTATGTGGAAGATTGATGCTGTTGCGGTTGACCTTCCAGGGTTTGATTGAGCAGGTCTAGTGAAGACCCGCTAAATCAAACACACAAGGGACCTCTATCAGCACCAGTACTCATACTCATGAGGAGTAAGGGAAGCTGATGTGAGCCTTTGCTCCCATTGGCCTCCCGCTGCGTGGTCAGTGTGAAAACTCAGTTTAAGATATGTCAACTCCAGCTATGTAATTAACATAGCTGGAGTTGAGTATCTTAATTGGACCTTTTGTTGTAGTGCAGACCAGAACTTAGTCAATCTAAATTTATTTCTGCCATATCATCTATGGCAAGTATAGCACCTCCACTGCCCCAAAGTAAGAGGTTGACATGATACACACTTTGTATGCTGTCCATATTTGGACTCATTCTCCAAATTCCAATCCCGCATTTTGAGGATATAGCACTTAACTGAAGCTCTAGTGATGCTGCAGAGCAAAGTGCTTTGGTGCAAACTGAAATGTGAACAAGCAAAATGCAAAGTGTTAACATGATATTTATGTTGGTAAGCCAGTATTAAAGTAGGCTGGACCTTTCTTATAGCATTGTGCCTCTGGGTTTAAAAAAAAAATCACTAATATGGCTGTCATCATTACTAGATTCAGAATGAAGTGCCAAATGCAATAACATTATAAATAGAAATGTCCTCAAGCCACAAAGCTTGAATCCAAGTGTCTTCTAAAGTTTAGGATTGTTCAACTCTGAAATTGTAGTTTGGATACATAATTTCTTGTATCTCCCTTGTCATAATCAGCAGATTATGGAATTTGGAAAGTTAATTTCTTGTTTGAAAAGAAATAAGCGATATGGGGTCTGAGTATTGTCTTAATGTAATGTGTTAATGGATACTATCTATACCAATCCTATATCCAAAGTAGTCACAAATGGCATACAAGCAATGCTCTTTTCTGGGAATCTCAGACAAAACACTAATGTCCAGTTCCCACTGAGCAATTCTGCTTCAAGAATTCTCTGTAATTTGTGGGATTATAAGAGACAGCAACAAGTGCTTGCAACAACTTCCTGCCACTTGCAACAACTTCCTAATGAAAACAAACAAAGTTTAAACAACCACCACAGTGATTCCTCAAACATTTAATGGTTGCATGCCAACCAAGACAACTTGTGTAACTGTGTCACATGATGAAATCTGGTGACTCTGACTATAGAATCATCATTCTATACTACATTTGATGATGTCTATTCCTGCTTTCCTAATGTGGGAGCCAGATCCATGGCTGGGGCAGCTGCTGTTGGCGGCCCAGCCACTCCTGGGCTTCGTCTACCCTGCAGGGTTTTTGTGCAAGAAGCCTTTTGTGGAAGAGATCTTCCACAAAAACTTCTTGTGCAAAAGTGCATCCAGACCTCAAAGCGCATTGCAAAAGCAATGTGCTTTTGCACAAGAGAGTGTCCACACTGCATCGGTGCTCTTGCGCAAGAAAGCTCTGATGGCCATTCAGAAGTGTTTTCTAAACAAAGGAATATTTTCAGACTCATCCAAAAAAGTGCCTCGTCTTTTCACAAATCTCTTTTCTAGTTCATTTTTAGAGATCAGCATCTTAAATTACGTATAACTGAACAAAATTGAAATAAGAAGTTACTTTGCCTAAAGGTTTAAACAAAACAAGACACTCCAATTTCAACCTTAAACTCTAGTCAAGAAATCATTGCAACTTTCAATCCTCATCTTCAGCATTCTACAAAAAAAAATTCATCTTTCTTTTACAAATTGATTTTAAGAGCTGGCAAATTATAAAAGTTTATTTCTATAAATAAATTGTGCCATCATTTTTAATTGTCCCAAGTCAAGTGATCCACAGGCCCTTTTATAATTATGTAGATGTAGGGGGGCTAAAAGCTACAATGCAGAGTCAAGGCACGGCAGGTGTGCAGTTTAATGTGTTGCTAATTGAGTAGTGGGTGAGCATAAAAAGGAAGCACACAGGGTGATTATAGGGTTTTTAGTGAATGGAACAGTGCAAGTGCTGAACTCTATAATCAAGAATAAAGAAAAACAAGTTCACCTCTAATTTTCTGTGCTACAGTCTTTGTTACGCTCATGCTCAGAATGTAAGATTAGAATTTGTGCTCATGAAATATCCTACACCACAGATTTAACTGACAGATTCATATTTCCATCAGGCTTCTCTGGGGTACAATTTGCCAGCAAAAAAACCCCAGATTTGAGAAGTTAGATGAACCTCATATTTCACATTTCTAAACTCTAGTTTCATGTTCCATCAGATGTTTGAAAAGATATAGATGAGAAATAATGAGATACAAATAGAGTCTAGTATCTTTCTAAGGAATTCTAATTAGTCTAGGCTTTGTCTTAAATATCATTCTTCACATTTCAATTTTAAGTGAAATGTATATTGCTCATATTAAGGATGGGTTGCTAACTACATAGCTGATTAGAGTTCTTCCAGCAACTTCATTTCAGTTTTAAAAAATAAAGTGATAAACATTAGTACCATAACCCTTGTATATAATATAATTAGAAAAATCTCCACATTTTATCTTCTGGGCTAAGACCTTACTTGAAATCCTCTGAATTTTACAAGTGCCCTCAGAATTAAAAATTAACCCAAAACAATTTACATCAGCTTTTAGGCCCTTAATAAAATATATATTCACAAACATGCTTTCAGCTGCAGCCACCATAAACTACATTTAATAAGTTCACGCTGACAGGAGCAGCAAGTTATATGGGCCCATGGTGTCTGGGCTGCAGGAACATTCTGGGCCTAGGAACCCAGCTCCAGCCACCCCCAAGTGATTTAAAAAGGCTTTCAGGGGCTCTGCCACCACCAACAGTGGCTCAGCAGGGCTAAAGCAAATTCCTGTCCACCTACTCTGTGCCACTTTTGAATCTGAAAACAGCTGCCAGCATATCCCTGTGGCCGCTGTAGAGGAGGTGAGGAGAGGTGTCTCCACTGCCTCCACTCCAAGCACCTCCATGGGCAATGGGAGCTGCAGGGACAGTTCCTTCAGGCAGCAGTATGTAGAGATCTCTCCCTCCCACCCAGGAGCTGCTGCCAGAGTGGGGTTTGGGTCACTTACAAGAACTGTCCCCCACTTATAAGCACCACAACCCTCACCCTGTCCTGCACCCTTCACTCCTTACTCTCCATCAGGCCCCAAACTTCCTCCCATAGCTGTGTCCTATTGCTGTTACTCCTCCATTGTCATATATGACGGTACTAAATAGATGGCTTAGTACTCATCTTATTGCATTCAAGTAAACTAGACTGCTTATCTGCCTCCAAATGTACATGTTTGTATAGAGAAATTTGCTTTAGGTATCTGAGAATACCATGATACCATAACCATATTCGAGTTAGATAAGAATCGACAAGTACAGACTGTAAAAAAACGAGTAGTATTGTAGCACTTTAGAGACTAACAAATATATCTATACACAGTATCATGAGCTTTTGTGGGCTCTGAGGAAGTGGGTTTTATCCATGAAAAACCCATGATATATATATATATCTTGAAATAACAGGTGCGCTCAAAAATTTTGGGATATCGGAGGTATCCCGAAATAGCACTACAGTGTAGACATAGCCTAAGGTACTACAGTATTACTCATTTTTTTTAAAGTTACAGACTACTTCTACTTTAATGCACGTCTTAGTTTTACCCTAAGTGCCATGCATCTCTCCAGAACTATATACACATTTTAATAACAATAATTCTTATGAGCCATGGCACTAAAGAGAAAAGTGATCTCATATCTAAAAAATCATAGGAATTAGAACTCCTCAAAGGAGCCATGCTTTCATCTTCTAAACTAGGATTATGTTTAGTCACTGCAGATCAATGGAAGCTCATGAAATATCTGTGGAGGAAACTCAGTTACGAAAACTCATGATTTGATTAATAGGACTATGGAAGTCTTCCTACTTTACATTGTACCTGCATATTCTTCCCAAAACCAATTTATAAACTTATGTCTGTTCTACTGATTAAGGAGGCTGCACATCACCCAAAGTCATACATTCATGTAAGAATTATGTACATACACAAGAATCATCAAAATAATCAACACCCTGTATGCCATATATTCCCTATGTATTCCATTAAGAAGAATGTTCAATTGGGCTATTCAAAATCTACACTAAAGCTGTGTAAGATATGGTAGCTAGCATTGGGTGAAATTTTTTATTAAAACCCTGATGATGACACAAGCACTCTGCAAATTTGTGTCAATTTCACTCAATCTTTTCAGCGAAAATACTTTAAAAAATGTCCAAAACAATCAAAAGGTTTTGTCTCCATTTTTCTATTTGTGAAATGACTGTTTTGAGATTCTTTAATTTTCTTTTTAAAAAGTTTTAAAAGATTCCAAATTAAAATGAAACACTTCCTTCAATCCAAAACTTTTATTTCATTATTTATTTTACTTTTTGGTTCACCAAAAACATCAAAAGTTTTCCCAATTTTTTTCAGAAATGCCAGTGAACCAAAAAGCCCATTATCTTCCCACCAATCTATTGCTCTTGCAAATGGGGGGGCTTTCTTTTTTAAAAAATTACATGTAATACTTAACATGGTAAAAAAAGTATACAATTCTTAGAATGCCAAATTGTTTCTAGACTAAACTGGCTACCCATATTTGTCTTGGTCAGATCCTGGAGAATTCTGCCAGACCACTGCTCTTCCTTCTCATATGCTCTCCTAACATGGAGACCAGTAGATCCTAAACCTCTCTCTTCTCATTGCCAGTATACATGCAGAAGCCAAAGAGGGAAGATGAGACTATATGGCTTTCAAATCCTTCTAATATGTTCTTTCTTCAGTCCCAAAAATGCACCTCTATTTAAGCACCTCTCCTTTTACTAAGTGAAAATATAATGAAAGAAAAGCAAGTAGCCCAGGTACATCCAGAAAAAGACAATTCCTCAATCTGCCGTTTGGCAAGAAAAATTCATGTAGGTACATTTCACTGATGGCACTAAGCTGTCCTGGCCAAAGAGTTTGTGGGGCCCATCGCAGCACGCTGTGGTTGGCTGAGCCACATGGCCATGCGGCTCCCAGTCAGGGCAATGAGTGAATGGCTGGGTGGGTAGGCAGGAACGAAGCTGGGCAGCACAGGGCCCTGAATGTGCGGGGCCCAAGGCAACCGCCTCTCCCACCTTGCCCAAAGGCCAGGCCTGGCACTAATCATCTTATAGAGCCCCTTCTGAGTGCTTTAACTTCAAAACTCAGGCCTAATCAGCCATCATTCAAGGTACCTTGTAAATTATCAGAAGACCAAATTACAACTCTCCTTCCCAAATTTTTATGTTATGGAAATGCTGCTTCTTTTTCTCCTGAAAACCTGATAGGCATTAACTGCCATCTTGCTGTACTATAGAATCAGGTTAAAAACAAAAGTGTTACACCACTAATTATTAAAATCAAAGTTCTCCTTGTTCTGGATAGCAGAGGAGACATGCTCTGTAATTTCTGTGCAATGCCGCTAAAACAAAATTAATATCACATCCATCTTCCGCTAGATTAAGCACATTCAATTTGTTGTTTACAGCTACTAGCTTCTCTCAACCTTTAAAATAATGAATATTGATTTGAAATGCAGGTACACTTGTGTGAAAGGATTACGTTGGATGGGAAATTGTAATAACATTTTAGAACATCAAAAGACATATCCATTTCCCACTTTTGCAGTTTATCTTTTTCTAGTCTAGTCCCATCTCTATGGAGAAAGTTCTTCAGATCCTTCTCCAGGACAGCTGGTCTTCAAGCAGATCCTCAGACATTCTCCAGCTTATCAAATCCTTTTGTATGATTTATTCCCATGTAGACTATTTATTTCAGAATAAGCCTTTTGCCATAACTTGATGTTAACAGAAAAATGTATAGAGAATATTTTATAAAGAAGTAAAAGCCATATTAATTATATTCTATTTTAGATAGGAAATGCATTGTCAACAGTTATAGTTCTCTCTCTGCTTACATAATCAAGAGGCAATCACCTTATTCCCTTCTCCATATTGACCAGGATTCCTGTAATTGTGTGTTCAAGACATGAGGTTCCCCTAAAGAAACTGAAAGAGGTTGAAGCGAACATGACAAAAACCTCTTATGATTTGCAGGTTTTCCTCCATCTTTATCTGGGTATATCATGGAGCACATTTGGGCTAACAAATAGTGAAATAAACTGTTGAAGGAATAATTTGTCTTCTCTTTATTCTTTACTAAAAAGAAGTAGCAGTACCAGAAATAAAACTTCCCAGGACTCTATGAAATTCAAAACCACTAGCTTTCTCCCCGGCTCAAAGCAACAAATGAGTCTGCTTTACGAATCAAAGACTCAGAGGGGTAGCCATGTTAGTCTGTAACTGAAAAAACTTAAAAAAACACAAATGGTCGCGCGGCACCTTAGAGAATAACAAAAAATGTAGATGGCATCATGAAACAAAGACTGTCTTGCCTTTCATGAGTTATCTGTCTTCTTCCTTCAAAATATTATCTCTTCTTCTGTTGTAAATCTTAAAAGTTGGTAAATTATTCATTTATAAAAACATCAAACACTGTACACACTATAGCCACTAGATTTAAGAAAATTTGTTGTTGTTTTTTTTATTTCTAAAAGATTGTTGCAATATAGAAGTGGCACAAAGGGTGTGTGTAGACTACAGGGTTTTGTCGACAAAAGTCCACTTTTGTCGACAAAACTAGACCTGCGTCTACACTACTACCGAGTTCTGTTGACATAACGTCCACAGAACGTGGCAGTTTTGTCGACGGTGATAAACCTTATTCCACGAAGAATAAAGCCTTTTGTCGACAGAGTTCTGTCGACAGAAGGCATTATTGCATCTACACTGTCCTTTGCGTCTACACTCTCATGTCGACAAAGCGGCTTGCTTTGTCGACAGAACTGGATGTAGTCTAGATGCTCTTTGTTGACAGAAGCTTTGTTGACAGTATCTGTTGACAAAACCTCTGTCGACAAAAGCCTATAGTCTAGACGTACCCAAAGAAAGAATGAACGCTGCATAGGACAGAAGACTTATGGGACCTCCTGGGTCAATGAGTATTGAAATATGTAAGCATCTAACTTCAATGTGACTTTAGAAATTGCTGAAAGAGGATGGGTATATCATGATTTCCATGCAATGACAATTAGTGAATAAAGTGGGCAAAGTAGCCAGCTATTTTTGTGATCTGTGTATTTATATGGGAATAGTGAGAAATACAGTGCCACTAGATACTTTAATTCATATTCACATTTCTATTAATCTGTTCTACAGTATTCTCATTCCACCCCAAGGATATCATCATATATGTTGAAGAAGGAAATTAAAATCATTCTGTGATGCTTAGGCCTCAATTGGAGTATTGTGTTCAGTTCTGGGCACCACATTTAAAGAAAGATGTAGAGAAATTGGAGGGGTGCAGAGAAGAACAACAAAAATGATTAAAGGTCTAGAAAACATGAGCTATGAGGGAACAATGAAAGAATTTGGTGTGTTTAGTTTGGAAAAGAGGAGACTGAGAGAGGACTTTATAGCAGCTTTCCAATACCTAAAAGAGTATTACAAGAAGGAGGGAGAAAAATTGTTCTTCTTGACCACTGATAATAGGGCGAGAAGCAATGGGCTTAAATTACAGCAAGTGAGGTTTACATTGAACATTAGGAAACACTTCTTAATTGTGAGGGTAGTTAAGCACTGGAATAAATTATCTATGAATTTTGTGGAATCTGCATAATTATAGATATTTAAGAGCAAGTTAAATAAACACCTGTCAGGGCTAATCTAGATGGTGCTTGGTCCTGCTGTATGTGCAGGGGACTGGAGTTGATGATCTCTCAGGGTCTTTTCCAGTTCTAGTATTCTACGATTTAATAACTCTATGTATTATTTGTATTCAAACAAGGAACTGATGGCCTGATCCTGCAAACCCTATTGCACAGGCTCCGATTCAACAGAGCACTTATATATGTGTTTAGCTTTAAGCATTTACTTAAGTCAATAAAGCACAAGCTGTTTATTATAACCTGTGCTTACTACCATGAGAAATCCTCTTGATTTGGGAATAAATAGGTATTAATCAATAGGTTTAATAGTGGTTTTGTGGGATTTGGGTCCGCCCAAAGTAAAATATACTTAGGGATAGACATAGAGACTTAGGCAAACAGACTATAAAATTAGGGTAAATTTCTCCCATTTGTAGAGGACTCGTGAAAATCCCTATGTGCCATTTGTGTCCTGTGAATGTGGCGGGCCATGAATAAAATGGCCACTAGGGGCTGGGAGGTGGGGAGAAGTCTGAGTTCCTCATCTGAATCTCTCGTGAACTGGTGAGGTAGACTCTGTGCCAACACCGAAGAAACTAGTGCTTGAAAGGGCAGTTGTGGAGTGGTTGACTGTTTTGGTTTAATTGATTTTTTCAACGAGAATTATGCTCCAAACTCATTTTTGAAAATGTGGTTTAAATAACTTAAAGTAGCTGATGGTTGGCCTGATCTGAGCAATTAGCACATGGGGGGAGTCCTCATTTTTGTAAGATAGAATTACAGTTGTAAAAGAATCATCAGGTTGGAAATACAATGTTTGTTCTAAATAAAATAAGAAAATGTATCAGTAGGCTAAAAGGATGAAATGTCTGAGCCAGCTAAGATAAGAGGGAAAACACCCAGGGAGCTATTTACTATGAACTAGATAACAAGGGACAAAAAGTTAGGAATGTAGAGATGTCATAAAGAATTCAAAGCATGGATAGTGAGTGGATGGCACATGCTGCATGGAGATTGATTCCTACAAATTATCCAGGCCAGTCAAAAAAATGTGTGATGCAATGAATAGTGAATGTAATGCAGTTAAAGGGAGAGGATTTCTGAGTAACATAGGAGCTGTGACAAATTTCAGTGGGCCTGCAACATGCAGGAAGATAGACTAGATCATGATGGTCCCTCATGCTCAGATATCTGAGTGACTAAGGCTCAAGTCCAACCGAATTCTTGGGAAACAGAGGAGAATGAAGTCTCTAGGGGAATTCATGCACTCTGGATCTAGGCACTATTGAATTTTTTACATAAACTAGCAGCTGCGCCTCCTGCTCACTACGTTCGCCAACTCCCCTCTCTCTGCGGTAGGTGTCTGACCAGGGTGAAGGGGGAGAAGCAGGCTCAGGAAGCGGGGTCTCAGTGGAAGGGATGAGTGAGGGGGCTGGGAGTGTGGGGTCTTGGCAGGCCAGGCCACCCTGTCTCCACTCCACCCACTGGGGAGGACTGGGCTGAGGCAGCCCTGGCTCTCCCCTGGCCACTGGGGAGGACCTGGAGCCAAGGCTGCGCCTGGCTCTTCCCCCTGCCATCTTGCCGCCGAGGGCCCAGCTCCAAGGCCGCCCCAGTCCTGGCTCTCCCCCTCGCCAGTGTCTGGACAGGGCCCAGAACTGAGGCTGCTCCAGCTCTTTCCCTCCCACAGCCAGCCCTGGCCAGCTCCGGCCTTTCCCCCCTATCTTTCTTTCCTCCCCCCAGCCATGTGCCAGCCCCAGCCCTTACTGCCCTCCACTCCAGCCGAGGCCTAACCATAAACCCTCTGCCTCCCAGATGAGGCTGAACCCATCCTGGCTCTGTCCCTGACAGGGGAAGAGGGAGAGGAGAAAGCCTTGAGGCGCCGTGCTGGATCTGGCTTGAGGAGAAGCACATGTGCACTGCTCCACTCCCCACAGCATCGTGTGTGCTTCCCTGCTAGCCGGGTCTGGTGCAGAGCCTTGGGGCTTTCTCTGCCCCATCCCCTCACAGGAAACCAGTGCTGGTGCTGTAATTTTCTGGTGGGAGGCCAAGGTTGGAGTGCCAAGCAAGTGGTGGCCCGAGCACCTGGTCCGAGGCAGGCAGCAGTGGCTAGTGTTGGGGCCCTGGACTAGAAAATAGAAGTTGGGCCAGAGGCAGCTGCCACTGCCACCATCTGGTCATCCTGCAGGGAAGACAGGGGCCAGTGGGGAGCTCAGGGTGTCCCTAAAGAGGAGTGCGGGGAACCTCAAGCCATGGCCACCTCTTCCTCTTCTGACTCTGCAGATGCTGGGAGGGCAGAGCGACACAGAGTGATGTTGGGGACCTGGAGGAAACATTTTTTATATATAGAGAGAGAGAGATTCAAAAGGATGGCAGGTAGTCCTGAATCTTCACACGGTATGCCAGCAATATCTTGAAATTTCTGAATCAAATATAGCCATGAATTTACTAGTATGCCTATCCTCTTCAAAGTAGTATGGGGAAGTGAGGGAATATCACAAACAGAAAGCTTTTTTTCCCCACAGAATACTACAGCATATTATAAGCTTCAGTTGGCCTGATGATTGCTGTCCAGGCTGTTTTCTTAATATTTTTCTCCTAATTGATTTATTACCACTGATGATACACTGATCAGGCATATTTTATTCCATAACTCTTCCTTAACTCTTTATAGGGCTTTTTCTTGATTTTCCTAATTGTCTCTTAGCAGCACATTCTATTTCCTACAATTTAAGCCTAACCTATAGTCAAAATGTCTCCTTTGTCCTATACAGAAGTAGCTGTAAGCAAATCTGCTTACCGACAAGGTCAGTAGGACAACACTATATGTGTCCCAACTAAATCCAAGCTAGTCAATTTAATTACAGGTATCATCTAAACTTATTCATTTAGGGGACGTTTACACTGCATGCTAATTTCGAAATAAGCTATTCCAGAATAGTAATTCTGAAATAACTTATTTTGAAATAGCACGTCTACACTGCAGGGAAACCTCAACAGTAGTCAGGCATGTTTCCCTAATGCAGATGTGCTATCTTGATTCAGAGCCCCAGGAGGCACTGGGGAGGAATAACTTAGAATGGCCCTGATGAGGGACTATTTCAAAGTATCAGCAATGGAGCATCTACACATACCTTATTTTGAAATAACTATTTTGAAATAGGCATTATTCCAATGCCTATTGGAATAATAGAATGATGTTTATAGATTTCAGAATAAGCTGTCTGCTATTTTGAAATTATTTCAAAATAACAGGATGGCTGTGTAGACACTTGCATTGTTATTTCCAAAAAATGCTTGTTATGTCGAAATAATGTTGCGGTGTAGCTACACCCTTAGAAAATAACCCTTATGTCAATTCATAACAAAACAGTCATGAGACTATAGAGCTATCCATTTCAGAAAACAATTAAAACATTATTGTTTTGCCAGCCAACCATAGTCACCTAAACCAAAAGGATGTAGACTGGATTATGAAGAACGTGATTATCATTTTCAATAGCTTTGATCAGACAGTATTACAATTTATGTACCATCACGCACAGGTAAATATATATTCCCACAAATATAATGTAATTTTATTAGATTTAAGATCATTTATATGCCAAACCCACAACTATAACCACTAAAAATCATGGAGGGGATCCTCAATGTACCCATTCTGAAGCACTTGGAAGAGGGGAAAGTGATCAGGAATAGTAAACATGGATTCATGAAGGGCAATCTGTGCTTCACCAATCTGATTAGCTTCTATGATGAGGTAACTGGCTTTGTGGATATGGGGAAGTCAGTGGATGTGATATACCTTGACTTTAGCAAAGCTTTTGATACGGTCTCCCACAATATTCTTGCCAGCAAGTTAACGGAGTATGTATTGGATAAATTGACTGCAAGATGGATAGAAAGTTGGCTAGACCATCGGGTCCAACGGGTAGTGATCAACAGCTTAATGTCAGGTTGGTGGTCGGTTTCTAGCAGAGCGCCCCAAGGATCTGTTCTTGGATTGGTTTCGTTCAACATCTTTATTAATGACCTGCATGAGGGGATGGATTGCACTCTCAGGAAGTTTGCAGATGACACTAAGCTAGGGGGAGAGGTAGATACACTGAAGGGCAGGGATAGGGTCCAGAGTGACCTGACAGATTGGAGGATTGGGCCAAAAGAAATCTGATGAGGTTCAACAAGGACAAGTGTAGAGTCCTGCACTTGGGACGGAAGAATCCCAAGCATTGTTACAGGCTGGGGACCAAATGGCTAAGTAGTAGTTCTGCAGAAAAGGACCTGGGGATTACAGTGGATGAGAAGCTGGATATGAGTCAACAGTGTGCCCTTGTAGCCGAGAAAGTGAACAGCATATTAGGGTGCATTAGGAGGAGCATTGCCAGCAGCGAAGTGATTATTCCCCTTTATTCGGTTCTGGTGAGGCCATATCTGGAATATTGTGTCCAGTTCTGGTCCCCCCACTATAGAAAGGATATGGACGCATTGGTGAGGGTCCAGCAGAGAGCGACCAAAATGATTAGGGGGCTGGAGCGCATGACATAAGAGGAGAGACTGAGAGATTTAGGTTTAGTCTGCAGAAGAGAAGAGTGAAGGGGGATTTGATAGCAGCCTTCAACTTCCTGTAGGGAGGTTCCAAAGAGGATGGAGAAAGGCTGTTCACAGTAGTGATGGATGGCAGAACAAGGAGCAAAGGTCTCAAGTTACAGTGGGAGAGGTCTAGGTTGGATATTAGGAAAAACTATTTCACTAGGAGGGTGGTGAAGCACTGAATGGGTTACCTAGGGAGGTGGTGGAATCTCCATCCCTAGAGGTGTTTAAGTCTCTGCTTGACAAAGCTCTGGCTGGGTTGACTTAGTTGGGACTGGTCCTGCCTTGGGCAGGGGGCTGGACTTGATGACCTCCTGAGGTCTCTTCTAGTTCTATGATTCTATGATTCTAAGAAGCATGGATATCTCCTGTTAAGCAGGAGTTAAAGCAAAGCAGGGTGTGGGGTCGGAAAGTAAAGCACAGCCCCTCCCCTCTTTGGGAAAAAAATTTCCCCTCTCCAAAAATGTCCCTTCCTGTTTCACTTTCCATCAGCCACTGGCATTAATGCAACTGCAATCACATGCTTGCAAACTTACATATATTCCAGTAACCAGAGCAGAAACCTCAGCTCCACCATAAACTCACTTCAATTCCCAAAACATAAATGTCATACAATTCATACACAACAGACTAGGAATGAAAAGGATAGAGAGAGTGAATAAGAATGGCAAAACAGATATGGGATTTTAAATCCTTATTTTCATTTTTATATGTTTAATGTATGCCATTTGAAAAGGTTATAAAAAGCCGAACAAACATTTTTATATTGCCTTTTTCAGAATGAGGCTCTTTCAAATGCGAAGGCATCTGCAAGGATTGAAGGGTTTTTCTTATTACTGCTTTTAAAGTTATTTTCATATCCCAGCACAATATTAGTGTCTAACCAGTGACCAAATCCCCTGTGTGACAGCAGCTTAAACTGGGTCAAGCACTCCAACTGAGACTTAGTACTACTATAGTCCTTAATAAGGATTGTCCCTTTAAATTCTGAACACTTGCAGCAAGTCAGTGTGTGCTTCTGTGCAATACACTGATGGTCTCTCTGTACTTCAGCGCAAAGAAAACATTTTCGGCCCCTGTACTAGAACTGTGCAAAGTGTGATATTCCAAATCATTTCAACTGTTTGGATATAAAATTTTACACTTGTGGCCATAACCATGAGTGAAGTTTGCTTGCACCTCTACCACTGTCTGAGCCTTCTCTCCATCTCCATCCCCGCCTGCTAAGGGAAGGTGGAAATCCCTGTGCAGGGGTTTCTCTGGAAGTGCAAACATGACCTTCCAATGACTCAAACTTCCAACACTAGAGTTAAGTGAAAAATCGTTTTCAGTTCTGTGGTAGTTTCAATTTTAAAAACATGAATCTGGGTCAAATGAAATGTTTCATATTGCCTCAAGCTACTTGTTTTGGAGCAGCTTTAATCTTTTTAGATAAAAGCAAAGGAAATGAAGGACTAGATTCCCAAAAACAGAGGAAGAGGATGTGGTACTAAACTGGCCAGGGATTAGAGTCCTTACTCAAAATGTGGAAGAGCTGGTTCAAAACCCTCCTTTACAACAAGAACTTCAGTCCAGGATTCCTCCTTCTCATATAAGTGCCTATACTACCAGGGTATAGGCAGTGGCCCTGGAGATATTTTGGGGTGGGAGTGCTGAAATGTGCCTCCTCTTACACTTGTTGAGATTGAATTGCCAATTCTTCCAAACCAGACTCTATTGCTTCAAATAGCATCCAGATAGCTGGCAACCCTCCTGGCCCCAGCTCAGGGCAGCTGCAGACCCTTGGGCTGGTGGCAGAAACCCAGGAATGCTGGGGCCAGAAGGCTGTAGAGCCTGTGGCAGAGCCGCAGGTAGTGGGACCCTGAGGGCCAGCAGAGACTATGGGGCTGGTTAGTGATGGCAAGCCAAGTTCCAGTGGGGCGGGTGGAACCCTGGGGGGCTGGCAAAGCCTGTGGCTGTAGGACCCTGGGGCAGCAGTGAAGTTCATGGGGGTGGCAGGACCCCAAGGGGATTGTCTAGAGGCTGGGACCTCGGGTTGGAGGAGCTGGCAGCACCAGGAAGCTGGGTGCAAAACCTAGGAGTGCTGCAGCACCCGCTACACCCATACTTCTCGCATCTTTGGGTATAAGATACTCTAAGTAAGATCTCTCTCCATCTTTCCTATTGCAGCCGTGTATAAAGTACTTGAATAGTAATTGGAACCATGACAGCAAGAATGACTATAGCCTGGTGATTAGTGCACTCAGCTGTGATATGGGAGCCCCAACTTCAATTCCCAGAATTGCCACCTCCTTAACCGCCTTGTGAATCTAGCTCGGGGAAAAATGTCAAGCTATTTGGTAAATTTAATACACTAGGACTGGATCTGAATGCTCTTCCTGTTGTATTAAAATGATGCTTGTGCCTATGGTATAAATTATTCTACAGTAGTTCAAAACAGTGTAGTATAGAATCAGAAAATCATAGGACTGGAAGGGACCTCAAGAAATCATCATGCCCAATCCCCTGCCCTCACAGTAGGACCAAGCACCATCTATCTCATCCCTGATTGATGTCTGTCTAACCTGCTCATAAATATCTCCAGTGATGGAGGTTACACAACCTCCCTGGGCAATTTATTCCAGTGTTTAACCACCCTGACAGTCCTAATGTCCAACCTAAACCTCCCTTGCTGCAATTTAAGATCCACTGCTTCTTGTCCTACCATCAGAGGTCCAGGAGAACAATTTTTCCCCCTCCTCTTTGTGACACCTTTTTAGGTACTAGAAAGCTGCTATCATGTCCCCTCTGTGTCGTCTCTTTTCCAAACTAAACAAACCCAGTTCTTTCTGTCTTCCCTCATAGGGCATGTTTTCTAGACTTTTAATCATTTTTGTTACTCTTTTTTGGACCCTCTCCAATTTTTCCATGTTTTTCCTGAAATGTGGTGCCCAGAACTGGATATGATATTCCAGTAGAGCCCTAATCAGCTCAAAGTAGAGTAGAAAAATGACTTCTCATGTCTTGCTCACAACACTCCCATTAATGCATCCCAAAATCATATTTACTTTTTTTTTTTTTGCATCAGTGTCACACTGCTGACTCATATTTGGCTTGTGGTCCACTATGATCCCTAAATCCCATTCTGCAGTACTCATTCCTAGACAGTCGCTTCCCATTCGCTATGTATAAAGCTGATTGTTCCTTCCTAAGTGGAGTACTTTGTATTTGTCCTTGTTAAACTTCATCCTATTTACCTCAGACCATTTCTGTAGTTTGTCCAGATCATTTTGAACTCTCTGTGCCATCATCTAAATCATTGATGAAGATATTGAACAGAACGAGTCTCAAAACAGATCCCTGCAGAAGCCCACTTATTATGCCCTTCCAACATGTTTTGAAACCATTAATAACTACTAACTGAGAAGGGTTATCCAACCAGTTATGCACCTACCTTATAGTAGTCCCATCTCTTTTGTATTTCCCTAGTTTATTGATAAGAAGGTCATGCAAGATGATATGAAATGCTTTACTAAAGTCTAGGTATGGCACCCACCACTTCCCCCATATTCACAAAACTTTTTATCCTATCAGATTGGCTTAACGTGATTTGTTCTTTACAAATCCATTCTGGCTGTTACCTGTCACCTAATTATGCTGCTCTACAGCCAAAATGCTTCTGAAATAAATGTAGTCAAACTTTCCTAATTT
>JANRFK010003679.1:22001190-22012177 GCA_030068395.1 Apalone spinifera | reverse complement strand
CAGCAGAGTGGATATGTGGACAAAGCTGGCAACGGGGTTTGTTGCAAGGGAAGACTAGAACCCAAAACAGCTGTAATTTTCATATTAGGAATAAAAGAGTAGGAGCGTAACAATTCTCTGATAAAAGACTAATTCAACCAAGCATGTTCTTATCTAAAACTATGATTTATTAGATATTAAGCACCAGATACCAGCAACAGGTTTAGGTCATCCCACGTATAAATTACCCATAGTCCAAAATGGTTCTGAGCAATCACCAGCTAGACTGTCAAATGCCCTCTTTCCATCTGGCTGATGAGGAGTTTGGATGTCACCCCATAGAAAAGATTCCTCAGATTGCTCCAAGCTATTTACTTTTACTTAATCTTTTATATACAAACATATAGTGCCTCCTAATGGGTCAGCATAACAATCTTTCTAATTCCCTATTAACCTCACTCAAATTTAATTTCAATAAGGTACTCGTTATCTCAAATATTTCTAATATTTCTAGCCATAACAATGTGTCAGAGGCACCTTAAAACCAAAGTCACTAGTCACTCCCTTTCTTCTGTAACTATCTATCCCATCTTTCCATTCTGATTAAACTGCAAATACACAACTATCTGACCTTGTCTCACAAAAGCCTAGGATTATTTCTAGCTATGTGATGTTTGATTTTCAACTAGTAATGGCTGCATGCACAAAATGATTGACTGAAGCACTGCTAAGTTCTGGGTTACATGCAAGAATGTCAAATTGTGGGGAAACAGTCTCCTTCTTGCAGATTGTATAGCTTTAATACTAAGTTTTGCACACACACATAACAGCTTCAGTGAGTTACTACCGAGGCCAAGCATAAACGAAAGGCTTTCAACTGAGCAATAATCTTCTTGCTGGCACTCTCAGTTTTCATCCTTGATTCCACTTCATATAGACCAGATTTCATGTAGATTCCCTTTCTTCCTTCAAATCCAGCATGTCAGCATCAGGAACAAGACAACCACCATTATCTGAACTAATGGAAACTGATGGGCAGGATTCCCTGGGATGCTTACATGAAGAGGAAAGGAATCCAGGAGAACAGGTAGTATTTAAAAAAAGCCTTACTGAAGGTGCAGGAACACACCACCCCAATGTGCAGTGAGAAAAGCAAGTATGTTAGGCAACCAGCTTGGTTTAACAGTGAAACCCTTGGCGAGCTTAAATATGAAAAGGAAACTTAAAAAAAGAAGTGGAAACTTGGACAGGTGACTAGGGAGGAGTATAAATATATTGCTTGAGACTGTAGAGGTGTAATTAGGAAGGCCAAAGCACAGTTTTGATTGCAGCTAGCAAGGCATGTGAAGGGTAACAAGAAAGGTTTCTACAGGCATGCTAGCAATAAAAAGGTGGTCAGGAAAGGTGTGGGACCCTTATTGAATGAGGGAGGTAACTTAGTGACAGATGATATGGGAAAAGCAGAAGTATTTGATGCTTTTTTTTGCCTATTTTTTTGCCTATTGCTTCACAGACAAGGTCAGTTCCCAGACTACTGCACTAGGCAGCATAATATGGGAAGGAGGTGGGCAGCCCTCACTGGAGAAAGATGAGGTGAAGAACTACTTAGAAAAGCTGGACCTACACAAATCCATGTGGCCAGATCTAATTCATCCCAAGGTGCTGAGGCAGTTGGCGGATGTGATTGCAGAGCCATTGGCCATTATTTTTTAAAATTTGTGGTGATTGGGGGAGGTCTTGGATGACCAGAAGAAGGCAAATGCAGTGCTCATCTTTAAA
Organism: Apalone spinifera; assembly: GCA_030068395.1. Taxonomy (NCBI): domain Eukaryota; kingdom Metazoa; phylum Chordata; order Testudines; family Trionychidae; genus Apalone; species Apalone spinifera. The sequence continues at coordinate 22,010,419 of JANRFK010003679.1, read as the reverse complement.
AAAGGGAAGGAGGACAATCCATGAACTATAGATTGGTCAGCTTTACCTCAGTTCCTGGAAAAATCATGGAGGGGATCCTCAAGGAATCCATTTTGAAGCACCTGGAAGAGAGGAAAGTGATCAGGAATAATCAACATGGATTCACCAAGGAAAAGTCATGCCTGACCAACCTGATTACCTTCTATAATGAGGTAACTGGCTCTGTGGATATGGGGAAGGTGGTGGATGTGATATACCTTGACTTTAACAAAGCTTTTGATATGGTCTCCCACAATATTCTTGCCAGCATGTTAAAGAAGTGTGGACTGGATAATTGGACAGTAAGGTGGATAGAAATCTGGATAGATCATCAGGCTCAATGTCTGGTTGGCAGTCAGTTTCAAGTGGAGTATGGCAAGGGTCAGTCCTGTGGCTGGTTTTGTTCAACACCTTTATTAAAGACCTGGATGAGGAGATTGATTGTACCCTCAGCGAGTTTGCAGATGACACTAAACTAGGGGGAAAGGTAGATACATTGGAGGGTAGGGATAAAGTCCAGAGTGACCAGCATGAATTGGAGGGTTAGGCCAGAAGAAATCTGATGAGGTTCAGCAAGGACAAGTGCACTTGGGATGGAAGAATCCCAAACATTGTTACAGACTGGGGACCAATTGGCTAAGCAGCAGTTCTGCAAAAAAAACCCTGGGGATTACAGTGGATGAGAAGCTGGATATGAGTCAACAGTGCACCATTGTAGCCAAGAAGTATTAGTAGGAACATTTCCAGCAGTTCTAGACAAGTGATTATTTCCCTTTATTCTGCACTGGTGAGGCCAGATCTGGGCTTCGTCTAGCTTGGCATGATTTTCCGGAAATGCTTTTAACGGAAAAGTTTTCTGTTAAAAGCATTTTCGGAACAGAGCATCTAGATTGTCATGGACGCTTTTCCGCAAAAGCACTTTTTTGAGGAAAAGCGTCTGTGCCAATCTAGACGCGCTTTTCCGCAAAAAAAACCCGATCGCCATTTTCGTGATCGGGGCTTTTTTGCAGAAAACAAATCTGAGCTGTCTACACTGGCCTTTTTGCGCAAAAGCTTTGCGCAAAAGGGACTTTTGCCTGAATGGGAGCAGAATAGTATTTCCACAAGAAGCACTGATTTCTTACAGTAGAAAGTCAGTGCTTTTGTGGAAATTCAAGCGGCCAGTGTAGACAGCTGGCAAGTTTTTCCGGAAAAGCGGCTGATTTTCCGGAAAAACTGGCCAGTCTAGACACAGCCCTAGAGTATTCTGGCCCTCCATTACAAAAGGAATGTGGACACATTGGAGAAAGTCCAGTAGAGGGCAACAAAAATTAGTAGTGGGCTGGAGCACACAACTTACAAAAGAGGCTGAAGGATTTGGTCTTATTTATTCTACAGAAGAGAAGTGTAAGGGAGATTTGAAAGCAGCCTTCCACTACCTGAAGGCAGGTTCCAAAGACCAGGGAGAGAGGCTGTTCTCAGGGGTAACACATGACAGAACAAGGAGCAATCATCTCAAGTTACAGTGGGAGAGGTCCAGGTTGGATATTAGGAAAAATTATTTCACTAGAAGAGTGGTGAAGCACTGGAATGGGTTACCCAGGGAGGTGATGTAATCTCCATCCCTAGAGGTTTTTAAGTCCTGGCTTGACAAAGTCCTGGCTGGGATGATTATTTAGCTTGGTCCTGCTTTACCAGGAGGTTGGACTCAATGATCTCCTGAAGTCTCATCCAGTCCTATGGTCTATGATTCTATGATCTGAAACACCAAAGTCATCACAATTGACTGTAAAGTCTTATTAAAAGATTCCTGTTGCCGTAGGGGCCCCATTCCAGAAATATTTCCTATAATTTTATTTCAGATATTTGCTAACCCTCTTAGGGTATGTCTACACTAGCCCCCTAGTTCGAACTAGGGAGGCTAATGTAGGCATTTGAAGTTGCAAATGAAGCCCACGAGGTGTAACAGTTAACTCGAACTAAGGACTTAGTTCGAGTTAATGTTTGACTGCCGTGTGTAGCCGCGGGCAGTTAGTTCGGACTAGGGGGATTTAAAAATGGCGCCTGGAGGGGAAGATGCAAATAAAGCCCGGGATATTTAAATCCCGGGCTTCATTTGCAACTTCGAATGCCTACATTAGCCTCCCTAGTTCGAACTAGGGGGCTAGTGTAGACATACACTTACTTACTTATCTAATCTCATTGATATAATGATGGACAGCAAGTATAATCTTATATGCCTCTCATTTTGCAACATATAAATAATTCCTCAAAAGGGAATTCTAAAATAAACGATTACATTAATTTTAATGGGTATAGGTATTATATTTAAATACAATGTGCATTTCACTTCTAATTAGCTATATTTCAAATTCAGGCATTGAAAATGTAATATATCCTTTAATAACTACAAAATCACAAAACCCTTTTATCTTCATGGGAAAATGAGGCCCATAGCACACATAATTCATTATAAGCATTATAAGCATAATTCATTATAAGAACCCAACTTCTAAAACTTAAACAATTATTATTCACATGTACAGTCACAGATTCATTTACAAATTACAAGAGTAAAATCAAATGAAGTAAAAATCTTAAATGAGCCAAACTGTTCCATAGAATCTCTGTAGATAGTAATTCCATGATCTATTAATAAGAATATAGCACTAGGGATATATCACCAACTACCTTACCAGGATGGTGACTGCTAAATGCTAAGGGATATTAGAGAGGCTATAAAAATAAAAAATCTCAATAATAATGTTGGATTTCAACTATCCCCATCTTGACTGGGCTAACTGGACCTTTGGTCTGACCTCATATGGCCATTCTTATGTTTTTTAATAACATGAACATTTTCTCTCTATTATTTGCAAGCACACATCTTAGGCTGCAAAATATTTTTGGTGTATTAATATCCAATCTCAAATTCTTCTAAGTAGTCTCCCAATTGTACTCTCTTCCCCTAAAGCCTCTTTTATTACCTATCCTCTGTAATTCATGGGCTCCATCACTTTTTAATTACTATTAAGGCCCATGGCTACAGTGGTAAAAACCCATCTTGTTTCTGCTTCTAAAGTAAGTAAAACAAATACAGCAATTTTTTTCAAATCCTTTATGTATACTAGTCCTTTATGTGTACTAGTCAAGATCTGGAGGGAGGCCAAGCTGCCTCACTACAAAGAAGTAGACCAGGTTAGTAGCCCAGACCAGCCCTGCTGACCTTAGAGACTGGAGTTATAGAAATTGGATGAAATGTAATAGTGAAAAGTTCATGTATTCAAGGACAAACAACAATAATTTTTGCTATAAACCAGTGAAGTATCAGTTGGAAGAGATAGAGGATGAGAAAGACCTGTATGTATTGGTTGATCACAGGATGACTACGAGCCTCCAACATGATGCAGATGTGAAAAAGGGTACAACAGTCCAAGTATGCATCCATCAAGTGTGGTATTTCTAGCAAAGACAGGGAAGCATTAGTATCTTTATAGAAGGCACTTGTGAAACTTCACTTGGAATACAATGGGCAAATCTGATTTCCCGTGTTCCCGAAAGATTAATTCAAACTGGGTGATCCAATGAATGGAAAACCTACCTTTATGAGAGGAGACCCAAATAACTTGGCTTGTTTAGTCTAACCAAAAGAAGGCTGAGGGGAGTATGAATGTTCTCTATAAATACAACAGAGAGATAAATATCTGGGGGGGGGGGAGAGTACTTACATTAAGCACCAGTCTTGACACAAGCACAGATAGATACAATAGGCTACCAATAAGCCTGCACTCGAAATTATACAAAGGTTTCTAACCATCAAATGAGTGAAATTCTGAGGCAGCCTTCCAAGGGGCACAATGGGGGCAAAACCTAACTGGCTTCAAGACTGAACTAGGTAAGTTTAGGTAAAGTACGGCATTGCCTACATTGGCATGTAGCTGATCTGTGACTGCTAGTAGCAAACATCTCCGAAACCCAGAGATAGGACACTAGATGGGGAGGGCTTCAAGTTACTACAGAGAATTGTTTCCCAGGTATCTAGCTGCTGGGTCTTGCCCACATGCTTAGGGTCTAACTGACAGCCATATATGGAATGGGGAAGGAGTTTTCCCTCGAATCAGATCGACAGAGATGCTAGGGTTTTTTACCCCTTCATCTGAAATATGTGGAATAGGTCACTTGCAGGTTTCAACTAGTGTCAATGGTGGGTTTTTTGTAACTTGAAATGTTTAAAATCATGATTTGAGGACTCCAGCAATTCAGACAGTGTTTATGGGTCTATTTTAAGACTGGGTAGGTGAGATTCTATGCCCTGCAAGGGGCGGAAGATCAGACTAGATCAAGAGTTGGGAAGATCCGGCCCATCTAACATTTCTGTCTTGGCCACAGTGGAGTAGGGCACTCAGCCCCACGTAACTCCTGGAAGCAACTGTCTGCTGCCACCATGTCTCTGTTTGCCTCTTGCAGGGGGGAGAGAGGCATTGGGTCTCGTGTGCTGCCCCTGCTCCCCAGCGCCATCCTCACAGCTCCCATTGGCTGGAAACAAGTCAATGGGAACTATGGGGGCAGTACTTGTTGGCACAGGCAGAACTCAAGACTCGCTGCTCCCCACCCCCACCAAGGGGCACATAGAGACATGTCATCAGTACCCAGGCACTTCTAGGAGTTGTGTGGAACCAGTGTGTGTGAAGCCACAGCAGGCAGGCAGCCCACCTGAGCAACCTACTGTGCCACAGGCTAGGAGCCACCTATGGTAAGTGCCTCCCAGCCAGAGCCTGCACTTCACTCCCCTTCCCACACTTGAGCTCCCTTTTAGCCCCTCATCTCCTTTTTCACCCCAAATCCCTGTCACAGCTTGGAGTCCCCTCTTGCACCAAACTCATTCCCAAAAACCACATCCTTCACACTTTCCTGAACCCCAACACTGCACCAGCCTGGGGCTCCCTCCTGCATCCAAACTCCCTCCCAGACTCTGCACCCACTCCATTAATATAGTAGAAATATGAGGCCCATGACAACTTATCAAAATTTATGGAGTGCCATCCCCTGCAAAAATCATTGCCCACCCTTGGACTAGATGTTTATCATGGTCCCTTCTGGCTTTAAAAATGTTGCTTGATGTTTAGATTACTTATGAATTTCCAGTTACCATATTTAGGGTTAACAGGTCCTAGTCCCAGGATCAGAGGATCAGGCCCAATATTTAAATTATTCTGTAGTAGGGGACCTTCATGTGCAGGGTTGCAACATTTACAATATGCACACCCCAATTTCACAAGATAGATAATGCCCATCTGTATTTCCATATTCTCACGCCATTCCTTCTAGAGCAACCTGAAATGTTTCCATCACCTTCCTCGTCACCATCATCTTCCCCATCATCACCAGTGGCCAACATTCTGGTGCCTCCCAAGGACTACATCTCCTTCTCCTACCACGCTGGGCTGGGATGCCACTTCTATAGTATATTACATTGACGTTGCTAAGTTTGATATATATTCAGGAGGAGATGTTTTCTTTTCTCCTTGTTTGTATTTCCTCACCTTCCTAATGATGACGTGTCTTTTCATTATAGCTCAGTATATTCTTGATCTTGGCTTATTATTACATACGTCAATTTGTTACCCGATGGTTACATGGTTATGTATCATATTTGTTATTTCAGTCCTGGTTTTAACCATATTTGTTATTTCAGGCTCTGGTTTTAACCAGTTATTTCAGGTTTTTCCAGGTAGTGATGTCCCTCTTAAGTTTGAGAGTTTTCCTTGGAGCTCCTATGCCATCGAAGGTTGCTTGTCCTGAATATATTCACATTGACTTTGCTATATGGGTGAAAGGTCTCAGGCATGTGTATGCCAGCTTTGCCTTAGCTCAGCAGTCAGGTTGTGGACTTTAAGTCCTTGTGTTACAACCAATATAAATCTAATGTAACCTATTGTAATAAACATGTCACCCAAACACAAAGGAAATAAGAAATCTATAAGAAAATATAGGCAAGCAAGCAGGTTAGCCCTGCAGGCTAAAAAAGTTGACGAGCAGTTGGACAGTGCCTGTTCAAGCATCAAATCTTTCCTTTCCTGGAAACTGTGTAATTTAAGCATTATGTTAATTAATGTTCCCCAAACAAGATGTCCAACCAGCTGGGATGGGCTTAATGGTTCATTGTCTTTCCAAGAGGATTCTGAGGATTGGAATATTCACTGTGGTGATTGCTAGTTCACAGCTCTGGTTTACAATTTGTCATTTTTTCCATGAAGATTTAAGTTCATGTTCCACAAAGAGAACTGAAGTTTGCTTCATGCTATAAAACTCTATTAATATTTGCACTAAGGCAGCATACCACCATCACATTTGACCTATAACACCTTAACTAATATGACAGATGGAAATAGCTGCAATATGCATTGCTAAATTACTGCAGGATTATCACTTCAGAACAAAATGAAAATAAATTAAGCCCTTATGTTTGCAGCCAGTTGTCCACAGTAATAATTTCTATAATAAACCCACCTGTCTCTAAAATATTCTGCAACCTGTGCACAGATACATTTGGAAAAAAGGGTTTGCTTGCCAAATTATTTCTCTAACTTTGAAGGATTCAGTTATGTATGTTAAATACACTTGCTGGTATATACACTCAATATGTGATACGAGGAAGTTGCTGTATAATAGGGATGGTCCAAAACTGTGAATGATAGATCCAGATTCAAATTTGTGTATGTTCGAATTTAGGTCTGAGCCCATCTCTAGAACGAAGTAGTTTAATCACAGTAGTGAACAATTATAATCTACCAAAATACACATGTATGGAAATAGTAGGTCTCATTTGTTATGCTGATATATAATTGATATGTAAACTGAGGAATATTTTTACCTGCTATTTAGTCAAGCTCTTCACTAAATGTAATGACTTTGTTAATAGGTTTCATCTTTAAAAAGAGATTTGAGTACTTCTCATCACATAAAATACATTTGAAATGAAAAATTATGCATTAAATAAATAGCACAAATGAAAGGGGTATAATGAATGAGTGAAAAACAAGAACAAATCCAAAACTACATTTTAATACAACAATATTGTGGAAGAGAGTTTTACAAAGGGTTTAGTGGTGTAATACATGAGCAGGAAATAACAAAAGAGTATGGACAAAAGGAAGAGACGGAGATGAAGGTTAAAGCTAAGAAAGGGTAGGATTTGAGGCAAGAATGTAAGGTAGCAAGAGCATAACCAACTGTTAAACCCCATTTGCAGCTTGATATTACAGGAATTTTTAAAGGTAATTTCAGTTCTGATGCCAACACCACATTGGCATTGGTACATCTTCCATTTTATAATTAAAGACAATCTACTCTTAGACCTGATGTTCCTGGGGTCTTCTGAGTAACATCTCATCACTGCTAACTAGAATATGCTAATGACATATTAGCCAAATAATATTGTCCAGGTGTATAAAAGGGGTCCAAGAAGCAGATTCAATATAATTAAAGGACTACAGTCAGCCAAGACAACATACAGGTCATCCTGGAAACAATATCTGTTTTCATATCATGTAGAATGTTGACACTGAATCAACTTTGTTGGCACAATTCATTTTCTGATTCCAAAAAGTCAGATGTGCAACCATAGATAATAGAACACTAATATTGGCAGATTTAACTACAATATGTGAATTTTTCAAATGCAACATTATATAATGGAAACTGAGATAAAGCCTCTAAAAGGACCCTTCCACTCTGATATCTTTTCACCAATGTCATTGAAATAACTGTTGGAGGGTTTGGATAAAACAACTAGTTACAGATGCTATGACTAGTAAGGTTTTAGTTTTGAAAAATGAATTTAGTTTAAGTCCTTTACACCAGTTATGGTTTATGGGATTGCAGCAGTAGGGTTGTGAGACAAATTATCAATTCCACAGGATTAACAATATGAGCCATTAATGACACCAGACCAAAGTTCATACTTGGATTAGCTCCAGTGAATTCAGTACTATTTTAAAAATATAGAACAGCATGTTTTATGCTAGAAATTCCTCAATCTAATGATTGAGAAGGGGAATTTTACTAATGAAAAGTGCCCTGAAATAACTAGCAATCGATCACTGTTCTCTTCTAACAGTCCTAAACATATATGAAGCCTTATTATGCCCTATGCCCAGTTGTCTCAAAATTACACATTTCCAGGTTTGTTTGCTTTTAACCTCTCTCATAGGTCATGTTTTTTAAAGTTTTAATCATTTTGGCCAATCTCCTCTGGACTGTATTCAAGTTATCAATACCTTTCTTGTACATGACACCCAGAACTGGACACGTATATGGCATTCTTGTTAATACATACCAGAACGATTTTAACCTTTTTAACAGCCTTTGGTCAGCTTGACAACTCATATTCAATTTAAGATCCACTATAACCCCTTTTCCTTTTTAGCAATACTACTGCCTACCCCATTATTCCCATTTTGAACCTGTGCATTTGATTTTCCTTAATTATAGTACTTTGCAATTATAGTACAATTACTTTTTAATTTCAAATCAATTCTCCAGTTGTCCATTTCATTTTGAATTTTAACCCTATCCTCCAAACTAACAGTCCATCCCAGATTGGTGTTATCTGGGGATTTGAAAAGCATACTGTACTCCTGTGACATTATTGGATTTTTGAGATGAACATACAAACCATTATTACAATCACTGGTTTACATTTGCACCAAAGTTGTACAAAGTGAGCCGAGTGAAGTGTCTATAGAAAGCTGATGATTTGCTGATTTTGTTTATATTGTTCATATTCAGTATTTGCAGTCGGGGCAGACTGGCCCGGCGGGATACCAGGAATTTCCCAGTGGGTCGTCCTCTGAAAGGCTGGCCAAAGGGCCAGCTGGTGGCTGCTGGAGAAGGAGGGGGATTGTGATGGGGCGCTGCAGCTCCACACTTTAAATTCCCCGGCGCCTGCCATATACTGGGCACAGTGGGGCTGAGGGAGTGCAGGTGCGGAGTGCTCAAACGCCACGCAGCAGCTGAGAGGGGAGAAGCTCGGGCATGGCGTGACATCACAGCCTGGGACTTTAAAACTGCCCGGCCCAGAATTGCACCACACGACCCAGCTCCAGGCCTGGCAAGTGGTCTGGAGCCCTGGAAGCAGCTGGGGCCAGGGCTTCAGGGACTTCTGGGGCCCGATCACAGACTCTAGCACCGTAAACTGGAAGACAGAAGGTGGGGGAGAGGAGGGGAAAAA
>JANRFK010003679.1:21986902-21997077 GCA_030068395.1 Apalone spinifera | reverse complement strand
TGTCAGAGGCTGGAGAGGGATGGCAGGAGACAAATCACTTGATCACTGTCTTCAATCCACCCTCTCTGGGGTACCTGGTGCTGGCCTCTGTCAGCAGACAGGATACTGGGCTAGATGGACCTTTGGTCTGACCCAGTACGGCGGTTCTTATGTTCTTATGTCCATGGACATAGGATCAAGGAGAGTTTGATTCATTTGTTCTGACCTGTGTTCAAGCATAGCCTTGAGCTCTCAAAGAATAACTTCAGAAAAACTTCTTCACTAAGCACACTCAGAAAGCTAGAGGAGTGACACAGAGCATCATGTGGTCTATATCCGTCTCTTATGCAGAGTAAGCAGCAGGAGGGCCCTTTGCTAATACATACTGAAGCATTGGATGAGGGACAAGTCTTCAATTCCAGAGGCTTAGCTCCTGTCATGTTAGCATCCTTCCACCAGGGGGAGGGAGAAGAGGTCCTAGCCTAACAAATTTAACTAAGCAAAAGTGTATATGGTTTTTTATTTTAGTTAATAGCTAATTGAATAACTACATCTCTGCTACAAGTAGCCCCAGAATACATCTGTTCCACACTAAAGTCGTTGATGCTTGTAGGAACTGACATAAGTCTTCCCGTTCCCAACCCTTCAGTCACACAAAACAAAAAAACAAAAAGAAAAACAAACAAAAACAAACAGTTTGCACAAATGGAAGTCAGCTGGGGGGAAAAAATTCTACACCTTACATTGTTTTGTTGTAAGTCCATGTTTTTTGGAATGTATCTTGGTCTCCAAGTGAGGATGGCTCCACTTATTATTTGGTTAGTAAAACCAGCACAGTGCTCAGAGAAAGAGGTAAGAAGGAATTGAGGAACAGCTAAGCCCTCTCTGTCCCCAGATTGGGGGTGGGCATAAAAACATCTAAGTTACAGGTGTGAGTCTTAATAGATATTGTGGGCCAAAAAAAGACAAGCACACGAAGAGTGGAACCCTATGGACAATCATTTCATCAGCTTTTGGAAGATACTTGTGAGGTTAAGAAAGCTTAAGATAGTCTTTAGGGAGAAGAATTAGTGTATAATGATCAGTTTCAGAGTTCATCATAATAATGCAATTGGTCACGTTGTTGTGTGCACATGAGATTTAAGAGGAGCTAACAGCACTGAATGAATCATGCAATAGAAAAAAAGCAATATTAATAGGCTGTACTCATCTATACAAGGAATTTTAATTTAAAATGGTCCCTTGGTTCACCAGTCTTTATTCCAACTCCTTACTCAGACAACAGGGGAATATCTCCCTAGTAGTCCTAATTCAGAAATTTGTCTGCCTGCAGAGTTGCATTTGAAATACGAGACTAGCTATAAATACAGCAGTGGATACATGACACAAGTAGCCTTAGCACAGGCAGTAGAAGACCTTTCATTAAAACCGCCTCCCATAGGCAAGTTTCAAAAAGAACTCACATCTGCTCTGAAAGCAGAGGAACTTGCACTGTGTACTTCCTTTGGAAGGGTAGAGTCAAGGTTTGAAGTACGTTATCTGAAATATTCAGTTTCAACACTTAGAACATAAGAACATAAGAATGGCCATACTGGGTCAGACCAAAGGTCCATCCAGCATAGTACCCTGTCTGCCAACAGTGGCCAATGCCAGGTGCCCCAGAGAGAGTGAATCGAACAGGTAATGATCAAGCGATCTCTCTCCTGCCATCCATCTCCACCCTCTGACAAACAGAGGCTAGGGACACCACTCCTTACCCATCCTGGCTAATAGCCATTTATGGACTTAACCTCCATGAATTTATCTAGTTCTCTTTTAAACCCTGTTATAGTCCTGGCCTTCACAGCCTCCTCAGGCAAGGAGTTCTTATTTTGAGCCTACCATCCGGCAAATAAGTGGAGGAGTCCACATTGTGGGGAGAGGACCAGGAGAGAAGAGAGAAATCTTAAACCAGTAATATAAGGGTGAAGAACAGGAGTATCACCACTCTTCATCTTAAGCTGGGAGATGGGCTGTCTGGAAGAAGAGAGAAATTCTTGATGGCTTGTGCAGGGGTGGTAAAAAACATACAACTGCTGGAGAAGGGGCCAGCATGGTGACTGACTCATCACCTAGGAATGAGAGGGGTTAAAAGGTCAGCCTGTGCTGGGCTGACTCATCACCTTCTCTCCCTAGTCTGGTTGAGAGTGGCTGGGAAGGGATTTTTCCCTTTTCACCATACTGGCCCAGATACAGTCGTTTTTTTTCATCTTCCTCTCAACAGATTTGGGTGGGCCCTGTTTATGCAGAAAATGGTGGGTGGTAGGCCATAGGTTGCAATTCAATATTTAAGTGTATAGCAAATGTTCAGTGCAGGGATGCCATAAAAGGCATGTAGTACTGGATAAATGGTTTGGGGAAAGGACTTATTAGAGAAGATGCACCTGAGGAACACCATAATCACTCTAAAACTGGTTGGGACTTTTTCACTCAAGTCCATTTTCCATTGAAAAATTATTTCTGAACAAATTTAAGTTTTCTTGAAGGACAATTTTAAATATTTTGTTTCACTTCAGGATTAAACTGCATTGTTTCCTCACATGTTCCCATTCTCTGTGGTCAGGGATTCCTGGTCCATCTATATCTTCTTGAGCCTGTATGTATATACTTTCTCTCCTCAGTTACTCATTCACTGTAAGACTTTGCACTTACACAGTACTCCACTACAACAGGATGGAAATTTTTACATGAAGATGTTTTCTCTGGCTGAGTTATCCTAGGGTATCATCATGGGAGATTTAGAGCATCTTGGAGAGAGATCTGGCCCAGAGGGAAAATGGAGGCATTAGGCACCCAAACTGTAACTCCAATGAGACACCATATTGGTGTCGGTCGCTGTAGTTTAACTGTCAAATCAGGCCAAATGTTTTGACATTTCCAAATTGAAATTTCAGAGAGTTTTGTTTAATAGAAAATATCAACTTTGTTCCAATTCAAGACAAAAACAAGTATGGGAATATCAATTTTCTGTGGAATATCATGTTTTAATAAACTGTACTTTGCAAATTTTGTTTAAAGACAAGAGAAAGGTAAATATTAACTCCAATTTATAAATGATAAAATTGTTTCAGAACAATAAATACATGCTCATCTGAGACCATCAGGCTTCAGCTGAGTGATCGCTTCATACTTTTCTCACATACCAGCTCTCTGAATCTCTGTAAACACCAATATAGTGACCAATATAGTGAACATTCTGAAATGTTAATAAAAACATTCAAAATTTCTCCAATTTTATACACCTTTTGCATATCAGACAATGATTTTTGTCCACAGCTGCTGAAGTATGCTTTAGAATTTGATTTAGTTAATAATTTATAGTGCACCCATCTTGACATTATTTCTAAATTTAGAATACAAATATAATTAGTACAATTAGTGCACTTCTTGTGCACCCCAATCAATTCACCAAAAATAATGCAAGAACAAAAGAACATAAGAAGGGCCATACTGGGTCAGAAGAAAGGTCCATTTAGCCTAGTATCCTGTCTGCTGACAGTGGTCAATGCCAGGTGCCCCAGAGGGAATGAACAAAACAGGTAATCATCAAGTGATCCCTCTCTTGTCATCCATTTGCAGCCCTTGACAAACAGAGGCTAGGGACATCATTTCTTCCCATCCTGGCTAATAAGCATTGATGGACCATAAATTTATCAAGTTCTTTTTTTATCCCTACTAGGGTACATCTACCCTATTTTGAAATAAGCTATTCTAGAGTAGTTATTCTGAAATAGGTTATTCTGAAATAGAGTGTCCACACTGCAGGGAAGCCTCAAAATTGTCTGAGGCAGGCTTCCTTAATGTAGATGTGCTATCTCGATTTAGAGATTGTTATTTTGAAATAACACTAGTTATCTCAAAATAATGGTGCAGTGTAGATGCACCCTTAAAGAACTGGTCTTCCCAACATCCTCCAGCAAGGAGTGCAACATGTTGACTGTGTGTTGCATAAAGAAAGACTACAAATGGAAGCTTGGTCAAGCTCTCAGTTCCCTTCTATCTAGGTATACACAAGTACCAGACTGGAGTTTTAGAATGCAAAGTAAAAATAAATGCTAAAATGTTTACTTTGTTTGCACAGAAAAAAAATAAAATTAATGTCTTTATTGGTTCTTTTCCCAAAATATCTTTTTTAAAAAAGAGCAAACATGCTGATGTTTAGATACTATGGTGATTAGATCCGTATAAGTACATAGATAGAGAATACAATAAGTATGTCTCTAGATGACAGCTGATTTTGAGTTACAGAATGTATGCAAAAAAGCAATTGAAGCCATAGACCCTTTTTCCTTTTCCTCTATTATTCAATTTTTAAAAAGGCTAAATAGAATTTTGCAGATTTAATAAAAAATCTCAACATTGATGAGATATAACATGTGTGCAACAAGTTCAAACTCAATGTGAATTTTATAGCAATGTTAAAGCCCTGAAAATAAGAGTTTGTCGTGGGAATGCTGACAGCCATAAATGTAATGAAGTGAACAGCACTGCTATAATTTTTAACATAATCTTTTTGATATGAGTAGTGGGTAGACTAAAAGTAACACTGATAATTCTACTTTATTTTCTTGCACTCTTTCAGAGTTAAAATTCTCTATGGTTGCATCGGTTATTAGTTTTATATAAAAAAGGTCCCTGAAACACTTTATAGTCCATGGTATCCTCCAGAAAAGAGACAACAGGAAAAGATATCCATATATTCTCTTTTACAACCAAGTAAACCCAAGTGATAAAATTTTACTTGGAAAGCATTTCTTTCAAAATTTATCTAAACACATGCAGGGATTAAATTCAAAAAGGAATTTATTAGAACTTGGAAGTCTCAGATTTGAAAAGATACAACAAATTCTGGTGTCATTATACAAGAATAAGAACAGCAATATTAGTGACTGTGAACAATCCTAAAATTAAAACTAGATTTGCTCTACTGCAGAAATTCTGAGCAATCAGTCTATATTATTTTAGAGCAGTAAGAAAGTTCTTGTTACCAGGTCAGCTGTCTTTCCCAGCAGCTGCTGAACTGAGCTTGTGTCAGATGTATGGCTAACACTACAGCCCGCCAGCTGAGTGGCCATTAGTATACCAGGAGAAACATAGGTTTCCAGACTCGAGAGGATTCAGTAATTCAGATGAGCAGCCAAATTTTGACACTTTCCTGTTTGAACCCAAATTATGCAGGCTAGCTCATCCCTATTTCATCCACTCTGTCTGTAACTGAAAGTATCCTATCAAGGCATAATAAATCAAGGGAGACAAACTGGGAGAGGGAATATCTTGTGTGGGACCAGCTTCGGGAGATGAAAGAACAAGGTGAACAATGAAAAACGTCATAGCTACCCTTCAAAAACATCTCTATGAATGATATGCTTCCCCTATCACGCCTGCTACTTCCTGTGTCTCAATAATGTTTTAACTTAGACTTCCCAGGACAGTATGTGTGTAATATCAACAATAGCTTTTAGACATCTCTACTGAAGTATGTACATATATAGGAGAATGCAGCAATAGTAATTAGATGTACAAGATGTATGTTTGATGGCACTTGCCTTCCACAGAACAGCAAGGTGAAGTAATCGCAGGGTGTCAGGTGTCCAGTTTTCAATCAAACACCCAGTCGATAAGGGACCCTCTGTAGGCCAATGAAAATGGGCAAGTGACTGAGGGTGCAGAAGAGTGAGCAACAGAGGGAGAGAAGGTGAAATGAGCGAGGCAGAGACACAGAGAAGGGGCAGGGCAAGGGTGTTCGGTTTTATTTGGTCAGAACGTTGCCATGCCAGGAGTATATCTGAAGAAGAAAGATTGTGTGGCCTACGCACTCCACACTAAATATATTGGCACAGCTCAGCAGTTCACAGCCAGCTTCATAACTTAACCAAATTACAGTTGGGGTCAGACAGGCCCAGAATTTAGCAAGTGCACAGATGGTTTATAGGCCTATTCCTTCCCATGCCACAGGTTTTGGCCATCACCTCTCAGAATCAGAATTGCTGTATTCTAATCCAAGTAAGAGCTGTTTCCAAAAAACACACACTTCAGTTAGGATAATCTGTCCTTGCTTTTCTTTTTATATGTTGGAAATCCAGCCCCTAATTCCTTTTTGAAGAATGATTAGTGCTTCTGGTATCTCATTTCTGGGATGCCTAATTTGAAATCCCTTAGAACAGGGGAGCCTGAGTTTCAGAGAGTGCTGCTTACACACTCTCAGAAAAATAAGTCCCATCTAAGGTATCACAAAGGGAGCAGCTGAAAAATGGGGTTCCATAATCACTGGGTACTTTGAAAGTCTTTGTTAACTCGTATTCAGAGTCTCCACTGCGCAGCCTAAAATGTCTCAGTCTGATCATGGTTGTGAGTTGGTTCATCTGAACCTCTATTCAGTCAGTTGTCTCCCAGCAAGACTAGTGACAAAAAGGTGACACATTAGTGCTAATGTGAAGCTCTTTGTACTATGAACATTTGATCACTTGAAAGTCGATTCAGGCTATCAGCTCATTTTATACAGACCCTCAGACTTTCAGCAGGTAATATTTGGCCACTGTCAACACAGGCTAGATTAGACTCAGTGCTACAACATTAATAGCACCCTAGCTCTTATATAGCATTTTTCAACTGTCCCTGGCAAAGGAAATAATATCACTATTTCTATTTTTTAGATGGTGAAACTGAGGCACAAAGAGGTGACCAGCAGCCAAACTGAGACCAAAAGCCAGGTTTCAAGTCTCCGTCCAGTTATGCTCTGCTAGGCAACACTACCTAGAAATGACTGGTTATGTATCCTGAAACCAGGGCTGCCGATAGGGTGCAAGGCAAGGGAGGCAGCTGCCACATGCCCAGGTGCTTTAAAAGGGTGTGGAGCTCCCATCTGCTACCACTACCGTGGCAATGAAGGGTGGCTGAGGGAGACTAGCCCTAGCCCTGCCCCTTCTGTCCAAGGCCCTACCCCTTCTGGGAGCATGGAGTTGGCTTCCCCCACTTTACTCAGGGGCCCAGAAATTCTGTCATCCCCCCCAGACCAGGCCATCAATGGCAGCACAGTTGTTCAAATCAGCAGTAGCCTAGGGAAAACGAGCAATAGGAGCAGCAAACAAGAACTAACCTCTCAGCCCCTGGGATGGGATTTTTTCCAAGCCCTTGCAAGCTGATACACCCATGTTCCCAACTCTGCCCTGGTTTTTGCTAGTTCAGAGTGTTTACACTAGGGGTTTGCATCAACATAATGAATGGATTTAATTACATAGGTGCACACTCAATATAAAATAGGGCCTGTGTTATTCCTAGCTCTGAAATCAAGACATTATGTCATTATGCTACATCATTTAAAACGAGTCATAATGTAAGATTTTTAAAATCTCATCTGCATGTATCAAGTTATAGGAAACATTCAGATGTCCAAAGCAACACATTTTAACTTTTTGTAATGATCCCATGTTGAAAAAAAAAAGACGTTGCAATTACATAAAGGATGTATGAGGCAATAAAAATCTTCAGAAACAACCAGGCCAGCTCATTCATTTTTTTTATAAGTTCAGGAGCAATGGTTATTACTGTATACCATTCTCAGATATACTGGGCAATTGTTAGCATATATCAATTTGTTCAATAGTATTTGCTTTTATAAGCATTTTCAAACTTTTTTAACTGTTTAATTACACAATATGGATCCTATGAGTGTGAGTAAACTTTTTTTACTGGAAATTACACAGTATGGATCTCTGGTTTATTCCATTTTAGTTGTATGATGAAATATAGAACACAATAGATAAATGAGAAACAGAACAGAAACCTGGCATAGAGCCCATAATACAAATGATCTATTATGGTAATGTATTTCCACCTACATTTAATGACATGTTTACCACATTTTTTAACTAAAATTCCTATTAGTGATGGTTTGAACCAAGCTGTCAAAGTCTGATGGTCTTCAGATTAGATATGTTGGGACTCTAAACCAGGATTCAGATTGACAGACCATAAGTAGGCCTTCTCTCTGTCATGGACCATATCAGGAGCATTAAACCTCACTTACTATAGACTGATTAAACTATCATCACTCATTTCAAGTGTGAGGTGCTGTAATCTATGTTTTGCAATTCATGCCCATCTCATATTTTCAGTTAATCTCTCCCTATCAGGGGAAAAAAATCTTTACCTTCAGGTATTACATTGAGCCAGGGCTGGATTAACCATTAGGCTAATAAGGCAATAGCCTTAGGCCAGTGGTCACCAACCAGTAGATCGAGATCTACGAGTAGATCTTGGAGCCTCTCACAGGCAATCTTGACTGGTTTGGCCAGGGAACTATCTTGACTGGTTTGGCCAGGGAACTTCAGATGCCTTTCCACCCCCTGTCATGCTGCTCCTGCTCTCTGCCTTTGAGCTGCTCCCTGGGAGCCTCTTGCTTGCAGTGCAGAGTGTGGGAGAGAGAAGGTGAGGGGAGGCTGATATCAGGGTGTCCCTTCTTCCCCCCACTCCTGTACCCTGTCTCCACACAGGGAAAAAGGAATGGAGGGAGCTTGGCAATGAAAATCTCTGTCACTCTCACACACTGTGTGTGTCTCTGTCATTCTCACAAACACACACTGTCCTTCCCTCTCATCTCCTCACCCAACACGTACAAGGGGTGTTGTTACAACTTTTACTGCTTCCACAGTGAGTTATTTTTGGTTTTTGACTTGTCTGTGCTAAGGATGTTAAATAACAATTAGTTTACCAGTTGAGTAGTCAATGGAATTTCCATCGACTGCTTGACAGGCACTTCTGACATTCCTCCTTTGAAATGTACAAGATCCCCTATTGGGGGCTCTTGTGCATTTCAAAACTGGAACTCCACATGCAGCCCAGGGCCAGTCCCACTGACTCTGACCTCCACTAGGGGTGCTTCTGCTTTGAAATGCACAAGATCCCACTCCAGCCCTACCTTCAGGGGGTCCCTTATCCCACTTTTCAAATATAGGAGCTAGCCCACACTCTCCCTGGAGCAGTCTGTGTTGGCTATCTGGCCACTCCCAGGGTGGGGGGAGAGAGACATGATCCTACCAACCTGTGCTCTACAGAGGAATGCCCTCTCCTCTAGTCCACTCCAGAACCCACTCTGCTACCCTACCTTCAGCATATTCCTTATCCTGCTTTCCTAATGCAGGTGTCAGGTCCGTCTCTGATCCCACTCCTCCGTACTCCCCAGGTGAATGCATTATCACCTAGTCCACTCCAGAACCCAGGGCATTCCTTATTCTGTGTTGGTTATCTGGTCACCACCAGGGTGGGATTTTGGCTGCCTAGGGGGGTGGCACTCAAATTCACACTCCCCTCCCCCATGCTACCCAAGGGAATCCCCTAGTCCACTCCAGAACCCACCACGCCACCTACCTTCAGCAGGTCCCTTAGCCTGCCTTCCTAATGCAGGAGCCAAGTCCATCCCTGGGGCAGCCTAGCTATTCCCAGGTAAATGCCCTACTCCCTAAGCCACTTCAGAACCCACTGCACCCCACTAGATCCCTTATCCTGTGCTGGCTGTCTGGTCACTCCTAAGGTGAGCAGAGTGGTACTTGAGCTGCCTAGAGAGATGGGACTCAAACCCACCACTCTGCAGTCCCCATGTGAGTGCCCTAACCCCTATACCACTCCAGTTCCCACCCCCTCTTCAGGGCATCCGCTTCCACACTCTGAACCCTTTGGCCCAAGACCAGAGCCTACACCCCAACCTCCTTCCCCAGCCTGGTGAAAGTGAATGAGATTCGGGGAGGAAGGGAAATGGAGTGAGCAGGCTGAGGCCTCAGCAAAGAGGGTGGAGCAGGGGCAGGGCCTCAAAGAAGGGGCGGGAAGGAATCCGGGCAAGAGTATTTGGGTTTGAGGTAGATCTTACATTGCGCTTAAATTGAAAAAGTGGTCTTGTGGTTAAAAAGATTGGAGACCACAGCCTTAGGCCCTCCTGCTCAGGCAGGATGCAGGGCCAGGTTGGGTGTGTGGGGGGGGAGTTAGCTTACTCACATAGCCCTTATGGAGCTTGGTGCACTCCAGCCAAGAAGAAAGAGAAGGCAAAGCAGCTCCCTGTGGCTTATCAGGAGATCCCTCTCCTCCCTGACAGTGATGGAAGGGGAACAGCAAGCAAAAGGCACCATTGGTAGGAATCGGAGGGCTGGGAGACTTCAGCCCCTTAT
>JANRFK010003679.1:21957618-21971471 GCA_030068395.1 Apalone spinifera | reverse complement strand
AAGCTCTCCCACAGGGCCTCCTGGATACTGACAGCCCCCTGATGGACCTCCCAGCTGGCAGCCTGCAGCAAGTGCAGCCAGGCTGATAGCAACGCGTCCACGAGAAGCACCGGAGTGCCCAGGGGCAGCTCTGGCTCCATGGTGCAGAGTGCTGTGATGTCCGGAGTGAGGGCAATCAGAGCACTCCAAGACACAAATGCTTTGCTGTCCCTCATTGAGACAGGCAAGGAAGCAGGGATTCCTGAGAACTGGCTGCCCGAGGGGGTGTTCCTTTAAGCACAGGCCTCAGATAGCCTCAGGCAGCAGCCCCACACAGTAAGTCCTGACCTGATGCCCTGCCTGACCTGGTTCCAGCCGGCCTTAAATCCGAGTCAGTGTCCACTCAGTGTGGATGCGGTATTTTGAAATAGAAAAAGGCTATTTCAAAATGTATTTTGTGTGTAGATGCATTATTTCGAAATAATTTATTTAGAATTAACTGTTTCGAAATGAGATATTTCGAATTAACGCTGTAGTGTAGACATACTCATACTGATCAATGAAATGTCAGGCATCAGACTACCAGAAGAAAGTGGGAGGAAAAGGCTATCTTGCACAAAAGCCTTGAACCAAAATGCACTAGATTAAGTTTTAGACGAATGTTCTTACTTTATTGGCTTGGAACCATATCCAACTTTCTTTTATGCTTGAATTCACTTTAAATCCTTTTTTCTTTAATCATATTGTTTTATTTTTAATATAAGCCAGTCTATTGCTATGTTTAGCTTCAACTCTTTGGTAACACCAGTTAAAATAACACACTGTTGAATACTGACTCCCTCCATAGGCAATAAACCTCAATACCTGAACTGCTTAGGGGAAGGCTGGACAGACAAACATGTTCTGGGGAAAATCCATAACTGGGAGTTTTGGGGGTTCACCTAACAAGGTTGGAAATGAGAGTGTGACAGGTGTGTTTCTAGCAATCTTCCTGAGTCAGAGCTGCTGGACCAGAGCTGTAGCTACACACAGGCCCTCCAGGTGTGACCTGCATGCTGGCAGGCTGGTTGTGAACAGCCCAGTTTGGGAGCCACAGTAGGAGAGCATTGTGAGACACCCAGGGTTACCAAGCAAGCACTGACAACCACTAACTAGTCTGGATTGCTCTCCAGGACAGGAAAGCATTTTACTTTGATTGTGGGGAAATAGATGCACTGTGACAAGTTAATTGGTGCAATTTAAGAGTATGATAAACTTTAAAAGCAAAAGAAAAAAGAGGGAGTTAAGACACAGGCTGCGGAAAAGGATAAGAGGGCAAGTGAGTCAGGAAGGTTGTATCGGAGAATGGAACTAGTTGACAGCTGTGAACAATTCCAGCAGCTTTCTTTTGAGAAATGAAATTCAACTGTCAAATCAATGAAATCCTTCTGTTCGTTTAAATATACAGTTTGGAAAGTGGTGTATGTGTGAAGTGTTATGAGGGGGTGTGTTGTTTACATTTCAGGTTATACAGGGACATTGAGGAAGGAGAGTGTACAAGAAAATTTTCAATAGGAGTCATTTTTAAAAGTACAGCCCCCCCACCCTTAAATATTTACTAACATTTACAAAGGAATATTATAAAAAATATTCTCTGAAGTTTTGTTGTGTTAAATCTGACAGCGACACAGAGGAATTCTACATCCCACTCTAGATACACAAACGTCAGTGCAACTTTAACCCTGGAGCACCTACAGTTGTACCACTAATAACTTCAGCTTACTGAGATAGTAATTTTCCAAATCATTACCCACAATCTTGACCAAATTTAATATAACTCCACTTAGAGAGTTGAAAGATTATGATCTATCCACCTTTTTTCTTATGGAGTTTATTTTTTGGTCATGAATTAGATTTCATATTCCTTCTGTCCTGTTCATCATTTTTTACTTTCCAGTTGGAGAGTTATATCCTAAAGATGTTCAATTATAATCAATTTGCACTATATAAAGAAAAGTTGGGCTGCATGTTAGTTATACTGTGAATTCCGTAAGTTCTATTTTACATCCCTGATCACATTAACCTCTTGTGTAGCTAGCTGAAATGGACTAATTTAGACCATTACATTTGATCATTCAGTGGATAATACCTGAAGACAGCTGCCCCATGGATAGATGACATGATTAGTAATTATAGAGTTAATAACACAATGGCAGGTACTTCTGAAAATTGTTGAAATTTAATGTTTAGTATGCCACAGAATCAATAGACCTGGGAGAATAACTGATTTTCTGGTTCACTGGTAGTTCTGAAAAAAAATGGAAAAAAAATATTAGTTTGATCCTAACTGCAAGCCAAAGATTTTCAGAATTTTTGCCAAATTGTAAAAAGTCAAAAAGATTGTTTTGCCCCTGGGAAACTTAAAATTGTTTTAATCAAAGCATAGGAAGTGAGCGGCTAGAGTCACAAAACAGGATGCCTATTCAAATTTGCCCTCTGCTTTATATACCCCTTATGTTACATTGGGCGCCTATACATATGTACTTATTAGCTCAAACCAACAGGCAGCTATGCATTTTGAATGAACAGCAAGAAATAGAGCCATTATATAATAAGTGGATTACTAAAGAAGTTCTTGTCAGCAAGAGGGCATGTGTTCCTACTGAGACAGGCACACAAAGACACAACCTGAGGCTTTGCAGCTCTATGTTAGTGAAATTCACTTTTTTAATACAAAGTTACCTATTACTTCTGAACAGTTTCACAATGTGCTAAAACCCTCAGTTCCATAGATTTCCAAGACTGGGGTTCTCTTTTCAGCTTCAGTGTCTTTCCATTCACTTTAATGGTTTGCCATTATCTTTCTCTGGGTTGTACAATGCTAGATGCCTAGAAGTTTGCTTGGTTGTTTTTTTAAATATAAAAACTAACTAGCCTTGGAAGTACCCCCTTCCAATCTTATTGCTTTCCACATAGAGTCAGTCACTGTGGTTTCAGTCTGATTACAAATTCAATTTTCTACACATATGTATATTCATAATCATAAACTGTAAACATATCTAATGACTATCAAGTTCAGAACATCACTTTCACAAGATATCTAGAACATATTTATACACATTATATGAAGCCAGTTGATCACATTATTTATTTGCTGTGGTTTATACCAGTTCTCCCTTGGGGAGTCATGTTCTGCTTGTCACAGAGCACGTAGACTCAATTTTGAATTTAAAAAAAATCTCAGAGGGATAGCTGTGTTAGTCGGTAACTTTAAAAAGAATGAGTAGTCCTATGGCATCTTAGAGACTAACAAAAATATATAGAATCACAAGCTTTTTTGGGTAAAACCCACTTCATCAGATGAACTGGAGTAGAAATAATAGAAACCACTATATATATACACAGGGCTCGACAAATATTGTAATCTACTCACCTGTGGCAAGTGGATTACACCCCAGAAGAGCCGGCACGGCGGAGCAATCTGCGCAGGCGCAGAACGATCTGCGCAGGCGCAGAGCGCAGAACTATGCAGCTGGCAAGCCCTGTATATATATATATATATATATATATATATATAAACAGCAGAAGAAGTATCTGTCAATTGTAGGACCCATATTAATGAGGCTAATTAAGTGGGGTGGATGTGTCCCATAAATAGCTTTTGATGTGGAAATGCAGATGTTAAAGGCAGGAGAATTTGGCTTTATAATGTGTCAACCACCAACAACAAGTAGTCCTGTGGCACTTTAGGGTATGTCTACACTACAGAGAAAAATTGCAGCCGCCACTGTTAATCTTCCAGGATTCAAATTAGTGGGTCTAGTTAACACAGGTAATTTTAAGTGAGGGGGGACTCGATGCTGGTAACCCTGCTTTCATAAGGAGTAAGGGAAGTCGAAGGAAGAATGTTCTTTCTTCGACTTTCTGCTACGTAGACAGAGCCAAAAGCCAAGTTAAGCTACTTTGACATAGCTTAATTCGACTTTGTCCTGTAGTATAGATGTTCCCTTAGGATATGCCTACACTGCATTCCTTTTTCGAGAGAGGACTGCAAATTCAGGAGAGCGAAATTGCAAATGAAGCGCGGATTTGAATTTCCGGCACTTCATTTGAATAATGGCATCTGGGTGCTTTTTCGAAATACCCTATTTCGAAAGAACAGTCAAGTCTAGACAGGGGTTATTTTGAAAAAACCCTTCTTTCGAAATAAGCCTTAAACCTCATTTTTTAAGGAGTAAGGGTTATTTCAAAAGAAGGTTTTTTTTTTTAAATAACCCCGTCTAGACTGCGTTTGTTCTTTCAAAATAGGGTATTCTGGAAAAGTGCCCGGATGCCATTATGCAAATGAAGCACGGAAATTCAAATCTGAGCTTCATTTGCAATTTTGCTCACCTACATTTGCATTCCTCTCTCAACAGAGGAATGTACTGTAAACATACCCTCAGGTTATGTCTAGACTGAATTCCTCTGTCAGCAGAGGGATGCAGATTAGGCAGGTTGACATTGCAAATGAGTCAGGGATTTAAATAGCCTGTGCCTAATTTGCATAAATATGGCCTCCGTATTTTGCCGACTAAGCACTTTGTCAGCAAAAAGTGGCAGTCTAGAGGGGGATCTGTCGAGAAAGAAAGCCTTTTTCAACAGATCCTGTAAACCTCCTTGCAGGACGCATAAGGGATCCTCATTTTTCACATGTAATTACATTGAGCTGTTTGTACTCAATAGGCATCAGATCCCCATGACAATTTTTTTTCTTATTAATTATAAGCAGAGACCAGATAAAATGGCAAGGCACTCACACTACATCCACCAAAGCAAAAATTTATATCAGTGGCTATCTCACTTCAATCTCACTGAAACACAGAGTGGAAGTGTTAGTACAGAATTATCATTTGTGAAGATTTGGTAACATTTGTTTTGTATTATTGCATTACATTTATACTATTCAATAAAAAGAATGTATATCTAATTTTGTTAGAGGCAGTTAAATTTAGTGTTTTTCGGTGCCATTGGCTTGTACGGCATTTCTGCACTCCTAACTTCTTTGTTTCCTGAAACTCCCCATCTGAAGACCCCCGAAAAGATATTATTCCTCTCTCTTTTAGATAGAGACAATAGGAAACATCAGAGTTTGCTACAGTTATAACAACCTAATGACACTTGGAAACATTTTACTCTGAAAATATTTAAGTTTCTCTTAAGAGCTTGAAATCCAGTGGCATCACACAATTATTCACCATTCTCACCATCCCAAGCAGTTAATAAATACAATTGACTCTCGTACTCAGACTATAACTTTTATACTGTAGCAAAAGTTATGAATAGGGGTGAGTTAATAATCAAAAGCACAATACTGCAGATCCTCACCAGCGTTAGAGGCCCTCTACAATCAATGGACTATTCATGATAGTAAGCATTATGAAAGATAGCAAGGGTGTGAGGATTGGGCCCTGTGATGCTTACAAAGCCCTCCTCTATTACAGAGTACCTTGTTTATATAATTGATTCCTATGAATAGCTTTTCTCAAAGTATCCCTGTGGAATAAATGTTATAAAGCATTATATAAAAGTATCATTATGTCCCTTTTACAGATGGGGAAACTGAGATACAGAGGTGAAGTGACTTTCCCTGCGTGCCAATGGCAGTGCCAGAAACAGAACCCACATCTCCTGAGTCCCAGTCTACTGTGTATCCACCAATCCACTGTCCCTCTCAAAACTTAATATCTGTGGTCTTATCTAGACTGCACTGAAGTGTCAAAAGAGGATATGCAAATTCCGTGGGAATTTACATATCTTCTTCCGATCTCACTTTCAAAAGCAGAGCGTTCAAAGTGAAAGTAGTTTAGACACGGCTTTTTTGGCGAGCTTCCCCCACCCCCTCCTACCCCCTTTGTTGAAAAGCTGCTCTTCCTCAAAAAATTAGGTTTACGTGACTTCCAAAAAAGGGACGGGCGGGGGGGTCGCCAAAAAAGCCATGTCTAAACTACTTTCACTTTCAAAAGCTCTGCTTTTGAAAGTAAGATTGGAAGAAGATATGCAAATTCCTGTGGAATTTGCATATCCTCTTTCAACATTTTAGTAGTCTAGATAAGCCCATTGATATTAGTTAGCACCTTAATGCTTCACCCCAATCCAGGTCCCATTGTGCCAAGCACTGTACTAAAACATAATACATTTCAGCCACTGATCCAAAGAGCTTCTTATCCAAAACTACCATTTGAAACAGCTGTTGGTTCACCACTTAATACTGTAGGCTATAATAAAACTATGTTTGGATAGTGTCTTTCCTACAAGCCATGTTGCATAACATTAGACGATGAAAAGGATGAAGTAATCGATAATAAATCAAAGGAGAGAGATTAAAAATGAACAAGCAGAGAATGATGCATCTTGGGCCAAATGCATCCTTGTGTCACTCAACTCCAACTATACTTGTAGCTGAGATTAATGAAGTTCCTTTAATAGCATAAAGCTGACTGCAGCCCAAATCACCACTTTTCAGAGGAATAGCTTCATCTGAGGCTACGTCTACACTGCAGGCTTCTTGTGCAAGAAGCTTTTTGCAGAAGAGATCTTCCACAAAAATTTCTTGAGCAAGAGTGCATCCACACTGCAAAAGGGCATCGGAAAAGTGATGCACTTTTACGCAAGAGAGCATCAAGACTGCATGGACACTCTGTTACATGAAAGCTCTGATTACCATTAACAGAATGTTAACACTGTTTCTTGTCCACACACACATTTTTGCGCAGGAGCTCTTGCACAAAAAGGAGTTAATTCTCATAGAAAGAGGAATAACTATGCTGCAAAAACCCCTCTGTTCTGTCAATTCACTGTAAATTTTCTTGCGCAAAAATGCACCTGAGGTAAGGATGCTCCACGAGTTTTTGCACAAAAACAGCCATTTTGACTCAAAAACTCTGCGGCATAGACATAGCCTCAGAGTCAGGAACTTCTGGCTCATAAGCAGGGGGCATTTCTGAAGAAAACCTTTTGCAACATTCAGCAGGAGTCCACTCCTTCCACCATCACACACACATCCTGCAGTCCTCCTACCTCCTTTGGTCAGAAAGGGCTGGTTGATTTAGAAACCTCTGACAAAGAGATTGCATTGCCATTTTATTGTACGTGATCATCTCTGACAATAAAGTTGAGGATATGCCCCTATCATTACAGCATTAATTTGTTATACTTTTTATGCAAAGACAACAGGTCTTAAGATCACTTGACTGTGAGAAATGGTTTTGCTCTCAACTCTCCTGAAATTGACCTCAACTTTGGTGAGCGACCAAAGCCTCAACTTTGTTATAACTGAAAGAATAGATTTCAAAGTGCATGCTGCCCTAATACACTTATATAGAACTATATTCTAAGATCAAGCAAGTATTTGAGATTTAATTGGCTCTCTCTTATCCGATCCTAGATTTTCTGAACATGAGGAATTGGAGGTAATTTAGATAATAAAATCAGATGGATCTTTATAAAAGAGTGGTGAAGTGCATGGATACTAGGGACACCTCTAAACAGACTAGCATTTTTATATTTTTAAATAAAAATCTTTCATTGCCTGCAATTTGCTAAGAAAATGTTTATGAAATATCACTGGGACCAATGGGCTTTAAAGGATTGAGTACTCCACAAGGCTATATACAAAGAGCTCTGCTCGTAGTTAAATAAATTAAGTCTGGGATTTTGGAAAGAGTAAGAGAGGTCACTGTAAGACGACAAAGCTAAAGCAGCAATAGTCCACAGATGAAACAGACACAGGATCTCTGCGGGATGCTGCAAATGCCAGACCAGGTGTGTGTGGGACACAAAAGGAAGCTGAGCTGCCCTGTCCCCCCTGCCCATAGGCTTCTCACTTGCCAGCACCTTCTCATGCCTGCTTGTTCCTGGGACATGGGTGCAGCGATGCTCCCCTGAGATGTCAGTGTCCCTGCAGGAAAGTGCCCACTCTCTAGGCAATAGATGGCCTTGCTTGAGATACATCACCATAATCTGAACCAAGACCTTCAGTGTTGGCTCAGAGACTAGGGCTGGGCTTCATGCACAGTGTCCTGGGATGACTGCCCTCATCGCTTTTCTTCACAGCTGGACCAGCTGTGATCGTGGCATATTAAACACCTCCCGTGCCATTAGCACGACCCCGTGAGAGCTGCAGCCAACCCCAGAATGACCTGGTGAGGGAACACCTTGAACAGGAATTCAAGGAGGACCACCAGGAGTGCTATGATGACCGGGAGCTGCACTGCACCATCTGGGAGCAGCTGTCCCTGCAGCACAAGGTGATATGCATAACATACACCAACATCATTGAGTGCCTAATCACTGCCATTGAGCCGTCCAGCATCTGCCCCCAGTACCCTCTCAACCAAAGTCCCTCCTGCACCCTCCCCTACCCTCCTGGATTCCCTTCCTTGCCCCACCCTGGGCCATGGAGGGCCATGCACATGAGGTAGCGGGACCTCTTGGGCAGCTGAGGCATCCCGACACACAGTCTCTGCCTCATCCCTGAGCCCCTCCTCCTTCTTCCTCCTCCTTCCCCCATTCCAGGTTCTTTCATCAGTCCCTCCCCAGTTTTATATTCCCCAAATAAATACAACAGTTTATTGTCTCAAACAAAAAGTATTTTTTATTTAGTCTGCAGGGGAGGGGAGGAGAAAGAGTGGGAAGGGAGGGCAGGGAAAGGAGGAGTGGGAGAGGAAAGGCACACAGGGTGCTAAACAGAGGCCTCTTGTGGAGAGGCCTGGGGGAGAGTCTCACAGGTGGCCTTAGCTGAAACTCACCCTCAAAGCCTCTCTGATGAGCATAGCCCCCTGATGAGCTTGCTGGATGCCAGCAATGCATGGCTGCTTAAAAGCCCTTGTGAGCAGCTCAGACTTTTCCCCCTACCCTGGCAGGAATGTCTCCCTCTTGTTCTCACAAAGGTTGTGGAGGATACAGCAGGCGGCCACCACCTGGGGGATGTTCTGGTCACAGAAGTCCAGGCGGGTGAGGAGACACTGGAACCTCCCCTTGAGCAAGCTGAAGGCACCCTCCACCACGATGCACCTGCACAGCCTGGCATTGAATCATTCCATGGTGGAGTCCAGGTGGCCCATGTAGGGCTTTATAAGCAAGGGAACCAAGGGGTAGTCTGCGTCGCCCACAATGCAGATGGGCATATCCATGTCCTTAACCCTTATGGTGCGGTTTGGGAAAAAAGTGCTGGAGTGCATCTTTTGGAACAAGCTGGAGTTCCTAAAAACATGGGACATCATGTGCCTTCCCCAACCACCCAATGTTAATGTCTGTGAACTGGGTCCGGTGGTCCATGAGTCCCTGCAGCACCATTGAAAAATACCCCGTCCTATAAATGTAATCAGGGGCATGTTGGTCAGGGGCCAGAATGGGGATGTGGGTGCTGTCAGTGGCTCCCCTGCAGCTGGGAAAGCCTGCAGTGACAAAGCCAGTGATGATGGGTTCCACATTGCCCAGGAAGATGACCCTGCGCAGCAGTATGGCATTGATGGCCTTCACCACCTGTAGAATCATAGAAACATAGAATCAAACAGTTGCCAGAGCCCTCAGGAGTTTCCCAAGCCCACACCAGGGCTAACCCCCCTTTTCCCACTTCCCACACCAGGACTAACCCCAATTACTCCATCCCGGCAGGGATTTGTAAAGGTGGAACTGAAAAACCTCCATAGAGGGAGATTTCACCATTCCCCTTCCCTAGGGAACCCTTTCCAATAGTCATAGGACAATAGCAAGAGAGTCAAACCTGCATGAGCATAGCCCCAGTGATCGATTTCCCCGTGCTGAACTGGTTCCTGATGGAGTGATAGCTGGATGACGTTGCGAGCTTCCAAATTGCAATGGCAACATGCTTCTGGAGAGGGATGGCAGGTTGCATGCAGGTGTCCTGTCATCAGAGGGCACAGGTGAGCCATTTGCAGAGCTCCAGGAAGGTGTCCTATATAGGCAGAAGTTCTGGAGCTACTGGTGGCCATCCCACCACTTTATGATGATCCAGTCCACATGCTCAAATATACTTACCATAAAGGTAGTAACAAGGTTTTACTTCATACCTTCACTCCCTGTAAAGGATTAAACTCAGAAAACCCCTGAAAAAATCCAGGAAGTGTTGGCAGGGAGCCAGAAAAGCCAAAGGCAAGAATGTGTTACGATCTGAATAGAACACTGCTTGCCTGTTTTAGTCTCCTTTGTGTGAGAGAAGCAACAGGGGCTGTGATAGAAATGGAATGAGCCTGGAAGGCAGAAATGGAAATGACAACAATAACCATGTCTAGGAGAACAAGACCTAGAAGCAACAAAGGTAAGCAGTCAGGGAATGTTTAGCTAGCCACAGTCAGGTTCATTTCTTTAATTTCCTGGCTTGGAATTCCTCTGTGCTTGGATCATGTACTCCTCCCTCCCCCATATACTATAACTGAAGTTGAATCCCTGGGAAGCAATTCTCTGAGCTTTAATCTGTTTTTTCTCAATTGCTTTATAATACCTAGCAACCAAGTATGTTTTACCCAGTATATCATTTTGTTTTGTTAATAACAGTACCTTTATAAAGACTATGATCAGATTCTTGGGTCCAGGAAGGTAATAGAAGGTCTGTGTATGCATGCCTAAGAATTCAACTACCAGAGATTGTGGTTTGTTTTCTTTTTTTCCCAAATTCTCTTGTTGTAAAAGAACTTGGGGGATCCCATGGGAAGAAGTTCCCAAGTGAATCTTCCTGGGTTCAGAAAGAAAGGTTTTTGTTTTTTTTTCACTTAGGTGTTGGCAGTACACCACCCAAGATCAGGGAATCTGTGACCCGGTGAGAGTTGTTAAGCAGAAGCCTATAGAGGCAAGGTATTTTCAAAGTCTCTTGCGGGCCCCCACCTTCTGCACTCAGAGTGGGGAACAGTTTTGACAATGATCTATGACATATACGAGCAAAGGCAAAGTTTTGGGGGACAAGAGGGGCACTGCTCCCCTCCCAAACTGCAAGCATCAGACAACAGCAGCATTTGCCCCCTTCACACACAGCCCCATTGGCCTGAGAAGACCTGCCTCCCCATGCCCAAATATAAAGTCAAAACACCTCTCTGTGTACACAAGCTTCCAGTGGTACAAATCTGGAAACCCAATCACTAAAAAATATGCTTGAACAATTCATGATAATGGGTCAGAGGGCAGCAAAAGAATTAGAAACAGTACAGTAGATTTAGCATGAAAGAGGAGTAGGTTGGAACACAGAAGATAAAGGGAAGAGCGGCTCAGAAGAAAGGAGACCCTCAGCCAGGGCAGGCTCTAGGTGCCAACAAATCAAGCATGTGCTTGGGGCAGCATATTTCCAGGTAAGCAGCTGCCCCCAGAAATCCCCAGCCCTGCCCCGCCGCACTCCACCGATTTTAAAGGACCACGGGAGACACCACTACATGCTGCGCACCGCTGGCACCATCCACACCCGGAACCTGCTATAGCAGGCCGCCCTCTGCCTCCTGCTGCTGCCCGGCTCCGCTGCCTACTTCGGGTCAGCCCTGCCTGCAGGGGTTGGCGTGGGTTTGCAGGGAGATGGCCCCAGTGCAGGAAACGCAGTCTCCTCTCCAGCCAGGGCCATGACAGCTGCTATAGCATTACACATTCTTTTAACATTACCAGTATCAGTGGCTTCTGGTGAGAGCAGTTTCTCAAAATTGAAATTACTAAAACATTATTTGAGGTCCACCATGTCTCAAAATTGTTTGTCAGGACTCGCATTAAATTTCAATTGAAAGTACCACTGCAGAAAATTTAGATTATAGTGAATTATTAAAAGGCTACGCAAGTATAAAAACCAGAAAAAATCAGTTCATATAAATTCTTTTAATTTATGAGAAACTGGGCACACCGGAAGACACTAACATTTTTCATTACAGCGTATAGTTGAACCCAAATTGTTTGTAATTGTGATTTTGTTAAAGTTAAATGAGTACACTAGTAGGAAATTGTTTTATTTCAAGAACTACACATTTTCTGTTTTCAATTTTTGTTTTAATTTTAAACAGTCAAAAAAAAAACCAAAACCATTGCAAAGTGCATACATGTGTAAAAGCCAACAAAAAAAGGGGGAGAGGGAAGCGGCCAAAAATTTTTTTGTTTGGGTGGCAAAAAATCTAGAGCCGGCCCTGCCATCAGCTCCATAGCATCAGGCATCCCTTTGACCTACAACTTCTGGACTTCCAGGCACTTGAATTCAGTTTCTATTGTAAATACACAATTGGGGGCAAAGGCCAAATCCAACATTTCTTACTCTCAAACCAAGATGAAGACTAGTTGGCTACTGAGGACTCGTGTTCTGCCATTACCATTATTTAATATTCAGTATGCAGACTCCACATTGGGTGTAACAATTATAGTTTATAAAAAATGAGAATCTATTTAACACTGATTTTTAAAAAACGCATCAGTTGCTGGAAAGGTTTCACCCATCAGCCCCATGATACGTTTTTAGCAACCCCTTTATTCCTCCTCAACTTTCAGATATCCTTATGTTATGCTTCCTAGCAAGCAAGCAATAGTAAACAATCCATTAACCTTATTCCTATCACAGAAACCCTGCAAGTCCCACATTTATCAAATCATATTAACAAGGTGACCTGTATTTCTGACCAATTTGATAAAAAACTATCATCTTTTTATGAACTTCTCTACTGGCATGCCTCAATTAGCTGTTTATCTGAACCTGATATTTCCCAGGCTTTGCCTTGTTCTAAAGATCTTTCAATTATATGAATAAGCTAACCTTCTACTATTGTCCCTAATTAAAGTCAGCCTACATTTAAACATTTGCATGTACAATATAAGAACTACAAACTAAACATGAATAGTTGACAGCACAAATAAATTACTATGTAAAACCTGGGTAAATGGAGTATTTCTAAAGTGCACTTGAAGAGCCTTCATAAGAAACTTGCCTTTGAAGCAGCTTGCTCACAGTAGGCATAAGTTAAAAAAACAACAACCCCCTATTTCTCTGAAGAAATCTCCAAGAATTAGATGTAGCAAACTCTTTTGTATTCATTCTGTGACGGCGCATTGGGGTTTTCCCGTCTCCTACACCCCTGTAATGGCACGGACAGACTCCACCAGCCAGTAGAATAGAGGGAATTTATTGCTTCTCCAGGATACAGCACAGCACAGATGTCATCTGGTTACAGGAACTGGACCTAGGGTGCCTCAGCCCCCCTTTAGATGGGGGAGACTGGGCCCCTAAATTCCAGCCCCTTTCCTTAGGCTGTCTCCTCCATGATCCCAGACAGAAGCTAACTCACTCACTTCCAGCTCTGCCCCCTAGCCAGGGTTCCACCCCCCTTCTTACCATTGTTCCGCTCCATGGGAGATACCTGTCTGACGAGTTTCGAAGCCCCCTTGCATAATGACTCATCCCCTGCCCTGCTGGGCCGTGCTGCAGACAGCTGCCAGTAGAGGTCACTCACAACCCACTACCCAGCATAGCAACCAGCAAGGTACCCACACTACGTCACACATTCAGACTATGCCAAAAGACCAATTACCCTAGGCAACAAGGTCCAACTTGCTTGCTGTGCTATCTTATAAGAGTCAGGAATACATCATAAATCTGAAAGGCTATGGCTACACTATGTACTTTGGCAGAAGAGGCAGTGCAAATGAAGTGTGCATTTGCATTTTCTTGCGATTCGCTTGCATATTCTCTTCCGGTCCGTTTTTGCGCAAGGAGTTTTTGCACAAAAACAAGCAGGGTGGACATTTCCTTTTTGCACAAAATCCCCTTTTTGTGCAAGATCCTTATGCCTCTCCTGGGAGGCAAAAACTCCTTGCGCAAAAATGGACTGGAAGAGAATATGCAAATGAAGCACAAGAAAATGCTAATCTGTGCTTCATTTGCA
>JANRFK010003679.1:21946879-21957518 GCA_030068395.1 Apalone spinifera | reverse complement strand
TAGAGAGCTATTCCAAAATGTCCCTTAATCTTCATGGAACAAGGTTTACAGGGATGTCGGAATAGCACACCAATTATTTCAAAAGCTATTTAAAAATAACGGGCGTGCTGTCAAGACACGGAAAACACTGCTGTCTAGATGCAGCATAAGTGATTTATGCATAAAAAATTTTTGATCCTGTCAGTGTAATCTATCTTGTGTGGTCTTTTACTGTGTGCCCACAAAATCCACCCAAAAATGGAATCTTATTCCAAGCACTGGGAAGGAGCCAACAGGAGATTTCTAAGGGTATTTTTACACAGTAGGGCTAAACTCAAAGTAAGATATGCAACTTACTTGAGCTATGCTAATTGCGTTGCTTAAGTTGAAATAGCTTATTTCAAATTTTGGAATGTCTACACAGAACTTATTTCAAAATAGAACACTCATCTTCTGATTTCCCTTATCCTTGTACAATCAGAGTTACAGGAGTTGGATTCAGAAGTCCTCCAGTTCAACATTATTTCGACATTATGTCGAAATAACTGCTTGTGTGTCAATGCGGACTATGTTATTTCAGAATAACATCCGTTATAACTTAAGCAGTGCTTAAATTGCTGGAGACTACTACTGACAATGCTGCTTCAAACTCTTGCTTTTAGATTTAAAAGTTGCTAACTGGGATCCCTACCAAGTACTATTTATATAGTGACCAGAATTAATTAAGACAAAAAGATACAGATTTAAGTACCTTACAACATGGAATATTCTTACAGTCCTTTGGAAGGAAAGAAATAGTAAAAAATGTTCCTGTGAGAAATAATCCTGAAGATGAGTTACATCTAAGGAACTTATCTAACAGCCACTACATTTTATGTCTGGTCAAACCAAACTGTATCTCAAGTAACATATAGCATTCAACATGTATAGTCTACTAAGGACCATTGTGCCCAACAAAGTGACCACAGTTGATGACATTTCACCAGGCATTTTGTAGCGAAGTTCCTGGTCCTGATTCAGTCTTGAGAACCCATGAATCTCTGGGTGACTCTGGGTGACCTACCAGTGGCTCCAGGTAGGGTCAGTATGTCACATGTTAATAGACAGTTTGAGAGCATTGTGCACAAGAGTGTTTGTCCATCCTCGTGACATGGGTTACAAGCATGAAACATCATATTTGAATAAAATGAGCACCTGAGGAAAGGCCAGATCTTTCTGAGATTATAACATGTTGCCCAAAGTCAAACCACTTCACACACATAGTGCATAGAGTAACTAGAGTCATACCCAGCCTTCTTGTAAGAGGGTTCAAGTTTCTGGCTCAGATAGCAATACAGTTAGTACATATCTTGGGTACATTCTCCACTTCTCTTGGTACTGAGATGTTTGTGTCCATAAGCAAGACACTGACTTCATGCAAAAGGCAGAGAAACCATTATGAAAAACCTTTCAGTTTGCTGTGACTATTGGTACTCGCGTTGCAGCGTAGGTAGGTGAACTCAAAGTTCTCCACAGTACTCAACCCTACCTATACTGGGGTTCTGATGGCTCAGCTCCAAGGTTTTGAACCTTGATTTTCTGCCATGAGATTTTAAATTCCAGAGTGTAAATGACACCTTAGAGACCAGATCTGAAATTCTGACTTCTCCATAAGCAAGGTAGCAGAAGTACAGCCTTGGTCAATAAACATTTTTGGACCAATGTTGATTCTCAAAAGTTCAGCAGCATGTCTTAATACATAGCCAACAGCTCTCAGTAGCATAGGGGTGTGAATGCATCTTGTCGCACATCTGTGATCATACAGCAATATTGCAAAAACCATTAACCAATGCACACTCACACACACTAGTACTCCTGTATAGATCCTGCACCAGAATAACACAGCATCTGAAATACAAACCCCTATCATTGCAGATTTTGGTTTATAGATTTCTCTTTATTTCAAGGATATTACAAAGAAAGGAAAAACCCACACCAAAATTAATTAATATTATGAAAGCAAGATTAAATAGTGCATAAAAGTATAGCAATCAATAAGAGGTAGAGCATAAAAGTGTACCAGCTGATCAAAGACAGAAAAATGAGACTGCTGCAAATGGTGAGTTCAATTAAGACAGAAGGGATGGGGGGAGGAAGAAAACCATTTGAACTAAGAGTACAGAGAGAATACAAAATATACTATAAAAGTGACAAAAAGGGGTTGGGGGGAAAGCCAATACACATCCATAATGAACAAATTGAACTAGAAAAAACAAGTATGCAATACTACCAGATTATCATGTGAGAAGAAAAACTGAGTACAGAAAATATGCCAAAAGAGCACTAAACAAATATTAAGGCAATTAAAAAGAAAAATGGGAAGAAATCTCAAATAAAAAGTTATCCTCAATTCAGAACATTGTGAGCCTGAGTAAGCTAAAAGGGAATGGAATTGGACCACATACAGTGGCGATCCTTGAGAATTTGCCAATTCTCCTCTAATTAAGATGATCTCATTGTTTGTATTATGCTCTATATTTCCCTGCTCTTAGTCAGAAAATACAGTAAATAGCTAACAGAAGGCTTCCTAAAAAGTTGTTGTGTCTGAAGTGCCACAACAATTAATTGGTTCTTCCCCATGTTCTGTGACAAAGACAGTGTCATTTAAATAGCTGTGTGATTGGTAAAATTTAGATAACCAAGTCATTTATAGTTTTTAAAGGTAGTTGCATACTCTCTGGGCTGTATTGCTAAGGTGCCTGATTCTACTAGGCATAGGATCCTGACTCATTTTGTTTTGTCTCACTCATGTGAAACTGCACATTTTCTATAACCCCTGCATCATGCTCTGAATCAGCTCAGGTTGACTCTGAAGATTTTTGAAACTTAATCAGCTCCCAAGGTTTGTGAATGTTAGTGAATTTCTTGATGGATCAGGACACACAAGTAGTCCTATTCGTGTACAGAAAAGCTCTTCTCCAAAACATTCCTGTGTAAAGAGGGATCACAAATCTTCATGGAGATATGAACAATAAAAAGGAAGAATGTATTTTGACCTAATTGCTGTTTACTCTTCTGAGAAGTCAGATAACTTTTGGCATTATTTTACTCAATTTTCATGACTAGGATGTGAGCAGTCTGAACTACTGGTCAGACTAGGGGGTAGGCTGGGTCAGACACTAGCATATGAGAAGACAAAACTAAGTCTCTAGTATCCAGAGGAAGACAGGTTTAGTGATCAGAAGATCAGCAGCAAGCAGAAGCAGCAGTTATAGAGGTGAACCCAGTTGCATGCAGCTTCCTGTTCCTGTGCTGGCGTCCTCTAAACAGGAGTGATGAATCAAGCAGCTCCCAGCACTGGAGTCCTCTATTAGCATTTAGTTTCTATTCTAACAATCAGTAGGTCATTGGGTGGTGGGTTAGTATTTAGGACAGAAGAGCCCTGTGGACCAGAGTTCAATATCTACGGTACTTAACAGCAACATTAGTTAGTGATATGGAAAGGATAGTTTGGGAGGTTACAGAGGTGCCCAGGTGACAGAAAAGGTTTTAACCTACATCTTGCCAGAGCTTAAGGCAAGTCAATTATTATGGGTCAGTGCATGAATCAAGCAGATGTGAAGAATTTTTATTATCCTCTTTTTCCTGCAATTAAAGGTAATTCAGAGAAAAAGTAACCTTCCTTATTTAATGAAATTTCTCATTTTCAGCTCATGGGAATTTTGTTGACTAAATGCTAACCTGGCAAAACTAATTAGTTTTGCCCTGAGCATTCTTTACACAGATGTATGTTTAGAACAAATTTTCAGCTTAATGAACCAGCTCCAAGCAGACAAGAAAGCAGCTTCAATGAAAGTTCAGCTATTACCACAAAAGATATCTTGGAGTAAGCTGCACAAATCAGTTGTTTCTTATTTAGGCTATGTGAGAGCATTTTACATGTAGATCAGTAGCTTCTGCTGTGAGACATAATGGTAGCCCTGCGTATTTTAAGACAGGGCCAATGCCCAGTACATCTGGGTCAAATAAGCAAGTTAACGTGGAGTAAATAATTACTCAGTAGCATGCTCTACACCAAACTGTGCACCCCATACTTACATAAACACATGTCCTAGTCTGACCCCACTACTTCCTGTCTATACACAATAACTACCGTAGTGGGGTTCACTCAGGACACTGGAACCTCCTGTTGGTTGCCATGGGAATTAGTTCTAGATAGTAGTGTACTCTTTTCAGGTGATGCCTCATCACCATCACTCTTGCTTTAGGACCCACATCTTTCAAAGGACCAACGTGTCCTCTCCAGCAGCACAGCCCTCATCCTTTGCCACACACTGCACTCCCCGCTTCCGGGGGACCTGCAGTTCACTGTGTCATCGCTTCCAGTAGGTAGTCAGCTACAGTGCAACACTTTGGAGCCAATTCCCCCAATGCTCCAGCAGGGCCCTTGTGTCAGGCTCTCCTGCAATCAGCTAGTAGCTGTTTCTTCTTCCCTCAACTGCTGCTGGCAGCACTCAGCTGTGCGGTCTGCTGGCAGTTCTCTCAGTCCTCCATAAAGACAGTCCTTCTTCCCTGGACTCCCAACAGAGAACTTTCATCCTCTGCCCTGCAGTTCTCTTTTTATATGCTCCTCTCTGCCCCTGATTGGCTGCTCCCTTCATTCCTTCTCTAATTGGCTGCTTCTAACGTAGCCTCCTTAGGGTTCCTTTTAACCTCTTTTCTGCCCTTATGGGGCAGTTGCCCCATCACAACTACAAAGTGCCCTTATAAAATGGCTGTTAACATTGGAAGCTATACAATTTGGGAGCATAGCTAGAGAATACAACAGTTTTTATTTATTCCAAATACAAATTTAGGGCCACAGTCCAGAGAAGTCACTGTAGTCTCCTCCATAGCTTTCCTTGGGGGCGAGGGGAGAAGGGAAGAGACCCCAGAAACCATAATCGATGCTTGAAGTTCATGCTAAAGGTGACATTCCTTCACAAAGAGGTGATAGCATGGTCCTCACCTGAGACTAGTGCTCCAGACTGGATGGAAACCAGTGTTCCTTTGGGATGCACCACTTCCATTGGGATTGCTGGTGGTAGAAATGGCTCTTTTTGCAAAACTTTGCACACAAGACATCCATACATGTCTTATTGATGAAGGGCCAAAATTTTATGAGAGTGGTGCAGAGGTATTGACTTATGTGTATGTGCTATGAATTATTACAGCATAGGTTCTTTATGCAGGATTTTGTGACATAGATATTTAAGGATTGGCAGCATCCTTAGCAAGAAAGCTGATTATCAGTGGTTGGCCTGTGATTCCCCAAGTTTAGTACAATTTAAAGAACCATGCAGTCATTTTAACGTTATACTTTGGACAGAAGCGATGGATTAGATCAGTTAGAGACAAATGCATCAGCCATTATTCACTCTGCAATTGTTTAGTCATGGACATTAGAACATATTTGTATTAAGGCTGTGATATGAAAAAAGTCAGGACATTGTGATTCTCTATTTTGTCAAATGTCAAGGAAAATTTCACTTTCACTGCAATAATCAGATTAGCAATACACTTTGGTTTGACAGCTGATGACATGCTCCTTTAACACGGTATCTTGTAACTCCTATTTTTATCAGTATGCACAGTTTTTTACTGCAGCATCAGCAGCGGAGGCAAGTTCAGTTCATGGCACAGAACTTGAATTTTAAAGAGATTATTGAAAAAATTGTATAATAATTTAAGGCTCTGAACTTCACTGCTGCCAATTTCGCTGGTTGTTCTCCTTATCTACTCCCACTTTACCAAGCCAGTGATATTAGCCTCATTGCCCTCCCTTTTCCTTCTCCCACTCTCACCTGTGCACCCACTTTCATTCTATCACTTGTTCCTGAAGGGACTTTTTCCAATCCAAATCCTTCCTGATAACTCCCTCATATCAAGAGGCCCACAAATGCTATCACACTCACATTGCACTCCTTGCTCCCAACCCCCATTATTCAAGAAAACCCACACATTGTATGGAGTTATTTTCCATTATGGCTCTGTAGTGCATAATTCTTTGATCTCTTTGTCTCAAGGTAAGAGTTGTATCTTATGCTAAAATAAGACAGAGCTGGAGGTACAGTTGGTTGGGCGTTTTCCATCAGAATGATTTTCCAATGGCAAATACATTTGCCACAAAAACAATTTTCTGGAAAAATAATCAGTTCCGCTGAATTTATTTTCTATTGACAAATTAAGCACTTTGTTTCATGTTAGTTCAGTGCAAACAAAACTATTTTGTTTTCCTCAACTGGGCAGGGGGCTGTACTTGATGACCTCCTGAGGTTTCTTCCAGCTCTATGATTCCATGATTCTAACTGGCCCAAACGGTTTCATTTTCAACCAGCACAGGAAATACTCAACAGCATTTCCTTATTAGCATATTGCCTTGTAGGAGTTGTTTGGGTCCCCATCTCACCAACGGGCCAAGTGCTCTGGAAGACTACATCTTGCACAAGGCAATCTGGATGTCTTTGGATGTCCAGCCAAACTGGGGCACCTCATAGGACTCACATTGCATTGTATATCATGAAAAGTCCATCCAGGGAGTCTAGCCACTACAAAAACATGGAAGCCTCAAGTTGCTGAACTACAACACCCATAAGGCAATATTCCATACTGGGAAAATGCAGGTTTGAGGTTGAAATGCCTTAAAACAAAAATGTTTCATCTTGAATTGTTGAAATGGCCTAAAATGAAACATTTTGATTTTAGTAATGTTGGAATATTTGTTTTTGATCAAACATGTAGAAGAGTTTATGTCAACATTTTTTTCCACCAGAAAATTGAAATTTCTTGTCCCAGCAAGGTATGAAAACAAACGTTGATGTGTCAGAATTCCAACAGGTCAGAAATTCCCACTTTAACTCATCTCTAATAATTTACTGCATTTATAGCAACAAAGCTACAAAATGTCACAACACTTGATATTTATTCACTAATTGCAAAATATGTTACCATTCACATCAATAAAAGATTAAACAAACCTGAATCATTGCACACAACCCATTATATTGTCAGTGTCCCTAATTTCTACACTCAACCAACTTCTTACATATCTACTTTAAACATTGCTCACCAAGAACATACAAACTTACAAAGTACAAAAGCTTCTGTAGACTGAAGCTCAGTGTCTTAGAGCTGATAGTCATGGGGAAAAAAGTCCTCAGAGACTGAATATAGAGTCTTTGGCACATTAGGTTAGTGCACTTTGAAAGTGTATTGAGTGAAGTGGCCTGAGGGTGGTCTTAGTGCACAGTAAACTTTCACACAGGGCATTAGTGTGGAGGAGCTAATGCACACTAGCCACTGCAGGCTTACTCACCCTTTCAGCTCCCTCCTTCTCCAGCATTAGAACTAACTTATTATACTGCTAACAGATGGACGGTACTTTAGACTTTCTCGGTCCTTCAAGGAGTATGGGGAAAGAAGGGAAGGCATTAAAAAAAGAACCAACAGTTAAACTGCAGTAAAGAAACAGACTGAATGACCCAAGACAGCATCATAGAATCCTAGAACTGGAAGGGACCTCGAGAGGTCATCAAGTCCAGCACCTGCCCTCATGGCAGAACCAAGCACCTACTAGAGCAGGGGTCTCCAACCTTTTTAAGCACAAGTACACTGTAAGATCTTCCTGAAACTCAAATACCCTTGCCCCACCTCCTTTGTGCCCCTTCGCTGAGGCCCTGCCCCTGCTCACTCCGTCTTTCTTTTCACCAGCCAGGAGCAGAGGGTTGGGGCACAGGCTCTGGTCTTGGACTAAGGGATTTGGAATGTGAGAGGGGCTCTGAGCTGAGCCTGGGGCAGGGAGTTGGGATGTAGGAGAGGGTTCAGGGTGCAGGGTTTGGGAGGGACTTGGGGTGCAGAAGGATGTTCATGAGTGGGACAGGGGTTTGGAGCTAGCTGGACACTGCTGACCTCAGGTGGTACCTGGGTGGTGGCACAGTGGGGCTAAGGCTGGCTCACCACTGCCCTGGCCCGTACCACTCTCAAAAGCAGCCAGCAAACTCCATCTCAAGTCCTCTTGTGCCTCCCCCGGCCTCTTCTTCTGCAACCCGTTTGTTTGCAGCCCATAGTGTGGTT
Source organism: Apalone spinifera (assembly GCA_030068395.1). Taxonomy (NCBI): domain Eukaryota; kingdom Metazoa; phylum Chordata; order Testudines; family Trionychidae; genus Apalone; species Apalone spinifera. Next base: position 21,949,448 of record JANRFK010003679.1, on the reverse strand, counting down.
TGGGTTTACGCGGGGCTCAACATGTGGCCAGCAGGTGGGAGCCAAAACAAAAAAGTAGTCAACATACTGGTCTTCTGTTAATATGCGTTTTAATAGTTAAATTCCTGGACTATCATTGGTCATTAAAAGTGCTGTTATATAGGGGGGAAGGGGAAATCGGGTAAATATTGCATTTTATTAATATTGGCGGAACTGATGTAAATGGGGCCTGCGTGTTGTGTAGTCTTGCCTTAATCTTTGTATTCATGCCATCAGTGTGAAAGAAGCTATTTGCATGTATATAAAACCGCACTTACGTTGTAGCCCTCAGCATATGCTGTGAGTATCATTGTGGCCCGGGGCTTCCAAAGTTGAGTAGCCCTGGAATACAGGATGGGAGAGGAGGCACCCTGACATCAGTGCCCCTCCTCTCCCTTCCCTGCTTTGTACCACAAGCACAAGGCTCCTGGGGGCGAGGGCAGCTCCAAGGCAAAGGACAGAAGTTGCACAGCAGAGCGAAGAGAGGCAGCTGAAAGGCCGGCACTTCATAGCTCCTTGGCCAAACCAATCAGGATCACCTATCAGAGGCTCCAAGATCTACTGGTAGATCTCGATCTACTAGTTGGTGACCACTGTACTAGAGCTTCCTTGACAGATGCCTGTCTAATCTACTCTTGAATATCTCCAGTGATGAAGATTCACAACCCCCGAGGCAATTTATTCAAATGTTTAATCACCCTAACAGTTAGGAAGTTTCTCCCTAATGTCCAACCTAAACCTCCTTTGTGTAGTTTAAGCCCATTGTTTCTTGTCCTATACTCAAAGGCCAAGGAGAACAATTTTTCTCGCTCCTCCTTGTAACACCCTTTTAGATACTTGAAAACAGCTCTCCTGTCCCCTCTCAGTTTTCTCTTTTCCAAACTAAACAAACCCAATTCTTTCAGTCTTCCCTCATAGCTCATGTTTTCTAGACCTTAAATAATTTTTGTTGCTCTTCTTTAGACCCTCTCCATTTTCTCTACATCTTTCTCAAAATGTGGTGCCCAGAACTGGACACAATACTCCAACTGAGGCCTAAATAGCACAGAGTAGAGCAGAAGAATGACTTCTCGTGTCTTGCTCACAACACTCCTGTTAATGAATCCTAGAACCATGTTTGCTTTTTTTGCAATAGTGTCACACTGAGAATAGACTCATATTCTACTTGTGGTCCACTATGACTCCTAGATCCCTTTCTGCAGTATTCCTTCCTAGACAGTCACTTCCCATTCTGTATGTGTGAAACTTATTGTTCCTTTGTACATGGAGTGCTTTGCATTTGTACTTATTAAACTTCATCCTATTTATTTCAGACCATTTATCTAGTTTGTCCAGATCATTTTGAATTATGACCCTATCCTCCAAAGCAATTGCAACCCCTCCCAGCTTGGTTTCATCTGCAAACTTAATAATCATGTTCTCTATGCAAATATCTAAATCATTGATGAAGATATTGAACAGAACCAATCTCAAAATAGACCTCTGTGGAATCCAACTTGTTATGCCCTTCCAGTATGACTGTGAACCATTAATAAGTACTCTCTGAGAATGGTTATTCAGCCAGTTATGCACCACCTTACAGTAGTCCCATCTCAGTTGTATTTCCCTAGTTTATTGGTAAGAATGTCATGCGAGTAAATGCTTTACTAATGTCTAGGTATCCCATGTGCACCACTTCACCCTTATCCACAAGACTTGGTATCCTATCAAAGAAAGCTATCAGATTGGTTTGACATGATTTGTTCTTTACAGATCCTTGTTGGCTGTTACCTATCACCTTATTATCTTCCAGATAAATTCCTTAATTACTTGCTCTATTATCTTCCCTGGCACAGAAGTTAAACTGACTGGTCTGTAATTTCCTGGGTTGTTCTTATTTCCCTTTTTATAGGTGGGCATTATATTTTCCCTTTTCCAGTTGGCTGGAATCTCTCCCATCTTCCATGATTTTTCAAAGATGCTAGAGGAGGTATTTGAGCCTTTAGCTATCAGCTCTTTGCCTATTCTAGGATGCATTTCATCAGGCCCTGGTGACTTGAAGATGTCTAACTTTTCTAAGGATATGTCTACACTACAGCACTAATTCAAACTAACATAATTCAAATTAGTTAATTTGAAATAAGGTAATTCAAATTAGTGCATCTAGACCTAAAAACTAATTTGAATTAGCGTTTTGCTGAGTGGACCCTGAATTGAAGGTAAGCCTGGCCGGAACCAGTGCCAAAAGGGCATCAGGGTCGGACTTAGTGTGCGGGCTGCTGCCTCAGGCTAGCCAAGGGCTGTGCTTAAAGGAACCCGACCACCCATCTCGGACAGACAGTTCTCAGGTTTCTCTGCTTGCTGGTCTACCTCACTGAAGGACAGCAAAGCATTTGTGTCTTGGAGTGCTCTGCTTGCCCTCACTCGGGACACCATGGCACTCTGCAACATGGAACCAGACCTGCCCCATGGGACTCTGCTGTGTCTCGTGGACATGTTGCCAGCAGCCTGGCTGCATTGTCTGCAGGCTGCCATCTGGGAGGACCATTGAGGGGATGTCAGGATCCAGGGG
>JANRFK010003679.1:21931888-21946779 GCA_030068395.1 Apalone spinifera | reverse complement strand
GCTCTGCAGCAGGGCCTGCAGGTTAGCGTTTCTGGCTCGGTCCTCAGCCAGCTGTTCCCGGCGGAGCTGCAGGTCTTCCCGCATCCAGGCCTCGACGGTGCAGTGCAGGGCTCACAGAGCCCCCAGGTGCTGGTCCCAGTACTCCTGCAGTGTGGTGGTGGTCCGGAGCAGGCCGCGGGTGCGGGAGCATGTCCCGGGCGGAGTGGTGTGCCCTGCACAAGCAGCTGGTGCGGCTGTAGAGAAAGAAAAGAAGTGGTCAGTTCTCCCTGGGGACACAGTGGATGATGCCCAGTCCCCCCCCCCCCCCCCCCCCCCCCCCGCGATGTGAGGCCAACTGTGCCCTGCACCGTCAGAGCCGCTGTGCTTGCACAGAGGCCATGGTCAAGATGTCTGGCTCTCCCCGGGACTGGTAGCTGCCCCAAGACAGCACTCATGCCCCTGTGCCGTGTATAGTGTGGCCAGGGCAGGGAGAAGACATCCCCTGCCTCTGTGTAGAGGGTGTGTGTGAAGGGAGGGTGTCCTGCTGGGTCCCACCCTGGGGTTGGGAGCATGTCAGGTCTCTTCACATACATACACACACAGACACACACGTGCCTATTGGGCCATGGCCCCTAGGTGTCACGCAGCTGGAGCCAAGGGTGGCATGGCACATGCTTGCACATGCACAGGTGGCTGCATGAGCCGTGGGAGGCATGGCCCACATGTGCGGTCCCTGGTCTCCCTTCCTGCTTCCCCCCAGGCAGGGGACAGTGCTGACACTTACCCAGTATGGTTCCCTGGATGACCCTGCCGACTCTGGTGCCGGAACAGCTGGCGGTGGCCCCGCCGGTGTGCCCGGGTCAGGACCCTCCAGTCCTGGCTCGCTGCCTCCCGGGCTGGCGCGGACCGCTCCGCCTCCCAAGAGTTGGTCGAGGGCGGGGAAGTAGGGGCAGGTGGCAGCCTCTGCTGTGGCACCGCCCCTGGTGTACGCCTGCTGCAGCTGCTTAACTTTCAGGCGCACCTGCTCTTGGGTGTGCCTGTGTCCCTTTTGGGCCACGGTGGCCACTATGCAGTTGTAGACGGCCGCGTTCCTCCTCCTAGTGGAGCAATCATGGACGTTGGGGGCCTGCCCCCAAACCTCAATGGTGTCCATGACCTCCGCACTAGTCCAGGAGGGCTCACGTCTATGGCCCCTGGGTGCTGGGGGACTGGGCGGGGGACGGCTGGCTGTCACTGGCTCCCTAGCTCATCCTGGGGCCACTGGGTTGGGGCAGAGACTGCTGGCAGGGCTGGCTCTGGGAAGTGCCATCTGGCCAGAGTCTACCCCTTTAAGGGCCCCGGGGCTGGGGGAGAGGAGGAGTTTTCCTGGTTTGGCCCAGAGTGGCCACCAGGGGAACCTGGGAAGGGCTAGCCTCCAGCTAGTTCGAATTAAGTGGCTACACAGCCCTTAATTCGAACTACTTAATTCGAACTAGGTGTTACTTCTCGTAGAATGAGGTTTACCTAGTTTGAATTAAGCGCTCCGCTAGTTGGATTTAAATTCGAACTAGCAGTTTGTATGTATGGCTGCTATTAAAGTTAATTCAAACTAACGGCTGTTAGTTCGAATTAACTTTGTAGTGTAGACATACCCTAAGTGATTTTTAACTTGTTTTTCTTGTATTTTAACTTCTAAATCTTCCCCATTTCCATGAGCACTCACTATGTTAGGCATCCTGTCACCATCCATCTTCTTGACAAAAACTGAAACAAAGAAGTCGTTAAGCACCTCTGCCATTTCCAGGTTTCCTGTTGTTGTTTCTCCCTCTTCATTGAGCAATGGGCCTACACTGTTTTTGGTCTTCCTTTTGCTTCTAATACATTCAGAGAATGTCTTCAGATATATTTGAGCAATATCATGAAGACGGAAAATTGTCACAACCCATATGATTTAAAAATCAGCCCTTTAAATATGGTCTAGGAGGGTCTCCAGGTTATTATGCTTTCTGGTGCAAAGAATCAAGCTATTTCACACCTGCAATCCAGACCCAAACATAAGTAATTCTATATCTGAACACTGATGACCAGAATTTTCAGAATCCTTCAGCAGCTGACTTTAAACACTCCTGATCTAGATATATAAACACTTAATGCACAAAAGTTGTGGCATATTTGTATTGGTGCATTATAGAGATGGGCCAGTTGAAAAGTTCAGGTATAAAAAAAAAAAAAGAGGCCTCGAGAAAGACAGGAGTAATACAAGGTAAAAACATTACTCAGCAACAAACAAGATAACTACTAATTGGAGAAAGGTAACACTAAGCAAGTTTGAGAAGTTAAACCATTTGCTTTGTTTCGTTTGCTGAACCCAAAGAAGCAGATTCTGTCCACCACACAGTGCAGCAAATAATGAGATCCATGCAGTAAAACACTTCAATTCAGCCAATTATCCCCTACATTCTGTTCATAGAGACACGCTGTATCTGGCCAAGGAATATGAGGAGAGCAGCTATTCTGTAGTTTCTCTATGCCAAGCTATTGAGAACTAGGAACAGAACTGGGAATCCATGTCTCTAGATCAGGGGTGGGTAGACTAAGGCCCTTGGATTACCTGGATCCAGCCCCCTAAGGCTCAGAGCCCCTCCCCCACACACACACTGAGGAGCTTGCACTGGTGCTCTAGTCCCTGCCCCCACCATCCCACCACAGGGTTGCAGCACACAAAATCTACTTGCCTGGACCCTGTGTAGCCTATCAGGGCTCACAGAGGGGCTCTTCCACTTCCAGTCAGTGGGCGGCCACTCCACCTCAGTCCACAGAGTCCTTGTATTCTATGTCTCAGGCTCATGAACAGCCCAGTTCAATGGGTGATAAGCCAGTTCAGGTACTTAGAAGCCCAGGCCCTGGTTCAGGGCGGGGCCGCTCTACAAAGTCCCAAGATACATAGTGAGTAACCCAGGCCCTGGTTCCGGGCAGGGCAATATACAACCAGTCAATAGCTCTGGCCCTGGTTTGGGGCAGGATGTCAACACAAGCAGTCACCAATTACAGTTCATAGCCTAGGCCCTGGTTCAGGGAGGGGAGGTATACAAATAGTCATAGTTTGTGTACACGGAGTAGTTCAGCAATTAACACACAGTCGGATCTCCTTCCTCGGGTGGAGATCCAGCAATCTCAGGTGGTTGGCCTGAAATGGCGGAGGGGAGGGGGGACGCAGGCCCACCCACTCCACTGCATCCCAGCCCAAGGCCTTAACAGTTGCAAAGCCATCTGCTGCTGAGTCAGCAGGGATCCACACCACAACACGCTGATCCCGGCTCTGGCTCTGTGGTTGGTTATCCCTGAGCTATTTCCATTCTCCCTCTCTGTGCATACCTCATCTCCTAACAGGTCTGCTGGGATTCGACAGCTCTGGCAAGGGGTTCCAGTGGCCCAGGCCAGTCCTCAGGCTCCTGCAAACATGGCGGTTCCAGCCTGTCGTCAGGCTCCTGTAGGTGGTTCCGGCCAGTCCTCAGGCTCCCAGTTCAGTAGCACAGGGCAGGCGTCCGGTTCCTTTGCTGGCTGGGCCCTAACTGAGTTCTGAGGCTGGCCTTTTATAGTCCTTGCCATGCCTCCCATTTTCCGGTCAGGTGAGAGGGTCAGTCTCTGCCCAGGAAGGCTCACAAAGGGGCTCTTCCCCCTCTGGATCAGTGGGTGGCCACTCTTCCACACCTCAAAAAAGGTTCCCCATCCTTGCTTGGTTCTTGGAGAAAATACAAGGGAAACTAATGCTGCTTTTGTACAATACGAAACTTACATACCATGACTTTTATCCCTTCAGAGGTAGTGAAAGTGAACAGCTGTAGGCCTCAGGCATCCATGCTGCCAGAGGGAATGCAGGCAACAAGGCATGTAGATGGATTCTTCTTCAGCTCAGTAGAAACCAAATTCTGCAGAGTTAAGGTCAATGTTTTGGTATTAGTAGACTATATCATGCGTCCTTGAAGTATACGGTGACCATGCGTCCCGTTTTTTAATGGGACAGTCTAGTATTTAACCCCCTTGCAGCTGTCCCAACTTATTTTTTTAAAAAGGGCAAATTGCCACATATTTTCAGCTCCAATGCTCCCCCTGCTTGTGGCTGGCTGGTGAATGAGGCAGGTGGCGCTACCAGGCAGGGTGCAGAGGCAGAAAGATGGGAAGCCAGTAAGAGGAGAGGCAGCCTGTGTGTGATAGAGGGGTAAGGGTGTGGGGTGAGTGAGGAGGTGTGTCACCCCTCCCCAAATGCACCCCAAAGTAGAGTTTCCCAAGGTGTGGTCTGCCAGCCCTTTCAGACTGCGGGAGAGAAGCCACGATCCCTAGCACATGCTATGGGGCTGAAATCTTGATCCCTGATGGCTCTTTCCACACTGAATTGCCAGCACCCTGAGGCTGAAGCCCTGATTTGTGGTGGAACCCCTGAATTCCCAGTACCACCCAGGCTGAAGCTCCAATCCCTGATGCACTCCCTCCCCACCCCCCGCAGCTGAAGCCCCTATCACCTGCACTCCCCTCCCCTGAAGGCTGAAGCCACAAACCCTGGCAACCCCTGCAGGGTTGAAAGCAGGAGCTGAGGGTCTGATCCCCACCCCCAAAGCTGAAATCAGGAGCAGCAGGGCTGAATTCTGGATCCACAGCGCTCCCCATGCAGCAGAATCCCCAAGCCCATGGGCAGAGCTGGGCAGCACGGGGGATGTTGCCCCTGCCCACCACAAACTTCAATGGAAGTTCAGGACAGTCTCAGGGACAGACCCACCTTCTTCTCTCCCTGCCTCCTGGCCAGTTTGGAGGCAGGAAGCCAGAGCCAGGGAGGGCAGGGCAGCTGCTTCCCTGATTAGGGCCATTGCACAGGCATCTGGGCTGTTCCTCCTCTCCTGCCACTTCTGCTGGTGCAGGGGGCTGAAGCTGCCCCTCATTTCCTTGCCCCTTTTTCTCACACAGGTGGTAAGAGCCCTCAGGAGAGCAGAGGACCACAAAGCCCTACTGGCCCCCAGCCTCTATATACCCCTTCTATTAACCTGAGGTATCCTCCTGTCTGCACAGAGCCCCTAGCTCCCCCTTGCCACATAGCCCCTAGTTACTCCCTCCCTGCCCTCTGAGCTACACCCTGGCCACACAGTCTCTAGCTGCTCCCTCTGATAAGAGTAAACACAAACACTGAGTATTCTCTACCCTGTGAAACTTCTGATACACAGTGCAGATGTCTGTAGCAATTGATTGAGAAGCCTTCTCTTAGTGAAATACTTCTTGGGTTTAAGCAGACAATACCAGTACAAATTCTGGTGGGGCTAAACATGCCGGGAAAAACAATGGATGGTAAAAACTGCAAGTCAAACTAGCAGAAGAGATCTTTGGTTTTGGTGCTCGCATTGTTCATAACTGCTGCAAAGAGCAACTGACTCTCTTCCAATATTTGGGAGTCTTTTGCTGTGAAAGTTTATAAATACTTTAAGTTTACAAACACTATACTGAAGAACTGAAAGACCTCTCCCAATTTGTTGACATTGAGTATTTTACATTGCTAGAGCAAGGCAGCACATGATTCCCTTCTCTGGGACCAGTGCTACAAAGAATGTTGATGGGAACAAGGCATATTTTTCTCTCAAGACACATGCACAATACTGTTCAGGAAAGTCTTCAATGACCCATGCACAAAACTGGAGCTTGCTTTGGCTAGTAAGCAAACAGCCCCCTTTCCAAAGGCAGTAGAGACAATGGAGAAAAATTATTGTGACAGAAGTTGTGCTGCACATGCCTGGGCAAAGAGGTTGCAGAGCTCCGGGAGCTGGGCAGCATGGGGCCCTGAATGCGTGGGGCACAAAGCAACCACCTTGCCCAAAGGCCGGGCCTGGCACTGCATATTCATAAGTTGTGCTGCATATTTATACCCTTCAAAATAATTTATCATGAAGCTTGGAGAAAGTTTATCACATCAAACACAAACCCCGTGTGGTTGAGGGGGTGCAGAAATTAAAGAACAGGATTTTTACAATGTGATCAAGAATTTTTATTCAACATCTCTGAAGTACTTTGAGCACCGGAAACCTGCCTTTGAGTGCACACAGAACTTGAGTGGTTCTTGTTGAGAAGGATGCCGATGTGGGGTAATGTACAAAACAGTCTTGCCTTTCAACACAAGAATTTCCACTCTAGATGACATGAGAATAGATGAGAACTGATTGTTTGACAAATGGACAAATGCAAACCCAATAATATCCTGTCACATGTCTGACTGGAACACTCAGCAAACCCATTTCTGAAAGGTGGGGAACTGTTTTTGAAGAGCTGGACAATAAGGCTGTAAAATATTCAGATCTGGCAAAGGCAGTTGAGTTTCTTTTGTGCCAGGCACCACAGCCCCTGTTGAATGGGTCGTTTCAGTAATGAATGCAGTTTGGTCACCTGAAAAGATCGCATCTCAGGGTTTCACCCAGGAAGGATATTTTGTTTGTGTGAGTGCAGAGCACCAGGAGAGAAGATTTCTTTGTCTCCATCTGAAAAATTGCAATACTAAAGAGTTTTTAATGTTAACCCTATCCTAGTCAGAAGCTCTCTTCAATCTCCATCATAAGCTGCACATTTTGCTCATATAAAATGAACAGTGATCTCACCATATCCTAGACATTATGCTGATAAGCACTTTAGGAATGGTAAGAGATAAGCAGGGGGGGCTGACTGACTAGCTAGGCCCCTGGACAAGATGGGGGGGCCTGACTACACACTCCCAGAAGGAGCAGAAGTGGCTAGACTGAGGCAGCCAACCCTTAGCACCTCCCGAAGTGCCCACCATCCTGGCAGCGCTGAGAGCCTCTTACAGTGTGCTGCGCAGGAATCCTGCAGTGATTTAAAGGGACTGGTAGTAATGGCAGCTAGCATCCTGGGCCCTTTTGAATAGGCAGGCCCTGGGACAACTGCTTTTTGTCCTCTCTCTCACCCTACCCCCACACACACTTGTTAGCGTGTCTGGAGATCAGATGTACACCCACTGTGTAAACTGAGGGTTTGGTACAGAACTAATGAGGCAGGTTACATAATTATGAGTATTCATAAGATATCCAACTTATTAGGAATTCTTGCAACATTTGTGGTTTTAAGGAAGCCCTCCCTGTAAGAAATATGCAAGAAAAAACCACCATTTCAGAATATAATAATTGTGTATGTTTATGATAGTAAATCATCATCTAATGACTCCACCACGAATCTGCTAGACATAAATGAAGGTTATGACAGCCTATACAGCATTTATTTATATCTAAAGTATATTTAAATATAAATTTCAATATATAATACCAAGTTTTATAACACATCATTCACAATCCATTAAGTATTTTATTTCATTTATTATAGAAGTGAGAAATTTATAGCTCTTCATTTATGGTATTAATAAGGGATGATGAAGCCACACTGAAGATATATTGCTTTTCAGTTTATACAGAGTTTTTCCATTAATGCACAGTGAGAACTGAGATTTTAATGCTTTATTATAATAAGATATGATCCAAGTGCTGTAATGTAACTAAGATTTAAGAGAAACATTACTAAAAATCTACAAGAGGCTTACGGCTGTGGAAAAAAAATTTACAGACTTGAATTCTCTCAAGTGCTTTCTACAGAAGACCCGTGAATGGTTCCTTCCCCCGAGCACTGTTTTTCACTGGAACATTAAGGTTACATAGAAATTTGTGTTTTCACTGAAATTTTTACCACATAATGCATAAATACAGATGCTGGTCCAGGGAGAAGCTATTATTGAGATTACAGGACCAACTATTCTCTCCCACCAGCTTTATAATGCAGTGACTTCATTTACCCTGGTGGAGTCACTGCCAATTTAAGCCAGTGAAAGTTTGAGCAGAATCCGGTATTTCTTCCCACCAACCAGTGTCAGTAAGGTCAACAGATAATCCTATAGTTTAAACAACTATTTTCTTCTTACTTAAACAAGTCACTACTGCCTACATCTGCACAAAAGCTGATGTTTAGGTCAACAGGAAATAGCATATTGGGTGCTTTTAAAGAAAAAGCTATCCTACTGATTTTTTTTAAATAGGGCCATGGTTCTGTCTTATATTCTACAGACAACCCTTACTCATATTAAGTAGTGTAGTTATTTTAGTGATCACATGAAAGTACTACTCAAGGGTATAAGCATAGCAGAATTTGGCCTTTTGGACAGAGGTCTGGCGCCTATAAAAAATATCAAGAGATGGTTGGAAATTAAGGGCTTAATTGTTTCAGCGTCAGACTCATGCCAGACTTGATGAACCTGTCACTGTGCCACCTCCACCCCTCAGTAGGACATAAATATAAGCCATAATTACAAACAACCTGCTGACCCACTAGTCTCAGACATTTAACAAGAGTATCCTAATATAAATCAGTAGATTCAATTCATGTTAAACCTTAACTATGGCAGCCCCTTTTAACCAATTAAGTTCTGTTTCTAAACAGTTGCTTCTATCAATCAGCCTAGCTGCTGAGGTTATCAAACACCTCATGGGAACCTTGATACTGTCAAACTTTTACTTTCTGTAAGTAAATTAATAATCTGCTACTGGAAGGCTGGGGGAAAAAAAATCTTTCTACATGATTATCAACTGATTTTTTTCTGTTAGAATGTTGGAAATGTAGACTTCTAATTCAATCAGTCTGCGATCATGTAAATATTTCTTGAACCTGTGGTAATTCCAAGAAAGGCTTATCCATTATGCCTTGCTGCAAAAACCTTTATTTTTGGCTATGGTGCTTTAACGGATGAAAAATTTGTAGCCAGCCATTTGAAAATGATTACTCAAAGTATATGACTTGTGTCATTAGAGACATAGTTCTGAGCTCTGTAATCTCTTCCTGGCTTCATTGCTTTCTTGACGTGCATTTAAACCTACCCCTGTGTTAGGTTATTGTCACTGGTGCTATTTGCATTTTTTGAAAAGTTGTGATATTCAAGACTGCATTGATCAAAAAATGTCTGGACTTGAATGTGATTACATTAAGATAGATAGTGGTCTTAATGGAGAATAGATCTTATTGGCTTGAACATTACTATTTTATCTTCCTAGCAACTTAAAAGATAGGACTCATGAAATTTCACTTCAAGGCAGAGATTTTTTTTAAAAATTGAACAACTGTTTGCAACATTATTCCTCTGCTGTAGTTTCACAGTTCTAATGAATTTTGCCGCAACTGTAAGCTATTAACTAGACCTAAAACATTAGTATGTCAAAGACAGAACCTTGATTTTTTTTTAATTATTTTCTACAGCCAAAAGGAATCCTACATGAAGAATATAGACTCCATAATAAATATATTCATGCTAATGTTAATCAAGATTAACAGTTCATATTTGATATAGATATCTACTGTGTAGATGTTAAATTTAGAACTCTGATTTGTACAGATCTAGGCAACTAGTCACATAAAAATGATTGCTTTGTAGTTAAACCTAAGTAGTATTAAAATTTTTCATCAAAAAGTAATGGCCATTATTTGACCATCTCCACTTGTAGTTGTCCCCTTTAATCAGAAATTCTGTACATCTGCAAGTCTTACTAGTCAAAGGGACTAGATCATTTACATATTCAATTGAGGCATACCAGGATAGTGTCATGAAGGTTGGCAACATTGTTATCTACACTTCTATTTAAGTGTAGGTATGCCTATTGGCTGAGAATTTCAAAGCAGAGTAGCAGAATTTTCAGGTGCTTAACTGACTTAGCTTAGGTCCCATTTTCAGAAGAAATTTTGGCACTTGGAGAATGTAGGGAATAATATCCAGACACACTGGGTGCAGGTGAAAACAAGCAGAGGATTTATTGAACACACAGTGCTGGTGGAGTGCGGACCAGGTGTTTAGCCCAGAGCGCACTCCACCAGCACTGTGTTCAATAAATCCTCTGCTTGTTTTCACCTGCACCCAGTGTGTCCAGATATTATTCCCTACAGAGAAAATCCTAAATCAAGAAGCCTTAGTCACTTTGTCACCTAAGTCCCATTTCATTTCAATTGAAGTTGTGTTCTTATATCCCCTGGTCACTTGTGAAAATCTCAACCATTAGCTTTCAAAAGTGATGTAATATTCTTTAGATGCTGTCAAACTTCACTAATGGCTCATGTGCTGCTGTTTTTAAAGAGTTCTATTTCCTGAGTACAGAGATGCAAGCTAAAACTTCAGTTGTACTTCCAACAATGGTTCATTATACACTTTTTTCCAGAAGTTTCAAATGATAGGAACACCAAAAAGTCATATGCACTATATCTTCACTAGTATCATCTAGAAACAATTAACCACTTAGCTATTTAACACAGGACTAAATTAAGACCTAGACCAAAAGAAAAAGGGACTGTGTCAAGAGCCCCATATCCTGGAGTATTGCAGTTACATCAGAATCTCAGTTTTACTTACAAAGTAAGCAATTCTAGCCCAAAGGATTGTGAGAAAAAAAACTCACAAAATTTAAAACAAATAGGACTAGTGTGAGGATATCTGCCAGAGTCTGCAGAAAGCCTGAAACAATAGTTCCTTATAATGGAGATTGCCTATCTCCTAGAACTGGAAGGGACCTTGAAGGTCATTGAGTCCACTCCCCTGCTTTCACAGCAGGACCAAGTACCACCCCTGACAAATTTTTGCCCCAAATCCCTAAATGGCTTCCAGAAGGATTGAACTCACAACTCTGTGTTTAGCAGGCCAATGCTCAAGCCACTGAGCTATCCCTCTCCCCTAGTCAGGCCTCTTAAAACAGTCAGTTTTGAGAGGTCTGACTGTTGGCCCTACATTTGTTCACCAATATCTTTGAGTAGTTCCCTTTTTCTATCATTCTTCTCAATGTTTGCAGAAAGCACTATGCAAACTTTGCATGTAGTAAGTTATCAACTAACTTAGTATACTATGTACTATCCTTCTTTACAAGTGCCTGAAACCTATGAAGTAAATTCTGAGCATTGGTGTTTGATGTGTGAGGCTGCTTCTTTGTCAGAGATTACCCCCAGAGAGATTTAATTTAAATTTTTCAATTTTGACTATTTTTCCATTTTGGTGGGAAAAAAAAATCTTACTCATTTTTATCAAATACATATTTTGTCAGTTGGAAGCGAGGCAATATATAATATCAGGTTGAGGAAAAAACCTATTCGTCCTCATTCTCTTTTGTTTTTCCCCATTGCTGGAATAAAGTCTATTTATTCCTTTATTTCACTTGAAGAAACAAAGTATTACTTTTAAAATGAGGATTAAAAAAAGCAAACATGGTAGTCAACCAGATTGGCTTACCAGGGAAATCCTTGGTGAGCTTAAACAAAAAAAGGAAGCTCATAAGAAGTGGAAACTTGGACAGATGACCAGGGAGGAGTATAAATATATTGCTTGAGAATGCAGGGGAGTAATCAGGAAGGTGAAAAGCACAATGGGAATTGCAGCTGGCAAGGGATGTGAAAGGTAACAAGAAAGGTTTCTACAGGCTTGTTAGCAATAAGAGGGTGATCAGGGAGGGTGTGAGGCCTTTGCTGGATGAGGGGGGTAACCTAGTGACTGATGTGGGAAAGGCTGAGTACTCAAAGCTTTCATTGCCTCTGTCTTCACAGACAAGGTCAGCTTGCAGACTGCTGCACTAGGCAATGAAGCATGTGAAGGAGGTGGGCAGCCTTGGTGGAGAAAAAACAGGTTAAAAACTATTTAGAAAAGTTGGACATACACAGATCCATGGGTCCGGATTTAATGCATTTGAGGGTACTGAGGGAGTTTGTCAAATGTCATTGCAGAGCCTTTGGTCATTATCTTTGAAAACTCATGGAGATCGAGAGAGTACCTGGATGATTAGAAAAAGGCAAATATAGTACCCATCTTTAAAAAAAGAGAAGATGGACAATCCAGGGAACTACAGACCAGTCAGCCTTACCTCAGTGCTGGGAAAAAATCATGGAGGGGATCCTCAAAGAATCCATTTTGAAGCACTTGGAAGAGGGGAAAGTGACCAGGAATAGTCAACATGGATTCACCCAGGGCCTGACCAATCTGATTAGTTCCTATGAAGACGTAACTGGCTCTGTGGACATGGGGAAGTCGGTGGATGTAATATACCTTAACTTGAGCAATGCTTTTGATAAGGTCTCCCACAATATTCTTGCCAGCAAGTGAAGAAAGTATGGATTGGATAAATGGTCTGTAAGGTGGATAGAAAGCTGGATAGATTGTTGGGCCCAATGGGTAGTGATCAATGGCTCAAAGTCTGGTTGGCGGCCAGTTTCAAGCAGAATATCCCAATGATCAGTTTTAGGGCCAGTTCTGTTCAACATCTTTATTAATGACCTGGATGAGGGGATGGATTGCACCCTCAGCAAGTTTGCGGATGACACTAAGCTAGAGGGAGAGGTAGCTATATTGGAGAGTAGGGACAGGGTCCAGAGTGACCTAGACAAATTGGAGGATTGGGCCAAAAGAAATCTGATGAAGTTCAACAAGGACAAGTGCAGAGTCCTGCACTTGGGATGGAAGAATCCCAAGCATCGTTACAGGCTGGGGACCAACTAGATAAGCAGCAGTTCAGCAGAAAAGGACGTGAGGATTACAGTGGATGAGAAGCTGGCTATGAGTCAATAGTATACCCCTGTAGCCAAGAAGACTAATGGCATATTAGGGTGCATTAGGAAGAGCATTTCCTGCATATCTTGAGAAGTTTTTATTCACCTTTATTCAGCACTGGTGAGGCCACATCTGGAGTATTGTGTCCAGTTCTGGGCCCCACTATAGAAAGGATGTGGGCGCATTGGGTCCAGCAGAAGGCAATCAAAATAATTAGGGGGGATGAAGCACATGATCTACAGGGAGAGGCTGAGGGATTTGAGCTTATTTAGTCTGCAGAAGAGTGAGGGGGGATTTGATAGCAGCCTTCAACTTCCTGAAGGGAAGTTCCAAAGAGGAAGAAGAGAGGCTGTTCTAAGTAGTGATGGATGGCAGAACAAGGAGCAATGGTCTGAAGTTGCAGAGGGTGAGGTCTAGGTTGGATATTAGGAAAAACTATTTCACTTGGAGGGTGGTGAAGTACTGGAATGGGTTCCCTAGAGAGGTGATGGAATCTCCATCCCTAGAGATTTTTAAGTCTCCTCTTGACAAATCCCTGGCTGGGATGATTTAGTTGGAGTTTGTCCTGCTTTGGGAAGGCAGCTGGACTCAAAGACCTCCTGAGAGCTCTTCCATAGAGCCTTGGGATTCTATGATTTTACCTTAGAAAAAAAAAATTTCCCTAGAGGAAAAAAAACGTAAAAATCCAAAAAGGTTGGTGTTTTCCCAGAGCTAGAGTCAGAAAGCATCAGGTTATTTTCAGTGTTCCTTGTTGAAATTTTGACAAATGAAGACTTGAATAAAAAATAAGTTATGAAAAAAAAAATCAGAAATTTCAAACATTTCTACCTGCTGTATTTATCACTAATATTTAAGTCTATAGTTAAATGACTAAGGCATGCTAACGTGGTTTCCTTTTTAAAAAAAGACTAATTGTATTACATAAACAAAACATGTCCTTAACCTTAGACACACAGTTCCTATTCACTTCAGAAAAAAGTTGCATACACATAAAAGGTAAAAATTTTGTCCTTGGGAAATAACTATTGTTGTGCCTCAAAATTGTACTTAAGTTTCACTTACTCAGCTGGTGTTCTTGTGAAAACTGATTTGGCATTCTAATAGGGCCTGATAATAAGCACCAACTACCAATTAAGGAGCCCTATGTGTTTCTACATATTTTTGTAGGCCTGGGAGCTGTTAATTCTGTGTTCCAGTCTATACTTTGGATCATAAGTTTTAGGTGAACAAAAATGTCCAAATTACTAAAAAGGCAGCAATATGGCCACAGTTTGTTGCCTTTGTTTTCCCTATAGTCATTACTTCTGTACATTTTATACTAAGCTTTTCCATTTTTTAAAATAGACAAATTCAGAAGAGCATGACTAAGGTAATTAAAAACCAAGAGCTTTTACTAACTTCTCATTGAGGTCTGTGTAGTTATACCAGGATTGTTTGACATCTGAGCAAATTCAATGATTTTAAAAGTTAAAATGAATCCAAAGTCAGCTTTTTAAATCAAAGTGGATTATGATGTAGTCTGATCACAGGCCACTGAATTTTACCCGGTAATTCCTGTATTAAGTCCACAATTTTTGGTTGTTCTAGAATATATATTTTAGAAATATAATCAATCTCTATGTAAAGACTTGCAATGGAGAATCCAGCAACTAAATAAGTTGTTCAAATAGTTAATTTGGACATTGAAAAGTCAGATTTATCTACAGTTACCATAATTTATTTCCCATTCTAATTAAGAGGTTAGGGGAATGAGACATTTTAGATATCTCTCTGTGATAACTGCTAACTTCTTTTAACAGTGACCACTGTATAGGTAACCCATGCACTTAATAGGGAGCTATCCCTTTAAGAGACCCCTGTGGGGGAGGTAGGAGTGAGTTGAGTGTTACTATTGCTGGGCAGATTTAGCACTCCATCCAGAAGCTTCTGGAGGTGGGTCCAACAGCTGGGGTCAGACTTCATGAGCAAGCAGGCAGGGCAGATCCTTTTCTAAGGCCTGTGTGAGCTGGAGGAAGCTAAGCCAGGAGCAGAGAACTGGCTGCTGTTCTTCACTCTGCAGCACTTAGCAGCAGGTAGTGGTGGTGTTAACCTTCTACTGGGGATCGGGGCAATGAAACTTAGAACTAGGAGAACCTGGGAGGGGAAATAACTTCTGTGGTCATTGTTTGCTTTAAATGCTGTTTTGATTTTAGTCAGACTGTTCTAGTTCACTTTCTTAGGCCATGTGATTTTTTCCAGCTCCTCTGTAAATGTAGCAATGGGGGAGAGAGTCATTTCTTTTTTTTTGTTCTCAGGTTTTTTTGTATTTTCTTGTAATAGGGTTTCTTTAAGTCTGTTC
>JANRFK010003679.1:21912729-21924574 GCA_030068395.1 Apalone spinifera | reverse complement strand
TTAAATTGCCGCTTCATTTCCCTATGTCTAGTAAACTCATCTACATGGCTCCATGGATGGAGCCATGTAGTCTAGACATACTCAGTTAGGGTGGCAAGTACTGTAGGCACTCTTGGCTGCTAAGCCTTGTAGGTGCTACCTCTGGTGGATCCCAATAACTACTGAGACTTGTGGGTAGGTGCCACGGTATTTCATTATGGCTGGTAGGAAAAGAAAGGGAAGGATTGCCGATACTCTGGAAACAGGTTCTGAGGGTTCTGTTTTAAAGTCAACTTCTCTCCATCTTCCTAACTTTATTAACTACTCTACTTAAGACTTCAAAACAATTCATTTTAAATGGTCTATACTACCCCCTTAATTCTGTGTTGAAACTTCTTCCAAGTTGACTTTGCCTGTAAATATATAAACAGAATATAAGATTAAACATGATATCCCAATTTCCAACAAAGAAAGCAACAGAACACCACTAGCCATTACCT
Source organism: Apalone spinifera (assembly GCA_030068395.1). Lineage (NCBI taxonomy): Eukaryota > Metazoa > Chordata > Testudines > Trionychidae > Apalone > Apalone spinifera. The sequence continues at coordinate 21,924,095 of JANRFK010003679.1, read as the reverse complement.
ACAGGCTCCAGCTAAAACCTCTCCTTCGCATCATCAAGGATCTACAACCTCTCACAGACCTTGGGAGGCAGGCCAGTCCTCGCGTACAGACATCCCCAACCTGAGAAACATATTACTGCCAACTTCACACCCCACAACAAACCTATTCTTGCAGCAGGCCCCACTGCCAACTATGTCCACACATCTATCTTAGTGGCCCTATCACAGGACCTAACCACGTTAGCTATACTATCAAAGGCAGATTCACACTCACCTCTATTAATGTAATGTGCCAACAATGCCCCATGCCATGTACATTGGACTATCTCTACACAAAAGAATAAATGGACACAAATTAGACATTAAAAATGGCAACATGCAAAAGCCAGTAGGGGAGCACTTTAACCTCCCTGGGCATACTGTTTCGAACTTGAAAGTTGCCATTTTCAGACAGAAAAACTTCAAAAACAGACTGCAGAAAGAAACTGCTGAGCTGCAATTCATGTGCAAATTTGACACCTGAACCAATGCCTAAATAAACAGATGGAGTGGTTCTTGCATTACAATAAGTAATTTCCCATTCAGGTTCTTTGACCTTTTCATCACTGTTGGAGATGAGCCACATCCATTCTGATGTAATTAGCACTGTTGTTTCACTTCCATTTCTTATCACTTGAAAGTCCTTGAGAGGTATCACCTATGCTGCCTCTGTAAGATCTTGAAGATCAAATGGGGAGACAGGTGCACTAACATCAGCGTTGTTGAAGAGGAAAGGACCACCAGGATTGAGACAGTGATCATCCGTCAACAACTTCGCTGGACTGGTCACGTTGTTGGAGACCATTGTCTCCCAGAACAGGTCCTGTATCAGCTGAAAGGATTCTGTAATGTGGAAGAACAACAGAAGCATTCTAAGGACTTGCTAAAGGATAATTTAAAGAAGTGCAACATTGACGTTGATACTTCGGAGACACTTGCCCAGGATCACTCAAAATGGAGAGAAATTCTACACAATGGCCCCTTGCATTTTGAACTTGATCACTGACAAGCTGAGGAGGAGAAGAGGCGCAAGAGGAAGGGGAGACTGGCTTCTAGTCATGGTCAACAGCCTCCTGCTGTACCTGGAAACATCTGTCCTCATTGTAACAGAACTTGTGGTTCAAGGATTGGCTTTTTCAGCCACCTGAGGGCCCACAAATCTGATGGAAGATGATCACACTTGGCAACAAGTGATCGCCCATCATCATCTGTATCCCTTTTCTTCCTCTTCGTCTTTCTGTCCGCCTCGTTGTCTGTCTTTTTTTTTTTTTTTCTTTTTCTTCATGCATCTGAAGAAGTGAGTTGTAGCTCACAAAAGCTTTAGGGTAGTATGCTCTAATACCCTAAAAAATCTGCTAGTCTTTAAAGTACCACCAGAGTGTTTCAGCCAAAACAGCAAGGAGACTAACACAGTTACTTGTCTGAAATCTAGTTTCTCTGAAGATGTCACGGATCATACCAAAGAAGAGGTTGTTTGCTTTCAACTAAACATTTATTGTCTTTAAAGAAGTGACTGAATTTTAAAATGATAGCAACCACCAGTTGTCATAACGATAGAAGCCCCTTTCTGTTTACTGTTGTCTAAACTCTTCTTGTTACCTCATTTTTTTAAACTGAACATCTAGTCGGATGTATTGACATTCCTCTATGATGCATAACTTAAACATATGTCTGAGCACTTTATTTAGACTCACTAACACATGGGATCACTTTTAAAATTGGTTCCTTAGGAAGGAACAATGTTACTGGCTTGTCATTGTGGACATTTAATTCCATGCGTGTGAAGACTCCTCCATTTCCACCCAACGTTCTAAACATGAAGCCAAATAATAGTTCCTAAACTTTTGTATGGAGGTCAAATGTATAAAATGGGGGTAATTACGCTGACTTCCTTTTAAAATGTATGTGTTCCTCATCCTCCACAAACTCTTGTCACAGCAGCCCTATAAAATAGACATGTGTTGTAAATGGAGAAAATTGTGAGGACCTCTCCAAAGTTATTTGGAAACTAAGATTGGTACTCAGGAGTAGCCTGCTCCCAACTGAGGCCTACTCATCTGTGTACTCAATTGGAGTAAATTCTGTGACTCAAATCTCAGAAGAAAATTAAATATTCACATTTCTATGTCTGATCAGCTCATTAAAGGTATATCCACTCTTCTTTCAGCAAGGAACAGACAAAGGATACAGGGTAGAATTACAAAGGAAATGGAATCCCATGCAGCAGAAAAGCAGAGTTTGCCTTCTAACTCTTTAGCTGGAAACAAGAAAATGGTTGACAATTAGAAGAATCCCAAGTCTGTAATTCCCAAGTCAGGGCTGTAGATGGCATCATATTTGAATGCCAAACAAATTCCAGCAATATGGGGTCAAAGTGGTCTGTATGATATATTACAATGAGTAATGATTGAGATTCCTGACCTTTAGTTTCTGCCCCATCTGCTTAGTGTGTGGTAGGTGATATTAAAGCCAAAGAGCTCATCTTGGCTTAAGACACTTTGTCTACGTCTAGACTGCAGGCTTCTTTAGGAAGAGATTTTCTGGAAACTTTTTTCAAAAAAGAGCATCTACACAGCAAAAGTGCATTGAAAAAGCGATCTGCTCTTTCAAAAGATAGTGTCCACACTGATTGGACATTATCTCACATATAAGGCCAACCGGAATCACTTCAGGCAGGGCATTGTGTCAGCAGTTGCCTCCAGGTGCTGTTGCCTAAGGCTATCTGAGATGCATGCTTAAAGGGACTCCCTGGACAGCCATTTCTCAGCTGCTGTTGCGTGCTTGCCTACCTCTCTGAGGGACAGCAAAGCTTTAGCAGAATAAGCTCTATTTACCCCCTTTTTTTTTTTTTTTGATCACCACAGCATACTCCTTGCCATGGAGCCAGAGCTGCCTCTGGACATGCGCTAGCCTCACATAGCCATGCTGCAGGTTCTGCAGCAGTGTGTGCAGACCTCTTAATGGTTTTGCCCCAGCTCGACTCCGAACTCATCAGTGAGTTCCTTTGCCTGGATGTGGGAGCAATGCCCTTGCAACTGTACCCCACAGTGGAGAGACGAATCTGGAGGCTGGACACCGGTTCCAACCAGTGGGACCGGCTGGTCATCCCATCACTCCATGACCAGCAGTGGCTCAACAACTGCGGAAGGCCACACTTATGGAGCTGTGTGCCTGGCTCGCCTTTGCCCTCTGAAGACGGGACACCCACCTGCAGACTGTCTTCCTCCTGGAGAAGCGGGTTGCTATCACCATCTGGAAGCTCGCCACCCCAGACAGCTACCGGTCTGTGGGGAAACTAGTTTGGCATTGGAAAGTCTACCATAGGGACCCTCCTCATGGAGGTAAGGCACTTTCTTGGGCTGCAGTCCCTACAGGAGTGGGGAATCCTGGAAAGGGGGACCCTAGGGAAAGAAGGGATGATGGTGCGGGGGTGGGTTAGGGATGGGGCTTTCCCCCACCCCTAGGGGGTTCTGCCGTCCTGCCCTCACACAGCCCTACTGCTGGGGGGCAGCCTCATTGGGGGTGGCTCCTGGGATATTTGAGGGAGTGGTGGGGGCAGGCATCTCCCATGGGCTCTAGCACTCCCTCTCATTCTCTGTTTTGTGTGTTTCTTTGTCCCCTTCTGCAGGTTGTGAGGGCCATCAACTTCATTCTGCTGCGCAGGGTCATCTGCCTGGGAGACCTGGACCTTATCGCAGGATTTGCTGCCCTGGGGTTCCCAAACTGGGGGAGTGATCAATGGAATCCACATCCCATGCATCACATCATCGAGCGGCCCAATACATAAACCGCAAGGGCTATTTCTCCATGGAGCTGCAGGCTCTGGTAGACCACCATGGACAGTTCAGACATTTTCGTCGGGTGGCCAGGTAGGACACATGATGCCTGCATATTCAGAAACTCCAGCCTCTACCGAAAGCTGGAGCCTGGGACATTCTTCCCCCAGCAGGACGTTTGCGTGGGGGACCTGCAGGTCCCTGTGCATCATTGAGGACACACCTACCCACTAATGCCTTGGCTCAATGCACATCTCAGCCAGGCCCGAATGCTGGTGGAATGCTCCTTCGGCTGCTTCAAGGTGTGATTCAAGTGCCTCTTGACCCGCCTGGACATGGGGGAGCACAACATCCCCGATGTGGTCGCAGCATGTCGTGTTCTCCACAACATCATGGAGAGGAAGGGGGAGGCCTTCCTACCTGAGCGGGGAGCAGAGACCGGCCGGGAAGGGAGAGCCTTTAAGCAGCTGTGGAGAACTACCATCCACCAGGTACATCAGGCAGCAGTGCACATCTGGGAGTCCCTGAGGGAGAGTTTCTCTCAAGGACCCCAGTAACTGTCCCCAGGGCCTCTCCACTAGGGGCCTGTGCCTTGCCCCCCTATGCCTTTCCCATGACAACCCCGTCTTTCCACCCTTCTCTGTACAATCTATAAAGACACCAGTTTGGATTATAACAAAAAGTTTGTATTTTTTTTTTTTCAAGTAACTGGGAAGGAGAGTTGCTTAAGGCTGGGAGTGGTGTGGGGGGTGGCTGGTAGTGCCACCTTGGGTCCAGGGGCCTTGGTGAACTCTGGAGTGGGTGGGGCATGGGACAACAAGGGGGTGGGCAGGATGGGGGGGCTGGAGAGGGGTCACAGATGGCAGGGAGAGCCGGGGGGGGGGGGGGGGGGGGGGGGGGGGGGGGGGGGGGGGCATGAGCTGCACTCTCTGGCCCTCGCATAGCCCTGGAAGAGCTCCTTAACTTTACTCCCAACCTGTTCTAAGGTTGGGGAGAGGGAAAGGGGCTGTCCCTGCTCCACCAGGGCCTCAGCCATGCACCCATAGATATTGGTGTTTCGACCTTTGGAGCGGAGATCTTTAGGGTCTCCTCCCCCCACAGCTCCAGGAGGCACAGGATCTGTGGTCCAGACCAGGAGGGTGCCCACTGCTTGGTAGCCCGTGGTGGGCCCTGTGTATCCTGTTGCTGCTCCCTGTCTCGGGGGGGGGGCTTGTGGCTTGGCCATTGCTCACAATGTGGGTACCAGGGAGAGTTGCGCAGTCAGGTGCTGCTCCAGGGCCAGCTTCCTGCCACAAGGGTAGTCCAGGGTGCCTGCAGCTTTAAGAGGGGCCAGGAGATAGGAACTGTAGAGTTCTGATTACTTTGGACAGAGTGGCCACCAGGGCACCTGTGTTATTTCCTGAAGGCCTCTTCTTTCGAAAGGAAAAGCCTTTCCCCATGCGCGCACACCTTTTTCCAAATGCTCTTTCAGAAAAAGGCTTCTTCCTCGTAAAAAGCAATTTACCACTGTCAGAAAAAACCTCTGTTCTTTTGACTTTTTGTCGAAAGAACGCGATTGCAGTGCGGACATAAGTGCTTTTTTTTTTTTGGAAAAACGGATGTTTTTCCGAAAACTCTAGTGTAGACATAACCTCTGAAACATTTGACCAAGGCACAGAAGCTCATTTACAGCCTTTCAGTGACTTATTTGTGTAGATGAGCTCTTTTGATTTAAAAAAAAAAAAAAAAAGCACAAAGTGGTGCTTTACTGAAGTGACTGATTTACAGGCTAAAAACAAAGCACAATTCTTAAAAGAAGCTAGTGAGCCTTGACTTATACTGGATGGACTTTTCTGGATCCATTGTTTTAAAACCTTTTTCTTTGTTTTGACCTTTTTATTTAAATTGCTCTCCAGGCCGAAAACTTTTCTCTTGAACAAAATACAACTTTGTACAGTACAAAATTGCCTTCCTTTTGAACATCTGTGCTATACTAAGCATAGTATTGAAACACCAGCTGATTAATTTATTGGGGGCTGGTTATATTAAAACCATCAATATTAAAACAATTTAAATTCCATAAGTGAATGTTTCACTCCAGAGATTTATAAATTTAATTCATTTTTTTTATATGGACAGGTATTCTTAGGAAGATCAACATGATGTGAGGGGTGGAGATGCAGGCAATTAAACGGAGTATGCAGGGTTACCAGTAATCCTGTTCCACTGTGTTGGAGCTCCAATGTGCTGAGCCCTGCAGCTTTCCCTATTAATGCTTAATGGGAAAAGCAGCATGTCCCGGCACAACAGTGTTAAAACTACTACAGAATGAGATAAGAAACTGCTCTAGGATTGCTAAAAATTAATTTCTTTTCTGGCTAAGTACAATTAACGTATCAGTATTGTAAATGCAACTACCTGTATCAAGCTAATCAATGAAAATTGTAGTATGCTGCTGATCACATGTAAATATTCATTGTACAGTCTGTCAAAATGTCTCTTTTCAGAGCCAAGTAGGATGTTGTCCTGTCCCTGCAGAAACTGGAGAAGCTGTTGCTAGAGCCTGGTCTACACTAAAGGAGAGTCGACTTAAGATATGAAGTATCTTAAATCACATGCTGGTGCTTTCCACACAGTGGGAGGTCAACAGGAACACACGCTCTCTGTCTATCTCTACATTATAGAGAAGATCGAACCTGCTGTAGTTGATCGTCTGGAGTTCGAATTAGCGGGTCTAGTGAAGACATGCTAATTCGAACAGAGAGAGCGCTCCCATAAGTGGCAGTGCTCCTGCGAGGAATAAGGGAAGTCGATGGCACCTCACCTTCATCTAGCTGCTTTGAAAATTGCTTTCTGTGAATGCTACCCTACTTCCTGACCACTTCCAATCTGAGCAATATAATACAGATAGTATGGTGGCAAAGTCACGGAAATGTTCCTGAGTTATGCCTTTCCAACTTACATCTAGAGAAGGTGTCTGTCTATAGAAGTTTGTTAGTTCACTGAACAGCCATCAAGTATAACGTGAAAGAACTGGGGTGGCATCTGTTCAGAGCCAGGTGGGTAAATGTCCACATTAAACCAAATTCTGTAGTTATTGGCAGTAATTGTACCTATCTTCGTGCTCTCAGCAGAGACATCACTGTTTGGATTATTGAGTCCATTACCCTTTACCTGCAAGGCCCTACAGGAGAGGATGGAGGCATGCTGACAATTAGTATGGCAAAGTGGTTGTTGCTAGCATTTCTTGGCCTTTGCATAAATGGCTCTAGTCTCAGGGCTCTCAGTCTGGCACTTTTCACCAACATTAATTACCCTCAAACATTTGTCTGCTCTGGTCCTTTTCAAATGGGAGTTATAAGTTATTGGCTGCTAACTTGCAAAGCTCTTTCTAAATCATAAAATAAAGCCTTACAGGAAAGTTACCTGAGCGCATGTTGTCCCAAACCAGGAGACTGATCTACTGTATGCAAAAATGTGAGTTCAAGCTTTTGTCTACCTATTGGCTAGAGATTTGCCTCTTCTCCCCTCTCATGTATATGCACTTGTGTAAATTTGTGTGCAGGAGTAGCACATTCCTAGCTTATAGTATAGACAATCTAATTAGTAGCTTTTTACAGTGCTTTTCATCCATACATATAAGACTAAATATAAATATTTCTATGATGGGGTGTACCAGCCCGGCACTGGGAAAGCTAGGCTTAAACAGGCTCACCTGGCTGATGAAGCCCTACCCTCATGGCCCAGCTAGGCTTGCTCAGACTGCAGCCCAGGTATAAAAGCCTGGAGAGAGGTTCAGTGAGGCCTGGCTGCTGAGAAGGCAGGAGGCACCGTCGGAGCCCCTACAGGTGAACTGCCAGAGGGAGCAGGACCGGGACCCAGCCAGTGAGACACTCATGCTCCAGGTGAGGACCGGGAGGAAAGAGGTGTTGCTGGAACTGCAGGTGAACTACCAGAGAGACTAGCCCTGGAATCCAGCCAGCAGGACACCAGCACTACAGAAGGAATGCAAGAAGGACCCTGGAGGGAATTCCGCTGAGTACAGTAAGCAGTAGCACAGGATGGGAGATTGAGTCCTGAGAAGCTCAGTGTGTTGTGGTGGGATTCCCCGCTGAGTGAGCAGTGTCCTGTGCCTCTGCTATTAGGATCCTGGGCTAGGACCTGGTGGAATAGGGAGGGCCTGGGTCCCAGTAACCAGTGGGGACCACACTTGCTTTATACTGACTGCCTACTAGGCCGCACTGCCCCAGTGGGGGGTGGGGTGTTGTGTGTGTTAGTGACTCCAGCTACTAGGCCTCACTGCCCCAGTGGGAGGGGTGTTGATTTGTGACTCCAGGCTCTGGGAAATGCTGCCCCTGCAAGTGCAGTGTTGAGTGCTAGTTGCTGCAGTTGGGCCTGACAGTCATGGCAGGAGGGCCAGGAGTTTGGGACTGAGGAGAAATTGCTGGACTCATAAGGTTGTGGTGTAGCTTTGGGACCCTGTGGGGACTTGACTGCCCCCCCCAGGAAGGGAGGGGTGAGTGTGCAACCCCACAACAATTCCATTTTACAAATTGGGGAAAGTGAGGTACAAAGAGTTAGAGTAAACTACCTAAGCTCACTCTGGGCATCAGGAGACAGATGTAGAGCCCATATCTCCTGAATCCCAACCCTGTGCTCTGTTGGCAGGAGCTCACTGGTATACGTATATTGCTGCATGCTATATGTGCAGACTGTTTTTGTTCTAATAGATTTAGATGTGAATCCCAAGCTTGTGAAAAAAATCAATATGTTGTCAATCTAGAATATGCAACATGAACTGAGATGGGTTTCCTGGAGCTTGAACTGAGGGATCCACTGTTCAAGCTTTATTGTTCTGCAAGCCAGATACAATTCCACTGGACTTGTGCTCTGGGATTCCATCAAAGTATTCTACAGTCCCACTGGTCAGGTTTGTTCTCTGTCCCAAATAGTCTGATTCTGTGGATAGTAAATTCTGTGGATAGTAAAGTTTTCCCACCACAAACAACGGGCTAGAGTGGTCGCATTTTGGGAGGGCATTAGGAAGTCTTGGGTATGGATTGCTGGATTTAGACCCACATAAAGAAGTATATACACTGGATTCCTAGGCAGAGACCCAGGATTTATTTATTCTAATGGCGAGTTATAAATGTGTGTAGCCACTCAAGTACTAATTGAACAAATCTAGGGTCTGCTAATGCAAGTTCAACAAACCTAGGGCTTACACTGCAGCGTAGACATTTTTAGTAACTTCTCATTTATACAGTATCTTTTGGGAGGTACTAGTGCACCCTTGTGAATGAAATTGGTCTTTTGTGAAAAATAAAACATTTGGCCAATGCTGTTAGTGGTAACTTAGCAGACAAACATACAACAAGAATGGGGGTGATGTGTCTTAATGAGTGTTCCAACTGCAAAGTAAACAGTGGTGCTCTATTGGCAGGCCCCTGGGGAAGCATTAAAATTAGCATGGGAAATATTTCCTAATTCTTCATTTTGTAACAGAAAATCAGCAAGTAATTAGTTTTAAGCAACACTAGAATACCATTTATTTAAATGTTTGAGGTGTTTCTCTATATTTTCAAATATATTGATTTCAGTTACAAAAGTGTACAGTGCTCACTTAATATTGATTATAAATATTTTTTCAGAGAAAGTTTAGAGCCCACAAGTCCATTCAGTACTACTTCTCACTCAGCCAATTCTTTGAAAACAAAATATTTGCAGGAGATCATGGTACCCACATCTTGTTTCCAGTGTAATCTGACAGTAAAGACAGGCATTCCCATGGCATCATTTTAGCATGCATCATAAGAAATTTGTGCCAGATGCACTAAGGATTCATCTGTCCCTTCATGCTTCAACCACCATTCCAGAGGACGTGTGTCCCTATTAATGACAGGTTCTACTTGATAATTAAAAGCAGTGTGGACTGATGCATGTTCATTTTCATCATCTGAGTCAGAAGCCACCGGCATAACAGCAGGTTGATTTTCTTTTTTTGGTAGTTCAGGTTCTGGAGTTTCCACATTGGAGTGTTGCTCCTTTAAGACATTTGAAAGTATACTACACACCTTGTTCAGATTTTTAAAACTTGGGTCAAGTTTTACATTTTTTTTGAGTGCAGTTAGGTAACCAAAAAAAATACACATTTTAAAGTTGCACTTTCATGGTAAAGAGATTGTGCTATGGTATTTGTATGAGGTGAATAAAAAAAATGCTATTTCTTTTGGTGACAAGTCTCAGAGCATGTCTACATTACCAGGAAGACTGACACTGTGGCAGTCAATATTCCAGTGTTCCATTTAGCAGGTCTAGTGGGGACATGCTAAACGGTGCAATGAGGGCACCCCCATCAATGCTGGTATTCTTTGCTGTTGCAAGGAGTAAGGGAAGCTGATGAGAGAATTTCTCCCGTAGATCTCCTACAGTGAGGATGGCACCCAACTCAGCTTAAGGTATGTTGATTCCAGCTACATTATTTACGTAGCTGGAAATGCATAACTTAAGCCAAACTCCCCCTGTAGTGTAGACCTGGTCTCACAGGGGTAGCTGTGTTAGTCTATATCTGCAGAAACAATAAGGAGTCTTGTGGGTCCTTGGACTAAAATTTATTTGGGATAAGTTTCCCTGGGTAAAAGCCACTTCATTAAACACAGAGTGGACAAAGTGGTTTTTACCCACAAAAGCTTATGTACCAGCATAGGAACCTTACCTCTACTCTTGCCCCCTGCTACCCCAGTGCGGTTATAGCTATCCTGGTCCCCATCTCTGGACCTTTACTGCCCCCCTATGGTCAATATACAATATAACTGTCTTTGTTTTACATAACATGGAAAGGGAGGGGACTTCTAGCAATCACATTCCTGGCACATCCCATTGTCATGGTACAACCAAATCATTATCTTGCTTTAAGTTGTAAGAGGAAGCTGCATTACATTTGGTGGCCCTAGCTCTTACTGTTTAGGAGGAGTTCTTGAACGGACAGACAGACTTACTCACACTCAAATATATAGTAGTATTGAATAAATTTGAATTGCTATTCTACTATTTATAGTGTAATTAAAACTGATTATCGCAATTACTTTTTTGAGTTCATTGTGTGAGGTAACTGATTTACAACTCTACTTTTTATTTCTCATAGTCTGACTTTAGTGATAAGTTAGTGTATATGTAACCTTGAGTGGGCCAGACATTACTTCCCTTCTCCAGTGTCTAAAACCCCCACTTCCACTGTAGTACTGGAGACCCAGAGTTTAGTCTATTAGGAATTTCAGTAAGGATTGCCCAGTATTAGCCTCCCTATATTCAAGTTCCAAAAGAAACTAACATAATGAATTTAAATTAAATAACTTTATAAAATTTTATGAAGAAACAAATATTCTAATTCTTACAACAGAACACAACTATTTTACAATTCACAAATGTCTATAATTACACTAAACATCAGTAAAGAGAAAACTAGAAGTGAACTGGGAACAGTTCAGTCCACACAAACATAGTAGGAAAAGACTGAGAGGTTCCAAGAGTTTAGATTGAGTTCACCAAAGTCTCAGTTTGTGCCTCTGATATCAACTCTGCACCATATGCTGA
>JANRFK010003679.1:21879777-21895326 GCA_030068395.1 Apalone spinifera | reverse complement strand
AAAGCGTCCATGCCAATCTAGACTCTCTGTTCCGAAAATGCTTTTAATGGAAAAGTTTTCCATTAAAAGCATTTCCGGAAAATCATGCCAATCTAGACTCAGCCTATTCAGTATAGCAATTTCCAAAGAGTATTTCTTTATGAAACAGTATGTCAGTCAGTTTTAAAAGAGTCCAGACTAGGGGGAAAAAGCCATAGGGAATCCAGGAAAGTTAAGACTTCAAAGCAGGGAGAGTTAACTAACTAGACCATGAACCTGATTAGAGCACATCTTAGGGTCCAGATTTAAATGTGCTAATTAACAGTGTCCTTTCACTTATGTTAACATATTCAGCCCAGGAAATACTTTGAGGAGCAGACACCAATCTTGTCAGCTGCTTATAAATTCAAAGAGGTAATTCAAGAACAAAGAAATGGTACTTTTTGGTTGAATGATCTTCCGGTAGCTTGACTCATAGAGGTAGTAGCTCAGTCTTGGACATTTATTTAGTATGAATCCTCATTGGGAAGATAACAAACAAGAGTGGCAAAACAAGAACAATCACAAAGCATCATAAATATTATAAGCCACTACCAAGTCTGGTAAAGGACATGGTATCCCTCACAAGATGAGGGCTTGAAGGGGAACTCTAACTCTTTCAGGCTTCTCCTCAGCTTCCTCTTCCAATATATCCCTAGGGCAGGGTAGAGGAGTTTCCTTAATTATACCCAGGGTGTGCTGGACCCCAGGCTGACTCACAAAGGGGTCATACACACCTTTACAGACACCTCGCTAGTGCAAACCTTCCAACATGATTAAAGAGTTCAGAATTTTGAGTCAGTGAGGAAATTATGTTGCTCAAGGTATGTCTCTGATTTGTATTGTCTGTTTGCTTGCAACTCTACCATTCTTCTTACTCCCGGTACAACATCCATATTTATGCAGCACATAATTCCCTAAAGAGAATGGAACAGCATCACCACTGTACAACTCCACTTCAACACTGGCATAAGTCCTTTGAAATAAAAGTGTAACGAGGAGTGGAATGGTGATGAATCAGGGCAACATTTTCCATAAAATATGGAGCAGTGCAGTGCAGGCTTGCGAACTACTTGTAGTTGTCAACTCTTTTGGGGGCAAGGCTCATCTTTTTTGTTTGGGTTTGCACAGTGCCTAGCATAATTGGGATCTGTCCCATGCCTAGGGCTCCTGGCTGCTATGGCAATACAATTCATAGGTAACTTGTGGTAATGACTCCATAGTTAAGGTTTCAGTGCTACAGTTTACCAAGGAGTGTTTGGTCCATCACTTTTTAAATCAATGTTTAAATTGAGATTAGAAGGGTTTTTATAAAACTACATGTTTTAGGAATTATTCTGGAAAAGTTCTATAGCCTGTATTCTACAGGAGGTCAGACTACATGATCACAAAAGTATAGACTCATAAATTGAACATGGAGGGCAGCCCCCAACAGTGTCCGGTACTCCTTCTGCATGGAGTAAAGGAAGCTAAGGGGATCCCGCCAGTCTCCTGCAGTGTGGATGCAACCACAGTCAGTTTAAGGTAAGCTATACCATAAGCCAGCCTTCCTGGTCTAGTATAGACCACGCCTATGAGTCTACAATTGACTATTGAGGCAGATTGCAAGGCCCATGTGGAATCCCACTGAATTCATGAACAGCTATGAAATCTGTGTAGGAGCCATAGCTGTCTGCCCACATGCCATAACTAAAAGGATAAGAGCTTATGACTCTAGCTTGTTTTTCATGTTAGGCTTGATTTAACTCACATCATCTATGTTCCTACAGGGAGAAAACCTCTTGTCCTTGCTTGAAAATTGGCAAACATGGTCTTTAGCCAGGATAGAATTTATTATTAGAAAGTTTGGGGAAACTGATAAGTCTCTGTCTGGGGTTTCAAATAAGCCTCAGGGTGCATCTACACTGCAGGGCTTAACTCGAAATAAGCTATGCAAATTGAGCTATGTCAATTGAGTATCTTATTTCAGAATAGCTTATCCCTAAATAGGGAGTGTCTACACAGCACTTATTTTGAAATAGAGCACTCTTCCTCTGACTTCCCTTATTCCTCATACAATGAGGGTTACAGGAGTCAGAGGAAGAAGTCCTCCAGCTTGCCAGTATTTTGACACACTTTCAAAATAACTGCCTGCTGTGTAGCCACAGACTAAGTTATTTCAGAATAGCGCTATTTATTTCAAAATAGTGTTGCAGTATAGACATACCCTTTGGGAATTAAGTGCCAAGTCCCTATTGAAATTCAGTTAGATGTAGGTGCCTAGCATAGCATCCAGGTCTATTGGACATGCTAAAAGAAATACAACAGATGATTAGATTCAGTTTAAATAATCTCAGGCTTTTTCTGTAATATAATATTTTATAAACACATTATTTAGAACCTGAAAGCATCCCTTTAATATTATAATTATCCAACATTCATAAAATACAACACAGCTATAGCCTACAGTTCACATATAAAGCTAATTAATTTGTATTCACAGTTATTTCAACTATTTGAAATGAGAGACACACTCATTTTAAATGCAAAATACTCTTTTTTTATTTCTTATAAAATGTACTCTTGTTTAATCCCTGTACTTCCACTAACATTATTTTAAAGCATGGTGATTTGGAGATAATACTGGATATGTTATAAGCCAACTGATATTTCAGCCATCACAGAAAATTACAATCATTTGAGTCAAGACACTAGGAAGCTCAAAGATCTGCTGTGCATCACAATAATATTCCTAGTGATATCTACTTTCCTCCACTATAATAGTCATAATATCAAGTTTACTGTCTCTGACCTACTTCATCCTCTTCCACTCTGCTCTGCTTGCAGCATGGTTGAGGTCAGAAAACTGAAGATAGAGAGTGCAGAGAAATTATTTGATGGGCACAATTTTCTGCTGATATCATTTAACCCAGACCTTTTTTAGTCAATAGAGCTGCAGCAGTTCACACCAGCAAGGGATCTGGTTCTGTTTTTCATTAATGAGTTAGATATCAAATATATTCAGTTTACAAGTCAAAATATTTTTTTCTAAACTCCAATGCTACATTTCTACTTAGCTATGATTATGATCACGACTATTCATTATTAATTATTATTATTATTCCCAATGGTAGAGATTCAGGAAGAGGAAATGAGCTGTTTATTTTATTAATGATGCATGAAGCAAAATAGACTACATCTAACTCTTCCATAGTGACAGCTTATTGTCTGCAGCAGGCTGGCAATCATAAGAACTTGTTTTTGTTGTTATAATGAATTCTAAATTGTTTTAATTTTGTGTTGGCATCCACCAAGTTTTTTTTTCACATATACAGATTGAATCTCTGTAATCCAGCATCCTTGGGACCTGACCAGTGTCGAATCAGAGAGTTAGACAAACTATCAGAGGCCAATATTGTCTAGCAGCCTTACCAACACTTTCACTGCTTACTGGGCTGCTAGAAAACAGTCAGGGGTAAATTAGAACTAAATAACAGCACAGAGCACTGACAGCCAAGACTAGTGGCCGTAAACAAACTATGGTGTGACTTGAAGATATAGTCAGTTTGATTGTCTGTCTAGTCTAAATGATAATCTTGTATAATTTTCACTGCTAGTTCCATAGCCGTTGCTAGTTCTACCACTTCAGGCCAGGTCAAGTTCTCTTCTGCCAGTAACTACATTTGAATTTTTTATCATTGATCCCACAAACCTGTCTCACAAAATATCCTCCAGGACATTTCCAAATTAACAATATTTTGCTAGCTTTTTAACCTCAGTCACATACAATGGAATAGAGTAACCTTGCCTCCTCATCCAATCATGTAACTTAAAATGTCCAACAGGAATGCTGGAGTTAAGATCCTTTGTGAGTCTTATAAAGTACTCTCTCCTGATTTCTGAGGTTGTAACAAACAACTTAAGAGGGAGCAGGTTTTAGTGTCACAGGCAATGAGAAATACTGTTTTCTGGGGGAGGTGGGGTTTGCCAGGAATTAGTGGCTTAATTTTTCAGCATATTGCTGCCAATCCTCATTTTCTGCATTAAACTCTTCAGTCTTCATATAAGATGTCATTCAATGTTTTCTCCTCATTGCCAGTTTTGTGTAGGGAAACCCCCCCCTCCCCGGCTTCCTAAGGGTACAATAACAGTGTCTACTTTCACTTTGGTGTAGACTAAAGAACATATTACTTTATGGCTGGACATTCATACTCAACATGGTGGTACAATCCCCACCTACAAACAGGAAATAAGAACAAAGGGTGAAGCATGGCTCCAGCCCATAATACTCTGAATTGGTCACTTAACCTCTTAATAGTCACTTTTCTACACAAGTAGAAAGAAAAAATCCATTGGATAAAGATCTTTGTTCTCTATTATTAATCTAAACCAGTAATAGCTATTTCTGCTGTCTATAATGGTTTGATTAAATATATCCTTGTTACCAGAAATCTGATGAAGGTGTATATCTTAATAAAAAAAAATTAAAGCTGGGACTTTGCGGCACTCATGGTCATTTGAAAACAAAGTGACAGATTCAGCATATTCTTCCTTAGCATATTAAAAATGTGCATACCGTAAATTGTACATTTAATTTGCATAGTTTTCAACTTGAACATATTTTATCATAATAGATGTTCTTGTGACAGATCCTCAGTTTAGCTAAACTGATTTATCTCCACTGAAAGACTCGGTGCCAGTTTAAATAAGTTGAGGATAAGTTGAGGATATTTTAAACTATCACAAGAATGGAAATTAGCAAGAAATTGTATTTACTCAGGATGTTCTTTAAACTATACCACCTGTCACCAGACATAGGCTGCTAAGGCTGCTAAATGCTTGAGTATGTGAGATTTCCCCCCTAGATTAAACACAACAATCTGCCATGTGAAAAACAGGAAACAATTTGTGGAAAATGATGGCAGAGATACAAATTTGTACTTACAAATGCAGATAGCCACAGCCAGAAATGAATGTACATGGAACCCCAGGGTTCTTGCGGGAACCACAGTGGCAAAAGGAACAGAATGTGGGACTACTGCTTCCATGCGCCCGTGCCCCACTATGGCTGTTCCACCACTGGGCTATACCACTCCCAGCCCTGCCCCTGTCCCTTCCATGCAACTGTCTGAATCTCCAATCCAGGGACATTCTGGTAAGACTGTTGACCACCCCATGGGCAGGGATGTGGAGCAGTATAGCTGTGCCGGGGAGGTCACTTTCCCAGGAGAGCCCTGCAGTTCCATGGATACTGATTTCTATCTGCATACATCCACAGACATTTGTATCTGCCCAGGGCTCTAAAAGTCTGTGCATAAGGCCCTGATTCCTTACGCACAAGCCCACCTGTGAGCAAGAGAATAGTTCTATTTGACAGCATTCAGGCATTAAGCAGGTATATACCCTTCCTGTTGCCTTATGTCAGAAGCAAACACAAAATATTAAAGCCCTGAGATGCGGTGCACAAACCCCACACTGAAAAGAAGGGATTAGAGAGCTGCTTTGGGCCCAGGCAGTCCCACCCCATCACACCCACAAAGCCTGTACAGGTTGGCAGAGACATTTTAAAAGGGGGAACAGAGTAGTTCAGTGGCAGACCAACAGAGGAGCTAAACTGACCTACACTCTGAGCCCCTGGAAACTCATCTCACAGGAGTGCTTGCTTTCTGACATCTGTCCATAGTGACCTGACCAAGTCCACAGTGATGGTTCAGGGCAACTACACTTGTATTTCCCCTCAGTGATCCAGCAAGGGCACTCACTCTCAGACTTCCAGCTCCCCTCGTGGCCAGTAACTCTCTTGGATGAAAACAGATGTCTCTCTGTCTTTGGGCTAGGGAATCTCCATGCTGAATGGCTCCCTGTTTTCACTGTGTTATTTCCAGCAGAGACACGCTGCCCAAGCAGGGCTGCTTGTTTTCTCTTCAGAGACAGCTAATTAACAGCGTGATTGCCCACAGTTATAGTTACCACACAGCTGTTCTTCTGCAAGCCTGTTTTATTCTTATGACAAAGCACAACAGAGAAATATTTTGAAAGTGATAAAAAATGAACATGCATCCCAGAGCTCACCTCAGCCCTAACATGGGCTCTGGAAACAGCAGCCCTTTACCATCCCACCCAAAAGGTTTCAAGTTCAAGTTCATCACAGCTTAAGCTCTGAATAAGCACCCAGTCTTACAAGGCGTCTAACCCTTCCCTAAGAGCAGGAGTGAGCAATAAGCAGCCCACAGGCCAGATGTGGTTCACTAGGGTTAACCCTGATGAGCCTCCAAATGCTTTATTTACCTGAGCATTCGCAGGTGTGGCCACTGGCAGTTCCCAGGGGCTGCAGTTTGCTGTTCCAGGCCAACGGGAGCTGCGAGAAGCAGTAGCCTGGCCTGTGCTGCTTCCCGCAGCTCCCACTGGCCAGGAATGGCAAGCCACAGGCAGCAGGACCTGCAAGCAGCTGTTCTCAAAGATGCTCCAGTAACTCGTGTCAGGTGGCCCACCAGGGGCTAACCCTGGTGAATCGTGTCCAGACTGCTGGCTGCTTATTGCCTACACCTGCCTAAGAATCAGAGTGAACCCTTGACCTGTTGTCTAGATGGATAGGAAGGCCCAGAGTTTCTGTCTCTATTAGTCCCTGGAGAACCCAGTTTGAACTAGCAAATGCACATCTCTCCAGGGGGGAGTGGCTTCAAAGGCACTGATAACCAGAGGAATTAAGAACACAAGAATGGCCATTCTTTGTCAGACCAACGGTCCATCTAGTCCAGAGACTGAATACCAGTAATGGCTTCTGTCAGATGCTTCAGAGAGACTGCACAGACCGGAGCAATTATAGCATGACTCAACCCCTGTTGTCCAGTCCCATTTTCTAGCAGTCAGAGTTTCAGGGACACCCAGAGTACATCTACACTGCGGCAATGTTTCGGGATACTTCCGGTATCCCGAAATAGCTATTCCACATCTTTGAAACAAGCCCGTTATTTCATAATAGAATGGGCTCGCTATTCCGACATCCCTGTAAACCTTGTTTCAGAATAGTGGTTTATTTCAAAATTTGGTGTTGTGCAGACTGAGCCCAATTAGGAAATAAGCTATTTCAAAATTAACTCAAAATAATGTTTGTGTAACTCAAATTGTGTAGCTTATTTCAAGCTAAAGGTGCAATGTAGACACACCCCCAGAGTACATTGTTGCATCCCGAACTGTTGTGATTAACAGCCATTGACAGACATATCCTCCAAGAATTTACCTAATTCTTTTTTTAACCCAGTTATACTTTTGAGCTTCACAATATCCATTGGCAATCAGTTAAACAGGTTGACAATGTGTTGTGTACTTCCTAATGTTTGTGTTGGACCTGCTGCCTGTTCATTTCTTTGTGTGACTGGTTCTTGTGTTATGTGAAGGAGTAAGTAACACTTCACTTTGTCCACCACCATTCATGATTTTATAGACCTCAGTCACATCTCCCCTCAATCGTCTCTTTTCCAGGCTGAACAATCCCAATCTTTTTAATCTCTCCTCATATGGATGCTGTTCTGTATCCCTAATAATTTATATTGCCCTTCTTGATACATTTTACCATTCCAGTGTCTCTCCTTTGGGAGGGTGTAAACAGAACTGTATGCAGCACTCAGGGTGTGATTCCCCTGGGTATAGATAGTGGCATTATAATATTTTCTGGCTTATTTTTGGTCCTTCTCCTATTGGTTTCAATTAGCTTTTTAACTGCTGATGTATATTGAGCAGATGTTTGCAGAGAACTATCCACAAAAAATTCTATATCTCTTTCTTGGATAGTGTGGCGGAGTGTACTCATACCACACTGGCCCAGGAGAGGCTATTCAGACCTGCTGGGCAGAGAAGGCCCCTCCCCCGCAGCCCTGCTGGGCATGCTCTGCCTGCAGGCCCAGTATAAAGGCTGAAGGAGTAGCTCAGTTGGGGCTGACCTCCAGAGGGGAAGGAGCTCCTGCTGGAGCATGGGAGCAGCTCCCCTTGCTGCCAGAGCGCCAGCCACCACACCAGCCAGAACGACAGCCACAAGCCCAGCACTGACAGCAGCCGCCATACTGACTGTGACCCGCGCCGCACCTATCACCACCGCCTCACCAGCTGCCGTCTCACCAGACCCCATGCTGGATGCCGTAGCAGTGTTTGTCCACACAGGTGGGGACAACGCCAGACAGAGGAGTGGGGTAGGAAGCAGCCCAGGGAGGGGAACGGGAGGAGCCCCAGTAGACTCGGCGCATTTCAGGCGGAACTCCCTGCCGAGCCAGTGGTGGGAACTGCCAACCACTGATAGGGCCCTGAGCTGGGGCCCAGTGGAGAGGGAGGGCCCGGGCCCCCCTACCCCACCACACCCTTATGCTCCGACAAGGCGCATTAGAGACTCAGCCGCTGCGCCATATTGACTCCCAGACTGGGAGGAGCTAGAGACTCGGCCACTGGGCCATATTGACTCCCAGACTGGGGGAAGCTCGAGACTCAGCTGTTGAGCCATATTGAGTCCCAGACCAGGGGGAGCTAGAGACTTGGCCGCAGGGCCCACAACACCGTGACCATCACATTGATCCCCCCAAGGGGCATGGGGCTGGCAACCCCATGGCACTGGTGGAGAATGTGGGTATAAATGATCCCTCCCCTGCGATAAGGGGAAGAGGGAGCAAGGGGAGCATTTTTTTCCCATTCCACTAAAGATAAAACAAGCCAAGGGCATGATGGACCCCAATAAGGGGCTGGAGGGACTGATGGACAACCAGCAGAGGCAAGCTACACAGCAGCAGCAGATGCAAAGCCGACTGGTTCAACAGTTGGTTGACCAACAGCAGCTGTTGCAGGAGCTAGCGACACAGCAACAGGCCCAGAGCCTCCCAAACCTGGACCCCTGAGAGGCATATTACCAGCAATTGTGGCAAGAACAATATATGCCAGGAGAGAAGCCGCAGACAGTGGCCCAGCGGGTTCAGGACAATTGTTGGCAATAGCTGGAGCCAGAGCAGGGGTCAGCCGCCCAGGTAGCAGAGTTGGTGGTGCTAGAACAGTTTGAGCAGGTCCTGCCCCGTGGAGGGAAGGAATGGATGCAACATCACCGCCCCATGACCCTGGCTGCGGCTGTCACCTTGATGGAGGACTATGAGAGTGTCCAAGAGGGTCAGTTCAAGAGGGAATGCCTGGGTATGGGATATAGCTATGGGAGAGTGTTGATGGCGAGGTCGTGGGCCAGAAAAGGGGATCCCACCAAAAGTGTGATCCCTGTCAGGGTGAATGGGGCGCTTCTGATGACACTGGTAGACTCGCGGTGTAGTAGGACCTTGATTTGGGAAGGACTGGTGGCCAGGCTGGACCAGTGGGACAGAGGGTACAGATGCAATGCAACCACAGGAATGTGAGGAGATATCCCATGATGGAGGTGTCATTAGCCTTGGGCCCCGTAGGGAGCGTTGCCAGGTAGTGGCAGCTCCGAACCTAGTGTACCCCATAGTGTTAGAGCACGACTAGGCAGTTTTTGTAAGCCTCCTCTGAGGCGGGGATACAAACCCCCGCATAAGCAAGGCCCCAGCCACCTACCACAACAGCACTAGCGGGGTGAGAACCATTAGAGGGAACCTCCGAAGGCCCTAGAGAAAGGAGGGACCCACCCTCAGAGGTGGAGTTCCCTATTGACCTTCAACAGGCCGGGCTGAACCTTGAAGAGGACTTTTTGGAGGAACAATGGAGCGACCCAACCCTCAGCTGCACTTGGGAGCAGGCAGTGACATTACACCCGGGAGGTGAACAGCCAGGCTTCAAAACTCAGGGGCCACATTTCGAGATCCACGAGGACCAGCTGTACTGGTTAGTACAAGACCCTCAGACCAAAACTGAGATCTATCAGCTACTCGTACCCCAGAGGTTCCAGCAGGTGCTCCTCTACCTGGCACATGCGGTGCCTTGGGCCGGATACTTGGGGCACGAGAAGACACTCCAAAGGGTGGCCCAGGATTTTTTCTGGCCAGGAATCCACCGGGAGGTTGGCGATTATTGTGCCTCATGCTCGGAATGCCAAAAGGCTAGCGCCGGGGGAGTCCCTTGGGGCCCGTTGGTGCCATTGCCTGCCCGTGGTGAGGATCCCGTTTGAGCGAATAGGCTTGGACCTGGTGGGGCTCTTGGAAAGAAGCATGACTGGGAACAAGTATATCTTAGTTATAATGGACTACGCTACCCGTTACCCGGAGGCAATTCCCTTATGCATCTTGATGGCTCGTGTCATAGCAGATGAGCTTCTAAAGGTCTTCGCATGAGTCAAGCTCCTGAAATAAATACTCACGGACCAAGGGACAAATGTGACATCAAAGCTCATGGCAGAGCTGTGCCACCTGCAGAATATCCGGGCCCTAAAGACCTCGGTTTACCATCCACCGACTGACGGACTGGTGGAGTGATTCAATCGGACCCTCAAGGCCATGCTGCGATAGTTCATGGATGAGGACCCACGGCTCTGGGACAAGTGGTTGCCTGCCCTCTTATTTGCTGTGAGGGAAGTGCCACAGGCCTCCACCAGCTTTTCGCCCTTTGAGCTGGTGTACGGGCGTCACCCCCGGGGGATCTTAGACCTCGTGAAAGAAACCTGAGAGAAGAAGGGGTCCCACGCACAGGGGTCCATCCACTACGTGGTGCAGCTGAGAGAATGCCTCACGGAGCTGGGCTGTTTGGCTCAGGAGAACCTGCAAAGGGCCCAGGAGGAGCAGGCCTGTCAGTACAACAGGGGGGCCAAGGTGAGGACATTCAAGCCTGGGTAGAGAATGCTTCTGCTACTGCCATCAGCAGAGTCTAAGCTTTTGGTGAGGACTCTTCAAGGTGATGCAGAAAGTGGGACCCGTGGATTATAAGATTTGGCTACCGGGATGACGGAGGGAAGCGTGTATCTACCATGTGAACCTCCTGAAAGCATGGAGAGATCGGGAGGTTATGATGATCACTCCGTACCCCGCCCCCGAGCCTGAACTGGGGCCAGAAGCTGGGAACTCCCTGGAACCTCACCCAGTGGATGTTGGACAGAACCTCAAGCCTAAGCAACGGGAACAGTTACAAGAGCTAATTGCACAGTTCTCTCACATCCTCTCTGCTAAGCTGGGGAGAACCCAGGTGATTAGTCACCATATTGCCACAGTCCCGGGCCAGAAGGTGAGGGATAGCTACTGCCCACTCCCCTGGAAGCTGTGGGGCACCATAAGGTAGGAACTAAATCAGATGCTAGCACTGGGAGTGGTGGAAGAGTCAAAGAGTGAATGGTGGAGCCCAATTGTATTAGTCCCTAAGTCAGACAGGATGGTGAGGTTTTGTGTGGATTTCCACAAGGTAAATGCCATCTCAAGATTTGATGCCTACCCCATGCCCTGGGTGGATGAACTGCTGGAACAACTAGGACAGGCTAAGTTCATCTCCACACTTGAGCTCACCAAGGGGTATTGGCAGATCCCGCTGACTCCTTCAGCACAGGAAAAGATGGCGTTCCCTACCCCCTTCAGGCTGTATCAGTTCATCATGCTGCTATTCGGGCTGCATGGGGCCGCTGCCACCTTCCAGAGGCTGATGAACCAGGAACCCCTTTTTGTTAGTAACCGACCATGCCCCGCTGAGGTGGCTCCAGAGCATGAAAGACTTGAATGCCCGGATCATGCGTTGGTACCTATCATTACAACCTTATTCGTTCTGGGTGGCGCATCAACCGATGAACGTGCATGCAAATGCCTATTTCTTTTCCTGCATCAATGATAGAGAAGAGAAGTCCCCCTAGGGGTCACTCTTAAGGGGGAGGGTGTGTGACGGGGTGTACTCGCTCCGCACTGGCCCACGGGAGGCTATTCAGGCCTGCTGGGCAGAGAAGGCCCCTCCCCCATCAGAGAGTATGCAAATGAAGCGCTGATTAGGATTTTGTCGTACTTCATTTGCATACCCTATTTGAACCATTTTTGCGCAAGGGGTGTTTGCACAAAAACAAGCAGTGTGGACATTTCCTTTTTGTGCAAAAAGCCCTTGTTGCGCAAGATCCTTATCCCTCTCCGGGAAAGGCATAAGGATCTTGTGCAAAAAGGGGTTTTTGTGTTATGGCCTGCAAGATCCCAACCCAAGGGAAGGAACCCAGAGGCTTCCCATTTATTCCTATAATCTTCCCATTATTGGATTTTTTTAAAAAGCATGTGTGACGGGGCGGCACCATCCTGCAGTCAAGCCCAAGGAGTCCACCTGACCCAGCATCTCTGTGGAGCATGCTCAGGCTGCAGGCTGGGGATAATTACCCAGACAAGCAGGCAGACAGGAAAGGGTGTGAAGAAGAGGCAGGGGCTCAGAGAGGAGCTCCGAAACAGCCCAAGCCACCGCCTGAACCCAGCCCGCTATTGCTGCCGCCTCAGGAGTCCGACCAGCCCGCACAGGAGTATCGCTCACTGTCCAAGCCGCTCCAGGAGCAGCTGAGGAATAACCTGCAGTGCAGAGGGCCCGACCCGGCAAGGGGAGAGGTAGGGGACAGCCCAGGGCGGAGGAAGGACCTCCGGGAGGTCGGTGTGTTCCGGCAGGCATCCCTGCCGACCAGGCAGCAAAAACCTTCACTGCCATCAGGGTCCTGGGCTGGGACCTGGTGGAGTAGGAGGGCACCTCCCCCACCTCTCCGCATGCCACCCGCAGAGACAGTAGGGGCATTGTACTTTAGGACTAGGCCAGAGGGCTGTATTTCCCCTAAGCCAGGGGCATTGTACTTTGGGGGACTGGGCCAGGGAGGGCTGAAGTTTACCCCGAGCCAGGCACACCCCAAAGCGGAGCCCACCCCTCAACAGCATGCCAGAGAAGGCAGACTTGAATATGTGAACTGGGTGAAGGGTAGAATTGCAGGAAGGACAGAACATCTTAGGGCAGCAAGGGAAACGTGAGGCAGAAAGATAACCTATCATACCATACCTAGGCTGCATTGGTGTTGACCATGCCCATTCACAAACCGTAATCAACAAAGGATTTAAGCATTTCCATAACTTGAAGCAAGTGAATAAATCCAATGGACTACTGTTTTACAGTGATGCTTAAGTGCCTTGCTAAGAAAAATATCATCCGCAGATATCTGCATCTACATCCGTAAATGCGAATACCCACAGTCATGAAGTGGATATCCACACATTTGCAGGGTTCTAAATACAAAATGTATATCCGTATCTACGTCTATATCTGCAAAAATGAGCTGCGGTTATAAAACGAATATCAGTGGATTTGCAGAATTCTATGAATAAGGACTTAAATTCCTCCAGTGAAATCCTGGCCCTACAGAAGTCTATTATTGAGGTTTTTAACCCTTTTGTTTGCTTAATCTTTTAAACATAAAAACAAATGTATATTTTCTGCATCTTCCTGCACAGTCTTTAATTACAAAAGGAATGTGGGCACCTAAAATTAGAAATACATTTGCTTAATAAAATAGCCAGAAGGCCTGTTTTTAGCAGAGTGAGAACTGTCTGCATTAGCAATAAACAATATTCTGTGCTTGTCCTGCAATCAGCATAATCTTCAAATAGTAAATATTATTTTCATTTAATATAAGTGAATAAAGCCCAAACTACAACCAGGAGTTCTTGCTGGTGTTTGCTTCTCAAATAACACATGACTTATGACACTATAAACAAAGCATGCTAATCAGCGTTCCCTCTAAGGTGGGGGGCAGCACAGCTTCACAGGTGATTAATTGGCCCCACCCAGTCAGTCAATTCCCTGCATGGAGCCCTGAGCCTCTGACTGGGCGGGGCTGATTAATCGCCTTTGAAGCTGTGTAGCCCTGCAGTTTAGAGGGAACACTGAAGCTAATTTTGTTTTCAGAATTTGAACTACCCATCTTTACAGGCCTCCTCCTAGAAATGTATGTCACTTCTTTTTAAACTACTTAGTGCTCTTGTGCCAAAGCTGTTTCTTGCATAAAACACTTGTGACTTCTTGCCTTTGTCACATTATTTTAGCAATACTGATGAGTGTGGTATTTCAGTACAATCACATCTGACCTTGTCATATGAGCAACTGGAAGAAAGCCTTGATAAATCAACAGACCTGTGAAGGCGCTCTTTACTTTAAAGGAAAAACTTTCATGAATTAAAAACATTTTTGGTCTTGAATTTATGTTTCTGTCTCTAAACCACATATTCAGGGAGGCCTGGAAAGCAAGGTTTGTATACCTCTGCTCTTCGCTACGCAGAACATGGGCCCGCCCTGAGGCCAACTGACTACTGTATTATGAAAGTTTATAACCTTAATCAACAGATACTACTAATGGCATTTGATGTTGGGATCCAAGAATTCTGCTTACTGTCCTAGAGAGCTTCGTAACTGTGATTTAGCTAATGTTCATGGATTCATTATAATCTAATATTGTGGATAAAAATATGGAGGTGCTGAACATCAGTGTTAAAAAAAACGAGTGGCAAATGTCATTATGAAATCTTGCAGCCTTTATTGTTTTCACCTTGTCTTTCCTGCTACTAAACAACAACTCATCAATGGGGTCTTGTCCAGATACTTGGCAGTTATTTGTTGAACTGTTTCCCTTTTCAAGAAAATTAAGAACCTTCTCCCAGGATGTGGAACTCTTGAGGTTATTCATAAAGTAGAATGGAAGGAGTCACTACTAGTCATGGAGGCCTCAGTCTTGAAATGAGATCTACACAAATGCATCATTGAAGTCAATAGGGCTCCATAAAGGCACATGGATACAGTTCCTGGATAGTGATATTTGGGTCCAACACATTTTGAGTGATTTCAGTTTTATAGACAGGATCCTCCAATGGTTTGTCTAATTCATCATAGAAACAATTTTTATTCCATGACTTGGAACCTTTACTTTTGAGAAGAAAAATAAATGCTCTAATTTTTTATAAATCACCTAGCCTCTCTATTATGACTGGACAAACCAGGTGCAATCCTTATAAAGCAGTGTTTCTCAAAGGGGTCCGCAGATCCACTCTGCAAAAGCTGCCAATGGGCCAGCTGGCTTGTTTATTTACCAGCTTCCCGCAGCTCCCCTTGGCTGCCAATGGAGAACCATAGCCAGTGGGATCCGCGAGGCTCTGTGGCTGCGGCACTGGTAAATAAACAAAACTGGAGCAGCTCCGTTGGCAGCTTTCAAAAAGTGAATCCAAAGACCACTTTGAGAAACACTGCTATAAAGGGATTCATTTCCCTTAAAATACAACTCTCTGTCCAGTTCTCTATAATGTGTTCATCCAGCCATGCTTTGTATTTCTGTGCTGTATCATTACTAGATAGTATCAGAGGGGTACCCATGTTAGTCTGGATCTGCAAAAGTGACAAGGAGTCCTGTAGCACCTTATAGACTAACAGATGTATTGGAACACAAGCTTTCGTGGGCAAAGACCCACTTCGTCATATGCATGTAGTGGAAATTTCCAGAGGCAGGTATAAATATGCAGGCCAGGATAAGGCTAGAATCATAGAATTATAGAACCATAGAGCTGGAAGAGACTTCAGAAGGTCATTAACTCCAGCCCCCTGCTCTGGGCAGGACCAATCCCAACTAAATCAACCCAGCCAGGG
>JANRFK010003679.1:21869505-21879677 GCA_030068395.1 Apalone spinifera | reverse complement strand
TGTCCAAGTTTCCACTTTTTGTAAGCTTCCTTTTTGTGCGTAAGTTCACCAAGGGTTTCCCCCGTAAGCCAATCCGGTCTCCCACCATGTTTGCCCCTCTTGCTACGCGTCGGGATGGTTTCTTTCTGTGCCTTCAATAAGGTTTCTTTAAAATACTGCCAGCTGTCCTGGACTCCTTTCCCCTTCATGTTAGCATCCCAGGGGATTCTGCCCATCAGATCTCTGAGGAAGTCAAAATCTGCTTTTTTGAAGTTTAAGGTGTGTATTTTACTACTCTCTTTTCTTCCTTTGGTCAGGATCCTGAAATCTACCATCTCATGATCACTGCTTCCCAGGTTGTCACCCACCTCCACTTCCCCTATTAGTTCCTCCCTGTTTGTGAGCATAAGGTCAAGCTGCGCACGGCCCCTGGTCGGATCCTTCAGCACTTGCGTCAAGAAGATATCCCCAACATTCTCCAAAAACTTCCTGGATTGCCTGTGTACTGCCGTATTGGTTTCCCAACAGATGTCAGGATGGTTAAAGTCCCCCACGAGAACCAGGGCCTGTGATCCGGAAGCTTCGCTCAGTTATCTAAAAAAATCCTCATCTACCTCATCCACCTGATTCAGTGGCCTGTAGGAGACACCAACCACAATATCACTGCTGTTGTTTGCTTCTTTAAACTTAACCCATAGACTCTCAACAGGCTTTTCTCCCTCTTTTTACTGGAGTTCAGAGCAATCATAGTGCTCTCTTGCATATAGTGCAACTCCTCCTCCTTTTCTCCCCTGCCTGTTCTTCCTGAACAGTCTATACCCTTCCATGACAGCACTCCAGTCATGCGAGTCATCCCACCAAGTCTCTGTTATCCCAATTAAATCATATTTCTCGGACTGGGCTAGGGCCTCCAGTTCTTCCTGTTTGTTGTCGAGGCTTCTTGCATTCGTGTACAAACACCTCAGGTAACCAGTTGATCGCCCTATCTTCTCCATTCGAAACAGGGGTCCTCCTTTCTTGCTCGTTCCTCTCTGCATTTCTTCCCGGTATCTGACTTTCCCACTCCCCTCGGGGTTTTGGTCACCGTCCCTCGACGAACCTAGTTTAAAGCCCTCCTCACTAGGTTTGCAAGCCTGCCCGAGAAGATGCTCCTTCTATCTTTCTAGAGATAACAAGGTAAATTCAATCAGGGATGGTGAGGCCCACTTCTAGCAGCTGATCTGGAGGTGTGAACACTAAGAGAGGAGAAACTGCTTTTGTAGTTGGCTAGCCATTCACAGTCTTTGTTTAAATCTAAACTGATGGTGTCAAATTTGCAGATGAACTGCAACTCAGCAGTTTCTCTCTGAAGTCTGGTCCTGAAGTTTTTTTGCTGCAGGATGGCTACCTTTAAATCTGCTATTGTGTGTCCAGGGAGATTGAAGTGTTCTCCTACAGGTTTTTGTATATTGCCATTCCTAATATCTGATTTGTGTCCATTTATTCTTTTGTGTAGGGACTGTCCAGTTTGGCCAATGTATATAGCAGAGGGGCATTGCTGGCACATGATGGCATATATTACATTGGTAGATGTGCAGGTGAATGAGCCAGTGATGGTGTGGCTGATCTGGTTAGCTCCTGTGATACTAGATAGATATTCCAACCTAGGTGAGGAAAAATATAAACCTTAACTGAAATTTTGCTACTTCTTTTATACCAGGTTAATTCAGTCTTCCTCCATAGTGGAGGCTATATAACCTAAATAGTTCTGGGGTGGAAAACATTTTTTACAAACTGTAAAATTCCTCAGTTAAAGATTAAATAATCAAGTAAATTTTGTGCTGGTGTAGTAATTTCAGTTTATTCTTTCATAATCACGTACCCCAAACCCTTATACAACCATGTGTTATTTTCCCAGAACAAAAGTCTTATCCATAATATATATTTAAGCCCTATAACAATGCCTTTCCTTATGATCTTAAATCTGTCCATTTTTATCAGAAGAAAATATCATTTTCTTCGGTTATTTTCCCTCAGAGACAATGTTTCTTTCACGTTAAGATAGTTTATTGAGTTACTGTACAAAGTACAGTGTTAATAATAGTCAGAGAGTTTGAAACCAGAAGGGACTAGATCATCTAGTCTGACCTCCAGTAAATCACAGGCCCTCAACACCACACAGCATCTACACACTAAGCCCAACATCTGAAGTTAGATCAAAATATTATAGTCCTTAGACAATAAAGGGACTTCCTCCCCCCCCCCCAGTTATTAAAGTGGTGACCTATAACACTCTGAAAGAAACAACACCAGCATATATGTAGGGGGTATATCATTGGCTCTTTCTATTCAATGCATCTAAGTACATAAACTATTACAATGTGCATATGTACCACAAGACAGCCACATGAAAAACAATGTTGTTTAAAACGGAGATTGCAACTTTCACTAGGACTGAGAGATCATCTATCTGCTAGGCCAGGTGATTAATATTTATAGTTGCAGATAGGCCAATTTTACTGCAATTTATTTCAGCTTTTGCTTTTTAAAAAAAATTGTGTTGTGCAAGGCCATCATATAAGAAGGTCATTATTACTTTACATAACCGGTGTTGATTTTTTTTTGTTTTGTTTTAACACAGAACCCAATTACAATGACTCAGCTCCTTGCTATATATTTACCTTGAACCACATGTTCCATGTAGTAACAAGGACAGTTTGGAAGTCCACCTCTGGTATTAAGAAAATTATGTTCTGACAGCTGCACATTCATTTTTTTTTTCTTTTCAGACTCCCAGATTTGTCTTTTTCCATTCTCCTTTCTGTGTCCCTTTTTTTTTTTTGACATCTTTCTTTTTCTATCTTCTTTTTCAATTCTGTTTTTCTTTTCTCCTTCCTCTGTCTCTCTCTTTTCTTTTACCTTCTTTAATGGGGTCTCTTCTTTGGATCAAGCTGACAGTAAGGATAGTAAACATGATTGATCTCTGGACCTGAAACACGTGCAATGAGAGGAACTGACCCCATGGTTCTTGATAATCTCAGCAAATATTACAAGAGGAAAAAAGTAGACGCCTAATGCAACACTGTCTGGAGTAGCTCATAGCTGTGAGTTCCTATCTCAGGGCACACTGGGGCTGTGTTTAAACTACGTCCCTCTTTTGACAGAGGGATGTAAATTAGACACTTCAAAAGTGCAAATGAAGCAGGGATTTACATTTTTTGAAAAAGCGCCATTTAGAAAGTAAAACAGCGGTCTAGATGCAGTTCTTTCAAAAATGGCATGCTTTTTCGAAAGATCCTGTACTCCTGACCACATCTAGACCGCGGTTTTACTTTCGAAATGGTGCTTTTTCGAAAAAGCACCATGATGCAATTATGCAAATGAAGCATGGGATATTTAAATCCCTGATTCATTTGCACTTTCAAAGTGTCTAATTTACATCCCTCTGTCGAAAGAGGGATGTAGTTTAGACACCGCCTGAGAAACAAGGTAGACACTCCAAACTGGTTCTATAATTAGATTGCACCAAACCAGTAACAAATGGAAACTCTGAATCATTGTACCGGTCTTACCACAAAGTCACAGACACTCCCATTAGACTCACCTGTCTAGCTTCAAAATTAGCATTTTATGTTAAAGTCCGTAAGTCCTTCATTAATATTTCACAAGATTTCTTTGATGGATATTTAGTAACAGCGGTATGCACAATGTAAATATTTGCTACTGAATTATAATAGGAATGGATAAGTAAAAACAATACAAGTAATGTCCCATTAATTTTTATGAAGCTTAAATATCCAATACACTCTAATTCAGCTAACCATTTCTTTGATTTATACTTAAGAGCAGGTTGGATAGACATCTATCAGGGATAGTCTAGGCGGTACTGGGTCCTGCCATGGGGGCAGGGGACTGGACTTGATGACCTCTCGAGGTCCCTTCCATTTCTGCTGTTATATGATTCTATGATTACATGAGTGTACTGACCTGAATACACTCTAGCATCCCCTAGTCTCTCGGTGTCACACCTTGTGTTTTGCTTACTCTTCAGCTGCTAGCAGCAGTTTACAGCAGAAAACCACTGGGATTTTTCTGAGTGAGTTTTGCTCTAGTAAAAGGTGCTTTATTGATGGCTTATTGACTGAGATCCTCTCAATTATACAAACCTCATTACAGTTACAGGGTACTCAATGGCAATACAGATTTCCCTATACCAAGGGTAAGTCTACACTAGCCCCCTAGTTCGAACTAAGGAGGCTAATGAGAGCGACCGAAATTGCTAATGAAGCATGGGATTTAAATATTCTGCGCTTGACTAGCATATTCCCGGCCGGTCACCATTTTGGAAACTGACTAGCCTGAAGTAACTGCCCGCGTCTATACGCAGCAGAGAAGTGGGATTCCGAGATAAACCCCTTAGTTCGAATTAACTGTTAAACCTCATTCCATGAGGATGCTATTTCTGACTTCAGCCAATATGATCAGTTCCAGACTTTGACAAGTGTTATGTTAATTTGAAATGTCATACATAAATAGATTTATTATATAAACAATTTCAGTTCAGAAGCACCAGTCTTCCTTTCAGATAATTTTTTGCTGTAATAAACCCAAAGAAGCATGATTTAATAATAAGAACTCTCTGGTAATAAATTCTTTGTGATGTTCTACAGTTAAGAAATTAGTTTATTAGATATTTGAAAACAACAATTGGTTGTAAATTTGGACAATACCAATTTCTTGTGGATATGTACTACATTTCTAGTGCTTGACTGTAATCCAATCAGGAAAGCTGTGAGAATAATTGATATAATGTGCAAAAAAATCATAAATATCTTATGAATTTGCTTGCAGAAATTATGTATTTTACATATATAAACCCAAACACTCCTGATGCTGGAAAAGGGTCACAAAATATAGTAGTTGTTTGGATCAAATAAATAACACTCTAACTAGATATATATACTGAGAGGTGATAGACGCAGTGGAGATAGAAGAAGCACAGTAGGAGGAGTTGTTAGTGTTGGCTCAATATAGGTAATGATCTCATTAGAAATCTCTGACCTGGGTCATAAAATATGTTAGTTACTGCAGATTGCAGCTGACATGTAGTGGTTGTATCTTAATTCACCTTCAAGGGACTCCCTCAGAAGAAGTTGCTGGATAATAATTAAAGGTCTAGAGAACATGAGCTATGACGGAAGACTGAAAGAATTGGGCTTGTTTTGTTTAGAAAAGAGAAGACTGAGAGGGGACTTGATAGCAACTTTTAAGTACCTAATAGGGTGTTAGGAGTAGGGAGAAAAATTGTTCTCCTTGGGCTGTAAGGATAGGACAAGAAGCAATGGTCTTAAACTGCAGCAAGGGAGGTTTAGGTTGGACATTAGGAAAAACTTCCTACCTGTTAGGGTGGTTAAACACTGGAACAAGTTGCCTAGGGAGGTTGTGGAATCTCCATCTCTAGAAATATTTAAGAGCAGGTTAGACATATATCTATCAGGGATGGTCTAGACTGTGTTGGGTCCTGCCGTGAAGGTAGGGGATTGGACTTGATGACCTCTCGAGGTCCCTTCCAGTTATCTTTAATGCAATTGTGGACAAAAAAATATATTTGATCTATAATATGAAAAGAACCATTGCATATTTTCAGAAGACAGATTTATGTCCGAATAGACAGCCTATATTGACAGCATTGCGATAAAAGTATATGAATTATTTCCTATTCAACTCTGTTTGGGAAAAGTAAATCTACACTTTCTGAACAAAAGACATGAAGTATATGACGTATTCTCTTTAAAATAGAAGCGATTGACTTTCAACATTTCCAAATAACTTTTTTTAAGGCTAGAATACCGAAAGAGATGGAATGAGAATCCTGGCACTGGATTCACTTATCTTCACATTGCTTCCCTGGGAAAGGCTTAAGTTCTTTAAACATAACTTTCCTTGTAGTGAAGTATCCCCACAAGACAAGAAGAGGCTGAGATTTTGTATGCCAAAAAATTAGAGGAGACACAGATTGATATCCTTAGTACCACTGAGATGACCACTAAAGACCCTGGAGATCAACTACTCTGAAGCAATTACTAGAGCAGCGACACATAATTTAAAGAAACAATAACAATGTTTGCTGGGTTAACTTGTAGTGGAATTTGATATGTTGAGGAAAAAGCTTAGAATTTATTTTTTCAATAAACACAGTGGCTACGTCTACACTGGCATGATTTTCCGGAAATGCTTAAAACGGAACAGTTTTCCGTTATAAGTATTTCCGGAAAAAGAGCGTCTACATTGGCAGGATACTTTTCCGGAAAAGCCCTTTTTCCGGAAAAGCGTCCGTGGCCAATGTAGACGCACTTTTCCGGAAAAAGGCCCCGATCGTCATTTTCGCGATCGGGGCTTTTTTGCGGAAAACACTACTGTGCTGTCTACACTGGCCCTTTTCTGGAAGTTTTCCAGAAAAAGGACTTTTGCCCGAGCGGGAGCAGCATAGTTTTTTCGGAAAAGCAGCTGATTTCCAGAATAAGTGGCCCAGTGTAGACACAGCCAGTGACATGATCAAAGCTGCCTAGCCTTGCCTTCATCTGCATAGTGCATTTTATATGCATTAATTACATTCATGGATCAAATACACTGCATTCTGTATGCAAAACTCATTGAGATATGCCACATTGATCTTATTTCATATCACAAAAATATGGCAAGTATGCTAAATACATTGGACCACTTTCATCAGTGGTGTAACTCTTCTGAAATCAACTAAGTTGCACCAGGGATGTGATTGGCCCTTCTAAGCACAAAAAAGGGGGAGTGGCCATGATCTCCCTTTACCTTTTCATCACCCTCAGGTGCCAAGGCCGGTGCAAATGTGTTCCACCAGTAGGATCAAAAACCTGGCTGTCAGTGCTCAGCTTATCAGCTGCACAGCATTGGAATCTCTCCTGAGTGGCTGCACAAGCTCACAGTTCACAGGGAACACTGCTCAGACCTGTGGGAGTCACCTGACGTGGGGAATCAGCAGAGCAACAGGGACCATGAGCTTGAGCCTGTTGTCAGGGCCAAACAGCAAACCTCAATTCAGAGTCCCAGCCCCTGGGGAGGGCAGGCAGCAGAGAGGTTGTGGTTTAGGCATGTTCTCAGGCTGAGCAGCAAAATAGTTAGTCCAGGCCCTGGGCCAAGCAGGGCAATAGCAAGTCTAGGACCTCAGCTCAGGCCCATTCTCAGGCTTAGCAGCATAACAGTCGGGCCTCCTTCCTTGGGCAGAGGGCTGACCAATGCAGGCTTCTTGCCAAAGAGGGGGAGATTGCCACCCATGAACAGGAGTACCGGGGAAATGCACGCTTGTCCACTCCACTCCATCCCAGCCCAGAGCTCTATCAGTGGCAGAGTGGTCTGCCGTTTGGTCAGCAGAGATCCTGACCACAATGTGCCAACTCACTCGCTGGCAGTGTTGCAGCCAGAGGTTGGCTACCACAGACGACTCTCTAACTACCTGGCTCTGGTCATTGGGGAAGAAGGCTTGCAGCTCATCCATGCTTTGGTCTGTAAATGGCCCTTGCAGTCCTGGCAAGTCCTTGACTTCCTCAGGGTTTGTTGCAGCCTCCCAGCTCAGGAGCTCACAGGAGGCGTCTGACTCCTCTCCCAAGTGAGTTCTCTGGCCTGCCTTTTGTACATTTGGTCTTGCCAACTAACTTCCAGCAGGAGAGTTGAGTGTGACCTGGCTCCACCCACAAGAGTTCAATGAAGCGCTCCTCCCCCTCCAGGTTTGTGGGCAGCTAATGCACGGCAACAACAAAAAATAAGTATCACACATGCCTTATTACTGTGCAGTCTTAGAAAGGTTTCATCAAAAACCTAAAAACATGTCATTAATTAAAGCATGGCTTATCCAGATGCTCAGAAAAATGCCTGTGAAGAGTAAGGCTGCGTCTAGACTGGCATGATTTTCCGCAAATGCTTTTAACGGAAAAGTTTTTCTATTAAAAGCATTTGCGGAAAAGAGCATCTAGATTGGCACGGATGCTTTTGCGCAAAAGTGCTTTTGAGCAAACACATCTGTGGCCAATCTAGATGCGGTTTTGCGCAAAAAAGCACCGATCGCCATTTTCGCCATCAGGGCTTTTTTGTGCAAAACGTTCTCAGTTGTCTACACTGGCCCTCTTGCGCAAAAGCATTCGTGCAAGAGGGCTTTTTCCCGAGTGGGAGAGTCATTGTATTTGCACAAGAACACTGATGATCATACATTAGATCGTCAGTGTTCATGAGCAAATTCAAGCGGCCAGTGTAGACAGCTGGCAAGGTTTTCCTCACAAGCAGGCGCTTTTGCAGAAAAACTTGCCAGTCTAGATGCAGCCTAAATGTTTAGGCTTAGGAATATACCAGGTTGCACCAAGTGTCAGGTAATTTATATTTCCCAGGTGTGGAATCCTCAGGAAACCTACTATGAGATATATGTGCACGCGCACACACGCGCACACACATACACACACACACACACAATTCAAAGCGATGGAAGTTGGACACTGATTTACTATCAGTATAATTTATGTGTATTACAGGCGCTAATTACTCATATATTTATTTCCCCATCTTTAAAATGCAGATCTTTAAAATACTTCCCATCTCTTGTTTCTTGTTTGTTTTATCTATTTAGAATGTAAACTCTTTTGAGGACTAGGTTTTTCTCTTAGACTACATCTAGACTGGCATGATTTTCCGCAAATGCTTTTAACGGAAAAGTTTTTCCGTTAAAAGTATTTGCGGAAAAGAGCGTCTAGATTGGCACGGATGCTTTTGCACAAAAGCACTTTTTGCGGAAAAGTGTCAATGCCAGTCAAGACGCGCTTTTGCGCAAGAAAGCCCCGATCGCCATTTTAGCCATTGGGGTTTTTTTGCACAAAACAAATCTCAGCTGTCTACTCTGGCCCTTTTGCACAAAAGTTTTGTGCAAAAGGGACTTTTGCCTGAACAGGAGCAGCATAGTATTTCCGCAAAAAGCACTGATTTCATATAGTAGGAAGTCAGTGCTTTTGCGGAAATTCAAGTGGCCAGTGTAGACAGTTGGCACGTTTTTGAGCAAAAGCAGCTGATTTTGCGGAAAAACTTGCCAGTCTAGACAGAGCCTTACTGTGTACTGTGGAACAATCCCTAGCACAGTGGGATTGTTACACTTGCACCTAGAAGTTACTGATATTAATACAAATCAATTAATAATATTTGTTACCCATTTATGAGCTTAACTATATAATATCATCTCAGATGATCTTTGCATATGTTAGATGATTGTTCTAGCCCCATTCTCCTGTATCAGCAAGCATAGCATTTTACCTTTAAAACATAACATCAGCCAATTCCTTGGTTAATGTCATTAATAAACCTTTTTTAATGTCCAAAAAGTCTGGCAATGATGGCAAATCTATGCTAGTCCTTCTAGATTTAAAGAAGGCAGTGAAAGCAATTCTCATTTGAAAATATCACTAGAAATACATTTGTGTTTTTTTACAGCAGTGAGCTTTATATTATTTATCAGCGGTTGTTGTTTTTCAGTTAAACAAAAGGTCCTTGATCAAAACTTTTAGAAATCGTAGTTTTCTTGGTGGGTTCTGAAACTGCTTGTCTGCTATATTGCTAACAACCCTTGCAAATCACTCAATCAATCAATCAATCAATCAGAATTCATAGGCCAAGACATCCAAGAGTAGCAGGATTTTTTCTGTGAGAACAAGTGGCCAATCAGATATCTGTCAATTTCCAACTCAACATAGCTCCAATCTTGTGTATGTGGTTTTTTATTAAAAATGGTCTTCATCTTCTTGAAGGATTTTTTTTTCATTTAGTTTGTCTACTGCAGGATCATTCTCCCATCTCTGAAGTAGATTTTTTAAATTTACTTTCTTCTCCACTGATAAGTTTTTTAAAACACATTTTTCCATCATTAAGGAGAAGGAGTCTGAACACATCTTTTCTTTTGTCCAGAGATGAACCTTTATTGATCTTCCACAACCTTGTGGGGTTTCATATTTTTGGCAGTCCAGGAGCCAAATGTAGCAAATCTCTTTGATTTGTTTCTTTCTATCTTGAGAAGGACCATTTTTTTGTTGTTCTTTTCCTCAGCCCTGACTTAATGTATGTCTGTGTGTTTTGAGATACTTTTCTTAATGTTCTACTCTAAGGCTACGTCTACACAGGCCCCCTTTTCCGGAAAAGGGATGCAAATG
>JANRFK010003679.1:21801480-21814572 GCA_030068395.1 Apalone spinifera | reverse complement strand
AGAGTATTTTCTTAGAGGGAGACATCCTATCCCCTTCAATAGCTGGAGAGAAACTACGCAGGACAAAGGAGGGGGAAAAAAATTCCTTGGTCCCAGTTTGAAATTCCGACCTACATTTCTATTGGCTACCTGCCACCTGGTTTAGGTCAGGGACATAGTTAACCCCTTAATCCCCAGGAAGCTGGCTAACCCTCATGATCATGAGATCCTGTCTCTTAACTTAGGAAATACTCAAAAGAATTCTGAACCACTGTCTGATTATCTTGTGTCTTCTATTAAAATACTACTTGATGTTACAACATTAAGCAACTTTTCCCGTGTAACATGTAGCATGTTCGAAGAGAGTAAAATATTATAAAAATCTACTCAAACAGTTTCAAGCAAATGGAACGAACTGGTAGCAAAGAGGCTACGGCAAAGTCAAGACCCATTAATAGTTCCAGTTCACTTGTCTGGGGAAAACATAATTGGCTTGAATGAGTTTCAAATGTATCTGATCTCTTACCCATTAAAAACTAAATGAGTTCTACTGGTGACTTATGAATGATTTAGTGGTTTATCAGTCAAAGGACAATAGAAATTTTAAAAGCTTAAAAACATCCTAACTTAGCTAATTAACTATCCAAATATTTTTAAACCAACTGCTACTCAGACAATCTGCATTGAGAATAACGTTCCAAAAGCCCTTAAAGAGAAGGGCAAATCAAAATATTCCTTGTGTGGGTCATACTTTAATGACTTCAAACATTCAAACATGACTTCCTTAGTGAACTTAAGCACAAAAAGGAAGCTTACAAGAAGTGAAAACTTGGACAGATGACTAGGGAGGGGTATAAATGTACAGCTCGAGAATGTAGGGAAGTTATCAGGAAGGTGAAAGAGCAATTGGAATTGTGACTAGCAAGGGATAGGACGGGTAGCAAGAAAGGTTTCTACAGACACGTTAGCAAGAAGAGGGTAATCAGAGAGGGTGTGGGGCCCTTAATGGATGAGGGAGGTAACCTAGTGACAGATAATGTGGGGAAAGCTGAAGTACTCAATGCTTTCTTTGCCTCTGTCTTCATGGACAAGGTCAGCTCCCAGACAAATGCACTAGGTGATGCAATATGGGAAGAAGGTGGACAGCTCTTGGTGGGGAAAGAACAGGTTAGGAACTATTTAGAAAAGCTAAACATACACAAATCCATTGGTGCAGATTTAATGCACCTGAGGGTACTGAGGGAGTTGGCAAATGTCATTGAGGCTCCTTTGGCCATTATCTTTAAAAAGTTGTGGAGATCGGAAGAGATCCTGGATGACTGGAAAAAGGCAAATGTAGTGCCCATCTTTAAAAAAAGGGAAGGACAATCCAGTGAACTATAGACCGGTCAGTCTTACCTCAGTCCCTGGAAAAATCATGGAGGGGATCCTCAAGGAATCAATTTTGAGGCACTTGGAAGAGGGGGAAGTGATCAGGAATAGTCAACATGGATTCACCAAAGGCAAGTCATTCCTGACCTATCTTATTAGCTTCTATGATGAGGTAACTAGCTCTGTGGATATGGGAAAGACAGTGGATGTGAGATACCTTGACTTTAGCAAAGCCTTTGATATGGTCTCCCACAATATTCTTGTGAACAAGGAGCATTGGTCTCAAGTTACAGTGGGAGAGGTCTAGATTGGATATTAGGAAAAACTATTTCAATAGGAGGGTGGTGAAATACTGGAATGGGTTACCTAGGAAATTGTGGAATCTCCATCCCTAGAACTTTTTAAGTCTCAGCTTAACAAAGCCCTGGCTGGGTTGATTTAGTTGAGATTGGTATTGCTTTGGGCAGGGGGCTGGACTTGATGACCTTCTGACATCTCTTCCAGCTCTGTGATTCTATGATTTTTAAACAAAGCTGTGTGAATTCTGCTTGTGCTAAAAGCAGTGTTTTTTTTGTAAAAAAGGGGGGGGGGAATTGTTGGGCAAAAAAAAAAAAGCCGGGGTGTGGCTGGCATTGCCCTTTGAAGAGACACGACCCATTTAAGACACATGGCCCAGCCAACTGTCGGACATATGCGTTCAAGAGTGTTGTGAGCAAGACACAAGTAGTCATTCTTCCATTCTACTCTGTGCCAATTGGGCCTCAGTTGAAGTATTATGTCCAGTTCTGGATTCCATATTTCAGGATAGATTTGGAGAAACTGGAGAAGGTCCAGAGAAAAGCAACAAAAATGATTAAAGGTCTAGAAAGCATGACCTATGGGGGAAGACTGAAAAAATTGGGTTTGCTTAGTTTGAAAAAGAGAAGACATGATAACAGCTTTCATGAACCTAAAACAGTTTTACAAGGAGGGGGGAGAAGAATTATTCTTACTACCCTCTGAGGATTGGACAAGAAGCAATGGCCTTCCTCCTGGGCTGGAGGTCACGAGGGCCATCCGTTTGAGCAGCCCCGGATAGCTGCCATCCAGCAGGCCCACCAGGCCAGGGTGTACATCTGGGAGGCCCTGAGCGAGTGGTTCTCACAAGCACCCCAGTAAGTGTCCCCAGGGCCTCT
This sequence comes from Apalone spinifera, assembly GCA_030068395.1. Taxonomy (NCBI): domain Eukaryota; kingdom Metazoa; phylum Chordata; order Testudines; family Trionychidae; genus Apalone; species Apalone spinifera. Next base: position 21,812,047 of record JANRFK010003679.1, on the reverse strand, counting down.
ATCAAGAGGCCTCTGCCTTGTGGCCACATCCCTTCCCCACCACAACCCCTCCCTTCCCCCCTTCGCTGACTTCCCAATAAACAAACCTCTTTCAAACTGAAAGAACTGTATTTATGTATGAACTGTATTTATTTAACATCAACAAAAGGTAGGCAGGGGAGAGGGGCTCTAAACTAGGAAGAGGAGGGGACTCATGAGTGTGAGGGCCATGGAGGGTGGCTGCCTGTGCCACTTCAGGTGCGGGTGCCTTGTTGGGCTTGTGGTCAAGTGGGTGCGGGGAGTATAGGGAGGTGGCTAGCATGGGGGACAGGACCAGGGTCAGAGTTGGCAGGATGGACAGGATTAGGGGGCATGGGCATGGCAGGGGGGCAGGAAGGTGGGAGCCAGGAGGAGCTGCATGAGCCATGTGTGCTGCCATGCTGGCCATAATATTGCCAAAGCCATCACTGTGGTCAAGAAACTGGCCCCAGACATGTTGCCACCACTCATGGTCAGAGCAGATCTTCTGCACCAGCATCTGCTCCATCCATTCAATGGCTATGACATGCCACCACACGAGCTGGCTCCAGACCCTGGTGTGCATTCGTGGTCCCTGGGCGGTGGCTGGTGGCTGCGGTGGACTGGCTGGACCTTCACTTCCAGCTGGTCTGGCTGTGGAGAACACATAAGAGAGAGAGGTAGTTAATCATCCCTGCAGACACTGAGGCCGTGCCCTCCTCTAAGAACAGCGACTGACAGTCTAAGGGCCAGAGGACTGGGCTGCCCACTTCCCAGCCCATGGAGAAGCAGCCAAAGGAAATGTCCAGCCACAGTGGGGTCCCTGCAGGGGCAGCAAAGGAGCTGGGAGCAGCCTGGGCCTCCCTGGGGGCCGCACACATAGGGGCAGCTCAAAGTGCTTTCTGTGGCCGCGGCTGCTGTCTCGCACATGCAGGCATGGCCCTATACTGTGTGCAATATTCCTTGGTGTGTGTTTGGGGTCAGGTCTGAGCCCTTGTGGCTAGCTTGCTTCCAGCCGGCATCCCCGCTCCAGCAGGACGTGTGTGGCCAGCAGGATCCCAGGCATGCTCAGGGGACTGGCTGCTGCATCCACGTGCCACACACTAACGCTGCACGAGGTTGCACGTGTGCAGAGTGCAGCATGATGTCCAGCCCGAGCAGCCCAATTGACACTTGCCTACTGCCCCTGTGCACCCACCTCCTCCACCCTCTGTGTGAGTGACAAAGAGACCACTTACCTGAGGATCCCTCCCAGGCTTCCGAGGAGGCCTGGGAGACATCCTGGCTGAAGGCACTGGCTCCAGGGAGTGGGTCATAGTGCCCCTCTGCTCCTCCTCCGCTGCCACAGCTGCCTGGCCCTCACCTTCCTGCTGCTCCTCCGGCTGGGCGATGACGGGGGTCGGCAGGCCAGAGTCCAGAAATGTGGATGGGGATTCTTCCTCCCCATCCCCCAAGAAGGCATGCAGCTCCCTGTAGTAGGGGCAGGTGTGGAGTCCTGTCTCCAAGCACTCGCTGGCATGGACATACATCAGGCAGAGTTCCTTCACTTTACTCCAGACCTGTTCAAAGGTGCGGAGTGGGTGTCCACGCTCAGCCAGGGCCTATGCCATCCAGCCATAGATGTCAGTGTTCTGCCTTTTGGCACAGGGATCCTGGAGCGTCTCCTCCTGTCCCCACAGCTCCAGGAGGGCCTTGATCTCCGGGCCTGACCAGGAGGGTGCCCCTGAGTGGGTCCTGGGACCCCTAGGACTGCTCCCGATGAGGGCCAGGGAGGTTGTGGGGGGCTTCTGGGGCAGACATGCCTCATGTTGCTGTGGCAGGGAGAGCTGCGTGGTAAGGTGCTGCTCTCTGGACCAGCTTCCTGCCACGAGGCTTCTCCAGGGGGCCAGCAGGTTTAAGAGGGGCCAGGAGACAGGAACTATAAAGCTGTGATGAGTTGTATGGAGTATCCACCAGAGCACGTGTGCTTTTTCCTGGAGGCCATATCTTGGGCAAAACCCCCCTCCTGCCCATTCACACACACCTTTTTGCACAAGAGTTCTTGCGCAAAAAGGCTTATTCCTCATAGAAAGCCCTGTCTTCTGATGATCTACTGTAAATTTTCTTGTGCAAAAATGTCCTTGTAAGGTGGATGCTCTGTGGGTTTTTGCGCAAAAACTCTGTTTCTTAGAGCTCAGCTTAGTAATCCATTCTTGGGTTGTGTAACTACACAGCTGCCAACCAGTCATATAGGGAGTTAGTTACTGGCACCTAGGTCTCCATGCTTAAAGGATCCTGTCACAGGTAGGCTGGTCCCTGACTCCCTGTTAGGGGATGTGCAAACTGCAACAAAGGGTGAGCCTCCCCGCTCAGGTAGACAGACTTGAGCTGGAGTTGTGTACCTTAAGCCAACCTTCCTCATCTAGTGTAGACCTGGCCATAAAGAGCAGAGTAAAAAAATATTTTGTTTGTGAGTCTTAAAAGATAAATTATGAAGCAAAAGAAAGTATCTTAAATACATAAAAAGTTGTGCATATAATTCATGTAGAAGACTGAGGAAGATATATATTCATCTAATAAATAATTTACTAAGCTCATCAATACTGATTCTTTGAGATTTCACACCACATAAAGCCATGTAAGCCACCAATCTCAACTCAGTTGCTCACTGACCTTCTCAACAGAAAGGTCAGTCAGCCCTTATAAATCATTTTCTTTGCTTACACATGTCTGGACCATCATGATATTTATCAGGGAGTTCACAAGTTAATCCACAAATAGTTGGATTATCTTCCCTGAATGCTAAAAGAACTTGGGCAGTTTTATGACCAAGTTCCCAGAATGTTATTAAAATCTCTCTAAATGGTCTAGTAAGCACTTCCCCATCCAATGGATAGCTCCATTGACCTAGATGAGTTTTTTTCTGATCTGCTCTTTTATATTTTGGTGACTTCCACGTCTCTTTGACATTTGTAAGAATCCAATGCAAGATTCTTAAGGGAAGATGAATTATTTTAAGTTAATAAAAAGGGCACTTTCTAAAGACTATTCCAGTTTTTAAATAACTGAACAATACTTTTATAAAATTACACACATGCATTGCTGTCTTCCAACCCTGGGCTATATTGCACCATCAGTTTTCAACTACACACCCAGCATGGAGTTTTGCCTAAGAATCAATGGCACAATACAGCCTATTATTTTGTTTTTTGTTTTTTGCAATTCATTCATTTCTATGGAGTTCCTTTTAGTGTGTACATTTTCCCTAAGATGTGTTTGATGTTTCATTATCCTCATGCATGCATTTTCATATATTCATAATCAGTATATAAAATTTTCAATATGACACTAAAATTCTAACCAATAAGAGATTATGGTATTAGTATAATTTTCAACTCATTCTTCTACTTCATCTAACTTTGTCAGCATTTGAAACTGCCATTTTATCTTTCAGTAATTTCTTGATATTATAATAAAAATGGCTCCAACCAATATTCTTTTCTCCTTTCATGAGCAGATGAAGTTCAGCTGCATATAAAACTTGCATTCACTTTTCTAAAAACTCCTAAACAAGCTAATTTCACTTTTAAAGTATTTACAAGTGCAGCCTGAGACACATCTAACATGTGTATTGTTGTTCCCAAATGGAAAATCCACTTTTTGTTTCCCACCTCTCAAAAAGGAAGATATCATGTTCTTCAACTGCAGAAAATTTAATAATAGTCACAGGGGTCTCTGCATTCAGCAAAGTTTGTATTTTAATAGAGTTTCTAAAGTAATTATGAGAAGGTGGCAGACAATATACCTTTGCTAGCCACACAGCTGGCTCATATTTTGTATTTATACTTAACTATACTATCCTGCACTATACAACCAAACCAATGTTTTCAGTTACATCTTTACCTTCAGACGGTTTCTATAATTTCTGCTTTTCTGTGTATTACGTCTTTTATCTAAGATCTTTATATAGGCCATGTCTGCGCGAAACAGAAGACTGCCACTGCCATCATCGATCATCTGGTGTTTGATTTAGTGAGTCTAGTTAAGACTCGCTAAATCGAACTCAGAGGGTGCCCCCGCTGGCTGGTGGCACTCCTGCTTGTGAGAGGAATAAAGGAAGCCAAAGGGAATGTTTGCTAACATTGGCATCCCGCTGTGGGGACAGCGGGGAAATGCGAAACAAGGTACATCGACTCCAGCTATGTAATTAACAAAGCTGGAGTTGTGTATCATCATTCAACTTTTATTAAAGCCATAGTTTTCACAGAGTTAGATTTTATTACTGGCCATAAATTGTCCTGTGCCAGCTCCTTAGCCACCAATGCCACACTCCAGGTGGGATGATTCTCAGAAAGCTCTACAAACAGAAATTTCACACAGACATCTAATCTGCTCCTAAGTTCTTTCTGCAGAAGTTATCCCATGTCTCAGACAGTGGGAAGGATCTTGCACTGATTTGCAGTCTGATCCTCTGGTATTTACTCCACTCAGGGTTTCAACTGAGAAAGGAAAAATGGACGTGGCTTATCATGAACATAAGTGGGCCCCATTGAAATGTCTACCATTAACTTATTTTTAAGATATTCTGCTTTAAGGGGGGAAAAAGATGAATTCACTAATTTCACAGCAAGTGCCACTGCAATATTCTCACTGGGAGACATTAAGTGGGGCAGACACTGCCGAAGGGCCGTAGGCAATCTAGAGACATAACTACAGGAAATAGGCCTGATCCCCATTGCATTGATGCCAGTTGTGTAGCATTGCTGTTGCTATACTGGTCAGCAGATTTACACCACACCACAGTGGAAGCAGGATCTGGCTGAATATTTATAATTCTATTCAGTTAAAGCCAGATTATTCCTAGCTAAAATCAGTGTTACTCACAACAGGCAAGTCTTTTATATTCTGGACTATGCTTCAGCAGCTATGTTGCTTGAGTTGATTACAAATGATATGATTCTATGGTTTTATGATACAACTGGTAATGAGGAGGAAGCAAGTATAGAAGTGTTTGTTCTGAGGAGCATCGGGCACTCCTAAAATCTTAGTTATCATCACATAATACTGCATATAGGAAGAAGCATATTGTTGAATCTCATTAGTTTGAATAATGTTTCTGTTAATATCAATAGCTGTGATCGGGCCAGATTTTATTTTTATTTTTCATTTTATGCCTTAGCCATGCCTTGAGAAATATAGCCTTGCTGTAGCAATATCATTTGTTGTCGTGAGAATAGGCAACATTGTAAATATGAAGATTAATAACTGCTGTCTAGGACCTGCTCTAGGCAGGTTGTAACAAAGTATCCCTTTTTAAATGTTTAATTTTACAATTTCTGCTTTACACCTTGAGTGGCGCTGCGGGTGAGATCCTTACTTCCATGATGCCAGCTAAAAGGGCCAGAGCAGCAAAAAGAGAATCTAAAAGCCCCAGATCCAGCCAAGAGCAGTCATCTGATTCTGTGCAGGAACTGAGGAAGACAGCTGACAGTCTCACCTCCTAAGATCCTCTTGTAAGCACTGGGGTAGGGGGCATAGATAGGATAGAGCTGTGGTGGGGAAGCAGCAGGTAGCACTGTGACTCACTGGCATCTGAGACAGGCTGCAATTACTGAAACACACAATGTGGGCTATCTATCTTAGGCCAAGGAGCAGCTTAGCAATGGGTGGGCACAAAGGTAGCAAAGTCACCTTAACCTGTAGGCCCCCTAACCCATCTCCCAAATTCCTCTGGGCTATGAGTCCTGTGCTGTGCCTTATGGGTTAGTCTACACACAAAAATTACAACACATTCACTACACTAGTACAACTATGTTAGTATTTCCTACTGCTAACTTTAAAGTGGTACAACCCTCTTATTCTCTTTTGGGGAGGAAAAATATCAACCCTTCACAATTAATTGAACAGTTTGCACACTTTGCAAACATTAACAAATCTAATGGAGTTCATGCTTTCCCTTCTAACAATATTAGCAATGATTCTTTGGAGACCTAGTCAATGCTGATCCCTAATCTTTGTTTATTTAACCAAAATAGCTAGTCTTTCCATTTCTTGCTCTTTATGTTCCTTGTACTTGTCCACAGATTTTTAAAAAAATATCTTTGAGACCTCTTGAACTGAAGTCTGAGCTCTGAGGCTTTGTTAAGTTTTGTGTTATTATACCTATTACTGAAAGTTAAGAATAACTTATCCCAGTAACTTCTAAATGCCCTATTTGGAAACTTTTTTCCCCTCCAAAAATTACTTTGTGTTTTTCTACCATAGTATTCCATTAATAGAATAAAGTGTGTAAATAGCACCTATGTTTTCTCTTCTATTGATATATTAAAACATTTGCACATGGCTTTTACTGAATCCTCACTCAAATAATAAATTATAAATAATAATACATTAAATAATAATAATACATTATTATTATAAATAATATTATAAATAAATAATACATTAAAATACTCACATAATTCCACTCAAGTAGAAAATGGCATATAGGTTTGCCTCACACCTGCAAACTGATGGTACAATTTCACATCCTATGGTAATCTTTCTATTAAATCCAGCATTAATTGTGGGACATTTCCAGCTGTTTTCAAATAAAATATAAAGGGGCTTGAAAGATTTGTTTTATTAATTATTAATATTGTTATTACTATTAATGCTATATGCTTGGTAGGCAGTGTGATAATCAGTGTGTCTCAACTTTTTTTATAAAGTACCATTTTTAAAAAAAATGTAAGTATACCCTTTAAACAAATGTGTTGCAATGGTAGAAAAAAATATCTGAAAACTGTAGGTACTGCGGATACTTACAGTTTTTTTTAAACAACTTAATTGTATCTGGGCGGGCGATGAAATTTTTTGGTGTAAAAAGTACAAAATTATAAAGCACTGAAAAACTTAACTCAAAAATTTAGTTCTCCAAATTTCAATTGTGTTGACATACCCATCAGACTTCTCTCGAGTACCCCTAAGGGTACTTGTACCATGGGTTGAGAAACACTGTTATAAATCATTTAAGAGACCTACATAATGCAGACATTGTGACATTACAATAAAAGTCAATGTTATGCTTACAGATATTAAGGTAAAGTAGTCAATATTACATTTGAGTTCCTGAAAGGCTTAACATAAATGATAGCTCAAATCAGCTATGAGAATGAAGGTAAATTGGATTATATTGTTTGTAAGAGAGCTGACAGAGGTAAGAAACATGTTATAGCATGATTATAAATCAAAAATAAAGTTTAGAAAAGTTTTCCTGACAAGATTTAGGAAATCATTCTATAATGGTAGCAACATAGAGAAAAACCCACCTGGAAACAAATGAAATCTGTGATCCTCCTTGAATAGGGAGGAAGACAAATTGTTCCTGATATTAGTCAGATAGCCCTGAATCTGCTGACCAATCACATCTTTGGGAACATGGATGACAACCATAGCAAATCATTTCTTGAAGCACCACAGATAGATTTAAATCTGACTAACAGCATAGAAAATATAATATAAAAGGAATCTTTTCCTGTCTAAAGAAGTCTCCTTATAATCATTTTAATTTACCTGCAGAAATCTTATCTATATGGATGAGCCTAATCACAGTTAAATTAAACCGTATACAAACATCTCAAAGGGATATAAACCCTCATGGCTTCAGTATACAATTTGCCCAATAACTGGAGGAGTATGTTAGAAAGAATTTACCCTAATTGTTCTCTACAATTTTTTTCTTCTGCAGCATTTGATCCCGATTACTGCCAGAGGCAGAAGGCTGGAATAGAGTGCAGGTATCAATAACTGAAGAAGAGCTATTGACATCATTTCTCAGCATGGGTGGGCATGGCAAAATCTGGCCCTTTCGCACGAGATTTTTATTGCATGGGAACGTAAGACATTATCATGCTCGTGTTGAATTCAAAGGCATTTTTCCAATTGACATCAAAGGGAGCTGAATTAGGCCCTGAGTTAAGAAGGCAAAATATTTACTTGCATCAATTAATTTCTGAAATACATTAACAGCCAGAGGGCCAACTTTCTGCTTCTCCTCACAGCCCATTCATTCAGTGACTATCTTCACATTTTATTTGCAATCACAGGCATCTCAAGGCAGGAATAAAATGCTACCAGATTGGAATTCTCTATTCACAGCCACCTCAAAAAGATATAAACCAACACACAAGTTGTAAGGCACTATAGAATCAACCTGTAGTCTTTATCAAATTCTAGTTTGTTATTGCTGAGACATACTACTAGAATTTTCTATTGTCTTACCTATGACATTTCATGCATCCCATTTGGAATTCAGTTGCTTTTTTCCGCTCTTCATGCCAAACCAAAAATGAAATTTCTCTGAGTCTCCTTGTATGCATCTCAGTTCCCAGATACCTCTGGTTGATTTGTCCAACACCCTTGTTTCCAAAGAGAAGTTTCCCCAAGTTTATGTGTAAGGGTTTTTGTTTTGTAACTTTAAACAGCATTCTATTTAACTTACATTTCCTTCTTAAAATCCCAATTTGTCTGTTTCTGTCAACCCTAAAAGTATATTAATTATATTTATCTTTTCAACATCACAAATTTACAGTAAATTATGCTCATTGGCCTGGTTTTTGTCTAATCTGAACCCATTGCTCTGTTCAAAGTATTTATGGAACAGAAGCTGCAGAATTGGACAATGCCAATTCAGTATCTGTAATGAGTTTGCTACTATGAAATATTGTACCATCTTCAAATTCCTACAGATACAGGCTGAGCTTCCCCTTTGCTTGTTGGGCAAACACTACAATATTTAAAAGTCTCAGAGGGTTAGTTCCACTTTACCTATTTTTTTAACCACTATTCAAGAAGTTCAGATCCATTCTTACTTAGCCAAACATCAGTGTTGCCCCTCCTTATGGACATTTTTGATCTTGTTGCACAGTTGAACAGACTGAGAGTTTAAAGTTAACAAATGGCATCAGAAGGACTATACTGTATATAAGTCTAATGCTTTCACCTCCAAAACTCAGGATACACTTTGGGTTCACAAGAAATGTTTACGCAGAGCTCAGTGTTTTATCTTCTATTTGCAGTTTCTCTGTCAATCCCTCAGTTACTCCCTTGGGTTTCCTTCAGATCTCTCTGTATATTAATACTTTTTTATCTGTTGTTGATGTTAACAAAGAGGCATGTTAAAGGATAAAATTTAACAGTTGGACAGATATTACAGCAGCAATTCAAAAAAGTTCATGTCACTCCTAATACCCATCAGGTGGTTTCTTCTCTTCAGCTCCACTCCAAGGCTATGTCTACACTTGCGGCTTCTTGCGTGAGTAATATGCAAATGAGGCTAAGCGTGGAATATCGCCGAGCCTCATTTGCATACCTAATGAGCCACCATTTTTTTCAGAAGAGGCTCTTATGCAAGAAGGAGCATCTACACTGCCCCTTCTTGCGCAAGAAAAACCCTCTTGCGCAATGTCATTACATCTATTACTTTTCAGGAAGAATGACATTGTGCAAGAGGGTTTTTCTTGCGGAAGAAGGGGCAGTGTAGACGCTTCTTCTTGAGCAAGAGCCTCTTCTGAAAAAAATGGTGGCTCAATAGGTATGCAAATGAGGCTCGGCAGTATTCCACACTTAGCCTCATTTGCATATTACTTGCACAAGAAGCCACGAGCGTAGACATAGCCCAACTGAGAGCTGTAGCAAGACTTTGTGAAATACGCTTTTATGTATTGTCTCAGGAAAAGTCATTCTGGTGTCGGGGCAAGGGTGAAAGGATGGGAGGGAGGTCTGAGACCATCACTCACACATTTCCCCAGGAAATGTTTTACTAAAAATTAGATTTTTCTTCAGCCTGGAAGAGTACAGAATATGATTATAGGAACTTTGTTCTGCTCAATTCTGCCTGGAGCTGAACATGTGTACTCTAGGAAGGTCATGAGAGGACTGAAAGGAGGAGAGATTTTATTCTGCCCAGAAGATAGCAGGATTCTGTTACAAAAATTAACTTGTTGCTTGTGTAAGCAGGGTCAGGCTAAGCTCTACCCTGACATCTGGTGGTGAACTGTGGCAAGTGTTGTGAAGCGACTTCAGGGGCTGATTCCATTTGCATAGATACACCCAATTTGCATAGACACACCCACCCCACCTACTATGTGTTCACAGCAGCCTAAATGGTCACTTTGGCCACTGTGGGATCCCCAGTATCTCTGTTATTGAGGCTGGGGGGATAAAAGTGTTGTTACCCTGATTATGTGAATCAAGGACAATGGAATGGTGGAACTGTTTAGGACAGAGGGATTTGCCATAAACTAAGTAGCACTCGCTAGACAAGGGGCATGGGTTCCAAAGCCAGTCAAGTTGAAAGAGGGTGGGGATAGGTCTTTGTACCTGGTGGTAGGGCCCTGTCTGAGGGCCTAAGCAACACCAGTTGCACCCTCTCCCCTGTAGAATATCAGAACTAATTTGGATTCTATTAGGAGTGTAGTTGTGAGCTGCTGAGTTGACTTCACTATGGAGTACTAGCACTGAGGTACCTCTGTTATGAGCTGAAATCACTGTGTGGTGAGAGGAGCCTGGTGCTATGCTGCTGAGCTACTAGCAGAGCAGCTTGCAGGGA
>JANRFK010003679.1:21788059-21801380 GCA_030068395.1 Apalone spinifera | reverse complement strand
CTATACTGAGGCTCTGTGCTTGCGAGAGGGGAAGAATTGCCTCTTTGAGGCACCTAGAGGTGTATGTAAGATTTCCCAGATCAGTGGGTGGGGGCTAAAGCCGGTGTTGTATTACCTTGTAGGGAGGAGACCCCTAGATACTGAACCCGGCCCTTGATGCTATTAACTCAGCCTGGGAGAAGGGTTATACTTGTTTTAATTATTGAAAAATATTAAACTAGTAACTTGCCGTTATGAAGTATTTTGTTTCACTTCAAATTCCCTCAACTTCTAATTAAATATCTCTGGGAAATCTTACTGTTTCTCACATTTCAAAGCACTGTTTGTTGATTCAAATAGGTGTGTCCAATCTTTGATCTTGTTCCTACCCAGGAGAACCCAGGCAGACAAGGCTCTGAATATTTTGGTATGATGTATCAAGTGTATTGTGTTATGGGTACAATTTCCCCACAACCACCAATCCACTCAGCTTGTCCCCAAGGATAGCACTTCCTGCCCCACACCCTGCCACCAATTCCTGCTTTCTTAACGCACACCTAACAGGAGATTTAAAAGCCTCTTGGCTTTATTTCCTAATTAAACAAAACGCTGAAAGATTCTTCAATAGCCCAATGCCCTAGAAAAATGTTGGCTGCAAAAACCAAGCACCTATTCACTGAATACAGTGTTTCAATAATTATTCACCACAGGTGGGACCTCCCTGGTGTGGCAACCTGAGCAGTCCCTAACTGTTTGCCAGCCCAGGGGAGGTTAGGCCTGGGCTTTCCTAGGACTCACCTTCCGGCCACCAGCTCAGCTAGTGTGCTGCCCCTGGCTGGTGGGGTGCCAATCTAGGTCCTCAGCCCTGTTCCAGCTGGTGGAGCTCTGCTCCCCTCCAGTGGGCCTCCCTGCACCAGCCCCACTCCAGTGAGCAGAGCTCCCCTCCCACCTGTCACTGTGGCCAGGAGGATTCCATAACCCCAGTCCTCGCCCCACTCTGGCTGCTGGCCAGGCTCACTGCCTTCAGGCCACTGACCCGGGAGGCTGCCAGACTGGCTAAGCTCCCTGCCACTAGCAATCTCTGTGCCTGGGGGTCACCAATCCAGCAATGGCCACGCTACCAGCAAGTCCCAGACCACAGGGTGTGTGTAGAGTGGCGCGATCTTGTGCCAGAGCTATGCAAATGAGTCTCAGGGGTGGAATATTGCTGAGCCTTATTTGCATAGCTAATCAGCTGCCATCCTCATGGAAGAAGCTCTTGCGCAAGACGGGGCTGTCTACACTGCCCCGTCTTGCACAAGAAAAACCTTCCTGCACAAAGCCATTATGCCTGAAAATAATCAGTATAACGGCTTTGTGCAAGAGGGTTTTTCTTGTGCAACAGGGGGCAGTGTAGACAGCCCCGTCTTGCGCAAGAGCCTCTTCCATGAGGATGGCAGCTCATTAGCTATGCAAATGAGGCTCAGCAATATTCCACCCCCAAGCCTCATTTACATAGCTCTGGCACAAGATCGCGCCAGTCTAGACAGCCCAGAAGTTCAACCTGTACCAGTGCATGTGAACAAATCCTGCTTAACTGTGAAGATCCCCACAACTGCATATCCATTTTAGTAAGAAATTCATTTTTCTTATACTAATTGTTTACTTCAATGTATTAAAAGTGCATGTGAAAAATTCTGCACCTTACAACCCTTATAAAAGACACATAACATAACAGGATCCATGACCAAAAAGGGATTAGTGAAAGAAAATGTCTCCGTCTCCTGCAAAATAAAATCCACCCCCACCCTTCCTCAAACTACAATTTTATTTATTTAGTAGAATTAAAGTGAGTTTTCTGGAGCATTATGCATCTGTAAAAAAAACAAAAAAAAAATCTTCAGAAAACACTTAAAGAATGAATCACATATAACTGCTTTTTCCAGGATCTATTTATACCATGCAATGTCATGTGTCCTCTCACTGACTAGAGAGAAAGCACCCAGAAGGGATACTGGGAATTAATCTAGCTGCATGGGAGATTTCTACAGGACATGCAGGAGCAGTAGCAACAGAGCATCTTAGGTAATTGTCTTCACAACTATGCTACATCAGTTAAGCTATATCAATGAGAAAGCACTCATCTGTCAATGAAATTGCTTCACCTCAATGAGAAGCAGAAACTGTGTTGGTGGGAGAGCATCTCCCATCTACAAAGTGAAGTGTAGACATTACTTTAAGTCAATTTAATTCATATTGCTCAGGACAGGTGACTTTTTCACACCCCTGATAAATTGATGTGATTGAAATCAAAGTGGCTGTGTAGACAAACCCTAGATTCTACTGTATCCAATTGTACCTGCTGAAATGCAGGATCAGGTCCTTAGGTGTTTTGCAAAAGGATGGAGAGAAAGTGGCTTACAGAATCCAATATAAACAAATATTTTCATGACATTTTCAAAATTATTTTCAGTGAAAACTGTTAAGAGGCTAAAGACCATAGCACTGTGTCAGAGGGCACGACAATGGGACAATGAAACTTACTAAAGCTGACTCCTTAGCTTTCATTGTCCAAGTTGACTGGAATGCAAAAAAGTTTACAGTGTAAAGTATCAGAGATGTGGTGAATTCCATGGGAAGTTTGCATGAGAGCACACTACAAGATGAGGCTTCTGGACATCCCTTCTAGGTAGGTTCCAGGCTGGTGCATTCAAAATAGCACAGAATTAGCTAGAGATTAGCTGGAAAAAAAATGCAAAAAGAAATTAAAATGTGAATTAGCAAGTCAACATGCAAAAAGAAATTGAAGCTGTTTATTTAAAAATGATAAATTAGAAAGCCTTGATTAAATCTGCCAGGATGACCTGCTTATAACAAAAACTGAAGTTCAAGAGGGGGAAAAAAAAAAACCCCTCATACATCCAAGGCTACCAACGAAGCAAAAAATTGTATTAGCTTCACAGCCTGAAGCATATTTGTTAGTATTTAACAAATTATGTGCTTCATTTAAATACTGTTGCCAGTAACCAACTATATTAAATTCACCTCATTAGGCTTTACATCAATCAAGTTAAACATTAAAAGAAGCTTTTCTTTATGCCTAGGTACTTCTGTGCTCATTCAATAAATCCCAAAGGTATTCATATGCCACAAAGGTCTCTTACCATAGTCATTTGTCTGCAAAACTTTGCTTGTAATACAGAAAGACAAAATAGCCTCACACAATACTGCCAGGCTACATCTAGACTGGCATGATTTTCCAAAAATGCTTTTAACGGAAAAGTTTTCCATTAAAAGCATTTTCGGAAAAAGAGCATCTAAATTGGCATGGACACTTTTCCGCAAAAGCACTTTTCGCAGAAAAGCATCCATGGCCAATCTAGACGCGCTTTTGCACAAAAAAGCCCCAATTGCTATTTTCACGATCAGGGCTTTTTTGCAGAAAAGAAATGTCAGCTGTCTACACTGGCCCTTTTGCACAAAAGGGACTTTTGCCCAAACGGGAGCAGCATAGTTTTTCCACAAAAGCACTGACAATCTTACAGCAGATCATCAGTGCTTTTGCAGAAATTCAAGCGGCCAGTGTAGACAGCTGGCCAGTTTTTGTGGAAAAGCAGATGATTTTCCGCAAAAACTGGCCAGTCTAGACGCAGCCGCCAGTGTCCCACAGTTAGAAAGTTAGCTGTAAGAGCAAATATGTGATGAACCACTGCTATTGCAAAGAGCCATATGCTCCCCCTCTATTAAAAGGAAAGAGCTAGGTACAGAAAAAGCTAAAGATCTGACTTTACTATTCCAGATCAGTTGCATCAAGTGGAGGTTGTGTAGCCATATTGGGGATAATGATGTGTGACAAAGTCCCTTGTTAGTTCCCAGGGGGTTCTGCACTTCTTGGCAGTTACTTGTGTGCCTCCGAGACTCACAGAGCCCTCTTTATTGCCCTGGGACTTCCCTAGAGGCAAGGATCCCCACTTACCCTCACAGACCAATCCTTGGAGTTCTGCACTGCTCTGTGTACCTTCCAACACGCTACTGCCTGGGAGGAATCCTTTTATAGGGTCCCGGAGGACTTAATTGGCAACAGGTGCTTAATTAACCCCTGTTGCAGGCTGACTCCTAATTAGGCCTCTATTTTCTACCCTGGCTGTTGGGCTGTGTTCAGGTGAGGCTAATTGGGAAACAAGATGGTGTTAACCCACCTCCCAATATAACTGCCTTCTATAAGAGCTTTGCAGTTTGCAGTCTGTCACAAATGTGACAATCTGGAGATCTAAATGCTATTCTTTACTCTTTCCCTTCCCCCCTTCTGTGTGACCATGAGCAAGTCTATCACATGTGCCTTTGTTTTTCAGTTTGTAAAATGGGGATATTTAGCCTCTGTAAACAAAGGATTGGTCCTGCCTTGGGCAAGGGGCTAGACTTGGTGACCTCCTGAGGTCTCTTCCAGTTCTATGATTCTAAGGGTTTTTAAGATGTAGAGATGAACAGCACTAGATCAGAGCTACTTATTTTTAATATCCAACATACTAGTTAAGACCCATTTCTGTCTCTCTTAATCAAAAGCCCCATTTCTGTTGCCATGGCTAGAATTACCAAAGGCACTACGTTGGGAAGAGGCACAGATCCCCTATGTATATAGCAGCATCTGTGGTGTACAGTATGGTAGATAGAAGTCATGGTATATATGCAGATACAGCAAACTTTTCCTGGACCCTTGAAGAATGAGATGAAGGCTACACTCCCTCAATATTTATAGTTGATGCATATATGGTAAATATCTACCAAAATATTTAAAATTTGCCCTGCCAAGGTATACATTTCTGTAAATCACAAATTAATGCTGCTTGGAATAGCAATATTGAAACTGATGGAAAAAAGAATCAGATATTTATTATCCTATTTAAAGACTCATGTAACTCATGAAAAAGTCTCTGAGGGGTAACCATGTTAGTCTGTAACTTTAAAAACAACAAGCAGTCCCGTGGCGCCTCAGAGACTAACAAATATATTAGGTCTTAACCTTTGTGGGTAAAACCCACTTCATCAAATACATTCTTAGATTAATACGACTGATTTAATTTGGCTCTCCCTGTGCCTAATTCAACAGGCTATTTAAATGTGTGCCTAACAGGAAGCCCATGGAAGTTAGTAGGACTAGTCACATGATTCAAGTTAGACTTATGGTTGAATATCTCACTGAATTGGGGTATATAAGATGAGTGAATAATAGTGGAAGGAAAGTTTCAATTTTGAGAAACATCATAAAATTATTTGATTTAATCAATAATTAGACATGAGTTTATTTATTTAGAAAGAGACACCATTTAATTTTTCCCATAAAACTATACTTAGGTTTTGCTGATGCCTGGTGTCGGTGTCTTCTGTTCTTGCAACTCAGCACTGCTCAAACAAGTTGATAACTAACTTCTTTGACAGCCAGTTAGAAGGCTCAGATGTGTTTGACAACTCATCTATCATTGACCATATGGAGTGAACTAGAATACAACAGACAGCAGCAAACAATATTGCCAGGTGAATAACATAAAAGAAGCTTTATCTCAACAAAACCCATAAGAATGAAATATTCATTATTTTCATTAATTCACTATTCATTTATCTTCTTACTATAGCCGCTCCCTGAGTTACGAACAAGTTACAGACCAACACTTGGTCCGTAACTCGAAGTGTTTGTAACTCAGATCCCATAGAGTTACATGGCGACCACGCTGTTCGTAAGCACGGATCGCCGTTTGTAACTCAGATCCGTATTTACGACCTGCACTTATTTTGGTGGTAAGTGCAGATGGTCATAAGTGGAGGTGGTCGTAACTCGGGGAGCGGTTGTATATATTTTAGAAATGTGTGTCTGTCTGTTTGTCCAGTCATCTGTGAGTCCATTTGTTCAAGAACTCCTAAACGGTAAGAGCCAGGACTACCAAATTTGGTGTGCAGTTCCTTCTTATCATAACTTAAAGCAAGGTCAGAGTTTGGTTATGCTTGGACAATGAGATATGCCTGAAATTTGATTGTTTCTCATAAAATGGAAAGGGAGGGATCTGGCAGAAGGGACAATTATACCATAGAATGATCATGGGGGGCAGCAATGGGGTAGCAATAGTCTGTGTGTCTCTCTGTCCCCCCAGCCGGGTGACATGCACCTTCCTCCAGCTATGCTCTCTGTAGTGGCCATGGACAGGTGCTTCTCACCTGGCCCCAAGCTGCTACAGTGAGAGAGGGCTGGGGCTGTCCTCTCTCCCTGGATCAGACTGCATCCTGAACCTCTCATTCCCAGCCCTTCCCCAGAAACAATTATTTAAATGAATAAAAACAAAACTTATTTTAGTTAAGAACCTGAGTAATGCCAGATAAATCATCTTGTTACAAATACATTAATTTTCCAAAGTTAAAATTCTACCCAATTTAAACGACAGATTTAAAAAATGTAAAATTGCTTCCTATTAATATAAGAATTATTTTTCAGTAAGAAAGTAATTAATTTCTGTCTCACTGGTCTGCTTTTCCCACTGTAGAACACTTTTTAAAGACAGACCCACCAATTGGATCAAATGCTTCATTTTATTCATATGTAAAATAAAGTTCACTATGAGCTGAACTAGAACCATCTAATTCACTGCACTTAATCTGATCAGACTCATCATATGTTGCCCAGATCAGCAAAGGCAATGTATGAAATGTACTGAAGTTACCAATAATGAATTATTGATCTGTCTTTTTCTACCTTTTACTTCATAGGTAGGAAAGAAATGTATTCAAACAGTAGTATTTCCATTACATTTAACATCTCTCATAGTATAATTAATTTTCAATTTCAGTTCTTGAATCTATGTGTCATCTGGGGACTCTAAACTGATGACATCTAGACTGCCAATATATTTAATGCCATTTCAGTGGTCTTTTATTGAGGTCAGATACACTTATTTATTGAAGAGTTTGAGTTCAGTCAGTTCTTACCAAAACTCAGATTATTA
Organism: Apalone spinifera; assembly: GCA_030068395.1. Classification (NCBI taxonomy): domain Eukaryota; kingdom Metazoa; phylum Chordata; order Testudines; family Trionychidae; genus Apalone; species Apalone spinifera. Next base: position 21,794,433 of record JANRFK010003679.1, on the reverse strand, counting down.
TAGTCAGAACTGAATGCACATGAAAAACCAAACAAATTAACAATGTGTGCACTGAAATGCTATGAAAAACCCAAAGTAAGCTGTGGTGTTCAGAGCTGATCATCCTATCTGCTTTCTTTTTCTCTAAATGTGGAAAGGAAGAGAACAATCTTTTGGAAAGGGGAGCAGAGTAGGAAGAAATTCTCCTTCAGGGCACTGAGTGACAGATGCTAGTGCAATATCAGTAAACTGCAGTCAACTGTTTTGTGCCTCCAAATCCACAACTCCACACACACACTTGGGTTGGGAATTGGGCAGTGGAGCTCCACAAACTAGTATCCACTGGCCCCAAACCAGCCTGAAGAGAAGCCCCCGGAAGCGCACTGCACAGAAAATGCACTATTTGTACACCATACTTGCCATGATTTCCTCACTCCCATTTTCCCCTGCTACCTTCAAGCACAATACCACCACCTCTTCAGCTCTTTCCTGTCTTCCAGGGTGATCCTTTTTAAATGTGAATGGCTGAGCAACCACGTGATCCCAGTAGGGCAGATCACTAAGAGATCATATGCTATAGGACACATTTAATTTGGTCTTTCTACAGCCAACAATAAATAGCATTAGGTAGATGCACCATTCCCTATAGCATTTACCTACAGTGACCAGAACCACTTTTTTTAAACTGAAAAGTGGCTTGTGCCCACAAAAGCTCATGATACTATTGATATATTTTTGTTAGTCTCTGAGGGCATGTCTACATAGCAACATTATTTTGAAGTAACTTAGCCCGCATCTGCAAAGCAGGCAGTTATTTTGAAATAATGTCGAAATACTGTCAAGCTGGAGGACTTCTTTCTCCAACTCCTGTAACCCTCATTGTACGAGGAATAAAGGAAGTTGGAGGAAGAGTCTCTATTTCAAAATAAGTGCTGAGTGGACTCTCCCAATTTCAAAATAAACTGTTTCAACATAAGCTACGCAATTGACAGAACTCAATTTGCATAGTTTATTTTGAGTTAAGCTACGGGTGCTACAGGACCATGGGTGTTTAAGTTTTTTTAGTTACATACTAACACAGCTGTCCCTCTGAGACTTATTACAGGTTGGACCCCCGCTTGTCTGGCACCCCCGGGACCTGACCCATCCCTGAAGGAGGGAATTTGCCAGATCTGGGGAGGTCCTCTGCCACTGGCCTCCCAGGACACTCCCCCTCCCTGCAGTTGGCTCCACTCCAGCCCCACTGCCACTGGGCTCCAGCCTGCACGGCTTGGACTTGGGCTCCAGCCTGCTGGAGCTCCCCAGGACTGAGTTCCCCTGCCTCCACAGCCCCATTTCTCCCCCATTTGACCAGGGATTCCTAGGGTTTGTCAGCTGCCCTGCTTTTGCCACTCACCAATCCCACTGCTGCTCCTCCCAGCCAGGACTCCCCAGGGATGGAGGTCCTCAGCCTCCATGGCCCTGCTTCTCCTCTGCCCAACCGGGGATCCCCACCGGAGTCAGGACTTGCCAGGCCCATCCCTGACCCATCCCCCTGGCTGGAACTTCTTTGGGACAGAACTCCCCAGCTGTGCAACCCCACTTCTCCCCCATCCAACCCAGGTTCCCCTGGGATGGGGCTTGCGCTCCCGGGCTCTGGGGCTCTCTGACCCAGCAACATCCATTGTCTGGCAGGATCACAAATGTTGCCAAACCAGAGAATCATGGATTTCAGGGGTTCAGCCTGTACTAAGGTGAGTGAACTTTCCATCTTCTCTCCTGAACTATTGTCTTTTGGAACAGAAGCGCTTCTCTTACTGTACAAAGCAGAAAAACAAGTTTTCAAATGAAGAAAGAAGGATTCTGCTAAGTATATGATGCCAGAGATACTTTGTATTCTTAATGTACCACCTGTTTCATGGTTGCCAGAGACAATTTATAAAATAAACTGAACTTCTCAGGGTCACCTGCACTACTCCAGCAGCTACTCCTTCATCTGTAATCAGGATCATGTGTAGAGATCAGAAAAGCCACAGAAGTGATGTATTCAGGACCACATTCTGATCTTGCTTATGTCAAGATCTTGCTCTTCCTCAAAAAATGAGGTTTATGCAGCTTTTCAAAAAAGGGTGAGGTTTGCCGAAAAAGCTGAGTCCAAACTACTTTCACTTTCAAAAGCTCCGCTTTCGAACGTGAAATCAGAAGAAGATATGCAAATTCCCGCAGAATTTCCATATCTTCTTTTGACACTTACGCGTAGTCTAGATACGCCCTCAATGCCAGCAGAGTAACCCCAATGGAAAAGACCAGAAGCAGGTTCTCCATCTCCCTTCCCAGAGAGATTGTGAAGGGTGTGGATGAAGTGATAGAGTCTTAACAGTGCCCGACAGCCAGCTCATAGGTAGAACAGCAGAATGATTTAAGCAAAGGACAACTTGCTGTGTTCTCAAATATGTAAAAGTGAACTGGGAAGATTAAAAGAATAAAAAATTAAAATGCACATACTTTGTATTAGCACACATAGCATAAACACCAGTATAAGTCTGCTTCTAAGAAGAATACATTACACTGATTTCATATAATTCCTTAAGTGAATCAAAAGTGGATGTACCACATAGATAGTACAGACATTACAATTGTCAGTTGATGAGAAAGCATTTCATATGAAAACTCATTCATCAGCAAAAATGAGAACAAAACTAACGCAGTGCCTGTCTATTTTTATTCCCCACGCAAAGTTCTGAATTATTAATAACATGCAGTCAGTGATGTAAATTCATTTAAAGAAAAAAGCCTTCGTGGGCTGGCTAAAGTACTTGATCTAAACAACAAATCTGCTAACCATGTCAATTAATAAAGGATATTGGTGTGACAAAATAATATACCTTGACAAAATTAAATTGTCATTTAGCACAAGACATACCGAATTACAGGTTTCATTTACATTCAGTAAAATCATATAATCCTCCAAAGATGCTAAGGGGAGAGGTTCCAATGCTGCATTTGGAGAATGAGCTGTCCTGCCAGCTCTGAATGTGACTGTAGCCATGATGTCTTTGGCATGTGTAGCATCACAACATGGAGTATAAGTCCCAGGATTTTAGCTGCTCCTTGCACGGATGTGCTAGGGCCAATGGGGCAGAGTTCCCTGTATCATCTCTCAACGTTACATGCATGTACAGAGGTCACCACTGAATTCATTGTGCAACAGCTTCTATGTCAAATACATCAGACTCACCAATGAGAGATTCAAAGCGAGTAACGGCTCTGGGTCCCAGTGATTCAAAAGGGCCTGGGGCTCTCGGCTGCCACCATCACTACTGTGGCAGCTGGAGCCCGAGCCCTTTAAACCATTTCCAGAGCCCCACGTGGTGCACTCGTTGGCACTAACGCTGAGCTGCAGGGATGGGGCGGAGGGCATGGTACAGTCTTGGTGGAGCTGAAGGCTGGCTGCCCCCAGTCCACCCATTCTGCACGAGGACATGCCTCACCTTGCCCAGAAGTCTAGCAATTTTGTGGGGGCCCCTGAAATATATGCCTGGTATTCAGAGTGGTAATATGGATGTTTCTTACCAAAAAGGGTAGCAAAGTTCATTTACTGATTACTGATTTCCTTATTCCGGCAAATCTTATGACCTGAATATGGATGCAAGTGTTGGGTTGAAATCTCCAAACACCCAGGCAACCACTGGGGGGCCAACCCCAGTTCCTCAGGGATGGAGCAGACAATGGTATTAGGAAGGCAGGATAAGGGATGTCCTGAGGCAAGGGCAGTGATATGGGATCTGGAGTAGCTAAAGGGATAGAGTGCTTGCCTGGGGAAGGTAGCATGGTGGAGTCAAGCCCTGTGTTTCCCCCCTGCCCACAGGCAACCAAAGGTGAGGCCTACACCAGTTCCCCAGGGATGGAGCTGGCATTGTTTTATTAGGAAGGCAGGATAAGGGACAAGGTTATTTAATCATTTGATTTAATAATTTATTTAATAAATACCTTGATAATTATGTAATTTAATAATATAAATGTATTGGTTGATAATTGCAATATTATTTAATTAAATGATGATTTGTGATTTATTATTTAATTTGATTATTTAATTTAATAATTGATTTGCTTTCTTTCCTAGTCACGTGTTTTGAACAAAAAAAAATCCTCCTCTCGCACACATTGACAAGTTCTTATTAGTAATAAAAATAAATGATAAAGTGGATTGTTATCAGGTATTGTGATACTCCAATGTTTGTAATGCACACAAAAGTCCAGTTGTAAATTTAATCTAGAGTTTAATAAATTTCATGGTCTATAATGCATCTTCCCCATCATGTAAAGCCTTACACTCATACACCAAGAAATTATCCTGTAAATTTAAAAATAGACAACTGACTTTATTGGAATTACTCACAGTGCATTAATTTAAGTACACGTGTAATGCTTTACATGATGGGGCCTACATAAATAGTCCATAGTTCAAGTTATTTGATCTCTAAAGGATATTATAGGATCCATATATTAGAGAGAGAGAGTTTTGCAGGAGTCTGGTTGAGAAAGTAAGGATCTTAAATTTTGTTGAAATTATTGCTCATGTTTGCACATTTTCAACAACTGGAAGAGTCTTTTTATTCCATTATATGCTGAAATGAGTGTTAAAAGCCCCCAGAACCTCAGATGAGCTCTTAAGAAAAAGTAAAAAGAAGTTGATAAAAGCCAAAATAAATATATACTTTTCATTCCAGAGAAGCAAATTACATGCTTGGAAATTTTCAAACAAGAGTTTTTACCTTAATTAAGCAATTTAAAAAAAAAAAACAAACAAAACCTAGACTTGAGATGTATGATTATAAATGTGCAACAGGAAGTATGCCCTTTAAATACCAACTCCAGTTATTTAATATGTAAATCTAATTACATACATTTAAGGATTAGGTATTTCATTAAATCCTCTTTGATGTAAATTGCACAGTAGGTTCTTTTATTAAGAGTGATCATCAATTTCCATTCTGGTATTTGTTAATAATAACTGACAAAATATCAGAGGTTCACCACTGCTGTGAGCATTTCAATGATGGCTTTACAGCACAGCTAAGCTAAACACCCTTATGCTCAGCTCCGGAGCATGCATGATGTTATATTAATGACTTACGTGACATGAATAAAAAAGCTTAGTTTTAGCCAATATATATTACATTTATTGGCTATGCAAGGGTGACATATATAATCCAGTTATCAGAGACTTGAAATAGCTTTGCACTATTGCCCTCCTGGTGGGTCCAACCCTTCTTTTTATCTATTGACAACCTAGTAGCTGGCTCGGATCAAGTCATATGTTTGGTATTTATTGCAAATGGCACCATTGACACTTTTGGCAACTTCAACTATTGTCATGCACCGTTGTTTACTTTCTCCATGGAAGGGACAATTTTATATGATACATTGTAAATCCAGTCCCTTTAATACAGCACATGGAAGACAACATTTCCTTAAGATTCATGAAAGTCAGTTCTCTGTAGTGGAAAATGCACTAGACACTAAATAAGAAGTACTGGGTCTCAATCCAGCTCCCCCTGAAATTTAAAAAAAAGATGGAGCTTTCAATGGGAGTAGACTAAAGTTAACTGATTACATATAAATGGCAAACAACAGGGAGAGACTACAGAAAAGTCTCTTTCCCATGCATTCCTGTGTTCTCAGGTTCAGTAGTTTATGTTCTCTGGATAACTGGGAAGGTGGTGTTGTATATGCATATGGCAAATCAGTATTACTAAACCATTGAAAGGAATAGAGCTAGGTTAAACAAACCAATTATTGTTATGGGAAACTTGAGGAAAAGTCTCTTTTCATCTCAAATTTGCCATGAAAAAGTAAGGGCTTCCTAATGAAAAACTTAAATTGATTTTTTTAAACTGTTCTATATTTTTATTTTTAGTCTTCAGATTCCATTTTGTAGTTTGCAGGCATTTAATTAAAAACAAAGATTAATTATACATATTTTTCATGTATAGTGCCAGATCCTCAGCTGTTGTAAATTGCCTAGCCTCTGTTCAAACAGAGCTATGTTACAGGTTATATCTCAGCTGCACACACACAACACAAAAAAGGTGTATTCAATTTAGGCTAGCTAACCTAAGTTAGCTAACAAGATAAAATAGCAGTGAAGAGAGTGGCAATTTGGCTTTAAATTTAGTTTAGCTAGAGTTCAACCTCAGACTGCCTTATAGTCTTGATTGGCTAACCCAAGCTAAAAGCCAAATTGACATGTCTTTGCTAAGAAACCCAAGTTAAAAACCATTAGATCATCTAGTCTGACTTCCTATATATCCCAGGCCATTACATTTCATTCAATAGCTCCTTTACTGAGGCCAGTAACCAGTTCGAGCTTGCGAACAGGTGAGTGCTAACAGGGAGTTTAGAGAGGAAGTTCT
>JANRFK010003679.1:21735154-21758421 GCA_030068395.1 Apalone spinifera | reverse complement strand
CATTTGCATCCCTTTTCCGGAAAAGGGTGCCTGTGTAGACGTAGCCTAAAGGTCCTGAGCCTATGCTGGGGGGAGGTGATAAAAATGGGGCAGGAACAGGCAGGGAGAAGTAGGCGAGCTTGGTAGAAAAGTATGTGGACCTGTTGGGGGATTCACGGCTGTATTTCAGCAGAAATAGCAATATAACCCCAAAATGCATCTTCCATGGAGCTATCCCTTTCACGCTGAACCATGGGACAGCCATAACCAAGGAAGCCCCTGTCTCAAATGCAGTTGCACTGGGACAGATAGGTTTGCAGAATGCCACAGCTGGTACAGAGGCAAATCCAGAAGGTTTGGACGTGGGTCTCCCAGCCTCTTCCTCAGCCAGAAGGAGCAAAGCCATTACACCAATGGTTCTCAAACTACAGTCTGTGGACCACTAGTGGTCTGTGACTTCTTTGTAGGTGGGCTGCAACTCCAGGCTCAGCTCCCCCCCTGCAGTGGGGAGCCCTTGCTGCATTTCAGCCCCACCCCTGTGTCCGTGAGGTTGCAGAACCTGTGCTGGTTTCCCAGAGGAGAAAAAGCGGGGGGGAGCCCAGCTGGGGGAACAGTAGTGCATGGACACACTGTCGGCATTCCCTGCTGCTCCCATTGGTTAGAGTCACAGCCAATAGGAGCAGTGGGAGGATGCAGCCAATGGGAGTGGTAAAGCCAGGTAAGCACCCTCCTCCCCACATCCCTCTCATGCCCAAACCTGACACCACATCCCCCTCCTACATTCCCCCTCACTGAGATCCTGCACCCTCCCTTGCTCCTGCACTCTGCCTCCTGGCCAGACAGTACACCCTTCCGTGCTTCTTCACCCTCCCTCCTGGCCAGACCTTCCCACCCCTAGCCTGCTCCTTCACCCCCTCTTCTGGCCAGACCTCATACCCTCCTGTACTCAAACTCCCAGGACCCGCACCAAAACCCCCTCTTGTATCCCCATCCCTATCCCACTCCCTGGCAGCCCCTTCCTGCACACTGAAACCCTCATTTTTGGCCTCACCCCAGAACTTAGAGTATCTCTCAAAATCTACTAACCCCTGGACCCAAAAACGTTAATCTGGCCCATGAGAAGCCCTAAACCTTGGTCCTCCATGCCCCCTTTCCCTTCCCCATCCCATGGGGCTAGAGCACCAAGGAAGTGAGTTCTCAGTTGAGGACCACATCAGTGAGAGTTGGAGGGGTGTTTTGTTTCGGGGGGTTCCTCTCACTTGTGTGGTCCCCAGCTAATTTTTCTTTGGATCAGTGGCACCTAACCCCTACTAAATAAAGACAACATTGAAACCTTTTGTTTTGGGCATAAATTAGTATTTTGTTTTATTTAAAATGAAGTTTGGTCAACTCATATGATAAAGCTAAAGTGCTTAATTTGTTTAATTATTTTTATTTTGATTAACAATATTTCTTTTTTTACTGGATATAAATCCCCCCTTACATTATAGCTCAGGTAACCTAATATGAATAATTTATATTTTATATATTTAGAGAGAAGCAAAGACATTTTGTCAGATGGGTGGTCAGCTGGAGGTCCACAGAAAGATTTGCCTTGAGTAGGATGAGCCACAGACCAAAAAGCTTCAGAATCACTGCATTACACTGTGCCAAAATGACAGAGGAAGACCTCTACAAGAGAATCTTGAAGTCATTTTCTCCCCAAAAGGCCTCCTCCTGTGGGTGTAGTAAAGAAATGTTATAGGGTAGAAATATCTATTAAGTTATGTATAAATTAGAATAAGAAAAATAATAATTTAGTAATTTAGATATTCAATGTATTGATGTATTTTAGGATTATGATTTGTTGTACCCTGTCAGCCACCCTTTCTGAAAGCAGAAAGGAATGGACTAAGTGTACCATTGGTTAAAAAAAAGTTCACCAGGCAGAATTTTGTGCCTGAAGTGGATTCTAAGGTAAGAATAGATCCTTATGGTTTTTGTTTTAAGTTTTAAAATTAGCATTGTGGAATAAGTAAAAGGGTATGATGATTGCTTTCTTAAATTGTAATTGGATATTCCCGCTTAAGTGTTCATAGTTTGTGTAAAAAAGAAATCACCTGTTTTGTGTGTGTGAATGAGAAATGTGTGTCCGAACACAAGTGTGAAGACATCGCCAGACCAGATGTTCTAGAGAGGAGCCATGTCAAGGCTCCAGGAGATTGCTGTATACCCCTATCGAGATGCGGATGAAGGGCAGATTGACAACTCTACAAGGTAAGGCAAGCACCTATCAATTGGGACAAGACCGCTGAGATATATGAAGAACAATTTAAGAAAATAAGCACTCATCAAACAGCAATTGATTACAGCATAATGATATGAAACTTACTGATCCCAATGAAGGAAAACTGCTATAAAAAGGGGCTGCTTTGCCACAGTTTTTGGGTACATCTTGCTAAGATTCTGGAGCATCGATCCAAAATGATAGATTCCACCTCTCCTCCCCATCCATGCTCAATCTGGTTGGCCACCAGAAGGATTCATACCATGGTAATTATAACAATGAATGGTAGGAGAGTGGGAGGGGAGTTGTCTATGTAAGCGTATGCTAGCTGTTTTACTATTCCATTCTTAATAAACATGGCATATTGCCTTTTCCCCTAAAAAGATCCCGGGTGCTTCTTATAAGCATAACAGGGTATGATCTGGGCCAAAAACAAGCCTTTCACATATAGGAAACTATTCTTGTTTTCAGTCAAGTCAGAGTTTTGCTATTGACTTTAAACAGGATGGAACTCTAGATTTGTACTCAACTGGCAGACAGCAGAATAAATACTTAAGAATTAAGTTGTCCTAACTTTTCAGAGTAGCCTGACATACAAACTTAAAAAAAATAAACCTGTTCCAACTTATCAATTTCTATAAAATTGTGTTACAGATATAGAAGCTTAGAAGTACTTGCATTATGCTTGCTCTATGTTTTTGAACAGATCCTGAATTTTACATGATCCAAGATATCCTGTTAAAAATAATTTCACTTCTGCTGTCTCTGGACCTACAAGCATGCAGTGTTTTCCAAAATATGAATGACCATGATATGGTTTTAAAGGGTCATCATTTGAAAAATGCAAAGCAGTCACTTGCGTTTCACAATAAATTTCTGATCCTCCAACCCTTAGGCACTTGAATACACCAGAGAGTCCTGTGGCAGTTTTGTGTAGGCAATGTCTGCAGATCAGGCTCAAAACAGATTAAATAAGTAGACAAACTATGTTTAAATACAAATTCTGTAAAGGGATTTAAATGTAGGACAGATTCTTGCAGTTGACATGGATATGCTATTTATGTTTATACCATATGGAACCCTTCTGCTTCACAATCTTAACGTGTCTAGTCTGTTTAAAATAACTTTATGACAATTGTAAATATTACTAACAATTTTAAAGTCACCTGGATCTTTGATAATCATCTCAAACACCACATTGTCCACATTCCCAAAAGACTGATTTTCTGTCCCGTGACAGCTGCAACGCTATCACTTGCAGCTAACAATCATTTTACCTGCAGCAAGTAACAACAACAAAAAGGGTGGGGGGATCAGCTGCTATTTTTTTATTTGAACAATAGTCAATATCACAATAATTGAAATTAAACTCTGGGTGTGGAAATCATTGTAGGAAGTTTCAGTGTTAACTAGAAATGAACAACTAGCAAATTCGGCAAACTAACCTGGAAGAATAATTATGTGGCAGGCAACGGTATAAATTTGTCTTGATATTTCACAGTAATGTAATAAATGACAAAGGAAACATTTGTCACTTTTCACACTGGGTAAATGAGTGGGGAAACTACTGTATAGTATCAGTAGCATTACAAAGTTGCAAATTTCAAAATGGCATATTCATTACCATTGCATAACAGAGTGAACAACAATCAATCCTTTACTTGAATTGTATTTAATTTGCAAGTTTTTCTTTTATGACATTCAATATCAGCAAAGCCAATAAGAAAGTTTTTAACCACACCTGTCAAAAACAAGTAAAAAACCCTTCATGCCCTTTCCACCAGTCTGTAACAATTGTAAAATGATATTTTTGAGGCATACTACCACTTGAATTTGTCCTCCCATTACGTTAAGGCTATTCTAGAAAAGAACATGTTATGGTTCTTGACAGGAAGAGTAGGAATCTCAGCTGTGACATTGCATGAGAGCTGAAAGATGACAGTTGTTACTATGAGGGGAAATGAAGATATGTATCACTGTGGCATAATGTTCTCTGGAGCAGTTACTGCAGACAGCTCTAGTGACAAAAAAATGCTAAGTGGTTTTGGACCTAGCAGTCATCCCTAAGAATAACACAACAGCCTAATTAATTGTGTTTAAAATGCAAAGAGACTGGGGGTTTGAAAAGTCAAGTGAAATTTTTTAGAATCCAGAAGGAAAGAGACCATGCCAGGAGTTACTGTTTAATCTTTTAAATTTTCTACCACATTAAAGGACAGCTTCACACATTTTATTCAGATCGACAGGAGCCTTGTTCATCTCCTGTTTTGCAAATGGATTTTCTACCCCCACCACCACCCCAAAAAAGGGGGAGATGTCAGAAACATCCTAAAGCCCACTAGGACTTTTATTGCTATCAGTTTTACATAGAAGGCACTCTGAAGGGTGATCATATGAAATAGATCGATCCACTTACCTCTCCCTGATCAACTTGAATGCCAGTTCAGTGAGTGAATAGAAGAGGGTTCTGATTTGGTAGTAGTTTGCACTCACTTTGCACATAACGGTATCAATGACTCCCAATTAAAGTGCAAGGCAATGGAGAAATTAAGACTCTAAAGCAGGGGTGGGCAATAATTTCTGATGGGGGCCACTCCAAGAATTTGGTAAATGGTTGGGGGCTGCACTCTTCCATTGTATTAATGGAAGAGGTGTGGGAGTCTGGGATGGAGGTTGGGTGCAGAAGGGAGCTTGGGTAGGGATTGGGGTGTGGGATCTGTGAGGGAGTTTGGGTGAAGGAGAGGATTGTGACCTGGGGCAGCAAACTAGGGTGAAGAGAAGGTGCAGGGTCTAGGAGGGGAGTGTGACCTGGTGCAGGGGTTTAGATTGTGACCTGGGACAGATGACTAGGATGCAGGGTCTGGGAGGGGTGTGAGTGCAGGAGAGGATTCTGGCCTGGGGAAGGGGTGTAGGAGGAGGGAGTTCTAATCAGTGCTCCCTCTAAGGTACACGGAAGCACAATTCTGCAGGTGATTAATCAGCCCTGCCCAGTCAGTCAGCTCTGTGCATGGAGCCCTGAGCCTGACTGGGCGGGGCCAATTAATCACCTGTGCAGCTGTGCTGCCCCACATCTTAGAACACGGGTAACCTAGGAAAGGAGTGCAGGAGAGGATGCAGGGATTTGGCTTGTAACCAGGGACAGTGGATTGGGATGCAAGGTCTAGGGTGCAATTTGCAACCTGAGGAGGGATGATGCAGTGTCTAGGAAAGTGGATGGGGGCTAGAGCAGGGATGAAGAAGATTTGGATTACATGGAGTAAGGATGCAGGAGGGAGACAGAGTGGTGGGAGAGGGAGAGGCTAGAGATCCAGAGGCAGGCTCTGGCTAGGAGACCTTACCTGGGCAGCTCCCAGCCAGCAGCCCAGCAGGTTCCTTAGCCAGGGTCCCTGCCTTCCATGCCCCTGTACATGCTCAGAGCAGCTGCAGGGGGCATGTTTACTGCTCTGAACTCAATGCTATGTGCCCAGGACGTGAGAGGCACTTCACATGATATGCTGCCTGTCCTTCACGCAGGCATCTGCTATCAGCAGGAAACCAGCCAATGGGAGCTACTGGGTATGGGGACAGCATGAGAAGCCTCTCACCCCTTTCCCCAGGCTCTCAGCATTCAGAGACGCACACATGGTCCCACAGCCAGCATTACTGAGTGCTGAGTGGGGACAGGGTAGGCAGGGAGTTGGCTCAAGCTCCCACTGGCCAGATCCATTGGCTTGATGGGCTGGATCCAGCCTGCCAATCATATTTTGCCTCGCCCGGCTCTAAAAATATGTCTACACTGCAATGAAACATCCCTAGCTGCCCCCTTCAGTCTTACAGGGCTATAATACTGCAGTGTAGATGTTTGGGTTTGGAGTATACCTAAACTCAGCCTCCAGGAGCCAGAGCAAGGCCCCCAGCCTGATCCTGAACATCTAGATCACAACTTGATATCTCCACAGCCTGAGCCCTCCAAGCCAGAGTCAGCTGACACTGGCCAGCCAGGAGACTTTAATTGCAGAGCAGATATATCTTGCAAGGCTACACAGTAAGAGGATTTATATGAATGCAACATGCAGAGACAGTTTTATCAACTTTCAGATTTGATAGCTCCTGGATCACAGAAACAGACACATGTTTGGTGTTGCTATAACACTAGGAAGTGACATCTTTTTCTAAATTTTACTTAGGGTTGCCAACTGTCCAACTGCACAAACCCAAAGACCCTTGCCCACCTCCACCTCATCTCTTTGCTGAAGCCATGCCCTTGTTCTGCCACTTCTCTAAGGTGCCACCCCCACTCACTCCATTCTCTTCCCTATGTCATTTGCCCTCCCCCACCCTCACTCACTTTCACCATCTGGGACAGGAGGTTGGGATGGGAGAGAAGTTGCAGGGTGCAAGCTCTGGGATGGAGCAGAGGGTTGGAGTGCAGAAGGGAATGAGGGGTGCAAGTTCTGGGAGGGAGGTTGGGTGTGGGAGGAGGTAGGGGAGTACTTACCTTGGGTGGGTCCTAAAAGCCACCAGCAAATCCCCTTGGCAGTGGCTCCTAGCAGGGGTGGAAGGGCAAGGAGTATCCACACATTGCTGCCCGCAGTAACTGCTTCCAGAGCTCTTATTGGCTAAAGCTCCCAGCCAATGGGAGCTGTGGAGTCAGTGTGTGGCAGGGTGGGAGTGTACAGAGACTCCCTCCTCCCCAAGGACTGTGGGGATGGGGATGGACACTTCTGGGAGCAGCACAGAGTCAGGACAGATAAAGCAGCTTGCCTTAGCTCTACTACCATGCAATCAGACTGTTCTCTGGTTTGAATGAAGTAGCCTCCAGCCAATATTCCCTCTACCCTTTCCATCCATGTGTGGAGTAAATTTTGTTATGTGCACTGAGACATGTGCAGATGTGCACCATCAAGAGAAACAAACCCAGCTGTGGGCACTCTGCTAATCAGCTGAGCAGCACAGGAATCTCTCCTGAGCCTCTGCACAAGTGCTCAGCTTACAGGGAACAAAAGTGGGAGGGTTGACAACACTAGTTTTACTAGATGCAAAATGCATGTGCACAGTGACAGTCAATTGGGGGAGGAGGGGGAAAGACTAGGAATGCTATTGGGCCTGAGCCTCAAGCTCAAAGGGGCCCTCAAATTTGGACGCGTGTTAATATTTTTGGCATTTGATAAGTTTTGCAACTTGTTTACATGGATTGCTGCCAGGCTAAAACGTGACACACTCTGAGCTTAGAGCTGCAAATAAGAGATGTGATTTGGTGAAAGACACTTTTTTGTTCATTGATATTGATTTTGTCATATTAAAGTGTTTAAAAATGTTCATTAATACAACTCTATCCATTTTGGTGGCACATTCTGATGCATGTGTCCTGCCAGGTCAGCTGATGATATAAAGAAACCACTGCTAGGCTAGTGCTGGATCAGTGTCGTCATTTTTATTAGGGCAAGGAGCCTCAAAAGCTTCAAGTGGCCCAGGCCTCTCTCGACCTCGGAGGGGGCCTGTGCACCATCCAGAGCAGCCTGTCAGACAGTAACATGTAGCTAAAAAGTTGGGTCACTGGGCAGGTGAGCAACAAATGCCACCATTAGCAACCTGAAGGACTGAATCAGTAAAATAATCCTGCCCGAGGAAAGGGGAGCAGCTTTAGCTGATGAGCTCTCTGAGCGCATGTGCACATTGCCACTCTGTGCCAGTCCTGCATGCTCAGTTCAGGAGGGAAGGGCACTTTCTGTGCACATGCAGAAAAAGCAGGACACTGTTGGCAGCAAATTAGTGGTATTACACTCACCCTGCTTCCTTATTGATGTGCCTACTGCCTGTTTCCACACCAGAAAGCTGCAAGAAGAAAGAGGTAATGACAAGCTGTTATACAGTATGTTCACCCAATACAGAAGCCATAGCCCCTGCTAGAATCTGCTACACCAACACTTTATGCACCATCTCTGCAAGGATGAGCCAGTTCCACACGCGATATATGCAAGAGACATGTATTTCCCCAGCACTCATCTTTAATTGTCTCAAAATGAACAATCAAAGCTTGCCACTATGATAATTCTAAATAACTAGGGTGACCAGATATCCTGTTTTTAAAGGGACAGTCCCATATTTAAGCTTTCCTGCAGGTATCCCTACTTTTTCTTAAAAATGAGCAAATTGTCATATACTTTGTCTCTCCCCTTCCATTAATACTGGCAGGTACTACTGCTGGTCAGGTCCTTGCTCACCAGCCATGCTTCCAACAGCAGGGAGCGGAGGGAGTCCAGTGGCTGACGATGGGGTGGGTGCACAGACAAAGCTGCAAAGGGGAGGCAGATGCCCTTTCTGCTGATCCAGCAGTGTAGCCCCTGCTGTGCTGCTTCCTCTTGGCCAGCAGCCCCTCACACACACTCCCATCCCACCTCCAGCCAGCACTTGCTGTTGCTGCAGTAGTTGGCGAGTACTCACAAGCTGGTTAAGAATCGCCTCTGCTGTCCACCAACCAGCCTTTTACGTGCTCCCCCCTCTCACTGTCCTCTCCCTGCTGTGCCCACACCCCCGCACTGCTGCTCCTCCATATCCCCTCTGGCAGGATGCACCCTGTTCCTGGTGTTATGCAAACCCTGGTCAAATCACTTAGCTCACAACAGCCTGGCTTGTCTACTCCTTCCTCCCCCCACTACACCGGCTAGGCTGACAGCCGTGAAAAGTTCAAGATTCTCCATCCCACGGCGCTGGCCAGGAGGCACCAAGCCCAGCACATGCCAAAGCCTCCTATAGTGCTGGCACAGAGAAGCTTGTCTATAAGTTAGCTAGGCTCTGGAATGTGGGGGGAAGCTATTTCCAACCTGTTTTGTACCTTGACTGTGCAGACTCTACAGTGGCCCCCTGGGCAGGAGCATGGCACCCTCTTTATACACTAGCTCTAGGTCCTGCCCCCAGGCAGTGTGGGGCTGCTCTGTTCTGTAGGCACCAATATTCCTGCAAGTTGTGCCGTTGTATGGCTTCTCAGGAGAGATTCAAATGCCACCCACATCTAGGTTATTTGTTTCTACTGGTGGTGCACATTTGCACATGCCTCGATGCACATAAAATTTATTCCACATAGATGGGAATAAATCCACATATTGATGAAAGATTAGTGGAAACATTGCTAGGAACCCTCTCCTGCTCAGCCACCTCTCTGTCTGGGATCCTTGAAGCCATTGTGGTCAGGTTCCTGGGCCCTGGTACACAGGGCATCTTTAGGGATTAATCCCTTCCTACCCATTTTGTAATTAAGGGACAGGGGGTGGTTTGGTTAGGTCAGTGGTCAGCAGTAACTTGGAGGTATTAACTGCCTTTCTATGGGCAGGAGGGGGCAAGCTGCTTCTGGCCATGAGGGAGCCGGGGGGAGGGGAGGAGGGAAGAGATCATCTCTACAAAAAGATCATCTCTTGACACAGGCCAAGTCATCCCGACTTCCCATCCCCATCTCTCTGGCTGGAAGCAGCTCCTGTCCCTTCCTCCCTGCAGAATGCTGAGAGGCTCCTGCTGGCCATGCTCTCATGTGAACACTCTCAGAAATCTGGGGCAGAGGGGCTATGACCACACACGTTACTTGCATATTGCCTCAAGAAGATGCAGTGCAAGGTACCAAGAAAAGTGGGTCCATCCCAGGAGCCCAGCAATGTGTATGTCCCCTTTTACTGTAGGAACCTCTGACTTTTACTGAGAAGATCTTATGTGTTACAATCAAGCCTTAGAGAGTACAAATCCCATAATGCCTTGGGGGGAAAGTACCACCACTACCAAGAGAACAAGATGGGTGATGGTGGTTGGAGACTCCCTCCTAAAGCGGACAAAGTCATCCATCTGTCGTACAGACTGGGAAACTCGGGAAGTGTACTGCCTGCCTGGAGATAGACTTCAGAATGTGACCAAGAGTCTTCTGAGACTGATCAAGCCCTTGGGCCACTACTCCTTCCTATTGCTTCATGTAGGAACCAACAATATTGCCAATAATTACCTTGAGAGGGTCACTGCAGATTATGTGGCACTGGGAAGAAGGATCAAGAAGTTTGAAGTACAAATTGTGTTCTCGCCCATCCTCCTTGTTGAGGGAAAAGGCCCAAGTAGGAATCGTTGAATTTTGGAAGTAAGTGAATGGTTGTGTGGGTGGTGTCAGAGAGAGGGCTTTGGATTCTTTGACTGGAATGCTGTTCTGGAGAGAAGGATTGCTAGGAAGAGATGGGATCCATCTAATGGAGAGGGAACAGCAGTTTTACAGGCAGGCTTGCAAACCTACAGACAAAGGTTTTAAACTAGGTTCATCGGGGGACAGTAACTTAAGCCCTAAAGTAAGAAAAGAAGTGGGATACCAGGAAGAAACAAGAAGAAAGCACAACAGAGGAGAACCTCTGATTCATACTAAGATAGAGCAATCAGCTAGTTATCAAAAGGTTCTGTATATGAATGCAAAATGCTTGGGAAACAAGCAGGAAGAATTGGAAGTCCTGGCACAGTCAAAGATTATGATGAAACAAAAGGCTGGACTATGCAGCACTTTAAAGACTAACAAGATGGTTTATTAGGTCATGAGCTTTCGTGGGCCAGACCCACTTCCTCAGATCAAATGGATTTCCATTCCAAACGGCTAAATGTAATGCCTTGAATGTAGAATAGTAATGGAGATGTAGCCGTGTTAGTCTGGTCTGGCCCACAAAAACTCATCACCTAATAAACCATCTTGTTAGTCTTTAAAGTGCTGCATAGTCCTGTCTTTTGTTTCAGCAAGACCAGACTAACACGGCTACATCTCTATTACTATTAAAAATTTATGATGTGGTTGGAATAATGGAGACCTGGTGGGGTGACTCACATGGGTGGAGCTCTGTCATGGAAGGGTATAAGCTATTCAGGAAGACAGGTGGGGAGAAAAGGTGGAGGAGTTGCACTGTATGTGAGGGCATGACTACACCAGGAAATTATTTGAAATAATAAGTCCCAAAATAACTATGGGTGCATCTATACTGTACCCATAGCTCGAAATAAGCTATGCAATTTGAGCTACACAAATTGTGTAGCTTATTTCAAGTGCATTTTGAAATAGCCCAAATTTCAAAATAAGCTGTGTACACAGTGCCAAATTTTGAAATAGAGCACCCTTCTGAAATGTCTCTTAATCCTCATGGAACGAGGTTTACAGGGAAGTCAGAATAGCAAGCCCATGATTTCGAAAGCTAATACGAAATAATGGGCCTGGTTAAAAGATGCAGAATAGATATTTCAGGATACCGAAAGTATCCCAAAATAGCATCACACTGTAGACATACCCTACTTCGAAATAGCATGTCCACACTACAGGGAAGCCTCAAAATTAGTCCAAGGCAGGCTTCCTTACTGTGGACGTTCTGCCTCAACTTAGAGCCCCAGGAAGCACTTGGGAGTCATTACTTTGAATGACTCTGGGGAGTCATTATTTCAAAATAGCAGCAGTGGAACATCCACACTAACACTATTTTTAAATAACTATTTCAAAATAAGCTTTGTTCTTCACAGAAAGCAAGAGTTATTATTTCGAAATAACGGAGTTGGAAGGCTATGTCTAGACTACAAGCCTCTTTCGAAAGAGGCTTTTTAGAAATAATCTTTCAAAAAAACCTCTTTCAAAAGAGAGCATCTAGACTACAAGCAGATTTTTCGAAAAAGTGAGCCATTTTTTCAAAAGAGAGTCTAGACGCTCTCTTTCGAAAAAGCACAGTTTGCATTCAATAGCACCTTTTTTTCAAAAGAGTACTTTCAAAAAAAGGTGTTATTCCTCATAGAATGAGGCTACTTTTTTAGAAAAAAAAAAAAACCTGTAGTCTAGACACACCCGTAGTGTGGATGTTCCTCTTGTTATTTTGAAATAACTCCCTAGTATAGACCAGGGCTAAGAGAAAGTTATGAGTAAGTTGAACCACAGTGATCCACATGAACATTTTCCCCTTACCCATCTTTTAAGTGGAGTATCTGACAATGCTTTCATAATCATTGAATGAGTTTTCAATTACTTGAATGACAAGCCTTTTGTTATCTTAAATCACCCTGCCTCCCTTGGTTTATAAACAAACTCTCTGAGCTGAAGGGAAAGTTGGAAGCAGCCAAACTCTTACAGTCAAGACCTGCCTCAAGCTACGGCATCCTCTTTAAGCAGACCTCAAGTAAAAAATCCAAGGGGGAGGGGCTCAAACTTTAGAGAGGGCTGCAGAGTCCTCCCCAGTCCCTCATTAATGGTGCCTTTGGTTGCAATACAAAATTCTTTACTAATAAATAAAGAGGCAGGGAAAGAAAAGCACTATTAAATATTCATAATACACAATGAGTTTTTTGAGATATTAATGAAAGGCTGTGCTTAATGGATCTTAGTTTCACCTCAGACCATCAGTTCTCAAAGCCATAATTAATCCCCCAGAAAAGCGTTTAGCTTTGATCATTGTTGCTTAATTACATGAAAAAATAGACAGATTGCTAATATTAATTTGCATTACAACTGGTAAAATGGATATCTTCCATGTTCGTCTTTAATTCTCAGCAAACTCCACAGCAACCATTTAATGCAAGGTAACATTTAATAAAAATATTATTAATTAAACCAGGTCTCTGTTGTGAGTAATCTGAGGTAGAAAATCCTTATTTGGATACACTTCTCGGGATTTTCCACTGAGATAGTACTACATTTTGTTTACAAAATGCAAGCTCCTAAGCTAAAGCAGTAGTAAGCTCTACTTTGACATTTCTATGTAAATTATGTGAAGTTATATACAGAAATCTCATAATGCAGGTTCTGATTGCAATAAAGTAGGTAGAATGCTTTTCTAGAGACTGGAAAAGGACACATTTCAGATTAAAGTCATGGGGGTAATAAGGATTTATCATTTATTTCAAATAAAAATGTTAAGTCTAATGAACAAAATATTTTCATTTTGGACATACTTATGTGGAAATCTCAATTACCTCTTAACCTGCAAAACTGATATACACTATTACAAGAAAGTCACTTGTGTAATTTAGTATCCTTCTCTTTTTCAGCACTTTCTATGTTAACATTAAGCCAGAATGGGTATTTCAGGATACTTCTGGTATCCCAAATAGCTATTCCATGTCTTAGAAATAAATATATTTCAAAATATAATGGGCTTCCTATTCCAACGTCCCTGTAAACTTTGTTCCATGAGGATTAAGGGATGTTTCAGAATAGTGATTTATTTTAAAATTTTGTGCTGGGTGGGCAGTGGACAGTGCCAAATTACAAAATAAGCCATTTCAAAATGAACGTGAAATAAGCTACACAATTTGCATATCTCAAATTGCATAACTTATTTCGAGGTAAGGGTGCAGTGTAGATGCATCCATGTAGTAAAGTAAAATGACAGATTGAAAGTAGATTTCTGTTACTTTGTGTTTTCCTTCTGGAGAGTTACTTGTGTAATTTTGTAGGAGTGGCATTTTATATTTATATTTCAGGTTTAATAATGTAGTAATGTATGACTTAATTTTATCCTGCCAGCCACCCTTTTTTGTGACCGTCTGGGGCATTGGTAGAAATGCATCTGACAGACTGCCAGTGTCTCTACTGATGTTAAGGCAGGGACAGATCATTACGCCCTTTAGTTAAATTTACATTCCTTTGTTTTAAGGTTTAGTAAGTAAGAGACAGGATCTTGTATTGTGTCTATGTTAATAAGATTAGAAGAATGTTGAAGGCCCGGGCCACAATGTGAACTGTTTTGATTACAAGATATAGTAAGATGTGATGGGGTGAACCCGTCCCCTCTCGCGGGCTGGAACAACCCCAAGGCCCTAAGCCCAGGCAGAGGCACAAGCGCCCCCCCTGTCCCCGGCAATGCTGCGTATGCACCGTAAGCCGCGCGCCACATTTAAAAGCGGCGCCAGCTCAGCTGGTGGGAGGAAGGGCACCGGCGCAGCTGAGCGGACAGAGAGTGCTGGAGACACCGGAGCTGGGGCGGAAGCGGCCGGGGACGCCAGGAGCGGGGAGAGAGTGGCTGGAGTCGCCGGAGCCAGGGCGGAAGCGGCCGGGGATGCCAGGAGAGGGGTGAGAGCGGCCGGGGACACCGGAACCGGGGCAGAGGCGGCCAGAGACGCCAGGACAGGGGTTAGAGCGGCTGGAGACGCTGGAACCGGGGCGGAGGTGGCCAGAGACGCCAGGACCAGGGTGAGGATGGCCGGAGATGCCGGAGCAAGGGCGGAAGCAGAGGGCGATGCTGAGGCCGAGAGGTCAGCAGCCAGGGTGGCTGGGCCAGAGGTCCTAGCCCCAGGCCGCGAACAGCACTTATGGGCGCCAGAACAGACACTTCCAACCTGCGAGGGATGCATCCAACGGAAGAGCCTTTGAAAGCCATTGGGAGTAGTCCCAGGACGGGGGCACCGGCATGGACGGCAACCAAAAACCCCCGAGGGGGTGGTGAGTGACCTGCGTCTAAACTCACCATTCGAGTGAGGTCAGTGAGGCCTTACCTCAGGGTCCTGGGGCCGGAGCTCGGGAGTGGGGGAGGGCCCGAGTTCCCCCCACCCCACCTGAACCAAACATTATAAAGATGAGGAAGGTTAGCCCCTAGGAGGGGATTTGCATCTTGCGAGACTCTTGGGAGTGACGGGGTGGGGATGAAAGCACCCCAAAACGGGTTCGGACTATTCCCCCTGGTCCACCGTAAGGGGACGGACGGCTTGCGGGGGAAGTAGGCTACCTTACTTCGGGCTCGCCTTTCATAGGAACGTGCCTATCCCCTAGGACTTACAAGCTCGAATTAAAACCAGGGATTGGGGCCTCCAGGCTGTTAACATGGGCACTCCGATTCCACATAACCCGGGGGCAGGGGAGGGTGCGTGACATAAGGTTTAATTTACAATGCTTTTTTTATTACTCAGTATAAAACACTACTGTTTGTATACCTTTGAAGGTCTCTGCAAAAGACTGTTTGTGTGAATGAGGAATGTATGCATCAGAAAAAGATAAGGTGTGAAGGCCATTGTTAAAACCAGATGGTCAAGAGAGGAAGGGTGAAGAAATTTAATGAGACTTATGGATGCCAGAGAACCATCAACTTGCATCCATGATTAAGGAAGGGCAGATTGATGACCCTAAGGTGGAGGCTGGAACCTCTAAAGACAATTGACTCAATCCAGGATAGGATGACCCTCTCGGAAGTGTTGTGGAATGTTAACATTAAAAGATAACACCAATTAAGGAGTAACCGGTCACAAACTGACACAGCAAAATCCATAGACTTCAACAGAGAAAAAGGACTATAAGAACAGGGTGCTTTGCCATGGGACTTTGGGTTCGTCCTGCCACCAACTCCAGGAGCATTGGAACGTGACCGACAGAGCCTAGCTCCCCTCTGCGATCAATCTGGCTGGCCACTAGATTGATCCAGACTCTGGACTGGTAACTATAACATCGACTGGCAGGACAGTGTGCATGGTGTGTATATGGGTGACTGAAAAGCATATGCTAACTGTTGTATTCTCAATAAATGCGGCATGCTGCCTTCTCCCCTATAAAAGATCTCGTGTGCTTTGTATGGGCATAACAATTTGAGGTTTGCAAGCTCACTTTACAGGTGATGATGTCATGCCATTCAGGATTGTAAGAGTCTTGTGACCAAGTAAATAGACAGTATAGAACAGAAGGGAATTAAACCACATGAGTTAGGTGTGCCACTTCAGCCAGTCAATGGGATTCACCTTATAAAATTTTAATGACTTGAGATCATCTTGATGAGAAGAGTCATTATCATAGGCTATGTCTACACTGCCACTTTTTATCAGAAAAAGGTACATAATTTGCACTCCACAATTTGTGTACCTTTTTCCAATAGTTTTGTCAGAAGAAGCTTTTACGAAATTTGGCCCATCTACATTGGGCCAAATTTTGGAAAAACCTCCTCTTTCGGAAGAGCCTTTCTTCCTCGTGCCACAAGAAAGACTGGACTTCCAAAAGAGCATGTCTCTTCTTCCATAAAAAATGCCTCTGGTATCCCGGAAAAACTCCGTAGTCTAGACATATCCATATTGATCAAGAGTCAAATGAATCAACTGAATAAAATCCTCTTCATTACCAAAAGAAGTACAGATCTGGACAAATGGTTCCTCAGTGCCAGAACATGTTCAGATCTGTATGAATGGTGGAACCACACATCTGGATGTCTTGGGGGGTAGCTGTGTTTATTTTTCCCATGACAGACTATGAGCAGTCCTGTGGCACCTTAGAAACTAACAAATGTATCAGGTCATGAGCTTTCATGTGTAAAACCCACTTCATTAGATGAGTTGGTGTAGAAATTACAGGTGCAAATATCAAAGATGGAGAAATTGCCTGTGTAGTACCAGCAGTGCCCCTCTGCCATGTATATTGGTCAAACAAGACCGTCTCTGTACCAAAGGATAAATGGACACAAATCAGACAACAGGAAAGGTAACACACATACCCCTGAAGGGGGACATTTCAACCTCCCTGGCCATTCAATAATGGCTTTCAAAGTAGCCATCCTTCAACACAAGTATTTTTTCACCCGATTACAGAGGGAGACAGCTGAACTGGAGTTTATTTACAAGTTTAATACTATCAACTTAGGCTTGAATATGGATCTTAACTGGTTACTGCATTACATAGGCAATTTCCCTGCCTTTGATATTTGCATCTCTATACCAAATACTGTGAATGAGGCACATCCATCCTGATTTAATTAGCTTCATGAATATTGGTCCTACAATTAACAAGTAACTTCTTTTGCTGTTATATATACCCCACATTCTGTAATTTCTACTCCAACTCATCTGATGATGTGGGTTTTACCCACAAAAACTCATGACCTAAAAATGTTGCTAATTACCACCCTCCTTGTGAAATAGTTTTTCCAAACATCCAACCTAGACCACCTCCACTGCAACTTGACACCATTCCTCCTTGTTCTGCCATCTGTTATGACTGAGAACAGCCTCCCTCCATCCTCTTTGGAATCTCTGGTCAGGTAGTTGAAGGCTGCTATCAAATCCCCCCTCAGTCTTTTCTTCTGCAGACTAAGCCCAAACCCCTCAACCTCTTTTCATAAGTCATGTGTTCATGTCCTCCACTCAAGCTCATTTGAAGATGTGGGTTTTGCCTTTGACCATCTATATTTTTGTTATAGTCTCTAAGGTGTCACTGGACTACTCATTTTTAAAGTTACAGACTAACACAGCTACCTCTATGAGACATAAGAATTAGGAACACTGTTCCTGTCAGTTAGTTTCTAAGTTATCAAATGCAAAAAAGATATCCAGGGGTTTTCAAGCACCTAAGTAGCCTCTGGAATGGACTCATGGTTAAAAATGCCCCCCCATCAAAATCTGAAATGGAGCCCCTGCTCAACTTTTACTGACTCCTTAGCTGAACTAATTAATTCTCCAAAGGCATTTTGGAGTAGACTCAGTGTCTGAAAGTTGACAGATAATTAAGGCTCTAATTTAACCCCCAACCTGAAATGAATTATTTCCAGCAACCATGCTACACAACTACATCATAAACATTCAGGAAGCCAGCCCTGCAATCAGCTGTGATGCCAACTCTGCCCACATATCTATACAAGTGAATTCATTACTGGAGCCAACCACATAAGCCACCAAATCAGAGGCTCATTTAACTGGACATCCAGTAATTTAATCTATGCCATCAAATGCCAGCAATGCTCCACTGCAATATATATTGGACAAACTGGACAGTACCTATGGGAAAGAATTAATGGACACAAATCAGATATCCGTAAACGGTACATACAAAAACCGACAATGGTTCTGTCTCAATGCAGAATCTCATGATTTGTCAGTCTTTAAGTGCTACCTGGCCATTTGTTGTTTGCCAAATAATGGTTCTTATCTGTCTCTTTTGACTATCCAGCCTTTAGGTACTTAGAAACTATTTGTTTTTCCTATTACATTCCAGCTCTGCTTTCCCCTTGATATTTTTTACCCACTGCCTATTCTTGCCCCCTTCCCATTTTTTCCTTCTTCCAGCTCCTCCCCCCACCCCCCGCCTTCTCCCCTGGACATCCAACATGCTGGTTATCTGAAGAAGTGGGCTGTGCCCATGCAAGCTAATGATACAATCTACATGTTTTGTTACTCTATAAAATGCTACCATACTATTTGTTGTTTTTTTAAGTTTATCCTATACAGACTAACTTGGCAACCCCCTGAAGCTTCTAATTCTCCAAAGGCATTTTGGAGTATAGTGTCTGACAGTTGACAGATAAATTAAGGCTCTAATCCTGCAAACATGTATGCATGTGATTGACTTCTATGCACAGAGTGCAGAAGATACATTTTATTAGATGTGAAAAATACAAAACCAAAAGCAAAGTGTAAACAGAATATGCGAGATGGGACTGTAAAGAAAATATTTATCTGTTTGAGTTAGGGATGCCCTCATTTCTAGTCACAAGCACTACAAAAATAGGTAAATTATGTGGGTCACCCTAAACAACTGCTAACTGCTAACAACAATGGGTCAAGTTCAGCCATTGTGTATTTGCTTTTTTGAAGAAAAGTTACTTTAGAAAATGTTTAGAGAGATTTCCTTTTATTTCATTGGTGTTATTTTTGTGTCTGCCTACTATTGCTCTTTTAGTTTAGCATAAGGAAGGTGGGGGTAAAAAGGAGAAACGCTATAAATCTCATATTTCTTACAAACACATGACAAGATTTAGGGAAATGGCATATTGGGTCTGCTACTTACTTCACTAACCTTAACTGCCCCATTGCTACCATTGTCCTCACAGATATTTACTTCCATCTTCTGTCTCTCATTGTATAATTAGCTTTTTATCCTGTAGCAGTTAGCACAGGGGTCGACTAGTGCATCCCTGCTACAGATATCCATGGGGCCCCAGGCAAGAACACATTTGCAAGACCTATGCCTCTGATTGCTGGTTCAGTGGACAGGGAATATTGTTTTGTAATGTGATTTGCAATGCACTTGACACATTGGAATCTTAAGCTCAGTTTGGGGGCTCTGTGTGCTACAAGGATACAAATAACGAAACCAGGGAGGCTGTTATTGTTCTGATGCTGCCTTGTTAAATATAGGTAAGTGCAAATACTGTTTCAAAATTACTTGAAGGATGCTGTTTTGGTGTTGTTTCAAAAGTAAGTTAAATAGTTCAAGTCAAATAAGGACATGACAGATGTCTCATATCAAAATGATATGAGTGGGGATTTAAAAATATATATATAAACATTAACTTTTTGATTGATTCAAATGTTCTTGCATACCAGCATCCCAAATGATCCATAACTCACAACCTTCCAAACTCTTAGAAAGTAGAGTGCCCATAAATCTTTCCATTTTTCTCATCTTCAGACCAGCAATCCATTCTCTTGACTGACATGTCACTTATTATAGTCAGTAACAAGTGTTAAGTGGGTATATACTTAGCACAGCCCAAGTCATGCCTCCACTGCCACTACCCATGCTATCATGGCTACACTGCTATTTATACACACACACACACACACACACACACACACTCAATGACAACAAGCAAGAGTATGTCTACACAAGCAAAGAGAAATCACTCCCCTATCTCACAGTGTAATCACAGTCTTAGGGGGTTTACTAAAAGGTGTGTAGTGTAGACATACCCTATGAGCAGTGTTTGCTTTGTTAGCATAGAGGGGAGCATTCCTGCCAGCAAAACACTGCTTACACTAGTATTTGCCATGGCAAAGCCTTTGTCTTAAGGGGGTGGAGAATTAAAGCATCTGTGAACAACAAAAGCTTTATTGCTCAATTGCCAGCTTAAATAATGCCATAGTTGCTAAAACTTGCCCATTTCACTCCCTTTTTATTTCTTGAGCCATGCTAAATTACCCTCATCATTAAAGTGAAGTCTTGGAGTGTGACTAGTTTAATGATGAACCATGTTAGGGCCAAGTTTTCAAAAGTTTGTGTGTCTTCCTGGACTTTGGCAAAGGGCCCAGAAGTGCAAACACATCAGGTAGTGAAGAAGGCTGGCTACAGGAAAGAATCTTTTCAACACAGTGGTGCTATGTACAGCCCCAATCTGTGTGCACTCAGATCTTAGACACATTTTTGAGAAGCCTACTTTTCATTCTGTCTATACATATCCACAGTTGCTGAGTTTGTGAAAGTAGTTCTAGCAATGTTTAGCTTTTAGATCCATATTCCCTATCCAGCCTGTGCAAGTGGCCTGTTACATCTGCTCAGTCTCAGCGAAGTCAAATGTGGCTTTGCACAGAGGCACATGAATGTTTCTAAATTCTCATCTGAACAGAGTTTAGGACAATGTATTCACCCACTGCATAATTTCTTGTAACCATTCATTCTAATTACCTTGCAAACCTTGTGAAATATTTTTACAGAAACAAATGCAGCCTGTTATAAAAATGTTGTAAAATAAAATAATTCTTTAACTCCTTTCAAAAAAGAACAGGATGAAAATGAAAGAAAAGAGAATTTATTGCTGACTGAGAAGCTTTTTGACATTTTCAGAATTCTCTTCATGCATCTAACTACAATGTAAATCAAAAGTATACTCAATTTTGCTTCTAACAACAAAAGCTATTATGCTAAATCATTTTCCCATGGTAAGATCTCAGTATACATGAAACTGTCAAAATTCTCCATTACACATATAAAGGGTACTTTTTTGTGGCATTGAGGAGTATATAGCTAACAAAGGACTAGGAAAGATAAATGGACACTTAGCCCAGAAGCTGGGCAATCCAAAATGGGAGAAGTTCAGAAAAAATATTCAGGTTATACTGTGAAGCATTTCTATTATCTTCATAACTGAGTATATCACAGGGACTCCCATCAATAAATGTCCATTATATTATTTTATAATGTAGTTCACTTTCACTTATTTCAGTTTCCACTGACTTGTTGAAAAAAAAAGTAGATTTGCCCACATCCACATGGGAAGGGATTGTTAAACACATTGTTTTATATGATAAATGTTCAAAGGAGAATATGTGCAGACTTTCTGAGTAATTAATTAAGTGTGACTCCGGCACTCCTTTCTAACATAATCAGAAGGAAATGCAGACAATATACAAGGTTAATTATGTTTTGTCATGTCTCTATGCTTCCTCTATAGAATTGAATTATCATAAAACCTCCTGTTTGAGGAAATGTAGTGGAGCTATAACTGATACATACAGGATTAGGAGTTTCGATTCACAAGGCTGGATTCACATAGGCTACATATAGACTGCAAACCTCTTTTGAAAGAGGCTTTTTCGAAAGATACTTTCGAAAAAGCCTCGTTCAAAAAAGAGCGTCTAGACTACAACCAGTACCTTCAAAAAAGCAAGCAACTTTTTCAAAAGAAAGCACCCAGGTAGTCTGGATGCTCTCTTTTGAAAAAGCACAGTTTGCATTATATCGCGCCTTTTTTCGAAAGAGCACTTTTGAAAAAAGGCGTTCTTCCTCTTAAAACGAGGTTTTCCGTGGTTGAAAAAACTGCCGCATTCTTTCGATTTACTTTCAAAAGAACACAGCAGCAGTCTAGACTCAGGGGACGTTTTTTCGAAAAAAGGCCACTTTTAAAAAAAAAAACCTGTAGTCTAGACACACCCATAGAGCCAACTTCTGATGCTAGTTACTCCAATATAAGATTAATTTTAGTGGACATAAACCTATGCAACACATATCACAATGTGATCTAGTCCCTTTGCAATCTTGATTTTCCCTCTTAACTCGTTATCTGAATGATGTGGTACACATAATAAGGGTCATATAAAACTTTGAACTATTTTTATTAATTTTTTTCTTCATTTTTAGCCTATAATACTTTACAAGGCCTCCATAGTCCTTGGCATACACTAATATGGCAAATCATTTGTTTTTCTCAGTCCCATTTTCACTAATAACAGGTAGTGTCATAAAACACTGATATTTCCATCTCCAAAACAAATGCAGAGTAATTGGTCTTCCAAATTATTATCTCTAATCCCAGAGTAATTTGCATGTTCCCAACTCTGAAATCTTTTATTGCTTTCTTTCCTCAGCATCTCTGTCAAACTCAGCAAAAAAATTAACATGAATATTTTGTTTATGTCACTAACTCTCCATTGTGCTGCTTTATACCTCGTTAGGGAGAAGTTCTGTCTTTGTAGCCAGTAACTCTTTCTTAACCAGTACACATGGGGAGTTTACTCACCCTCTAGTTTAGGATGCCATTGTACTACTTTATTTCAAAGGGCCTACTCTTGAAGGATACGTCTACACAGCAAAGTTATTCAAAATAACAGCCGTTATTTCGAAATAACTTTACCAGCGTCTACACAGCCAAACCGCTATTTTGAAATTAATTCGAAATAGCGGAGGAATTATTTTGAAATTGGTAAACCTCATTCCACGAGGTTTGCTATTGTGTAGATGCTTATTTCGAAATAGGGGGCCTCCAGCCCTTCCCAGGGTGCCCTGGTGGCCACTCTGGGCACAACCAAGAAAACTCCTCTCCCTCCCCGCTGCCCCTGCCCCGGAGCCCTTAAAGGGGTAGACTCTGGCCACAGTGCCTGTGCCAGCTCCAAGCCTGCCAGCCCAGAGCCAGCAGTCGCTGTACCTGATCCAATAGTCCCAGCATAAGCCAGGCAGCCAGTGCCAGCCAGCCCTCCACTGCTCCCCAGGACCAGTCTGCCAGCTCCCAGGAACCTGCCAGGGGCCGGAAAAGGCGGGCGCCTGCCTGCTCCAGTGTAGAGATCTGGGACCTAATTCAGGTTTGGGGGGATACCTCCAACGTCCATGATCTCCGCACTAAATGGAGGAACGCAACCGTCTACAGGCGGATGGCTGCCAGCCTGGCCACCAAAGGCCACATGCGAACCCAGGAGGTTCCCATGAAAATAAAGGAGCTGCGGCAAGCCTATGCCAGGGCCACAGGGGGCAGCTCCCAACCAGGGGCAGACCCAGACCCCTGCCCCTATTTTGATGCCATGGACCACATCCTGGGGGGCAAGATGGTCTGTGCCCCCAGGTGGTCATCGATCCTGGGGCAGAGCTTGCTGCCTCCTGCTGCTCCAG
>JANRFK010003679.1:21704358-21715573 GCA_030068395.1 Apalone spinifera | reverse complement strand
CCCTAGGTGTGTGGATTACAGTTGGACTTGATGACCTCCCGAGGTCAATTCCAGCCCGAGGAGTCCATGATTCTATGATTCAAAGGATTACAGAGTTACTAGAAGACACAATTTAACATCACAAATTAAGTTGTACCCCTCATCTGCATTGCAAACTAACAGGAAGCAAGCCCTTACAGTAAACATTGTCTAATCATGAGAGATCAGGTGAAATACAAACATACAAAACTTATAAGCAAATCATTATACATCAAACTTATATATTCTTATACCAATACTAAAATACTAGAAGGAAAAGGGCAACAAAAATGATCAGGGATCTAGAACAGCTTCCATATGAAGAGAGATTAAAAAGACTGAAACTCTTCATTTTAGAAAAAAGACACAACTAAGGGGAATATGAGAGAGGTTTGCAAAATCATAAATGGTGTGGGTAAAGTAAGTGCTATTTATCCCTTCATGTAACATAAGAACGAGGGGTCATCCAATGATAGGCAGCAAGTTTACAGCTAATGCAATGAAGTACTTCATACAACACACAATCGCTCTGTGGAACTCAATGTCAGGGGACGTTGTGAAGACAAAAAAGTATAACTGTATTTAAAAAAGAACTAGATACATTCATGGAGCATAGGTCCTTCAGTGGCCAAGATGGTCATGAATGCAACCTCATGTTTGTGGGTCCTACTCATGAGTGCCAGAAGCTGGGTTTGGAGAACACAACTGCCTTCTGTTTCATTCCCATTCAAGTCTCTGGCATTGTTGGAAGACAGAATATGGGACTACATGGACCATTGTTCAAGCCCAATACAGCCATTTTTATGTTAAACACCCTTGTATTGTTTTACAGTCATGTGATCAATTATGAATTATTGCCCATAATTAAGTTGCATATAATCATGCAGCTTTTGGGGAGGCACTGCAAAGGTGAAATCCATAGTGCTTGTTCATGAATATCAATGCAACTGAAGCGATTGAAGCCCATGTAGCTATCAAATGGCTACAAAACCAAAATGACAGAAAACAGTTTGAATAGATGGCTGCCATGACTAAAGACAAAACAAAAATAATAATTTGAAAATAACCAATACCAGCAGCCAACAAAATGGAATCCTATGGGTCACACAACAAAGTTGCATAGAGTTTTCCCAGACAACCCAACAATAAATGAAAAAGTATGTGTAAAGTATTCTCTTCAGTTTGTTTCATAACAAGAGGAAAATGAAAATAAAAGGCTTCTTTCAGTCTTGGTATATCAGTTTCCATCACCAAGCATTCAAAAATCATGAGTCAGACTCCAACAAAAATCACGAGAGATGAAAAAAAATACATTACTACATTACCTTCTGATTTGAGCATTTAAATGAGAAAATCTCCTGTCCCCAATCTGTGTGTGACCTTTTCAGTTCTGAAATATAGCAGCAGCAAATAGATGAGTAGCAAAGTGAACAAAGACTGAATGAAAAGTTCAGATAATGGCAGCTCAGGATTATTTTGAAATATACATTCTTCCTCTTGTACAAATGCACATTTCTTGGGCACATTTTCTCTTTCTTTCAATATTGTTCTGGCTACTATTCAGATATTCTCATCTCTCCTGACTCTTCCAGTAAAAGTTTGATGGAATCTTTAACCAGTATAAGTGTCATGCTTTCTCTTTTACTAAACTGAGATTAGTTGTTCTTAAACATATATTGAAACAAGACAATTGAATCTGTATCTATGCAAGATTTAAATACTTTGCAATGCTAATAATGTAAAATGGAAAGGATATAGTAAATGTTAAATATAAAAAGAAATGCAAAATAACTTGCATAAGCGAAAGTCTTTTCCCTGGTCATTAAAAAGCTTATAAACTATAGTCCCTGCTGCCAATTTGTTTAAACATATGCAGGTAAATGTATATTATTCCGGTTCTGACATTTTTCCATCCAGTCTAGTTACTGTCACTACACACAATTCCAAATTTTAAATCTAGATAAAGTGGGGTTACATGTCTTACCATTTCCACATAAGTTTCATGGCTTGCATCTTCTGTAAAGTGGAAAAGTGCAATCCAAAAAGTTTGCTAGCAAGTCATGTAAATGCAAGTGTGAGTGCTTAAAACTGGTATAAATAAAAATGTAAATCCTGACAACCAAAATTCCCTACTTTGTAGACTTCTCAGATGGCACAGTCAGCTGTGTTATAGGAATCCAGAACCTTACAAATGAATTACCCTGTAGGCTAAATTCATCCTAATGTGATTCAGCTGATCTCAGAGGAGTAATGGAGGGATTAATTTGGACCTGAATTCCCAAACTTATTACTAAATTAACTGTACAATTTGAAACTTACCCCTCAACTTAAAAAATATTGTTGGGATTTTATCTAAGATACTATGAAGCTCACATTAAAAAAATGGAAACCATGATGCTAAAACTCTATGACATTTTTAAGATACACTTTGTGTGATTTTTTTTTAAAACAACATTACCAGTAACATGAACTACTGGCACCATTTAATACAGCATTCCACATAATCAAATATTTTATTATGTGAGACCAAATACCTCCTGACACTTGATTTGACAGGTGCACAGAAGAGCATTTCATAACAGTATTGTGTACTGAGCTATACAATCAGACTTGTGAATGCATCATCACTGGCAAAAGGTCAGACTTCTTTTTTTTTTCTGTTCCTTAAAGAGAAGAATAGACCATAATTCCAATGGCAGGACATGTGGTATATCTAGGAGCCCTTATCATGGAAGAATTATTTGGTTTTGTTTACCCTATGCTTTTGATCCAAAAACATGCCTCCCAAAAAACTGTTCATGGGATGCTTCGGATGAGATATTCAAAGGAGCATATGGAGCACATTGTCTGGATGACTACCTGTTTAAATCTTTTCCAAATATATTTTTACTTTGACGGTGCCATGAAACATACAAAAGAGGGCATATGCAGCATTAAAAAATATCTGACAAAGTTTGAGCATTGGATGAACAATAAAACTTTTGCTATTTATGGAGAGAGAAAGTGTGTCAGCCCAGGTGAGAAACTCATTTGCCACCTAAAAGCATTTGATAAAAAGTGGCAAGATTGAGTTTGAATTGCTCCACACTTTAAAAATACACTTTGTACTACTGAAAAGCAAAACACTAATTTAAAAACCAGTAAAACAATCAGCATAAATAATTAGAGTCTGTTCATGATGGAATTCTCTCTGCTCTTTTGTTATTCTTATAGCTGATGGCCTCCCCCACTTTATCCCACTTGATCTTGGCCCTGCCAGGTTAAAGATTTCACTGTCTATTACAGTAGCATAATCTAAGGTGCATGCTTATCCAGTATTGCTCTTTATATTGAATTACAATTTTGGAAGTGTCTGTATGATTCAGGTTCTTTATTGCTCGAGGGAGGCACAAAAAAAACCTTTTAAAAATTCTTACACTATCTCCTCTCCCTTTCTAGCTTCAGTTTTTTTGCAAGGAAGGGACAGTGGGAAGGGACAGCTTGTTTCATTGGCTCATGCCCTTCAGGAAAGCAGTACAATAAATCTGCATTGCAAGAGAGCAACAATATTTGCTGAAGTTCTTGTGCTCTTAAAAAAATGTTTACTCACCTCTCATAATTGTTTTTCTTCAAGATGTGTTGTTCAAGTCCATTCCAATCAAGTCCATTCCACACCACACACACAGACATCAGAACTTTTTCCCCTAGCAGCAGCCATCTGGCCAGCTGGGGAGCTCCCTGGGCTGGCACCAGTATAGCATGATTTATATGACCCTACTGAGCTAACTGCCCCTCAGTTCCTTCTGACCAGCTGCTCCAACAGAGGGGAAGGAGTGTGGGTATTGAAATGGACATGTACAAAACACCTTAAAGAAAAGCAGTTATCAGAGGTGAGTAACTGTTTTTTCTTCGTTGAGTGCTTGTTCACACCGATTCCAATCATATAGTTCCCAAGATACTCCTGAAGAGATGGGATCAGAGGTAGCCCATTACCAAATGTAGGACTGCTCTACCCACAGCAGCATTATTTCTTGACTTCTGCTCAATGGCATGATTTACCAAGAAAATATGGATGGAAGACCCAGAATTGCAGGGTCTTGTCTATATCCCAGGGGTCAGCAGCCCACAGCTCACAGGAGATCTAAATGTGGCTTTTATGGAGTTCATTGGGTGCATGCCTGTGGAGTGTGCGCAAACAATTGTACTTCCACCCACCTCCACAACAGCAGCATTCACCTTCCTTGCACCTGGAAGGTAAGCTACTGCTGGGCTTGTGGGAGGAAGAAGGGGGGAACCAAGGCTGCCTGGTGGGCAGCTGCCAGAGCGCAACTACACAGCGGCTGCTCCGGGATTGGGGCTGGGTTATATCCCAGGTGCATGGCAGGCGGCTGCTGGAGCTGAAGCCAGCTGCTCTGCA
Organism: Apalone spinifera; assembly: GCA_030068395.1. Classification (NCBI taxonomy): domain Eukaryota; kingdom Metazoa; phylum Chordata; order Testudines; family Trionychidae; genus Apalone; species Apalone spinifera. The sequence goes on along the minus strand of JANRFK010003679.1, from coordinate 21,711,159 downwards.
GTGGCCCTCGGAGCGCACTGGCGAGCGGCTACTTGTGGGCTCACCGGGAAGCAGGCCCTGCATTCCCACAGCCATTGTCCAGAGGAGGCATGTTACCCACTGCCCATGCCAGCACACTCGCTCCCTTGGAGCTCCCACAAGTCCCTGGGGCCGGGATTAGAGCAAGGGGCAGTTTCCCTTCACACCGCAGTGCTGGTTAAAGGCATTTCGTGGGGTTGTGGGGTGCCCTGGGCACAGCGCTGCTAAGGGAGTGGGGCCAGAGCACCAGGAGCAACAGTTTGGGCACAAAGTGTCTCAGCAAAGGCAGGTGCCTGGTGGAGGAACCAGCTTGGGCTCGCCGCTCTCTGGGCAGCTGCTTCCCTGGAGCAGGCTGCTGAATAGCCCCCTGGGGTCACTGGGAGGTAGCATCGTGCAGGGCTGCTGGTCCTTCACTTGGCTTTGTGTGTCACCTTAAACCTTATAGGCATGTCCCTCAGTGAGCTACAGCCTGTGTGTGTGTGATCACCCTAGCCTGCAGTGTGTGTGAGAGAGAGTGTGAGACACACACAGAGAGACCAACAGCCTGGCAGATATCAGGCTGGGGCTCCTCTCCAGCTCCCCTGAGCCTGCCCAGCACTGCTTTATCTAAGATGCTTCTCCCTGAGAACTAGTCCTTCGCTTGAGCTGGTCAGAACCCAACTGCCCTCTGCTCTGCCAAGCAGCTCCTTCTAAACAGGACTGCCCCAACAAGATGTCATTTGATTGGCTCCCTATATGTCTCTGTTTGATTGGAGGGGTTTGTGCAGGCTTCCTCTGTCCTGCTCTTAACCCACTCTAGCCAGTTGCCCCACTACCCATCCTCTCCCTGAAATAGCTCACAGGATGGGGGATCCTAACACCCCAGCTTCCCTCTTAGTTGGGTTCACAGGACATCCTGCTTCTGCTGTGGGCTCTGCAGTCTTTGGAGCAACCTGCTTCCCTCCTTGATTGTTTGGGTCCCCACTGTAGCTTTCTCTGCTCCCATGTGTGTTTTCTTTTCTGTCTGGGTCCCCACTGTAGCTTGTTCTGCTCCCATGTGTGTTCCCTACAATACTTTTCACTTAAATAGCTCCTTGCACCCTATGCTCTAAACGCACTTTACAAAAGTTGTTTAAATACTGCTATTTCCTTTTAACTGATAATGACTGGCCCAAAGTCACTAAACAAGTGAACAGCACTGTCATATATCCTAGATGTAGATTTATTATGTGGCTTAGTGTGCCTTCTCTTTCTTTGTTTTCTTCTTCTGAATCAAATGATAAACTAAGGACAATTTACTGCTTTCTGCAAATATACATGGTTACTCATCTTACCTTATTGCATGTTATCACTATTTATTTTCACTGATGTACATCTCCACAAGTGAAAGAAGTCATTGTTATTTGCAAGCCCCTAAAGAAAATAATAGCCTCCCATCAGTCACAGATTCAGTCCTGGTACTTGTCAAATCTATTAGGAAAAAAGTGTCATTTACAGTCCTTTTCATTTTATGCAGCCCTAACCAGTAGCAGCTGAATTGAGATAGCCTTTTCATAGTTCACAAGGGACTTTTATGGCTGTCACATGTAAGTAAGTCTTAAAAATCATTTCTCAAAGCAAGATTTATTTGAGGGCTAGCATCTGGTGACAAATGTTGAAGGAATAACAAAATCCCTTGTACTGTGAGTTTCTTGACCTTCCTGTTTATTAATGTTCATCTTTTCTCATAACTCAAAGTCATTGCATTGGCCTATGCTTTATACACCCTTTGGAAGCAAATAAAATGAAACATCTCTCTATGCTTCTCCAAATAAGAAAAATGAGCTCATTAAAAAGTTAACATGCCAGTTGCCAATAAATACATTTAGTGCTTTTCCCATGCAACTTAAACTATGGTAAAAACAACAGGGACTCTTCATAGTCTGGTTCAGCAAAAACAAACACAGTTACCCCCTTTGAAACTGTAGGGCTATGTCTAGACTGGCATGATTTTCCGCAAATGCTTTTAACGGAAACGTTTTTCTGTTAAAAGCATTTGCGGAAAAGAGCGTCTAGATTGGCATGGATGCTTTTGTGCAAAAGCACTTTTTGCGGAAAAGCATCCATGCCAATCTAGACACGGTTTTGCGCAAGAAAGCCCCGATCATCATTTTCGCTATCGGGGCTTTTTTGCGCAAAACAGTTTTTAGCTGTCCACACTGGCCCTCTTGCACAAATACATTTGTGCAAGAGGGCTTTTTCCCGAATGGGAGCATCATAGTATTTGCGCAAGAACACTGACAATCTTACATTAGATCGTCAGTGTTCTTGCGCAAATTCAAGCGGCCAGTGTAGACAGCTGGCAAGTTTTTTCCGCAAAAGCAATTGCTTTTGCGGAAAAACTTGCCAGTCTAGAGGCAGCCTAGCTCTAATGTCACTACCAATGTTTCCATAATATAAATGAAAGTGATGTTCTTTCGCTATTAAAAAAAATCTTTTTATTAAAACAGATTCATGTTATACATTGGAACCAGAGGGAATGTATAATAGCGGTAATTTTAAAATCCAAATGGGGGGATTTTCTGCTTTGTCCAATATGCTGAATATTTAACATTGCTGGTTGTTAAGTGGGTACATTGGCTTATTCTATTTGAAATACATGTTTTTCTATGGTAAAGAAAGAAAAAAGAAAAAAAGGATTTAAAAGACTTGATCCTGCTGGCTTTACCTAGGCAAAACTCCCCATTATTTCCAGTAAGGGAGAGTTTTACATAAGACTAATCCACAGTTTTGGACTCAAGAGTCCTGTAGGTTAACTTTAGGGTGGTGAAGGTAAGACTCCTTTCCTTACACCAATGGAGACATATTTGCAAGCACATATTGGTGTGTAAGGGACTCTAAATTAGTATAACACACTCTGAAGAGCCAGAGGAAAGCTTTAAGGGCCTGGCCTACTTTAACTTACACATTCCCATTAGGTGCTTTTGCTACATTTCTCTCTCCTTGTCCCTTAGTTTCAGAGAGCCACATTCAGCAGTGGTGGCTAAATTAGACTTCCCTACTCTAATGTAACCTCTCTCATAAACCTATCCCTCTAACTCCAATGATATTCTTTGAGTCCCCCTCATTCGAGCCGCTGGATGCGGGACTGGAGGCAGGCCATCTGGTCTAGCAGCAGGTCTTCACGTGTTCATTTCCTCTGGTGATCCAGTGGAGTCAGATGCCTGGGAGGTAGTAGACATGTCACACTCGCAGCTGGCCCAGCTGTGAAGAAAAGTTCCAAGGGCAGTCATCCCAGGACACACTGTGTATGAAGCCTAGCCCTAATTGCTGAGCCAACACCAAAGGTCTCGGTTCAGACCATGGCAATGTGCTTCGAGCAAGGCTGTAGGTTGCCTAGACAGTGGGCACTTTCCTGCAGACACATGGACATCCCAGGGGAATGTCACTGTATCCATGGCTTGGGGACAAGCAGATATGGGAAGGTGATGGCCAGGACAGAAGCCTGAGGGTGGAAAGGGGGGATAGGACAGCTCGGCTTCCTTCTGTGTCCCACACATACCAAGTCTGGCATGCGTCCCACAAACAGAGAACTTCTATCCCTGCCCGTTGGAGGAAGGGGGGGGCGGTGTAGGGGGAGGTGTATGTGAGTGGCAGAGGCCATTTACTGGAGGGAGTGCTACTGGGTCCTCTCCTCTTCCTCCTCACATCAAGTTCCCATGCACAAGTTGGTGTCCGCATCACCGCGCTTGACCAGGAGCGGATGCTGCCTGAGTGTGGGCATTAGCCTGTGCCATGTATGGCACTGCTGTGTGGCTCCATGACCCCAACCTCTTTACTGGTAGCTTGTCATGGGATGGTTTCCACCACAGGGGCCAGAGTAAAGCAGGCCTCTCCAGGAATCTTGGGAGAAGAACTGAGGGGTTCCTATGTGAGAGGATCATGGGGCTGATTGCCCCAGACTGGGGCTCCATGTGCACCCACATGCACAGGCTGTTGTGTGATCCCCAGGCTGAGCAGCCCAAGCGAGGCATACACGGCCCCTCGCTACTGTTGCCTGCCCCCAAGAGTGTATAGAGAAAGTTACAGCACTCACCTGAAGTGATTTCACCAGGATTGTCCAAGCCCTGGGAGACACCCTGGGAGGTGGGGACTGGCTCCAGGGTGAGGAGCAGTTTCTGGCTGGTAGGCATGGTGGCCTAGCTGGCCTGCTCCTCCTCTTCCGCAGTGGAGATGTCAGGTGTGGCCAGAAAGGCCACAAGTGCAGCTGTGAGAGACCTCCGGAGGCCAATTATTTCAAAATAGCAGCAGCTGAGCATCCACTCTCATGCTATTTTGAAATAACAATTTTGAAATAAGCGTTATTCCTTCTGGAAAGCAGGGGTTGTTATTCTGAAATAACCAGCGCTTGGTAGTGTGAATGCTCCGCTTGTTATTTCGAAATACAGGGAGTTATTTTGAAATAACTACCTAGGGTAGACCATGACTCAGGTGCCACAGGACAACTCGTTGTTTTTAAAGTTACAGAATAACACGGCTACTCCTCTGAGACTTTTATACCCTGTAGTGTATGTTTTCAACTTTTATTTGCTAGTACTCTTTTCTAACTTCATTTCTTTTATTTGGTATCATAATCACTTTCTATTGTTACTACATTTATTTCTTTTTACTACAAAACAACTCAGTGTTATGGTTTAATGGAAAGATACATATGCCCCAGTTAAAAACCTGTCACATGTTTGTGTCTCTTTAGAGAAAGGAGTGAACAATATTATTTCTCTGACCTATCAAGGAGAGGGCTGGTTATTGGGTCTGGTTAAATTTGGGACTCTGGATATGCTTCTGGAAAGCCAGAGTGGGGCTGTAGAAAGGCTGCTAGGGACAGAGCTGCTGAACGAGAGCTGTCTAGGACACAAATATTCAGAGTTGAATAGTAATAGAGAGGTAGCCATGTCAGTCTGATCTTGCAAAAACAAAAGGAAAAACTACGTAGCACTTTAAAGTGTGATCTGAGTGCTTGCAGGCTGACTGTGAGCATCCCCAGCTGGGAGGTGCAGCCACAAAGCACTGCACAGAGCCCAACATTGCATGGCAAGTGGTGACAGTACCTCACTTGTCTGGATTGCACCCCCAAACTGTAGTCACAATGGCAAACTCCCATTTACTGCACTGAGGCCAGGATTTCATGTATGGTCTTCAATGTGACTAATTACAATGTGCAAAGTTAAGCACAGGCATGAATCTTTGTAATGGAAAAAAAGAAATTGGAGGAACCTTTCTTCAAGCTCCCATCATGCTCTGAGTAAAGTCCTGATATCCCACAATGTATTGCAAAAACGTCCCAGAAGTCACATTGCTGGATGGAAGCCTGAGGAAAATTGGAATGCCTACATGTAGTACACCGTGGCTTTTGCCAGCACAACCTCTCATGGACAGCACACATCAAACTTGCAAAAGCCACTGACTGTGCACATGTTCCACTGATACAGCAATGTCAGCAGCTGGAAAAAAGTTCTACTGCTAAATCGCCTAGTGTGCACATAGCCTTACACCAGGGGGGTCTCAGATTCCCAGCCCAGGGACCATCAATAGCCCGAGCACTTCCCCAATGTGGCCTGCAAAACATTTTGAAAAAGTTATTTAATCAGGCCCTTGCAGCACACAGGGACTCACCTGCACACATGGTTCCCAGCAGCACCCAGGACCCAAGCACACACATAGTCCCAGCCACAGAGGGTGCCGCTCAGTCCAGTTGCCTCCATTGTGATACAAACCGCACTGGCCAGGGAGCCGCCCAGGCTGACGCACCTCTGCAGCCAGCAGGCCGGGGCAGGAAGGGGACAGGGATCCCAGCACAAGTGGGAACAGGATTCCAGTACAAGGGCATGGATGTTACTGGGGCAGGCCTTCTGGTCTCTGTCTGGGCTCCTGGACGTAGAGGGAGACACTGTCAATTTGCATGTACTGTATTGCCAACCCCAAGAGTTCATAACTCATGAATCAGCCCCACCACTCCCAAAAAGAGAGAGACTTCTTGAAATCACAGATAAAAAAACACTTGGGGATCTTTATCTGGCATCTGGTGTTCGAGGTTTTTGGCTGAACTTGGCGCATGTTTTCTTGCTTTTCTCCAGAAACCGAGACATATAGTCTTCCTTTTAAAAAAAAAAAAAGAAAAAGAAGGGCAGGTGTGACAAGCCACCAGCGGCCCGCACTCCGGACCCCGGAACGGGCACGCGGAAAGCTGCAATTCCAGTGGCAGTGCCGGGTGGCCACAGCAGCGCGGGGGGTGGGCAGCGGCACCAGGGCCTTCCCCCACACCTATGCAGCCAGGTGGCGGCTGGCCCTGCTCTCCGCGTACGTCCACAGAGGGCGGATGCGGTGAGTGACGGGCAGGGAGGGAAGCAAAGCCCGCTACGTCCAGGGAGGGGCGGAACCCCAGCGGCGCGTCACGGCTGGTGGGCTATTTTAAAACGCCCTGCCGGCAATGGGGGAGGAGGCAGCCTCCAGGGCCGGCAGCAAGGGAGCCCTGGGACCGGTGCGGGATGGAGCCACCCAGAAGGGGGGCCAACAGCCCAACACGGCCTCACGGAAGCCCAGGATCCCTCCAGACACTTCCCGCCACCAGACCCAAGGCCCAACACCGATCAGAGATGCCTTCAATGCCGGACTCCAGAACTATGGTAGGCCCCTCTGACAAGGCACAGGAACACACGGAGGGGAGGAAGCAGCCCGGGGCAGGGTCCTTCTGGTGCCCGTGAGCAGACGTGTTTCGGGGGCACATCCCACGCCTGCCGTGTGAGAGACTAGGAGACCCCTGCACTT
>JANRFK010003679.1:21670049-21683210 GCA_030068395.1 Apalone spinifera | reverse complement strand
TTTTCCGGAAAATCATGCCTGTGTAGACGTAGCCCTACAGATCTTTATTGAGCATTCTGAACATTTAAATACCTACCTGGAGAACTGGAGAATCAGCTTGATGGAGTCAAATGAGTACCCAGAAGTCACCTACTTCAGTACAGGCCCAACAAACTAATTAACAGAATACCACCAGTTATCACCTACAGCGCCCAGCTAATACTCATCCAGCGCATCATTGACAATCTACAACCGATCTTGGAAACTGATCCCTCACTCTCTCAGGCCTTGGGAGACAAGCCACTCCTTGCCTACAGACAGCCCCCCACCCTGAAGCAAATACTCACCAGCAGTCACACAGCACCTCAGAAACACTTACCCAGGAATCAATCTCTGCAACAAACCCCATTGCCAGCTCTGTCCACACACCTATACAAGCAACACTATCACTGCACCTAAGCACATAACTCACAGCATCAGGGGTCATCCACCTGCACATCCACTAATGTGATTTATGCCATCAAGTACCACAGTATCCCTTTGCCATTTATATTAGCCAAACCAGACAGTCTCTGTGCCAAAGCATAAATGGACACAAATCAGATATGAAGAAAGGTAACTCACATAAACTTGTAGGAGCACTCTTTAACCTCCCTGGACATATAGTAATGGATTTAAAAGTAGCCATCCTTCTACAAAAGAACTTCAGAACTTACTTCAATACAATCAAATTAGGTTTGAATAAAGATTGGAATTGGTTAATGCACTACAAAGACAACTTCCCCTCTCTTGATCTTGACATCTCCCATCTGCTACAGTGGTTGAGCCACATCCAGCCTGATTTGATTAGCCTCATTAAACACTTGTTAAGGTAACTTTTCTTTTATTGTACTTTCATATATATATATGATATATACACACACACATACATCTGCCTCTATAATTTCCACTCCTATTCATTTGATGAAGTGGGTTTTATCCATCAAATAAATTTGTTAGTTTCTAAGATGCCCCAGGACTTCATGTTGTTTCTGCAGATATAGACTAACATGACTACCCCCCTGAGATATTGCAGCATAAGGTTGAGGTTTCTGGCTATAATCAGTCATCATTTGTTCCATTTCACCCTGTATGATTCAGAGAAGGCTAATATCTCGCATGGCAACCTGAATGAAGCAGGGGAAGCTATTAGCTGATGCCTCTGCTGTAAGCCTCTGCCTGTTCATCCCCAATGAAGCATAGTTTGAACCTCAGATCTCCCCAGCCAACATGCCCAAAGAAAAGGAGAAGCATGCTCCTGCAGGAAAGGAGAATTGCACTCTCCCAGCACACAGGGGGTGCCGAACATTCAGGGGCTGCATGAGCCCTTGCCCTGCTCTGCCACCATGCCCAGGTCCATGCCTTCCCCCCACAAGTTGGCAGCCTAGCCTATCCTTTACTATGGCTGCCACCAGAGTCCAGCTGCTCCCTAAGAACTCTGTGTTGTACCTGCTGCATAATGGCTGCTTAAAAGCATAACTGTGGCCTTGTACAGAACACATCCCTATTGTCTCTAGACAGACCTTCCTTCTATGCTAACAGATTAGGTTTTACATTCTACAATGTATCACCTTTGCCATCTGCCCTTCACTTTACATTGCAGGGGAACAGCAGTGAGCAAGCTCCACACTCCCTAGGCTCTGTCAGCTGCCCAGCTGGCACAAATCCATAGGCAAAAATGGACTAGGGATGACATGCTTAGGGAGCAAATGCAAGCCACCCACATGGACAGGGAGTGTCTAAGTGAGTGGACAAATATGCCAATGATGGAGATGAGAGTGGAGTGTAAGGACAGGTGTACGTTCAGGACGCTGGAAGTGAAGAACTAGGAGAGAGTCCTGAAGACCATGGTGGAAGTGATGAACCACATGGCATCCTTCCAGGACGGCTACATGCACAGGCACCCCCTCCAGTCCTTGCGGGACCACATTCCCTTCTCACCAAGTTCAATAGCCTCCTCTCCCAGGAGCCCTAGAACGCAAGGGGGAAAGGAATAGTCAAAGGCAGTCTCACACTCCATCCCCAGGGATGCTTTCCGAAGCAAAAGGCCGTCCTCACAATTGCAATCACCCGCCATGAATCCTTTTCTGTCTCTGTTGTGTTCCCTAAATAAAAAGTCATGATTTCTGAACAACAGTCTCTTTATTGCTTGTGCTGACGAGGGTGGAGGGTTACAGGCAAGCACACTGGATGCAAGGGCGCCTCATTAAGAGTAAGATGTATGATGCTCAAATGTGGCCATTCATTAAGCTGTCTTTCAAAGCCTTTCTGATTTGCAGTTCCCCTTGCTGTGCTCCTTTTGGCCCTGGTGCCTGGCTGCTCATTATTATTGGCTATGCACTGTGCCTTGACCCCTCATGTTCTCACAAATACTACGGAGAACACAGCAGGCTGCCACCACAATGGGAATGTAGCTTTTGCTGAGGTCTAACCTTGTCAGTAGACTGCAGAACCTTCCCTTTAAATGCCAAAAAGCACATTCCATCACCATTCTGCATTTGCTCAACCGGCAGTTGAGCTGTTCCTTCCTGGGTCCCAGCTGCCCATGCCTGGCTTCATGAGCCATGGGAGCAAGGGGAAGGCTGGGTCACCAATTATCACTATTGACATTTCAACACCTCTGATGGCAATTTTCCAATCTGTGAAGAAATTTCCAGGGTGCATCTTTCTGAAGAGGCGGGAGTTCCTAAAGATGTGTGCATCATGCACCTTTCCTGACCATCCATTCTGATGTCAATGAAACAGCCCTTATGATCCACCAGCACCTGCAGCACCATCAAGAAAGTTGTGTAAAGCCTCTGCCTAAGCTATTAGCCTGTAAATTGGAGCTATTGCATTTACACATAAATTTTCTGGAAATGCATTGAACTGTAAGATCCTGCCAACACATGACGTAGAAAATGACAAAACCTGCTGCTGACTGCATTGCTGTGAACACTGTTTGAGGGGGCAGTTGTCTTCTAAGTCATTTTATTAATGATGACGTGTAGATCATTAAGATAGGAATTGTTCACAATTGCTGTGCTTTGGAAGGTATGTGTATAACTATTGGGCTTAGAAGCTTTGTAATTGTTTCTTTGTAGCTTTCAGCTGCTTTGCTTTTAAAGTTTAGCAACTTATTGTAAGTTCTGCGATTGTTGAACATTGCAACTTTGTAATGTTTGTAACTTTCAGCCACTTTGTTTTTTAAATTCTGTAACTTGCTCTAAGCTCTATCATCCTGTGATAAAAGAGCATGCGTGAATGGAGACTGGAGTATGTTTGGGGTGAGGAAAACAGCAAGGCTAAAAACGTGGAGCCAGGAGATGACTAATTAAAGCAATCATGGAGACACTGCTGCTCTAAGCAAACAAAGGACCCAGATCCAGAGAGGTCAGGGGATGCTTCTCGGTGGTGGAGGAAGGGCTCTGCATCAACAGGAGCCGCCCATTTCCAATAAAAAGGAGAGTGCACCTGGCAGAAGCCCTCTTTTTGATCAGCTTGCCCACTGGGATCTATGACTGCAGGCAGATACTTTGGATGTATTATGCCTGGGCTTTCTCTCTCTCCCTCTGCAACCCTTTGCCTGCCTAAGCGTGTGAGTGCCTGAGGACATGAATGAATGTGTGTGTGTGTGTGAGAGAGAGAGAGTTCCCCTTGATGTTAACCCTATAATGGCATTCAATGACAGCTTAATCCCCTTTAGTTTAACTCTATAGTGGATTGTTAATTCCTCATTTAATAAATACATATAAGTATAACCCTGAGGTGGTCTCCAGTGAAATTTGGGGTAACAAAGTACCACTCCCTTTCAGTAATTGTACTCTTTGGCCAGGTGGTCAGGGACTAACAAAGGGATGCAGATTCTGTCTATCGCCCCACCACAGTTAGGGACCCCATCCAGGCAAAGCCATTTTCTAGATCTTCCATGTTTCCTAGAGTCACTACTCGCTGTAGCAGAAGAGTATTGAAACACAACAGCCCCCCTGGTAGATTTCCCCATTCCAAATTGATTCCCATCTGGCTGGTAGCTGACTGGTGTTTTAAGCTTCTACAGGATAATTGCCACTGACTTCTCCTCTGTCAGAGTGGATCTCATTCTGCTATTCTTGCGCTTCAGTGCAAGGGAAAACAATTCACAAACTTCCATAAAAGTGGCCTTACATATGCACAAGTTTTGCAGCCACTGCCGATCATCCCATAGCTGCATCATTATGCTGTCCCACAGGTCTGTATTGGTCCAGAGGAATCAAATGCTGGCGGCATTTGCCAGTGGTTCAACTCAAGGGCTTCACAAAAGGGTATGTTCATGGCCTCCCAAGATTTTTCCTCATTCCAGGGGGTATGCTCTGGATACACTCCAGCATAAGACACTTTATTGTTAATATGATTGCCATAATGCTTTGATGCTCAACAGGATCCACAATGGCTTCCATGCTTATGCTGCTATGGCATTGGTGCAGATACCCAGGGAAAAATGGGCGTGGGGAGAGGGGAGGAGATAAGTGCATTATGGGATGCTGATGACATGTACCCAGAACCACCCACTACACTCTTTTGGTCCCAGTGAGTACTGGGATCATAACCCAGAATGCAAAGGAATGCAGGAACTGTGGGATAGCTATCCACAGTGCATCGCTCTCAAAGTCGACAATAGACACTCTACTGATACTCTACTGACACTCTACATCAAATTCTTGCACACTGAAGGAACATGCACCTTGGACTTTGAAAAATCAGGTGCTAAAAAAAAATCAGTCTTAATAAATTTGACCTTAATAAATTCAACCTCAGTGTAGACAAGGCCTTGCTTACACATTGCAAAGAATATGCTCAGCACCTATGAGGAATGATTGGGAGACACTGTGTAGCTGCCTTGTTCATACAGAAAAGATTGCATGTATTAACAGACATTATTAAAACTCACAAATGAATTTTACCCTAACCTCACACCATTGAACTGAACAACACAGCAAGGCACTCTTTCTACATTTCTGTTTCTTATTTTTATGAATATATTTTTATCTTTTAGGATTAATTATTCCTGCAGCACAAGATATAATTCAATATAGCTATTGAAATCCTTTACAAATAATTAATATAGCATAAAAAAACCTTAATAAATGGAAGTTTCTGCCAATGAGCCCTCCAATTTTCCTACCATCAAAAGAAGATATGCACATCAGTATAATTTGTTGTAAGTAATTATGCTTAGAAAAATAGTGCATGGAAATGATTTCCATAACCTTTTATGATTCAGATTTAAATTTATAAAACATCATTTTTAACTACAATAGGCATAATCCAACTGTACATTTAATAGTTTGTATAAGCTGTGATCCAAATTTGATCTCAGTTATACCAGCTCAGTTATACCAGCTCTTTACTGGGGTAATGCCAATCTTTCCTGATTTACATCAGCATATGTGGAATCAGAATTTGGCTTTAATCCTTTTTTTATTCAGTACACTAACAACAATATTTATCCTTTTCTCTTCCCTCTTCTCTTTCCAAGTCCTTCAGAGAGTTCAATGTCTCATTCTTTGCCAAACTAAAGTATTCTGTGGCTTGGCTTGACAAAGCCCTGGCTGGGGTGATTTTTTTGGGGTTGATCCTGCTTTGAGCAGGGGGTTGGACGAGATGACCTCCTGAGATTTCTTCCAATCCTAATCTTCTGTGATTTTCTTATATAAGAGTCAGAGATTCAGCACAGTATCACCAGTAGGACTGTGAAAACAGTATAGATAGAACTCTAAAGCTAATCAATATCAAGGAGAGTTCAAGGTCTAGCTCTATTACGACCAGCCAGCCTAGGTCCAAGATGTTCATAGCTTACATAAAAACAACAAGGAGTCCTATGGCACCTTAAATACAGATGTATTTGGGCATAAGCTTTCCTGGGTAAAAAAAAAACCCCACTTTGTCAGATGCATGATTACATGCCCCAAAACAATATGTTAGTCTTTAAGGGTGTGTCTAGACTACAGGGTTTTTTTTTTTAAATGTGGTCTTTTTTCAAAAAAACTTCACCTGCATCTAGATTGCTGCTGCGGTCTTTCGAAAGTAAATCAAAAGAATGAGGCAATTTTTTCGACCGTGGAAAACCTCATTTTATGAGGAAGAACGCCTTTTTTCGAAAGTGCTCTTTTGAAAAAAGGTGCTATGTAATGCAAACTGTGATTTTTCAAAAGAGAGCATCTAGACTGCCTGGGTGCTCTCTTTCGAAAAAGCAGCTTGCTTTTTCGAAAGTACCGGTTGTAGACTAGACGCTCTTTTTCGAAAGAGGCTTTTTCAAAAGTATCTTTTGAGAAAGCTTCATTCGAAAGAGGCTTGCAGTCTAGACGTAGCCTAAGGTGCCACAGGACTCCTCATTTTTTTTGCAAATACAGACTAACATGACTACTCCTCTGAGACAAAGCTTCTACATTTAGCACAGGTTCTATTACAATCACAGATCAGCATTTTCTTGAGTGTATAGAGCCTAATATTACTGCATTACTTATTAAACCGAAACTAATTTTAAACAATCCTTACTCAGATCATCTCATATCTCTTTAAACGTCATTTGTTTTCCACCTTATCCCTTATAAACCATATAAGCATTGGAGTCAGGCAGCCAACAGCTCATTATGGAGATAGATGATATTGGATATATTCACTATAATAAATTTCTTCTTTTTTCTAGTTTTCAATGAGAAACTTAAGCTCTTTGCCCCATCTTGCATGGACTGCTGTTTAATGACTAGAACATACTTATCTGACTACTTTGAACTTTCTTTTACCTCATAATATTTTCAGTTTTGCTAAATCAAATTTCCTTTGGATTCCCCAGGTCTGACATGATGTTAGAAAAACTTGTCACAGCTGCTTACATTGGCATATCACATTATTCAGTCTAGCAGGCAGGATGCACCTTCACAACCACATGTCAACCCTGCTAATTTCAAAAGGACAGTTCGCTAAAATTGTGTGGCTGACATCGTTTTACAAAGCACACTTCCTAGAGGTTATATTGTTTTATAAAAGTACAGGAAATAACAAATACAGTGGCATTGCCTCGTGCCAAGAGTAGGAACATGTATGGAGAAATTCACACTAGCATAATTCTATGCATGTTTTGTAGTTTATATTCTGAGGATTTCATTGCTCTAACTACATAAGAACTGCCATAAATGATCAGACCAATGGTCCATCTAATCCAGAATTCTGTCTCTTATAATGGCCAGGCACTTCAGATGAAGAGGCAGAAAGCCTCTGATGGACAATTACAGAATAACCCGCTCTTAGGGAAGTTTTTCCTCTCAACAGTTGCTGTCATTTACTGCAGGTAAGAAAATTACTAGGTGCACGCTATCATTTCCTGACCATACAAGAACCTTTACTAATGACAATACTAAATAAAAAAGGATTATTCGTTTGAGCAAAGTTTTGCAAAACTGGTCTCCAAATTTATTCAGAAACTAACCTCTTTCCCAATTAATTATATTAATATTTTTCCTGAAAAAAATTGACTGAGCATATGGATTTTCTCTTATAATTATTTAGCAATTTTATTTAATTTCATAAGGATATTTTAATGTGTATTACAGTGTTTTCAAAGTATGTTTTCTCTTTTACCATCAAAACAACCTAGTATATACATAGCATAGAATCTGAAGACTAGATCCCTAAACGTGGGATACAGATTCAATAGTGCCATGTTAATAGGAAACAAAAATTAACACTATCCTAATTTAGATAAAATGATTTGTTTCCTTCCCTTCTGCCTTCCCCTACAAATCATGTCTTTTTCTAACCCTCTAGGTCCTTGAAAAGATAATAACATAGAATTAGGGAAAGTTAACTATATCCCTAGATGATGGATTTTGAATGCTAAAAATTCTATTGTTAGTTCTTCCTATTCAAAGATATTCAGCTAAAGTAAGAGTGCAAGCCATCAGCTTCATGAGTAACTAACTATTTAGAAGGCAGCATCTCAAAAAGTGTTTTTCATTATGTTATATTTTGTGCATATACTTAGCAAGCAGAATGCACAATTTATAGCACCAGAGTTATTTTTAGCAAGCATTCATATCTAATCATAGCAAGCAGAACTCTTTACTCTGACAATCAGTCACCCTACTGGGTTGTATAGGTCTATTCAAGATCAGACCTTTTTATTGATTTTTTTTAATTTTTTTTTTGCATACTTCACTAACATTATTTAATGAAGATAATTTTTATCTTTGTTCTATGGTCATATTACATCTAGCAAGAAATTACCAATTCTACAGGAATGTATATAAAAAACACTATTATTCCTTTCTATATTTGCTTTCCAAAAGTGACCCTTTGTACAAATCCTTACCATGCCATGAGGACTTTTCTGAATGAGGAGGAGTCATCCACCTCCACATGACCATGCTGCCCTTCTCTAGACCTAGAGAGAGCCTCCCACATGGTTGGAGTTCCACAGCTGTGAATGACAATGATAGTAGTTGGGACCAAGACAACTCATTCCCACACACTCCAATTAAACCTGGGGAAAATCTTCCTGTCACCCTCTGAGATGTCCCTGAAAGGGGCTCTCCAACCCATATGCCAATCTGACTTAAGCTTTTGCAGCCTCACTTGAATACAGCCTCACTATCAGCAAGGCATGGGAGCTCAAGAGCCAACTCAGAGACACAGGGTTAACATAGCACATCTGGGCAGATTGATATTGTCTGGGACAGTACCATCATCTATTCTGTTGCAGACCAAATCCAAGCACTACAATCACAGAATGGCTCAAGGGAAACTGAACAGCATCTTCCTTTCATTAGAGTAAACACTCAGATGCTTCTGTTCATTCATGAAGATCAATAATTCAAAATCTGATACCCCTGCCATTTTTAAGACCATTTATAATGCAACGATAGAGTAGTTTTTGACACACAATATTACTAGCTCCTTGGGGATAGATTCGTCTAAAAATAACAGAAGACTGTGGTCTGTTTTTCAGCTTCAGAACTGAAATAGCTCCATGCCACACCTACTTCCTAGCATTCAGAATTATAGAAATTAGCCACAATAATTTGGATTTTAAGAAGATTCTAATCCTTCAGGTTCAGTCAAGGCCTGTCTAAGTCAAGTATGCCTCTTTTCCTGACATCCATCTCCTTAAGCCCCTTCACAGGTGTCAAGAAGCTAAGATTACATTAACTCTCTCTTCCATTCAATAGCTCTATAACTTTCCAGAAATTCCAGTAAAAAGCTGAAGGTAATATAAGAAGTGTTTCCTCTACTGACACAGTCAGTACTTTACCTAGTACGATTTTGGATATTTTCTGCAAGATCAGGTCTGAAAAATGTAAGGGCACAAAAGCTGAGGGAGAAAACCAGGTCAATTCTTCTAAAATTTAATAAAGCTGTATATGTACAACAGATCTACATATGCCAGTGCATTTGGGAGGGGCACAGCCAGAGGAGCAGAGAGGATAAGAAGGTCATTTCAGTTTGGCTACAGGTTTTTCTCTCGGATTTAAATGCCCCTGTAGTGGGGCACTATTTGGAAACCATGGGAGGGGTGGGCGGGCACAGCCTGTCCACTTCTCAAAGTCCCTCCTTCAGCCCTGCGGGAGGGATGACTAGACCCAGGGTCCAACTGATTCCTGGGGACAAATAATGACAAAAGGGATCAAGATGTGGGATCACAGGTTTAAAACAAGGGAACCAGATGGGGACACCAAGCAGAGAACCCCGGACTGTGCCCACTGCTCCTCAAAGCCAGTGGATGCTGCTCCGAGGAACTCTGCCTGGATACATGACATAAGGGAGGACCAAAAATAGGCCCCACTGTCGCAGAGAGCCCCCTCATCTAGCATCCTCCTCCTGGTATTATAGATGACCAGAAGGAGGTTGACAAGGAGGTCTCGCGACTTTGTAGGGCCACGATAGGTGTGCATATATAAAGAAGCGTGGGGAAAAGTGCAGCCAGAACCTCAATAAGAGGTTCTGGAAGAGCCGGAATAGGGGCTGCAACCTGGCAAATTCCAAGTATGTGTGTGCCAGGTTTTCCCTCATGCCACAAAAAGGGCAGGCGTCCGGGATGGGGGTGAACCTTGCCAAGTACATGCCCGTGCTCATGGCTCCATGAAGGAGCCACCAACTGATGTCCCAGATGGGCTGCGGTATTAAGGTGGAATATACGCAGGCCCATCGGGGTCCCCCACCCTCTATAGGTCTAGGGTGATCCTGCCATTTGGTTTCAGGGCCGGACACAAGGGCGGGGAAATGCACAGTGTGTAGCACGAGTGTGTACAGGTGTCCTCTTGGCGCAGTTGGGACGCAGACTGGCTGCAAATCCTGCAGCCAGCTGGGGGTCCAACGATGAGGAAGCCGGGAGGGCCCGCGGAACAGGGGCCCAATAATGATGGACAGAGGTTTTGCAGGAAGGGAGAGGTGGGGTGTACCCTCTCTCAGGGACCGCTGCAGGAAATCGAGAGCAGGCTGCGGCAAAGCCGCCTTCACCTCCTGGAGTAGACACAGGGGAGTTTGGGGCGGGGGGAGGGGTGGAGAGCCCCATGCACTGAGCAAGCACTCAGGAATCCACCCAGTCCCCCCGTCGTAGTCCAAGAGGTCTCCGATCTTAGTGGTTTCTGCCAGGATCAGCCTCTGGTGCACTGAGGAAAACTCCGCCACCTGCACGCACAAGGCTGGATTGTGGAGCAGGGGCTCCACAAGGAGGTCTGCTCCCTCGGTTGCCACAATGGACCTGGTCACTGAGAACAGCTTCCAGGTCTGGAAGAGTTCCTGGTAGAATTCCAGCAGCTCTGAGAGGTCTCGCAGAAGGCCCCTCAGGTGGATAAAAAAGAGCTGCCGGTCGTATCGGAGCCCTCAGAGGCGGCAGAGGAATGCGCACCCCAAAGTGCTCCATGCTGGACTACCTGCACTAAAGAGGAATATCTGCAGGGCCTGGAGGCAGAAGGTCCGGACTTGGCTGTGCACGCAGACCAGGCCCTGGCCCTCCTCCTCCAGGGGAAGAGACAGAGCCCCTGCAGAGACCTAGTGCAGTTCTGGACAAAAGAACTCCAAAACTGTCCTGTGGAGCTTGGCCAGGACCTCCGGGGCTGGCCTCAGGGTGCTGAGTCGGTGCCAGAGCATGGACAAGACCAGCTGATTTAGTACCAGTGCCCTCCCATGGAGGGAGAGACACTGAAGCAGTCCTGTCCATCTCCACAGCCGCTCACCCACCCTGGCCTCCAAACCCTGCCAGTTTTCTGGCGGAGAAGGATGTGTGGTGGATAAATAGACGCCCAGATAGATAGTGGACCTGCGCTCCACCTGATGGCCTGAAGCGCGGGTGGCAGGGAGCTGGCCCGCCACCCATCCCTGACCACCAGGCCAGAGCTCTTGACCCAGTTGACCCGGGCAGAGGAGGCCACCGAGTAGACGGCTTGACAGTCCTCCACCCACGCCAGGTCACGAGGGTCCTGGGCCATGAGGAGCACGTCAACGGCGTATGCCGACAGGACCAGCCTCTGCTCCGGCTCTCGGAGCACCAACCCCGTCAACCTCCTACGGAGGAGACAGAGGAAGAGCTCAATTGCCAGAGCATACAGCTGGCCCGACAGCGGACACCCCTGACGTACTCCCCGCCTGAAGCTGACCGGCTCAGTCAGGGTCCAGTTGAGCCTGACCAAATACTCTGTGAGGGCGTACAGCACCCAGAGAAAACCCACAGAATGGGGTCCAAAGCCGAAGGCCTGCAGAGTGCCCAGGAGATACCCATGGTCCATCCTGTCGAACGCCTTCTCCTGGTCCAGAGACAGGAGGGCGAATGACAAACCATCCCTACACCCAAGTGCCAAGAGATTCTGGAACAAGTAGAAGTTATCAAAGATGCTACGGCCCGGGACGGTGTAGGTCTGGTCGGGATGGATCACGTCTGCCAGCACAGACCACAGTCACAGCAAGATGGCTTTTGCTACAACCTTGTAGTCTGTGCTGAGGAGTAAGATGGGACTCCAGTTCCGAAGGTTGCGGAGGTCCCCCTTCTTCGGCAGCAAGGCGACTCTGCTCTCCAAGGACTTGGCCCAGACAGTGACGAGGTCTGGGCCAAGGACATCCCAGAACACGCAGTAGAACTCCACGGTCAGCCCATCCATGCCCGGGGTTTTATTGTTGGACATGAGACCGAGGGCTTCCGAGAACTTGGCCAGAGTGAGAGGCATCTCCAGCCGGTCCCGGTCACCCGTGCTGACCATCGGGAGCTCAGTCTAGAGCACCTTGCAGGCATTGGCTTTGGTTGGATCCGGGGAGAACAAACTGGCATAGAAGGCCCTGGCCCTTCCATGCATCTCTGCTGGATCCGTGAGGGGGGTGCCGTCCTCCGCCAAAAGGCAGGTGACATGCTTTTTGGCCCCCCTCTTTTTCTCCAGGGCATAGAAAAAGTGGGAGCCACGATCCATCTCCTGAAGGAGCTGGATGTGAGATTGAACAAAGGCACCCCGGGCCCTGTGATCTTCCAGAGCCTGGAGTTCCTCCTGCTTCTCCCAGTACACCTCGCGGAGGGGTGGATCCTCGGGGTCGGATACCAGGCACCTATCATGCTTCAAAACCTCCCATTCCAGCTGCTCTATCACCGCTATCCTCCACTGGCTGGTGCCCCGGGAGTAGTTGCGGCAGAAGAGCTGGGCGCGCACCTTCTCCGCGTCCCACCAGCACCACGCCGAGGGAAAGGCGAGTCGCTACCCCCACCAGGTCAGCCAGAACTCCTGGAAGGATGCCACAAAGCCCACGTCCTCCAGCAAGCTATTGTTAAAATGCCAATAGACTTGCCCCAGCCTCTCTGAACTCAGAGAGGCTTTCATGGCCACCAAATGGTGGTCCATGTACGGGGCCAGCCGAATGCTGGAGGAGTGGGCTCATGCCAGGTGAAAATGGGAGAGGTAGATGCAATCCAACCGGGAGTGGCTCGACCAGTCGTCCTCCACCCGGACGTAGGTGAAGATGGTGTTGTCATCTGGGTGGTGGTCTCGCCAGATGTCCACCAGGGAGTGATGGTCCACGATCTCCCCGAGGATGCCTGCTGCGGCCTGGCAGTTCACGCATCCTACACAGTCCCAGTCATTGAGGGTGGTGTTAAAATCCCCGCCCAGGACCAGACACTCACGAGGATCCAGGGTGCCGAGGAAGGTGGCC
>JANRFK010003679.1:21654979-21668654 GCA_030068395.1 Apalone spinifera | reverse complement strand
CAGGAGCATGGACTGGGCTGCCCCTCCTCCTCACACGCAACCAGGGCTCCCAGCACCGATTGCACCCCGCCTTCCAGTCACTTCCTCCACCCCCGCCAGGCTTCCGTCCGCCGCCCAGCCGGAAAACCAGGATATACTGGACATTGCACATGTCTGGTATTTTCTGGATTTTTTTTTATCAGACAGAGGGCCCAAAAACGAGACTGTCCGGTAGAAAACCGGCCACCTGGCAACCCTACCCAGAGGCCTATCCTGAACTCCCGGACTGGGAGCCAGAGACTTGGCCGAGCCTGCCCTCCGACCCGGAGGAACCCGAGGCCTGCCCGGTGCTCCTGGTTGGGGAGATTGAGGCGTGGCCAGGGCCACTGAGGGTGACAGACCCTGAGGACCTGCCTGAGCCCCGATGTCTGCCTGTCCCTCGGGTTCGTGAGCGCCTGCTGGAGCACCAATGCCTGCCTGTACCCCGGGTCCATGAGCACCTGCAGACCCTGCAGGCCCCACCAGCTGTACCTGGGAACCTGGAGGACCTGGTTGCCCTGAGGGACCTGTCTGAACCCTAGTGCCAGCCTGTACCCCAGGATCCAGAGACCCTGCCAGTGCTGCTGGACGAGCCAGACCCCGAGGAGCAGCCCAGACACCACTGTAACCCGCCTACCAGCTAGAGCCTGAGGACCTGGAAGCTGCTGAGGCCTGGATCGGGCTGCCAGACTCTTGCCGGAGAAGACCCTCTTTGACGCCTCGAGTGACCTACGACAGACTCAGGTACCTACTAAGAGGGAGAAAGGTAGTGGCCCAGGGAGTAGCTCGGGCTGGTAAAAGCCCTAGGCCAGCACATTTTGGGCTGGAGCCCCCACTGTGCCAGCAGAAGCTGTCCTGGGCCAGGGCACAGTGGAGTGGGTGGGCCTGCGCCCCCCCCCCCCCATCAGGTGGCAGTCTCCCCCTTACCACCACTGCAGGTGAACTACCTGCCCTCCTCCTGAACAAGGAGCTTTCCCCAACCTGTGTGTTTGCTGCCACGGCCTGAACCAGGGCCTGGCCCCCGCTCTTTGAACTGCTACTGTGTTTGCTATTGCCCAGCCTGGTGGAGGAAGCCCTCCGGTAGGCCTACCAGCCTACAGCCCCCATTGCATACAATGGGTGTATAAAAATTCCTGGTGCATAAAGAAAAATCCCAGGGAGTACTTTATCAGTGAGGATGATGATAAATTACTAAGGCATCAAAACATTTTAAAGGTGGGGGGGCATGCCCAGGTGTTTCCCAAAAATGTATTGTGTCAGTGATCAATCAACAGCAAACATTCACAGATAGTATAGTCATATTTTATTGTATAGCTCAGAGCAGTAGCCTAAAATGGTGTAGTAGAAAATAGATACTCATTTTTCAGCATTTTCTCTATTGTTGTTGCTGAAAACTTGTTTTTAAAAAATTAGTATATTTCCATATTTGTTGCTAATCAAGTTTTTCTCTTGAAACTTCATAGTAATTAAATTGCCTTAATCGTGGTACAGGTTAAACTTCTTTTGGGACTAAATCAGTGCTGAACCAGAGAATTTGCTGAATCATGAGTCAGCAAATATAGTCAATATAGTCTAGCAGCATTACCAACACTTCCAATACCCCACATCTCACAATCTTACATTCTGAACAAATACTTTTTTTTTCTAATTAAGCTTTGCATTTGGTTCATTACTATTAACCTGTGATAGGCTTGCACAGTGCTTGACAAGCAGAAGATTAACTCTGTCCCAGAGAGTGTGAAGCCCTACAATTTCTGCCAGAGTTAAATGCTTATTAATATTGTGTATAGGGAATCTTTTCATCTTAACTAGAATAAAAAGCAAAAACTTGATATTTACTAATTTCCACTGAGGGTGGGCATGTAAAACAGAAGCAAGCTTGAGCAAAATAGATGGTATGTGTTTCAAAGCATGTTTAAGGTCAGAAACTTGCCTAGGTAAAATGCAACATTCCTATTACATAGATCTTAGGTCTTTGTGTATTCTGAATGAATGTTTTATTTTACTGACAAAAATAAGTGTTTAGTATGTATTATTCCTATTGACCCATGTAACTAGTACAAGGTCTGGGAGAGCAAAGAATCTTTTCTGAAATCAACAGCAATTGAATTGTTAATTTATTTCCAGTTGTAGAAGTTTTATCTCAGGGTGCAATCCAGGGCATGATCGTGAATGCATCTACAATACTCTTCGTACTGCATGGGTCAAGGTTACTGATTATGTATGGTAGAAGAGATTGCCTTTGACTTTCAGTCTCAGCTTGAGCTTGGAAAGCTGGCAATTTAAAAAATTCAAATTTGCATCTGTGAATAGAGCACATTTGATCTGGAAGTCATTGCCTGACTATGAATGTGGAACTCCAGAATGCCACTTAGAGAATATGGGGTGAAGAACCCTGTGGCCATGCTCCCACTCATGTTGCTCAGAGAAGGGGCAGCTGAGGGTGTCTGCCATGATATTCTGATTGCCTGGGAGATAAGCAGCCATGGGGATTCTGTGATTTGCAATGTACCGGTTCCACAGCTTGATTACCTCCATGCACAGTGAATGTGAACGGGCCGTCCTCATTGTTGCTATAAAACATAATGCTATGTTGTCCGTGAGGAGGTGAATGGTTTCATTCTGTATCACTGGAAGGAAGTGATGGCATGTGTTGTGTACTGCCCACGGTTCAAGGATGTTGATATGGAGGCGAGCTTCTCACAGAGACCATTTGTCCTGACCTGTGTGGTGATGCAAATGAGCACCCCAACCTGTCAGGGAGACATTGGTCATGATCACACAAGATGGGCTGTGTAGCTGAAATGGAATGCTGTTAAGTACACTGTGAGGCTTAGTCCCCCAATAGAAGGAGGTGAGGACAAGAGGTGGGAATGTCACTGCTTTGGTTAGACTGTGTTGGGTGGGTGTATACACTGAAGCCAGACAGCTTTGGAGGAATCGCATGCACAGCCTTGCAAATTGTACCACATCATGTGGCCTAAGAGTTGAAGGCATGTACGCATGGTGGTAAGCGGGCTGTGGAGCACTGAGTTGATAAGATCAGTGAAGCGATGGAGAGGGAATAAAGCCCTGGCATGGGTGGAGCCTAATAGGGATCCTATGAATTCTATTGACTGAGCTCCAGCATGGATTTTTCAAGGTTTATCAATAGGCCAAGATATGTGAAAAGGTCCCGTGTAATGACAAGCATGGTCAGAGCCTGTTGGGAAGTTTCCTTGATTAAACAGTCATCAAGATATGGAAAAATTATCAAGCTCCATCATCTGAGGTAGTCATGTTGAGGCAATGTTCACATTTTTGTGAGATGTGGTCCTCACCAAGACTTCTCACACAGGAGGAGTGCCCGTAGGAAACAGGCTGGAGTCACATTTTTTTAAAGCCAGGAGAGTCCAGCCTGGTGGAAAGGAAAGAAAGGCCTAGGTCAGAACTGAGGAGAAAAGATAAGATTGGTTTTGGTTTTGGTTTGTTTTGAAAGCTGAGGTGAAAAGGGTTTGGAAATGTCCTGGGAAGGAGTAAAGAAAGGATAATAAGTAAAATAACAATAAATTTAAAAAACAACAAATAGTGTGGTAGCACTTTAAAGACTAACAAAACATGTAGATGGTATCATGAGCTTTCATGGACACAGCCCACTTCAGATGACCAGAGTGTTGGATGTCCAGAACTAAAATAATCTTTTAAAGGAGAAAAGTCACACTGCTGCAGAGCTATATCTGCTGCTGAGGACGGTAGAGAAGCAACTGAGGGTGTCACACAGTGCGCATGCAGCCAAGGAACACTACGGCACAAGGTGGCCACTGCGCATGTGTGGCACAGCAAGGCAGTGCTAAAACCTCTGATCACTGGCACGAGGACGCACTGACACCCAGAGCAGATTTCCCCTCAGGGACACCACTCGAAGGAGAACCTCCTGGTTTACATTTGTCAATTAAAAATGAAAAACCGATTAGAAGCCCAGAAGAAAAACAATACTATTTTACACAGTGCAGTTAATTGAGCTTTTTGAAGCAACACTTACTTTACATTTTGTTTCACACATTGATCTCTGACACCAAATCACTAAAAAAGTAAGATAAAAGGAGCCTTGGATGAGGTGGAGAATGGGGAAAAAATCAAACAGTTTCTCTAATTTAAAAAAAAAAAGAGCCAAAAAAAAATCCTGCATTTTGTTCAACAATGATTCCAAATGGTACCATTCCCTTTTCACAAGAGACCCTGCTGCCTACCTCTGCAGTGAAAGTGTGAGCATCAGCATGGTCCCAGCTTTCAGGAGCATTTTATAGAGTGCTTCTTCATACTTGTCATTTCTGGTTAAAAGGTGTATGTGCATTCCGCTTAGGCTACACGCACATCTATGCAAGGCCCTTGCACCAGTGTGGAGGCAGGAATAAGGGAATTTGTGTGCAGCCATCTTGATCTTGTTAACAAGAGAGCAAGAGTCAGGCTAAGTCTGTGGCCTGACAACCCAAGATCTGTAATTAGACGCTGCTTTTGCCTCTCCCCTCCATACGGAGATAAGGATAGAATGCTGACTCTGGCAGGGACCTTGAGATAAGGAGCATCTGTGTGGAACTAAAATAACTGTTAGCCATTGGTGCTTGTAATGGGAAGGAGACTAATTGTTGTTGTTATATCTAATGGACAGTATATAAACTGCTTCATAATTGTTTGTATTCGAAGATCTGCCTCGGGGGAGGGAGAAAGGGGGGCTTCCCCCCCCTTGTCCGAACCAGTTTTTCCCTTGCTGCAGCTCATAATAAAACTGTCTCTGGCTACTTGTTGCTTACAAACGCAGAGTGAGGACATTGTTTTCTTCCACAATTGGCTGCCGTGACTCGGATGGCAACGCCCGATTGAAGACAGCGACAGCAGCTGCGGACTGCCCCCCTTTACCTCCAGGGCGCCAAACGAGAGGTAAGAGACCTTTTGAAATCTCTACTGGGGCGTGGAGGAGGACTGCCTGTAGGGTCGTCTGCTTCTTGTGGGCTCACACCATCTGAACTTCTTGAATCTGCAACAAGGTCAGATGCAAAGCAGTTCCGGGGAGGTTGTTTTGTTACCCCCGAGTAGGCCTAAGTTTATGCAGTGCTGGGAACTGCTGTGGTTCTGGGGAGAACACTGGTGGTTGCCGCCCCAAATATGGATGAGGTCCATAAAGAGAGATGCATCTAAAAGTGGGAGAGAAAAATTCTGTGTAAAAAGCATGCTGAGTTTGAATGTAATGAGTGGAGTGTGAATGCTGCTGCCCAGGTCTCTGAGAAGTAAGCTGATTCCAGCCACATCAGGGTTCTCCCACAAGGGAGTTCTGAACGCAAGGGGGGTCAGCCGAACCTCGAGACCCAGCGTATATGTGAGGGAGTGACGACTCCCCTCATTTCATGAGCTGCTGATAAGGTCTGACACTCTAGACCCAGCAGACCCCTTCTTTGGAGTATGTAGATTTAGTTTCCTATAAGCCACTGAAAGGACGGGGCATGGACAGGATACTCCCCTGAATGACTAAAATGGATGGGGATCAGTCTAAGCATACCCCCATGCCGCCAAAAGGTACCCCTGAGTACTACATGTACGTGCATCATGGTCCAAGGACCTGCAAGCATTTGACAGATTGACAGAGAAAGAAATAAAGCCCTGAGGGAATAGATTGAAGCTCAGAAAAGCAAAAATCCTCCCTACTGTGAGACATGTATCTTACAAGCAGCAGTACCTCTGTGCCAAAAGAATGCACTAGGAGTGAGAGGAAAGGATTTCTCAGCTGGCGCACCCATATCAGCTGTGCCACCTCTCCCAAGCTTCAGGGGGCATTTGGCCCAACATTACCCCCTCTACTCCTCTCTATGCCCAGCCCCATATGGGCTATACATCATTATAGATAGAGAGAAGGCACGAAAGATAACTGCAAAGGATCAGCTCTTCCCTATGGAAAAACGGGCTCTAGTAACAAATCTGCGCTATCCAAAGCAAAACACCAAGTTTTGGAATAGACTTAAAAGCTTGTGGGATTTTCCAGATTCTCAAGGAAGGAATGCCTGCCGACCATCAAGCCATATTGGCCTTAGGCATTTTGGTTGGAAACATATACACAGAACACAACGCAGGAGTAGGAAAGGGCTACCAAGCAACTTCAGGAGATTCTCAAGCCCTTGTTAGCAAATAGATAACTACAGCCTCTCCGGCTGGAATTGCAGGCAACCCAAGGATGTTTCACAATGCACGAGTGGAGGCCATCCAGAAAAAAATATTAATAAACAGTTAAAACCTTTCCCTCACAAGCCGTTACAATTGGCTTGAGGGCGTAGGAGGAGGTAACCTAAAAGCCACCCTAAAGACACCGGTAGAAATTGAATCTAAAGATGTAATCACTAGAAGCTAACAAGGAGACACATTCTGCAACATAAATCTCCTTACAGAGCATGGGCGAGTGATCCATCCCAGAGTCAACAGCATAGATCAACTGCTGCAGCATGGATGTTATGAAAACCCTATACTGAGAAGTTTAAAATTAGTAATAGCTGACTGCAATAATAAACATTTGGATTTACCTATTGAAAGGAATCAGGAGGTGTGGGAGGGACTAATTGGAAAGTCCACCCTCCTTACCAAATTAATACTGGATAAACTTGTATCATTGGAGCCATTTAGCAGGAAAAGCGGAATCAGGTACAGACAAATAAAAGGAAAAAAGCATGTGAAAGGGGAAGGCAAAAGGTTTGGAGCCCTATAGGCATAATGGAAGGAATAAGGAAAGTAGGAATACAGTCATTGGAAAGTTCAATTAATAGGAACGAGGAAAGTTTTATAAGGGACAAACAAGTGATTTGAGGGTATGTGAAGGTGAAAAATGGACTCCATGGGAGAGTGGAAAGAATTAGCAATTGTCATAATGTGTGAGAAGGAAACCTGCTTTAAAAATTACTTGTTGCTTCTTGCAGCCTCTTTCAATAATCCAGGCAAAGAAACAATCAAATTTAACTATTTGGTTACAGACACTTTGTTAAATTTGATAAATGGAAAAATAAGAAATTCTACTGAAACTTAATTGGTTAACTGCATAAAAGAATAAATCTATACCTTGTAAATTTATAAAAGCTGCACCCTTAAAGGTTAAATTTGCTCTCTAAGAAAACAAGTTATTGTTTTAAGAATCCAAACTCTGAAACTTCACTGTGTCTGTGTTCAAGGCTGAGTTGATAACATTTTTGGCTTGCTCTCAGATCCAAGGCTGTGAGTGGGTGCAGACTGCCTGTCTGTTCTGAAGAGGTGTGAAACCCACTGTCCCTCATAAGTAAGCCTGTAACATCGTACATATGATTCTTTTCAGGAAAATAAACTTTTTGCTTGCTGGAACAGTAACTGGCCAACCAACACCTTGTGCTAAGGAAAAGCATTATAGCTTCACACATTAAGTCTGATCTGTGGTACAAGAGGAAAACTGAGGCATGCCACCATTAACTTAATAATTGAACAATAAAGTAATTCACTCAAACTCTCGGAAGCTGATTTACAAAATAAAAGCATATCATTAGGTAACAACAGGCTGATCAAATTAACAAAGAACATCTATAAAAGAAAAGTATTTTAAATCATAATGGGCCACTCCGACAGGGGTAGAAATGTTTTCTTGTCTTTCAGATCATCAGAAAGCACTGGTGCCAGCTGAAGAAACAACAAAAACCATGGTTCTGTGTCATGACATAATAAGTTTGTGTTCTGTCCAAGTTTGTCTTGTGTGTCTTAATTGTAATACATACTGCAAATGTTGTGTATAGAAAATTGTTTTTTAATGAAGAATAATTTGAGTAAAGCAGAAACATGAATTTAAACCAACAAAATTAATAATTGGGCCCAATCAATTGGCATCTTGAAAATTTAGTGAAAGGATAATAGTGTAGTAATTGTTTAAGCTAGGAGAATGCTAACAATATCTCCACAGGTGAACAAAAAGGAACTGGAAGGAAGCAAGGAGTACGCCATGTGAACAGAAGAACTGGGAGTACCAGCCCTCTCCCCACCGGAGTGGTTTTGCTTTAATGGCCACACGACTGAAATATTTAGCTTTTATAAAACTTGCACACCAACCATGAAAGTGGTTTGGCCAGAAAGAACAAAAAATCTGTAAGTGAAACAATACGGGCAAGTGAGACATCAGCATATTTAAGTACCGATGCCCATAACAGTGAGAACTAGTAACCTCACCATTGCAATAACACCTATTTGTCCTGCTACTCATTGGTGCCTGATGCCTTAAAAGGCCTCAAGAATTATGGAATTGCATGCGTCCTATTAACAATCAAACATCTGTGAACCATGCTTAGTCCCATAAGAAAACGGTGATTCCAGTCAATGAAACCAGACTTCAAGTCACATACATAAAACAAATACACACCAATAGCGATGGGGAATACACGGCCTTGGGCCACCCCTCATTCACACATCATTATTTTGTTTGTTGTAACAACATGAACGCTATGAGGACAAAGAATACACAGTCCTCTGTATTAAAGTTTGTATGGAACATCGTGAAGAAAACTTAACACTGATATCAGATTATGTACCAATTATACTGACAAGGTACCTGTTGGAGTGGAACCTACTGACTCCCACTGGGGTTTACCACTTAAAGCCCAAACAAAGGTAACCCCTGAGGCATAGCTGTCATTTGTTAAACAATGGCCGTTGCTAACTTCCTTTCACTTGAATATCATCAACAAGGTCCTTAAGGACAAAATAGAACCTCCTGAATGTACATCATGCCCCGAGCAGACCCCTGTCTCAGAACCAAGGCTGGTAATAATAGACCAGTAATTCGCATTGCACTGAAGGTATAAACCAGCAATGCACCAACACTACCAGATTGGCTAATCAAATTGGTAAACACCTAATTCGGCAACGTGGCTTAGCAGATTCCATCACAGGCTGGTCTGGGCCTGGAAACTGTAAGCAACACTTATGTCATAGCCCAGAAATTGTATAGAATCCAGACTGGTAGATGCAGTAATATCCAATGCCCGTGAAGGCCTAGACACCAGCCAAGCCAATCGATTGATCCTGGATAGTTTGAAGGATCTGTCCAGCTCTGTGTCCACTTCACTAGACCTAACCAGATATTTGGACCAGAGACTAATTGGATTGTTAATTAATGGAACTAAATTAAAGAAATTAGAAGGCCAGTATTGAAGAATAGGGTAAGCGTTAGCCATTACCACCCAGCCCGTATGGAGGTGGTGAGTCCCCATCTCCCTCCGTGCCTATCCATGGGTGTGGGGAAGTAGAGAATCCATGAGAATCCAAAAAGGCCTACTGGGATAGGCCATAGTATAACCTTTTGGCCCCTCTGGGTATTCCCACTTACGGCAAGCAAGAGCATATAGATACAGTCGAGGGCATCGCTTATTCTGAAGGCGTGGGGCCTCCCTATACCCCAGGGATTGTTGCACCCACTTTAATAAGGACATTTTATGTACCTGCCCATTTATCATCATGACGAATCCGCCTAGGTTTGATGTGGTTGTCACAGAAAACAAATTAACATCGAGCTGGTCCAAATGAACGGTACCTACTGGTGTTTGACTACCCAGACAGATCACTCTATCCTGCCCCTCTACATATCTGTCTGTATGTATAACAGCCCCTCACCGGGCGATCCTGACCTTGGACAGGATGCGGCTCTACCTCACTTAGACAGTGATGGGTAACCTAACATGAGATCCTGAGTGGCACGGCGGAAGTAAGTACCAAGAGGAGGGTTTACTGGCCCTGCAGGCAAAGATCAAGGAGTTGGTGGCCAATGCCCAAAGATATATCAGGGCTGGCCATCTGAGGTACACACAGATAGGGAAACACCGTGGACCATGCCAAACATCTACCTCTGAGGCACTCAACCAGGCAGTAGAGGTCAAACCTATAATCATGGGCAGCGCCAGTAAGGTGATGAAATATCTTGGGGATGGATTTGAATAGTATTTGCCAAATTATGTGGGGAGTTTTGATTTTAACATTTATAATAATGCTGGTGCTGTACCAGTGCTTCCAGAGTAAATTAAAACCCCTTAAATTGTTGCATTTAACCTGGCGGGTCAAGGAGAACCCCAAAGTCAAGAGAAAGGAACTATAGGAGTAAATTGAGGCAGCCCATGGTATCTTGCTGAGAACTGACAAACTCAAATCATTAGGCCAGTCTGAGAAGCATACACTACAGCAGTTACTGTGACCCTGAGGTTCCCCTGGCAACCACATTCCAAAAGGGCCTCACTTTGATAAGACCGGTACCAAACAACCGTGCGGGGATTGTTTTGACGGTTTGCTTTATTCCTAGGAAATAACCTTGGTTCTAAAGAAGCCAGCTGGCTTTTAGCTCAGAGAATAGAGACTCTTATGTCCATCAGTGAAAGACCGCTCTAGAAAGACCTTTACCAAGTTTTGCTAACCACCAACACCGCTGTGAAGTGCCGAGAACTGACTGTTGGCCAATGCTTCTCACTGCAAAAAGATCCCTTCATCTCAAAATGATCCTACCCCGACTGCTGATAAGCCTCTCTCTCCTGGTCCTGCTTTCCCACCTGCTGGACACCAGAAGAACCAAAATATTACAGGGTGATGTGCTGGTAACCTCTCCCCTGCATGATGCTGAACCACGACTGTTTCAAGAAAAAAAAGAGGAAAAGTCTGCTCCTCTGACACTGCCAAAGATTCCTGACTACAAAAGGACATTAAGAACTGACCTGGGTGAAAGAAGCGAAGTATTGTATATTGCCAAGGAGAAATTTGTGGGAGTGGTTTGGGTTTCTCCCTTTGATCTGGACTCTGCGCTTACGGACGGGTACCCTCAGCATGTACCTGCCCTCCCTAATTGGTTTTTAGATGCAATTAACCCTTAAGATCCAAATACCCTTTAATTGGATTACCTTAGTACCCGACCGATTCCAAAATCTGCTTTCACTCTTACCAGAGGTTCAAAGAAATCTCTGAATATCCATTTAATCCATAGCACATTCTCTCTGGTGTACTAATTATGATATGTTGTGTTGTTATTAAAATTATAGAACAGCCCCATCATATAATTATATTGGGGATATTAATGATTATATTGCTTTTGCTTATTAAAGGTTTCATATTTGATTGTTGTTGTAAAAGATATAGTAATAGAAATAGCTTTTATGTTTGTACTAATTATGTAATGTTTAATTAAAATAAAGGTTTAGAAAGGTAGTTGTGTTGTAAGCACAAAGGGGGGGACTGTGGAGGCAGGAAAAGGGAATAAGGGAATTTGTGTGCAGCCATCTTGGTCTTGTTAACAAGAGAGCAGGAGTCAGGCTAAGTCTGTGGCCTGACAACAGAAGATCTGTAATTAGATGCTGCCTTTGCCTCTCACCTCCATACAGAGATAAGGATAGAATGCTGACTCTGGCAGGGACCTTGAGATAAGGAGCATTTGTGTGGAACTAAAATAACTGTTAGCCATTGGTGCTTGTAATGGGAAGGAGACTAATTGTTGTTGTTATTATATCTAATGGACAGTATATAAACTGTTTCATAATTGTTTGTATTCGAAGATCTGCCTCATGGGGGGGGGGCTTCCCCCCTTTGTCCGAACCAGTTTTTCCCTTGCTGCAGCTCGTAATAAAACTGCCTCTGGCTACTTGTTGCTTACAAACGCAGAGGGAGGACAATGTTTTCTTCCACACCAGAAATCAAAAAGAAAGGCATGTGCTCTGCCAGCTCAGCGGGATTAATTCTGAATATCTAAAAATAACTTCTGCTGCCACATAAGCTGAGGTCTGGGTCCTTAGTCTTGACTAAGTGTTCCACAGAGAGTAAAGAGAGAAGTGTGTTCCTGAAGTAGTGAGCTAATGGTTTAAATAGTTGTAGAATGAAATAAAAATTAAACAGTCCCTATTACCCATTTAAAATATTCCTCTCACAGATGTATATTAATCCCTAGGAGAGGTGGCTGTATTTCTATATCGGAGTATTTTAACTAGTCTTGGGAAAGGCAGGATGCAAATAAATTAATGTGCAACAGGCATACAGGCAATACCATTAAAACTCCAGCAAAGTTTTACTTAATACCTAATAGATCATTCTTTCTTGGGAGCCCTGAAACTGGATGATGTTGTTCTGTACTTGTCCTGATGATAAATAACTTCCCTCTCCAAGACAATCACTGTGGAACCTTTCACAAGATTCAAACTTCTCATAAAGGTTAAACACACAAACTGATCCTCTCATCGAAACAGAGACAGCAAAGGCTACTAATCTCTTGAATCACCTTTTTACAAAAGCTTTATTTTCAATTTTTCTTGCTGGCCAGCTGTACTGCCTGTTAAATTGATCTTCTAACCTTTCTGCCATATTGAAAGGGCAAGGGGCTCCCCTCGAGAGTGTTTGTCGAGACACCTTAGTAGTTCCTATGAAAACTCATTATCCTAAACAGGAAATGTACACAAGGGTCCATGACAGAGGTATCTTCCCAGGGGCTAGCACCAAACCATCATGCTCACAGAGCATCTCAACCCTTTATCTGCACTGCACTGCTCTTCCAGAAAAAGCTATGCCAATTGCAAACTGCAATTGGAGTAGATTTTTCCGCTTCTTTTTTCGGAAGAGGCTCTTCTGACATTTGGCCCATCTACACTGGGCCAAATGTCAGGGGAAAAAAACCCTTTTTTGGCATGAGGTTTACAGGGATGCCGAAAAAGTGCATCTGCTCTTCTTAAAATATTCGGAAGAGCAGATGCATTCCCTGGATGTGGCAGTTTTTCCAGGATACCACCAGAGGTATCCCAGAAAAACTCTGCAGTGTAGACGTAGCCTCAGTAAGGATGAAAACAACATTGAACATCTCCATGAAGTTATTGAAAGAACAATATCCACACATCAGAGTACTTCTGTCACCACCTTTCCCCTCCCCTCCCCCCATTTTGAATCAGAGTTGGGGTGGACACTACTGATGCCATGGCGCTGGACAAGGTCCTTCTGGTGAAAAAAACATGACAGTTCTGTAGGCCATTAGTCAGCCTACAGGCTGCTTTATCCAGGACAGTCTGCTCAACCCTTCCTAACATCTCAAAATCAGCTACCTTTACAGACCAATGAAGAGATTTGAATTGTGGGCACCAGACTCACTATTTTGAGGACACAGGAGGTAGCTTAACATTCTGCCATAGTATTCCCACAACAATTAAAAGTTTAATAAAATACATCTCTCTTTCTTTCCCTTCCTTCCTTCCTCTCCCTTCCTTCCTCCCTCCCTCCCCAAGGAAGGCGGGAAAGAACCAAAGCTGTGATTGTTTTAGACTAAATGCTGGCTGTCAAAAGGCATGCCTTCCCTGTAATGCCACCTTCTGACTAAATGGGAGTCTATAAAGGCCCTGCTTCAGTATCCACCTTCAGGAGTCACCTTAAATAAATGTCACATAGGCTTTATTTTTTTGTCCAATAATGCCCCTTCTCCTGGGGTCTAAGTTCTTTGCATACAATATTGCTCAATCCTGGGTTTCTCTTCTCTTTCTCTCCCATCCTACAACTCTGGTCTCCACAGTTGCTCTCTGTGTTGGCAGACGATTCTCAGCCCCTTCTGATGGAGACATTTCTTCCCATGGGCTGTGTCTAGACAGGCCCCCTTTGCCGGAAAAGTCGTGCAAAGGAGGCCAGT
>JANRFK010003679.1:21623319-21636746 GCA_030068395.1 Apalone spinifera | reverse complement strand
AAACTTTTCTGTTAAAAGCATTTGAGGAAAATCATGCCAGTCTAGACGTAGCCCATATGGTTCCTTTTATCATTTTGCCAGAAAGCTGTAAGAGGAGCCAGCAAAGCAAGAACCTATTAAAGCCAGGCGCTTCTAATTGAAACTAATTCAATTATTTTCCTTTCCAACTGCAGGAATTGACTAATGAGAATTGCACACCCACAATGACAGGGGTGGGAGGGAATACAAATACACAGGCACAGGTATTTTTGTAAAGGCAAGTTAACAAATACCATCATTATGTCAAGTCTGGCATTCCTCCTTTACAATGGGAAACTTTTCCATATGTGCATCCACGTGATGAACTTTCCCACCCTTGCCAAGCATTTTCACATCAGTGAAATCATGTTGAGCATGTATATTCTCAAATTTTTATTCTCTTAACTTCATACACTACATAGAGATGTTTTCAGATAAAGTAATAAATGATAGGTATCTAATTTAGATCGTGTCTAAAATGTTAGCACAGCACTGAACACCTGTTCAACTTTGAGGTTTATGATAGCATCAAAATTTCAGTTAGTAATGAACAGGAAGAAGTATTTCTTTGTATATGGCACTTTTTATCCAAAAGGAACCAGAACACTTTCATATTTCATATCGAGAGAGGCATTTGCCCCCCCTACCAAAAAAAAGCCTCTTCCAGGATAGCAGTCAGCAAATACTGAAAGAAAACCACAAAGAGTAGGTAGTCAGAGACTCTACTGGTAGGGACAGAAAACACAGCCAAAGCTGTGACCTTTTGACTTCAGACTTTGAGAGCAATCTACAGTTTGGACTAAATGTTTTCTGCCCTTTCCTGATTGGCTGTTAGCTGCAACCCTGTTTCTCTCCTCCCTCCTTCCCTTCCTTCAGGGTCTTCATGTCAAATTCACTCACTCCCTTTCCACTCATCCTGCCTTCTCCTTCAATTTTCTTTCCATTTTACTTATTCCCTCCTTATGAAACTCTCCACAAATACATACAAAAACATTGTTCACGCTGCTTGTGTGCCCACAGCAGGGGTCCACTCTCCTTCCCACCCCTCCCCTCCACCCACACTCTGTGGCAGTGGTGGGGCAAGCAGGACAAACAGAGTAAACATGGCCGTGTGCTCCTCTGGCCATGTCACTTGCGGGTGGGGTGGAACTGTCCCACACTCACCTGAGGGAAGCAGAGCAGCACGACCGGGGGAGCAAAGCAATCTGAGGTCACATTGCTCCACTTGTCCTGTTGCTGGCAGTGAGTGCAGGAAGTATGGACCCCTGCTGCCGGTGCTGGGCCTGCTAGTCCTCCAGGCCATTGCGCTCGGGGAACAGGAAGAGGCGGAGTGGGGAATAGCAGGGGAGGAGGTAGTGCAGAGCAAGGGTATAGAGGGGCAGAGTTTGGGGTGAAGGAAAGCTGTCCTTGGCCCTCCTCAGCCTGGGGGGAGGGTCACGTGGCCAGTGACATCCCCCTTCCCTCAAATTCCTTCACCAGTCGACGCCAGGCCTAATTGTTTTCTATGTTAACCAATGTGTGTTGAAGAAAATCACCTTGCCTTCTAAGGGAAAAGTACTAGTCCACACTTACTGAAAACAAATTCTTCCAACTAGCCTGCAGAAGAGTGCTCTAGCCTCATGAGTAGAGGGCAGAGAGGATACACTCCCACATTATGACCAGCAAAATAAAATAAAATAAAAATAATAAAAACTCAGAGGCAGAGGTTCACAGGTTTGCAAACTTAAAATCTTGTTTTATATTTCCACTCTACTCTGCACTGATTAGGCCTCAATTGGAATATTGTGTCTATTATGGGCACCACATTTCAAAAAAGATGTAGCAAAATTGGAAAGGGTCCAGAGAAGAGCAACAAAAATTATTAAAGATCTAGAAAACAAACATATATCAATGGGAGCATTTTAACCAAGGGATCCAGGTAATCTGGGAACCTTCATATGTTTTGATCCTTTGCAGATGGACTTATTAGTTCTAGCCTCATTGAGTGCTGATGTCTCCCTTACAATAAACAAAGATCAGATGTCTGCTGACTTTCTCCCATGAGCTAGCAGCCTGAGGTGTAAGCAACATAGCTCTGGCCTGAGCTTGTTGTGCAAGAACTCTTTAGTGGAAGAGTTCTTGTGCAAAAACTCTTCCACAAGAGAGCGTCTATGCTGCCATGTGCTTTTGCACAAGAGATGTGCTTTTGCGCAAGAGCATCCATGGCAGTGTAGATGCTCTCTTCCACAAGAAAGCTCTGATGGCCATTTTAACTATAGGGGCTTCTTGCACAAGAAATTCATGTTGTCCTGTCTACACTGGCCTCTTCTGGAAGAGCTCTTGTGCAAGAAGGCTTCTTCCTGAGAGGGAGCATCAGAGTTCTCGCGCAAGAAGCCCTGATTTTCTGCAGTACAATGTCAGTTTACTTGCGCAAGAACGCATGGCTAATGTAGACAGGCAACATGTTTTTGCACAAGAGCGGATGTTTTTGCGCAAGAATGTGCCAATGTAGACACAGCCCAAATGTCAAAGCCTGTTCCCGTTGAACTGTATAGCAAAACTGCTTTTGATTTCAATGGGAACAGGATTTGGCCCAAGAGATCAGAGAATGAGATTTTGAGCAGTTGCTTATCTGTCTAGAGACAGTTCTCATTCATGTTCTGCCAGGCTGATTTGGATTGCTCCTCCTGTATGTCATGCTGAAGAAAATAAAATAATGTGGGCTGTTGGCACACACAGTTCTATTCTTCTTTTCCATCACATCTTTGCTTTCCTAATGCCTGGTGGAAAGCAAGACCGAGACACAGGCAAGCTGGCTGGCAGGATCTTCGTTTGGCTATAAGGGAGGCACTGACAGTGTGTTGTCCTGTCAGTAAGGGAAAGTGGGGTGGTTGTCCTTCCTCTCCTTCTTTCATTTAGGAAGTTTTCAATGTGCTGGATCCTGAATGCCATCTGGAAGTCCAGGTGACAGCAGGTACCCAAAGCATCATTTTACAACTGCGCCTGTTTAATAGATGCAGTTGTAAAATGTTATACTGGTGAGAGGGTCCATGGGCTAGATAGGGAAGAGTCACATAGAGGCCATGTGCCCACTCTTGTGTTCCTTTTGTGAGTACACTACCAGCAAGAGATGATTTCCTACTTTGTCTAGCCCCCAAAGCTCACTATTGTATGTGTGACTAGTAAGGAGGGGGTTTAATACAAACTTGATACACAGTGTTCTTGCCGTGTCCCACTTGCCAAGTTTTCACTCTGAAACTTGAACTTGCTAGTATCAAGGTTAAATGCATAGGAGACAGCACAGCATTTCTGCCTTAGTTGCCATTGTGATTGGAGTCTGGTAGCAGCAAGAAATATTGAAATCCCTGATGTTTTTCTCTTGATTCTTAAAGAGAGACTATTCTTCCCAGTAATCTTCCAAAAAATAGTGCTCAGGGATGAAACCTCACTCATCATATTTCCCAAATGTGACAGGCATGACAGCTTTATTCCAGTGTATTATTAAAGCTTAGTACTATAGTTACATAATTAAACATTGATCTGCTTTTTTTCTTCTGCATCTCTTCCTCTTTTTTCTGTGGAATACATGAATTCAATCACTTCCGCATAAGTGAGAGTTAATAGGTATCAGGTGGTGTCACTCAACTGTACAAAATTTTGTGCACAAGTGGACACGTACATGAAATGTTTTAATAATAAAGTCATTACATTGTCGAGATAAACATCAGAATTAACAGATGGACATTTCTGGGAAAATAGCTATGCTTTGGTGCATCAGTCCCAATATTCTTCAGTTATATGTATCCAGCATTTTGAACAAGTCAGAGTATAGACAGTGGTATCAGTAGATCTATTGTAAAAAATACATACAACCCCTACATATAAGTAATTGTGACATTAATAAAATAGATTTTAAAGCAACCGCACAGAACAGTAGATATTTTCACTATATGCAATCAAATCATAGTGCAAAATAGCCTCTGGTTCCTGCTCCTTCCTTCAAATGTCCAGTCCAGCCATAAATACCAGCCTCAGCTTTCAAATCCCTGGGAAAACAGATGGACTTTGTAGCTGGCTTTGATATATATTACATAAAATTACCTGTAAAGCCTTCGCAGGTAAGAGGAACTGTGTAAAATTGTGATAAGTCTTTGGCCTTGAGTCTAATTTGAGTCCATGTGAGAATCTAGAGAAAATATTAAACACAACACAATTTTCCTTTGAAGAAAAGAACACCATTATTAAAAGCTTTTGGCAATGGAATTTGTATTAGTCACAGTCTGATCCAGAAATTGCAGCCCTAGAACAGGCAGATACTATAAATGACCGAGTTATTGATAGACACTGAAGAATGTATATTTCAAATTCCATTGAACTTCATGGTCTTTCATTTATTCAGGGACAAAAATTTTCTTCAGTGTTAAGTTTTCTACCATATAAGGTTTCCTTTTACTTGTACATGGTGTCTGCAGAAGTTAACATCCTCACAAAATTCAAAACCACTGATGAAGTCAGAATTTGCCTTTCAGTGTCAGTTATTTGAGATTTTCTAATTTGTTCCGAGGAAGGCGATTTACCCTCATTTTAAGACTGTCTTAGATGTTATCAAGTGGAAAGTTATATCCAGAACAGGGTAGCATCGAGAGGGGTGTTGTGTGTTTATCATTGTGTGTCAGGATGTCCAGGACTGGGAGCTGATCAACAGCAAACACAGTCTCCATCAGCCCCTGGTGCACTTGCCAGACCTCTCTCTGTACAGATTAATGATAGACACACACCAACTGCTTCAACCTGTACAGTGCTCTTTCACTGAACACTCACAGAATTCTCATGGCTTTTCTTTATGATCGCTCTAAATTGCAATCAGTGCACCAGCATCTATTTAGCAAGTCTGATGAAGACACAAAAAGCTGACAGGAGAGCATTCTTCCATCAGTATCCTAGTCGAGCCTATGTCAACAGGAAAGCATCTCTCTCTGATATAGCATAGTGCAGAAATTATGTTAAGTTGATATAAGTTACATTGCTCAGGGGGATGGGTTTTCTATACCCCTGAGCGACGTAATTTACCGCAACTTAAGCATGCTTAAATTATTTCCTGGGTCTGGGCCCTAGAGAAGATAAAACAGACCTAAAAGCATTAGAGCAAGCTTTAAGGTGGGCATAGCCTTAAAACAGAAAGAAAGGCCCTAACACATGAAAAGGAAAAACTGGAGAGAGTGGGAAAAGAAAGAGAGGCCCTTTATTTCTTTTAAGTATCTTCCTCTGAATGGCAAGAGCACCAAGGCCAAGACATCACAATGAAGACATCACAATATTTGCCCAGCCAATAAGCAGATATTTGAGTTCATTTATTTACAGAAATAATCTCTATGTTTTCAAGAAGTGTTTCTGAAAATTCAGAAGATAAGCACAATTGACAGACAGCCATCTTTACAGGGCCTGTGATTGAGTCACTGTGTGGTCATCATGGAATTCCTGTAGTTATTTGTCCTTTTTGAGTTGAATGTGTGTGGTGTGGTAAGAAATCAATGAGTTAGCAGTTGTTTTGTTCCCTGAAAAACAAAAAAGACAGTTGCCCAAGAAAGTAATGAGTGCTAGTGAGGAAGTTCTACTGGCCATAAACAACTAATAAAATTTGGGTATTAGCTCATCTGTGATCAACACTCAGCTAAATAGGTTAGTATTTATTACTTGTCTTAATTCATGAGAAATCAAAGTTAGTGTTTCATTTTGAAGAGTGGTGACCAAAGTGAAATGAATGACTGAGATTCGGGCACTAACTGCAGAAAGGGTGAAACACACTCACTAACAGACTTATGAAACGTTTTAGCTAACAACTTTTGATATTTCAGTTTCATGGACCAAAATCAGGTTGTTTGAGGATGACTTTGTATGTGTCATTGAAGACCAATCAAATGGGAACACACAAACACCGTACCAAAAAGACACTTAACTTTAGTCAGCCAAATGCAAAAAAAAAAAAAAAAAAAATCTACTTCTTTCATATGCATTGATGCTTAAGGGAGAAGGTACCAAGTGAGTCTCCTCATAACTCAACCAAATGATGAAAAAAATTGACACTGCTCATAGCAATGGCAACATCTGGCAACCTTCTGCTATTCATAAGAGAGTTCTCCTGAGGCCATATTCTCAGAAAATATTCAGCTCTCTTATTCTACGACAATGATGTACCATTCTGTCAACACAATGACTGAGCCTGTCACTAAAAAAAAAGTTACCCAAATTGCCTTTAAATTCACCACAATATTATCTGACACTGACACTTTTTTAAAAAGTTTCATAACAGAGTCCTTTTTTTCTTTGTGAATTATTGCTTTGAAATATTTAGGTCATCTAATAAACGGTTAGCTCAAGCCTGTCCCTGAAGTTAATTTTTTGTTGACAGGATGCAGATCAAGCTAGTTTGCAGGTAACTGTGAGGCTCTGAAACCTTGAAGACTGATTTAGAGTTATCACAGATCTGGGGGAATGTGTATTCTTACTTCAGCAGTAGTGAAAAAAGATCCCCAAACCGATCTGAACCTGAGAGATGCTGAGAAACTCAGCTGAGAGTCTGAGAGCAATGGGATTTATCCTAGGATTGCTGTTACCATATTTCCTGATTCCAACTCGACCAGGACTTTTGTATCCCACTAGAGTATCCATTTTTGAAGAATTTTGGAGATTATATTTATGATCTTACACTGAAGCAGAAAGACCAGTGAAAGTGAGAATAAAATATTCTGAATGTTCAGACCTGAGATTTAAACATGATTCAAATTGTTCTTGCCAGCAGAATACTTTCCCCAACCCTATTCTAAGGATCAGTGTATGGACAGTATGGTGGGGAATAGCTATGACTTTAGAGACCTGGAACTGTATGTGCTCATCTATCACTGCAGTGCAGTTTGTGTGCTCACCAAAGTGCATAGGGTAAGATGGACAGAATGTTTCATAGCTGGCTAAACATTCCCTTTCAAATGGTCTTGGGGAGATCCACAAATGGAAGATTCCAGTCACATACATAGTGGCTACGTCTAGACTGGCACGATTTTCAGCAAATGCTTTTAACAGAAAAGTTTTTCCATTAAAAGCATTTGCGGAAAAGAGCATCTAGATTGGCACGGACGCTTTTGCGCAAAAGCATCAGTGGCCAGTCTAGACACGGATCTGTACTAGAAAGCCCCGATCGCCATTTTAGCCATCGGGGCTTTTTTGCGCAAAACTGTTCTGGGTTGTCTACACTGGCCCTCTTGCGCAAAAGCATTTGGGCAAAAGGGCTTTTGCCTGAGCAGGAGCGTCATTGTATTTGTGCAAGAAGCACTGATTTTGTACATTACAAAGTCAGTGCTCTTGAGCAAATTCAAGTGGCCAGTGTAGACACCTTGCCAGTCTAGATGCAGCCAGTGTGTTCCAGTGTTTGTATGTGCTAATGTTTGCATTAGGTCTGTACATTAGCAGATCTAGTCACACCATCACTCTTTTGGGATTCCTCAAGACCTCTTTTCCATTCAACTTCCCTAGAACTCAGTTTGACTCCAGACTGTCACTGCAATTTTTATTTGGCAAATAGACTACACTGACTTGAATAGACTCATATACAGGGTGAGCGGATGTAAGGAACATTACAGATCCAAAATTACCTTCTACCTTAATATTCAATACACATTTTGTTGCAATTAATATACAATGCATTACACATTTGAATTGTCTTGGTTACTTGGCAAGAATCAATCCCTATGAAATATTCACTGTCCACACAGTGTCCATGTTCAACCTATTCTTTACTTTATCTCTTTTCCTAGTTCTTCACAAATACAGGAAGCTGCTGTGGATAGCATTCTCTTGAGTGATAGCATATCTTTTCTACCTAAGTGACATCAACAATTACCAGATCAGAGCTTTTTGAATTAATGTCCCTTATAGATGATGCCACACTATACCCCTCGTATATACAATACATGTAATTTCTCTATGAAAACACACAAAAATCATACAGAACACATGAAAATGTCCAAATGAGCTATTTATTTGGATGAAATAAGAATTTGGATATTTTTGAAATTTTAGCTATTTGAATTCCAAGAAGTTTAGAAGCTGAAAACAGAAACTTGTATTTACTATTTTACTAGAAACTATCCCAGTTTAATGCAATAAATAATTCAAACTTACCTTAGTCAGTTTATCAGCTAGTACATTAAAATACTCTCTCTTCACAATTTTATATTCACAGCCTTATTAATTTTGTTCTGTTTTCTATAATTATAAATTAAAACATTATTTTTGTCTGGATACAAAATAATATCGCCTAAGAGACAGTTGCATTTTCTAATGTTTTATCTCTTTAATCCCTATCAGGATTTTTTGTAAATGCACAACCTGAAATCCTGACTTGCAAGCGAGAGATTTGTTATGCTTGACATTTTAGATACACGTTTTGCCTTTTGTTTTGTGGCCTGCTTTAAAGGGCAGTGAGCATCAAACTTAATCTGACTTCTAATGACTCTAGTAAACATGTCTGAATGAATAAATGCCAACACATTTAAAATACAGTGTTAAAAATACTTGTTTCTGTATAGACAAGGAAAGCAAAACTATGGTAGCCAGACATTGCAATTCATAGACAAAGGTGACATTTTATTTTTATTTAAATGGTCTTGTCTTGACAATCTGCTTGCTTTGTAAGGCCATTTTTCTCTCAAAATGTTATCTTTGTTCACTTCTGCATAGTATGTATTGCAGACATTTGGAACAAAATCAGTATCTTGCATGTTTAAGAAAATAAAGGTTAAAGAATGGCTCACATTTCAACTTACTTCACATACCTGTTACAGGTGCAATGAAATTTAACAGGCATGTGCCAGATGAATATTATACCTGATCACATTAATTGCTAAGGACAGTCACTGGGTTCATATTTTCAAATTATCCCTGAAGGGTAAAAGAGAAAGTGAAGGGGGCCAGACCATCTGGATGGATCCTTTGATGTAAAAGCAGGGCTCCAGCTGTGGATTGAAGACTTGTTTAAGGACCTAGTGGTCACTTTCAGGGAGTGAACAGCAAGTCCAGATGTACATTTAGACAACTGATTCAGGTTGCCAAGGAGTAATTTCTCCAGTTTTTAAAGCAGTTAGAGAAAAACAAAATTTAATTATTTTTAATACGGAAATGTTATTATAAGTGGTGCTGGTCTCACTGACTCAGACAAAGAACAACTCCATTTGTTCAAGCAGCAGAGTGCTGTGTTGTGGATTTAAGTTTCCAGATTTGCTGATGAATCTTATGGGGGCCAAATATGATCTCTGTGACTGAAAGCACCCTAGACATCATTCTCATAAACTTAGTACAAAATATATCTTGTG
This sequence comes from Apalone spinifera, assembly GCA_030068395.1. Lineage (NCBI taxonomy): Eukaryota > Metazoa > Chordata > Testudines > Trionychidae > Apalone > Apalone spinifera. The sequence continues at coordinate 21,627,384 of JANRFK010003679.1, read as the reverse complement.
AGGGATCATTTGAAAAATAACTTGCTAGTCAATAATATGGTGAAATGTATGTAGCCCCATTATATGTGAAGCTATGAACTGCCCCATATGGTATTACTTCAAAACCAAACAACACCACTTAGACAAAAGTTGTTAAACAGGTCTGTCAAAAACAAAGAAATGTGTGTTTCCCTCAGTTTATACAAACAGTAATTGAAACCATCAAGATAGCAGGAGGGGAAAATGTCAGGAAACTGAACAATTTGCACTTTAACATATACAGGTGAAGGAGCATGGGGCCTCCTTCACCATCAGACACTATGATGTCTCTCATTGATTGAATAAACTTTACTTTGAGGAGTAAGCTTCAGAAGAATCAATTTTAAAGGTTCACTGGACTATGAAAGAAAGGGACAGAAAACTCCAAGTTCTTTCTTTCACCCAAGAAGAACCAACACATGACAGAGAGTTTGGAGACTGGAGGGGGAAGAGGTTAGCCACAGTCTTGCAGGAAAGCAGAAGGTCAAAGAAGCTATCTTGAACAAAGCCATGAGCTGAACCTTGCTAGATTGTTTTAGGCTTTTAAATGTGTGTTTCGCAATATTTCTTTGTAATCATTTCCAACTTTCTTTTACTTAAGCTTTCTTAAAATCCTGTCTTTTGTTTTACTGTCAATCTAAACCAACAGTGCTGTGTTTATACTAAAGTAAATGTCAACTTCAGTTAGTGCGGCAAGCTGTTAGGTTTTGTCTCCTTAAAAGGAGCAAATGGATCTTATTCCTCTCTATTGAAACAGGGCTGGGCATTACAGAGCGGATGGTCTGGGGAAGTGCAGGACAGGCGATGTGTCAGAGTCATCTGGTTATTATTAATTAAGTCTAATAAAGACATAAAAGTGTGTCTAGGATAACTGAAAGCTGGATTCAGTCACCTTGAATCCACAGAATATGAAGAGCACACTGGCCCAAGCAGAGAGCAATAAATAGCAGGACCATTTGGGGAATGCAGGATCATAATACAAGTGGTAACAATCTCTCATTGGTCCACATTTCACTCCAGAATGTGATAGCCACATGATGAAATTTATAGTTTCAATTTGCTTTTTAAAAACCTATGAAATGACACACAAATCCTGTGAAAACCATGTTAAAGGTTAGTAAAGTCAAACACTTAAAAGTTAGGAATGCCAGAGTTAAGGTTGCCTGAATAATCTTAATTTGGCCCAGCGTAGCATCATGCACACAGTCTTAACTTCTTTTCATCTTATTTCCCCATTCAAACCATGGGTCTCTACCATAGGTCTATACTTCATGCATACTTGGGGCACCTAGCCTTCCCACAATTCAAGCCACCGTGGCTGCACTTCTATCTTTAGCAAGCTAGCTCAATCACAGCTCCTTGAGCTGGAAACTATCGCACCAGCTCAAGTATAAACATATCTTTAATGTACAGCTTGGCCAACACCAATTAAATGAGCAGCTATTCACTATTTTGTTTTCTCCTTATTCATTGTATGGCCCCCATTGGTAATTCTGTCTTCAGATCAGGACTTAAATGATGTCCTCATGTGCTTTACTACGGTGCTTCTCACTGTTGCATACCCTGTGAAGAGAGAGAGTATTATCGTCATGTTACACAGAAGCGTAGGGTATCCACTCATTTTGGATACCTGAGATACCTAGGACCTGATTTTTGTGTGTACTTTATATGTACAATGTTCTGTATAATGCTAAGCACAGCTCACATGAACTTCAGCTACTGTGGTGAGATTAGCACTTCTGCAAATCTGAACCCAGAATTTCAAGTTGGGCATCTTAAAATTGCAGAACAAAACTTTGAACTAATTATAACTCCACCTCACAGGATGTCTGTGGCACAAGTAAAAATGAGTCAATTCTTTGGAAGTGTTTTAACCATAAGATCCTGCTTTCTCTTCATGCATTCCCCCAATTTATTCACTATTTATCTTCACTATGTTTGCTTCTGCAACAAATGAGGCAGTGGTCCTACAGCCCATATGTTCCTTCACTACAGAGCACTGATTTATCACTAGAGCAGGTTCACACTGTGCAGTGAATGAGGCAGGGATCCTGAGGGAAAAGTTCTATCATGTAATTATAAACTGTATCATAACGTGTACTTGCAAGGGGGCTGAGTTAAGCATGCATAGGCCAGAGGAAATGAAGCCATGTACCCTGTATTATCTTTGCCATATTATTTAAAGTGCTATATTATTTAAAGTGCTCAGCCCTGCAATCTTTATTCAGGCAAAAAAATCTCATGAAAGTCAAATCAGCATTTTGTGTAAATAATAATTTCCACCCCTTGTGAAGGAATCTGGGCATTAAGATCAAAAGTCCACTGCAGTCAGAGGGAGCCTTGACATCAATGGATTTTGAATCAAGCCCTATCTCTGCAGAACTGGAGTGTAACAATGGAGGTACATGAAAGAGTTGTATTGCCGTTTTCTCAGAGAGGGCATAAATCTTGTCTGTTTCCTCACCCTCTTTAGGCCAACAGTCTATGCTTCTCAGGGTGCATTTTGTAGCCACCTGACAAGCAGGGCAAAGATCAACATCTTGTGAGCTATTCTTATGTGCTAAGCCAAGAACATTTTGTCCTCGATGTTCCATCTCTAATAGCCCACTGAGTGAGAGAACTAAGGGTATTATACAGGTTGTTACCATTTAAGCACCAGGCTGGCTACTATAGCATTCATGAAACAATGGCACCAGTGAAGAGGAAATCATGAGTATTGAGTGACCCTACATAGCACAATTTCTTGGATAACTAGAACTGGCAAATCTATTTTACAAGGAACTTTTTAGTTCATTTTAAACAAAGCTTTGCTGCAAGGATGTCTCCAGCTGTTTCAGTCAGACACAGGAATAAAATATAGGGACAATGAAGAACATAGGTCAGGAGCGTAATTAAGGGCAAGACTGTGGCATACAACTATAGCTCTGAATAAGGGGCTCAGACAAATCACAACTCCTAGGAAGAGAAGTAATTTACTAGAGCTAACTAGAAATTTGATGAAGCATTTGATGATTCATCCAAAAATATTTTTACTTACCTTGCAAGTGTGATTCTCTGATGTTGTCTATATAGATTCCATTCTTTGCATCTCACTTTTGTGGTCCTCAACTGATTTTTCTTTGAGTCAGAGGTCACTGACTCACAACAGGTTCCCCGCCCCTCCCATAAATAAAGACAATTTTGAAACATTTTGTGTTGGACATAATATTTTATTTAAAAATGAAGCCTGGCCAACTAGCTTCCAATGGGGGCCAAGCCCCCATCTGGCCAAAGCCTCATAACACTCCTGCACCCTCACAGACCCCAATTCTGAGCCCATCATATATCTGAGTCCCATCCTGAGCCCCTCACATCCCCAAACTCCTGCACCCCCACATGCCCAGTTTTCTGCCACAACACTCCTACACCATCCCCACACTGAAAATCTGTGTCCTGAGCCCATCATACTCCCAACCCCCCTACCCTGAGCCCCTCATACACCCCCTCATCCACAAGCCTGCAGCTTGCTCACCACCCCAATCCTAGAATCATACGGCTGGAAGAGATCTCAGGAGGTCATCAAGTCCAGCCCCCAGCCCAAAGCAAGACCAATCGCAACTAAATCAAACCAGCCAGGGCTTTGTCAAGATGAGACTTAAAAACCTCAAGGGATGGAGAGTCCACCATCTTCCTAGGAAATCCATTCCAGTGCTTCACCACCTCCTAGTGAAATAGTTTTTCCTAATATCCAACCTAGACCTCCCCCACTGTAATTTGAGATCATTGCTCCTTGTTCTGCCATTTGTCACTACTGAAAACAGCCTCTCTCCATCCTCTTTGGAACCTCCCTTCAGGAAGTTGAAGGCTGCTATCAAATCCACCCTCACTCTTCTCTTCTGCAGACTAAATAAGCCCAAATCCCTCAGACTCTCCTCATAGTCATATGCTCCAGCCCCCTAATCATTTTGGTCACCCTCCGCTGGACCCTCTCCAATGCGTCCACATCCTTTATATAGAACTGGACGCAACACTCCAGATGTGGCCTCACCAGAGCCGAATAAAGGGGAA
>JANRFK010003679.1:21607175-21620485 GCA_030068395.1 Apalone spinifera | reverse complement strand
AACTTTTCCATTAAAAGCATTTGCGGAAAATCATGTCAGTCTAGACATAGCCATTGTCTTCATGGATGCAGAATAAGGCAGCCAACACAGATGTCATTTTTAAATTTCAGGGCAAAAAAAGAATCAGCATGTACCTGGTTTACACTGTGTTTCTTTAAAGAAAATTCAAAGGCTATTGTTTTCCAGGTTGAAGCAATTATTCTGAGATATGAGTCTCTCTCTTATTGTTTTTGAACCTCTCATATTTGCAGTCTGGAACAGACCTGAAGTTTTAGAATTATAAAAAAGCCATAATCTTCACAAGTTTAAAAAAACAAAAAAAGAGTAAACCATACCTGAGAGATCAACAAGCTAGAGTGAAACAGGCACTTCAAATTGTGCTAATTTACTTCTCAGTTTAGTTTAATTTAAAAAAAATTCACAGGACATAATTGGGCAGTAATATTAAATTTAAAATCCATGGTGGGGATGCTTTTTTTGTTTTTTTTGAAGTGTGAGAATATTACTGTATTTTTAAAGTTGGGGTTTTTTCTAAATTTGATGTTTGTTTCTTTTCAAGTTCTCTGAAAATCTATGGACTGGCCATGAATTTTTTAAGTGACTAGAGACTTTTTTTATTGTTTTTTGTCCAAAATGTCCTGTAATGTTATTTTTATCTATATATAGATATATAAAAATAAATATATAATACGTGCCTTTTCACACTCTAGCCACATCTATTTTGGCTCTTCATCTCTAACTGGTTGGCCACCCCTGCTCTCAACACTTTGGCTCCTTCCTTCCTCCTCCTCTAACACAAGCTATGTCTACTCCGTAGCCTTCTTGTGGAAAAACGGCTGCTCATTAATTATGCAAATGAAGCGTGGTGATATTCCACGCCAAGCTTCATTTGCATAAACTTTTCTGCAAGAAGGCTACAGTGTAGATGTAGCCTCACAGAAGAGGAGCCTTTAAAAACCAGTCTGAAAGGGTTTTTGATTGGCCCCATGTGATCTAATTAGCCTGACTCCCTTTGCTCACAAGGCTACTAGTTAACTCCAGGTGTTCTAACTGGCCTGATTGTCCAGTCTTCTTCTGGAAAGTTCCTGATGTTGCTAGGCAGGCCACTGCCAGTTTACCCAGGGAACAGAGACCTACTTAGTTTAAGGCTCACATACTTTCCTTCTAGTATTCTTTTGTAAACCATTGACCTGACCCTCTCACACCCAGTTAAGAGCTGTGCTGATAAAGTTACAGGGCTGGAGAATGAGGGTTTGTTCCTGGCTGAGCCTCATGAGTTTGCGTCATTCTCTGGGACAGCACTTCAGTGAGGCCAGTTTTTATTCCAATTAAATTATTAAATGAAATTGTCAGAAAATACTTCCCACCAGAGCTGTCATTGGATTAATGTAGCCACTCCAGTTTGTGATCAGTGAACACCTGGGCTGGGTGGCAAGCTCTGGCCAGATAAAGACCATCTTTGCATAATGGCAGCACTATCACCAGAATTCTTTATCTAGTAATTGAACTCATAGTTGAATTCTGTTGGAGTGAGCTTCCTCAAATAACTGCATGGATGTTATACTTGTTTAGGTCCAAGTCACAGAGAGGACAGCTCCATGTTGCCAAACTAGAGGTATCATATTCCACCATGAAAGCTTATGTGACATCTGGATGAGTCAATATGGGCACAGTGGTGAAGGAAAGTTTCAGCTGACTGAGCACTTGCTGCCCTTCAGGAGATCAATGGAATTAGACATTTTTCCAGAGGCTAGCAGTGAGAGGCTTGATTTTTTATACAAATAATATGAATTAATAATCAATATAAATGAATTAACCACCGGAAGCATTGCAAATCAGATACCACTGGGGAATCTACTAGACTTGGATGTCTTGGACTTGTGGAGGTCCAGCTGGATTCCTTCTGGGGATAAGAAAGTCCAAGAACTTCATGGAGGCCTGATTGAAGGCACTTTTCTCAAGCATGCTGCCCTAATTGTTCCAGGAATATTTGGACAGGAGCAGTATGCTGTTCAGGGATGTTAGAGAAGACAAGTAAATTACTATGTATTCATCCAATGTGTCTCAGAGCATGTCACGTATGAAAATATTGGAAGATTGGTTTGCATTGGTCAGCCTGAAGACCATTACCTGATATTCAGAGTGGACCTACCAGGTTTGGAAGGCAGTCATCTGCTTGTCCCTTCCTCAGTTCCTTGTACACAGCTGCTCCCAGATGAACAATGTAGTGAATATATAAGGAGCCCTCATGCGATCCAACAATTTGGGAATCAGGGGTAGCACATATCAGTTTCTTCTAGTTATCTGATTCAATGTGAGGTGGTCAGAGCAGATCTGGAGACCACCATCATTCTTTTTGAACAAAAAAAGAGACAGTATGCTACACAGCAAGGTCAACTTGTGGACAAACTCTTGGGCTATGTTCTCCTGGATGTATTGTAATTTTATTCTAATAAAAGTAATCATAGAACCAAGAACTGATCCCACTGTGACCCCACTGGAAACACATCTGCTTGATGATTTCTTATTAGCCGATTTTTAGTCTATTTTCTAGAAGGCTTCATGACTCAGGAAGACTAGTAGGACCAGGACTGAAACACTGATTGAGGTGGAGGACCCATGCAGAAATACTATCATGAGATTCTTTGAAAATCCATACCTTCTGTCTGAGTCCTCTGGTGGATTCTTCTCTAGATTTCCTAATGAATTCTAGTTAAGCCATCCAGGATGGTGAGTGAAGGTGAAAAGGTAAGGAACACCTTTTGGGGAGGAAAAATAGATTTCATACATAGGTGAAGAAGTACTGTCCACAGTACCAAATCTAGGAGATGGGCTTGATGCCAGATCAGGTTGAGGCAGAGGAACTGATGGCATGTAGCTCACATCTCAAACACTCCAGTAGATGCCAGTATTTGTATCAACCAGTACTGTGAAAGGCTTCAGTACCAGACTATCTCTCACAGCAGTGTAACCCTTCTGCCAAGTGTCAGCAGCAAGAGCCAGGTTCATTCTCTAGGGGTTCCTCTTAACAATTCAGAAGAGAACTGGTTCAAGCTCCCATCTAGGGGTATGTCTACACTACAAAGTTAATTTGAACTAACAGCCGTTAGTTCGAATTAACTTTAATAGCGGCTATACATTAAGCGGAGCGCTTAATTCGAACTAGGTAAACCTCATTCTACGAGGAGTAATGCCTAGTTTGAATTAAGTAGTTTGAATTAAGGGCTGTGTAGCCACTTAATTCGAACTAGATGGAGGCTAGCCCTTCCCAGGTTGCCCTGGTGGCCCCCTGGATCCTGACATCCCCTCGATGGTCCTCCCGGATGGCAGCCTGCAGACAGTGCAGGCTGCCGGCAACGTGTCCACGAGATGCAGCAGAGTCCCCGGGGGCAGGTCTGGTTCCATGGTGCAGAGTGCCGTGGTACCCCGAATGAGGGCAAGCAGAGCACTCTGAGACACAAATGCTTTGTTGTCCCTCAGCGAGGTGGAACAGCGAGCAGAGAAACCTGAGAACTGTCTGTCTGAGATGGGGGGATCGGATGCCTTTAAGCACAGCCCTCGGCTAGCCTGAGGCAGCAGCCCCACACACTAAGTCCAACCCTGATGCCCTGCCGGCACTGGTTCCGGCCAGCCTTACCTTCGATTCAGGGTCCACTCAATGTGGACGTGCTATTTGGAATTAGCAAAACACTAATTCAAATTAGTTTTTAGGTCTAGATGCACTAATTAGAATTAGCTTATTTTGAATTAACTAATTTGAATTAAGTTAGTTCGAATTAGTGCTGTAGTGTAGACATACCCTAGTAGTCTGGGTGGGGTGGTTTTTAAAACTCAGTCAATAAATGTCGTTGGAGGCTCCACCCATAAAGCGAAAAGAATCTTAGTCTCTGGCAAAGTTCACTATGGCTCATGTGTGTAGCACACCCAATGATAAGATGAGTCCTAGGTCCTCTTCAGTCCAGTGATCTTCTTGGAACAAGAAACATAGTCTCTCAGGGAAGGAAGTGAATGCTTCCCCTGACCTCATCACTCGTTGGCCATCTGGGTCTGTCTGCATCATCCCTCATCATCCATAATGGATGACTTTGTGGAAAATGCATAGTCCATCAGGGGAAGCGGTGGGCACCTTCCCTAACCTTGGTCCTCGTCAGTGGTCTTGGATGGTCATTGGCATTCCTCATCAGTGGTCTGGTGTGGTGTTTCTATTGATTAAAAAACAGTCCATCAGGGGAGGCTGTGGGTGCTTTCCCTGATCCTGTCCCTCATCAGTGGTCTCTATCGTCATTCGGTGGCGGTCATGGTCAGTCATCAGTGTCCCTTGTCAATGATCTCTTCCGGCACCTGTGGAAAGAAATAAAGACTGAAGGGGGAAGAAGTGGGTGAAATCCCTAGCTGTGTCCCTTCAAAGTGGGCAACCTTATATGTTCCTTTGAAAACAAAGTCCATAGTCCACAGGGAGGACAGTGGGCACCTTTCATGGCCTTAGCCCTTGTTGGCAGTCTCAGTCAGTCTTTGATGTCCCTCATCAATGATGTCCTCCAAGGGAAGAAGTGGGTGATACCCCTAGCTGCATTCCTCCTAGGTGGACGACCTCATATGTTTCCTTGATGACCAAGTCCACAATCCATCAGGGAAATACAGCATCACTAGAACTAATTATCACAATGACAACTTTGAGAAGAGATGTACTCCATCTACTCATTTTTTTAATTTGTATTATGAAACTTCCACCCCATTGGTGTTGGTTGTCAAATAAGGGAGTTTACTCTTTCAACTATTGTGATACAATTTCAATATCTATTTCTATTTCTATCATCAGAATAGAAGTATTTAGTAGCATTTATCTTTCTCCCATGAAAACAAAGCCCAAATTCAATCTGAAATCCTAACCAAAAAAAATCCTTGTTTTGGTCCTCATGTTGAAAGTCAAAAAGAAGTAGCTTTCATCCTCTAAACCAGCAACATTTTAAAATGCAACCCAAAAGGAACTGTTGCCAGAACTCAGGATGAGAAAGTTGTGAGACCATATATAAGTAATACTTGTATTACTTTTGCTAAGCACACTACAGATAGTTATGGGACTCTTTATGTAACACATTGCTGCACACATGCATGAATGGAATTGTTTAAATCATATCAAGACTAGACATTTTTAAGCAATGAAAATATCCTGACAATTTAGAAAGAATACAGTACTTTTTGACAGAAATATATCACTCGCACAAAACAGGTATGGCCAAAGATCAGATCACATTGTGTTTTAAATATACTTGTTACATCATCTGTGCAATTTGACAGATATATACACGATATAAAATAGTCTACAACTGTTATATTCTCACCAAATTCTTCTGTAAATAGCTTAATGCATATTAAGGCTACAGTTAGTTCTCTACAAGTTAGGTTCTAGCCCTTTATGTTTAGAAAAAGCAACTACTGGCAGATGTAACTGTTTAGGGGGAAAGAGACTGAAATTATACAGTACTAAAAAATATCTGTGCCAGATGGGTCTACCCAAACCAATTAATATGCAACACATTAGTGCACTAAAGGCATGTTATTTCTAAAGTGCACTATTACCCCACCATGTAGGCAAGTCCTTTGTTTTTAATTACTATTATATTCTAATTTTTGTATCAACCAGAAAAATGGAAGTACTCAGGGCCGGATTAAGATCTTTAGGGTATGTCTACACTAGCCACCCTAGTTCAAACTAGGGTGGCTAGTGTAGTCATTTGAACTTGCAAATGAAGCCCGCAATTAAAATATCCTGCAATGAGAAGTATCGATAGAATTAGGGGCTTTAGTTCGAACTACCTAGCCCTTGCTGTGTATAGCCGCGGGTAGGGAGTCCGAACTCCCTGTAACATTTCACTTACAAACCCATTTTCCAAAATTTCCACTCCCTTTCCCACTGAGCACATGGTGAGTGAGGGGCTAGAGGTGGCTAGTGGCTGTGCATACAGACAAAAAAAATTCCAGAGAGGGCATGAGCTCTGGGCAACACCGAAAAATATGCAAATCTGCTGCCCCTGGCCTAGTAAGTGGCATAAAATGGCAGTAAGAAGAGGTTCTAAAATTATATTAGGAAGAAAAGAAAGATGAAGGAAAGTTTTGCAATTTAAAAATTTACAAAAGGAGAAGGAAGTGTAAGGCCTGAAAGGCTACAGTTAGAACTCTATAAATGATATTTGTTGCAACTCCTTGAATATTTCTGACAAGAAAGCATATTTTCACGTTGAGAGCACACAAAGCCTGAGAGTTTTTGGAAAGTTAGTGCCATCTAGTGCATCAAAATGAACACTACATGATGTATACAAATGCTGTTGGAAGGAAAATTAGAGACACAAGGTGGGTGAGATAATATTTTTCATTGGACCAACTTCTGTGGGCGAGACACAAACTTTTGAACTTACACAAAACCCTTATTCAGGTCTGGAAAATGTACTCATGGCAAAACACAAGGTAGCACAGATTATTTAGTATAAGTAGTTACATATTTCAAGGGCCCATTCAAAATGAAGTGGAGTGAACACCTCTCCAGTGTTAGGAATGAAAGAAAGGAGAGGGGAAAGGCAGCTAGGGAGAGAGGTTGTCAGAGGAAAAGTCATTTTCCTGGCAATGTACTATGTGTACTTACAAATGAATTCTAATCAGCAGAGAACATATGCATTTTATCAGTATAACATAGAGTAGGCAATTAAAATAAAAGTTTATTATGCCAACACTGGCTAAAATAATATTAAAAGAAATCAGATACAATTCAGTACTTTTCAAAAAAATGTCAATTATAGAGATGGCATGATAAGCTATCTGATATTGTAGGGAGACAGATTATTAATGATATTATACAGCAGAAAAGGAATAAGTCTTTCAGAAAATTCATATAATTTTATCAGCCCTATTTCTATACCAGAAATAGAATGTGAAAAAATTCAATTTACCTCAAGAACATTTTTAATAAAAATCAGCATTCTGTTGAACCTGTGTCTAACGCAGGTTGACGACAAATAGTAGTGGAGTTTGTAAGAGGCTAAGAATAATTCCACTGAGTTACTCAGAACTACATTACTTTTAAAAAATAATTTCTAGAGCATTTTAGCCAAGAAGAAAAGGGGGAAAGGGAAGAGAGCAAGCTTGAAAAGCTCTAATACAGTAATTCCTCATTTAACACGTGCCCGCTTAACATGTTTTCGAGATAACACGATTTTTTTTTAGGGAACGTTTTTTGAATTACACGACCATCCCCGGAATAACATGATTTCCCCAGCTGGTCCGTTGCTGGCAGCTGAACGGTGCTTCCCCCACCTCCATGCAAAGCAGCAGAGGGTTTGCTGCTTACCACGCCGTTTCCCTGTGACCCCCCCTCACAGGATGCAGTACGGGTCCTTCCAGACCCATCACAGGGGCATACTCCCAACCCAATCCCCCTCCCCTCTCCTCCCCTTCCCTTCTCCAGAGCCAAACACCTCCCCTCCCTGCTGTAACCCAGTCCCCTTTCTCCCACAACCTTATGTCCCGGTCCCAACAGACACCACTGCTTGAAACACAACCCCTACCTTTTCTATTATTTTCAATGGGAAAATTGACCCTGCGTAACATGTTTTTACTTAACACGATCATTTTCTGAAACATATCTATAGTATTAAATGAGGAATAACTGTAATTCTATCTGACTCATTATTTGGGGAATAAACTAGCAAAGCACATTTTCCCTACATATGAGATTGATTCTAATTCCCATTTAAATCAATGGGAAAATTCCCCTTTGACTTCATACAGGGGCAATATCAGGCCCAATATGAAACGAAAGTGTAAGGCCTTCTTTTCCTCTTTCCCAGTTGCTCAAAGAAATTCAAGCAGGATATGGGTATAATTACAATTGGCTAACAGTTAAACCTGCACGAAGGCTTTGGGGGTTTTATTATTCATTCATTTTAAGAGGATTCTGCTGTTAGGTAACTTACTGTAATTAGGTAAGTGGAGAATACATTTTTAATTGATCTATTCTTGTATAATATTCATTTTATTGCATTTTAATTTTTGTGTTCTTGATGTTTATTCTTTTCACTCGGTGTTCATTTTCAATGTTTTCAATAAATTTCTGGATGTATTTTGGTATGGTGCATGGAAAATATAATTTTAACTTTCTATTCCTTTTTCAAGAATCTAATCACTGTGACCTCTGTGTACTTGTTCCACTACTAAGCATGTACTATGAACCAGAAATTCTCAAAAGAAAATCTGATTTAGAAAAGGACTAGACTAGATGCCTAAGATTATATCTCATAAACAACAAAAGCTTTTTTTTCTGAAAAATGAAGAGACTTCTGTTGATGGGAAGAAAGAAAAAGGAAATCATGCACTATAATGAGAAGGACGAAGAACGTGAGTCAAGCTGTCTCACATGAAGACATATGCAAGTTATTATAACTGTGAATCACACAACAGGTGAAGCTGTAAGCCAAGAATGGCAAATAATGTGAAGTGAGAAGAGAACAGCAATTTCATTTTGAAAGCAGTAAAATAAAAGAAAAAAAAAATCAAACCTATCTGAGCCATCACATTTCTGAAAGCCACATTTCAAACTCTTTGACTTTTATTTACAAACCCATGATATAATCCTTTCATGATTTTATAGTGTAGAATGTCTTATCTAGCTGAGTGTATTGATCAAAATCACTAATATAATTTATTGTTGAATTTCTAGTTCATTATCACACTATTGCAAAAATAATCTGTTCACAGTCCCAGAAATAAAATTAATTAATTTGAATTCAATTAAACCATGTAAATTTGACCGCAACCATGTAAATACCTGGATAGATAGACAGACAGACATGTTTTGTGAGTCCAAAGACTTCTTAGATACAAGCTTGATTGTGATCTCAGATATTCAGACATATTGCCGCATTCATGCACAAAGGCAATTTTACTTCGTACAAAACTAATGAGCTTTGAAATTCATGAGCAACGAGTTCATAATATATGAATCATTCTGTTTGTCATTATCTCAGTCTATCACATTTTCAAACTGGAAAAAACAGTACACAGTCCAATAGGCTCTCTCATTGCAAAAGTTTTATATTCACCATAGGAAGCTGGTATTTTTTTTCCACTTAGCGCATAAGAAATGCAAATTATATCATGCCATATATAAGTGAAGAAAGAGCTGTCTGGCCATAATGGCACAACGTGATGCACATGTTTATAAGGCTGATATAATTCTAGGGTGTATTAATAGGACTGTCATGTAAAGTACATAGGAGATAACGGTCATATTCTACTAGGCATTAGAGAGGCCTGGGCTGGAATACTGTGACCAGTTCTGGGCACCACAGTTTATAAAAAATGTGGACAAATTACAGGGAGAAACCAACAAAAATGATAAAATAATTAGAAAACCTGACTTATGAGAAAAGATGGAAAAAACTGGGCATTTTCATTCTGGAGAAGACTGGAGGAAGGGACACCTCAAAAGAGACTCTAAATATGACTGTTAAAAAAGAGGATGGTGGCCAATTGCTCTCCATATCCACTCAATGTGGCACAAGAAGTAACAAGACAATCTGCAGCAAGGAAGATTTAGGTTAGATATTAGGAAAACTTTCTAACTATCAGGGTATGTCTACACTGCAGACTTTCCGGAAAAACTACACTTATGTCCACACTGCAATTATGTTCTTTCGACAGAAAGTCAAAAGTACGCAGGGGTTTTTCCAACAGAGATAAACCTCTATGAGGAAGAAGCCTTTTTTCGAAAGAGCTCTTTCGGAAAAAGGCGTGCATGGAGGGGGAAGAGGAGAGGTTTTCTGAAAGAAGAGGTATCCTGGAAAAAGCACAGGTGTCCTGGTGGCCACTCCGTCCATAGTAATCACAACTCAAATGCGAGATAGTGTCCACATGGACACTATCTTTCGAAAAAGCAGATCGCTTTTTTGATGCACTTTTGCTGTGTAGATGCTCTCTTTCAAAAGAAGTTTTACAGAAGATCTCTTCCAGAAAAACGTCTTCCAAAAGAAGCCTGTAGTCTAGATGTAGCCTAAGGGAAGTTAAGCTTTTGAGTAAGATTCCAAGGAGATTGTAGAAGCCCTATCATTGGAGGTTTTTAAAAAGATATTAGACAAATACCTGTCAGGAATGGTCTAGGTTTAGTTTCTTCTGTATCAATACAGGGGGCTGGACTTGTTTACTTCTCAAGGTCCCTTCCAGTCCTATTTTTCTTTGATTCTACAATGCATATGTACATACATACATAAACACTAATCAATTCATCAATCCATAGTTCAGCTAAAAGAACGTGAATTGCTGTTGTTAAACTTACTCTTCAAAAAGAGCAAACTTTTTCTTCTTTTTGTTGTAAAATGAATACTAACAAAACTAGGAACTCCTCTTGTAGATTTTATGTCACCATGTAATGTGATGCTATAGCCAAAATTTCTGCTAGCTATGTGCAAACTATAGGCTGGGTCCCTGGTCAGCTTTCTGGGCTGCCTTCCATCCATCTCTTTCTCCATAGTCTGCTTCCAGACTGTGCCTCCAGCCTTCCTCCTCATCCTGGCCCACTCTGACCTAAGGATATTAACTTCTATTCCTGTGGTAATTGGATTATGGAGCCCTTTGTGAGCTGGAAGTTAAAATGGGTGGGAAAAGAATCCAGAAATCACCTAACAGGTTATAATACAGAACTGCAGTGTCTGTTTGCCACACAAGACTTAAAAGCTTTATTAGGTTGATTCCATTGTCTCGAGGGCCATGTATCCAGCAATATGCCATTTATCAAGCATAACCAGAAGTGTCTCCCAAAATACACATGCCCATGAGTTTGCTATCAAAATTCTGGGTGTGCAGCACAACTATGTGTCTTCTTAACGCCTTATCTACTATGGTATTGATTCGCATCCACATATCCTCAGTAAGGCCCCAATCAAACAACTTAAGCCATGGCTTAATTGAGGACATGAATCAAAGTCAGTAGAGCTATTCAGATGCTTAAAGTTAAGCAGCTGCAAAGTGTGTTGTGAGACTCGGCCTTATATTCTTTTAAATCTAACTTATTTGCTTCCAACTATTTTCAAACATCTAAGACTTAACATGAGGAGGGAGGGGGAAACCTTTGGGACTCAAACTGGTAGCAAGAGTCCAATAGTTTGATGTGCTGGCCCTAACACAAATCTTCAGCAACTGAAATTGGCTACTGAGCAAACATCTTGTCACGAACAGTTTCTCTTTGAGTTTGGAAAACTGATTTGCCAAGGACTCTTTTAGGCAGCATACTTGTATGTAGTCTTTTCTTAGTCATGTGCTTATCTTAAGTTGGATTGCTCCACTAAAGATTTAGTACTCCCTGTTAACTTCTTTTTAGTATGGTTACATTTCAAGAAACCTCATCTTCACTTGTCCTCACAGTAGATGTGGCAGAATCTGATGCTGGGTTGCTACAAGAGGTTGTAGTTTTGCATTTGTATAGTTAGCTGGATAGGAGGACCACAATAGAGAAGATCTGCTATATTATAGTCTACATTTTCCCCTACATTTTTAATGATATTTCAATTACAAAATTAAAATATAATTGATCAATATAGAAACATAAAACAGTACAGTGGTTTTATACTATAACCATAAAAAATTAATGTGTCTGAGGAAAGAAAGTGAAAACAAAATAGTTACCACACAAAATTACAAAACTAATTGATGCTAATTAAATGGATAATAACCAGTAGAAAAAAGAAAAAGCCGAGGTGGTAATGTGCATAGGTCTGACATAGTCCTGATATTATTCATATGGCATAGCATTCTGTAAAATATATTCGTAGTAATAAAAATAACTATAAATGTTCTATAAAACAAAACAATGACAAACTCCATATACTTAATTAAGCTTGATTTATGCACTCTGCACTGCGGTTCATGCAACTTTGTCCATTTTTCTAGCAGTTTGAATATCACCTGACTTTTCTCTCTCCTCTCCAAAAAAAAGATGTGCTTGTTTCTGCTATTGCTACCCTGAATTTTGAAAGCTGTGCAAGGATAGGTTTTTTTGTTCTTGTTTTTTCTGTAAAGACTATGATTATAAGCAGATGTTGTCTCTTCCTGAGTTAGTGCCAAAGTCTAAGAAAAACAGAATGGATTTCTTCAACCTATCACACAGTCACTACATTTGGGAGGAGGGAGAGGTTATTTGTTTTTAATGGAAATCTGATCATCTAAAGATAAATATATTACTGGAACTAAACTGATTTGTATTCTATATAATCCCAGTTATATTAGATGACTTATAGATTCACAGATATTAAGTTCAAAACAGTTACCTAAGTTGACCATCCTGCACAATACAGGACATATAATAATCTACTATATATTTGAGAGAGTTTCTGTCTTTTGTCTATCCGCAAGTCTGTTTGTTCAAGAACTCCTCCTAAACAGTAAGAATTCGGATCACCAAATTTGATATGCAACTCCCTTTTATCATAATTTAAAGCAAGACAAAGGTGTGCTTGTTCCAAGATAATGGGATGTGTATGGAATGTGATTATTTCTCATCAAACGGAAAGGGAGGGCTGTGATAGCAGGGACAGTTATACTCCTGAATGACCGCATGGGGGCAGCAAGCCCTAGGAAGCAGCTGGTGGCCACGTGTAACTTCAAAGCAGTAGATTTCCATCAAAACTCAAACACTAAGATAATACTGTATAGTCAACAAACAACTCCAACTTCAAAACTAATTACCCAAACCAGTTCTTTGAGCTAATTTCCTGCAAATTTTGTTCCTCCAGTAAGGGGAGGTTAACAGGAGTGGGTTTGCAAAGAAACATTGTGATGGGAAGCCGCAAGAGACAATCACATGATGCTTTATGGTCTCCTGATGTCAACTGCCCCATTAACTTCACATTATATAAACTGTGCCTTTTTTCCCACTCGTTTGCAGTGAATGACACTATACTGTCATGAATTTTTGCGGGGCAACCGATCTTTGAGAGGATGGCCCAAAGAGTGCTATAACTAATTGAATCGAACGCCTTGGTCAAGTCAATGAAACTCAGGTATAAAGCTTGATTTTGTTCAAAACTGACAACACTGCTCTACAGCCAAAATGCTTCCGAAATAAATGTAGTCAAACTTTACTAATTCTAGGTCACTGAGAATGAAAATGATGCTTAAAATTGTTGATTGGCTCTAGTTTTCAAGATATGCTATTGGGTCAGTATATACGACCCTTGACTTGGGAATGGTGGAGGATAAATGAGTTAGAAAGAGAAGGGATCTCAATTTAAACCAGAAATGACTAAAATACGTCTTTGACTGGATCT
>JANRFK010003679.1:21578971-21607075 GCA_030068395.1 Apalone spinifera | reverse complement strand
ATGAAGAACTTTGTCAAGGCCATGGACAAAACACAAGCAGCTTTCAAGTACTCCAGGGAAAATTTCCAAGTTTAAGTGAAGCTAAGATAAAGGAAGGTGTCTTTGTTGGTCCTCAGATTCGTGAACTTCCTCGAGATGATGCATTTGACCATGCACTGCGTGGCAAGGAAAAGACGGCATGGAAAGCCTTCCAGTTAGTGGCAATAAATTTTCTCGGAAACAACAAGGCAGACAACTATAGGTTGTTGGTGGAAAACCTCCTCAAGGAATACAAAAGCCTTGGTTGCAACATGTCACTAAAGATACATTTTTTGCACTCTCATCTAGATTTTTTTTCACCGAACTGCGGAGCAGTGAGTGACAAGCATGGCAAGCGATTTCATCAGGACTTTGCAACAATGGAGAAACACTATCACGGCAAATGGAGCCCACCAATGCTTGCAGACTGTTGCTGGACAGTGACAAGAGATGCTCCATTTAATGAATACAAGAGACAAGCCAAGAAGCACCGAGTAGACACTGAATAGGACTAAACTATGTACATAATAGTTTTTTGCCTTTTGTTTCATAATACATTTTATTTATATAACCCTTTTGCTGATTTTCCAAGTGTTACATAAACAAGACAGGTGAAATATTATCATGTAAAGCAACCATAAACACATGAAAAGACCTAGGTTTACAATTTTAGGATTAAAACTCTACTATCTACACAATATACATAGACGTAAAATGTAAAAATTTAAATATCTTGGAAACAGTAGCCAATCAGTTGTTTTAATTGTCATATTTGAATTCAGCACATCAAAATACATACTAACTAGCACATTTTATCTCTGAAGCAGACGACTTCTTAAAAATTGTAGACCAGTGCAACCAGTGTGTCTGAATTCTCGTGGTATCTGCTCCCTATTTCAGATCTTGAGAATCAGGAAATGGGGTTGTTTGTGGAGCTCTGGCCCACCTCCTTTGAAGTTTTTGTCAGAGATTCTATCTAGTCCTGTTGTCTTATTACTTTTCATCACTTTGATGGCAGCTTGGACTTCACCCATGGTAGGAAGTATTGCAAGATCGCCTGTAGGCAGTTGCTGAAGGATTCAGTCAAGGGATTCTGGGACTACGGTAGAGGGGCAGTTTAGGAGCTCATAAAAGTGCTCCCTCCATCGAGAAGCAGTGGCTTAATTGTCTTTCAAGAGTTGGCTACCATCCTTTGATCTCAGGAGATTAATTCCATGGTGTCTCGGTCCATAAACAGCTTTGGTGATATTGAAGAAACCTCTCATATCATTGATATTTGTGAGATGCTAGAGCTCTCATGCATTCTTGGTCCACCATTGATTTTTCAAAGTCATTTTTTGCATTGGACTTCTGCCTTGGCATGTGCTTCTCTCTTTGTTGTGCAGCTGACGTCACTTTGTCAGGCCCTGGTTTCCTTTTTACCTCAGACGTTCAATTTCCACATCATTCTCATCAAACCAGTCTTGATGCTACCTGGGCTGGTTACCAGTGGTTTCTCCATAAGCTCCAATGATGGCATTTTTCAACTGACAAGTGTTCTTCCACGTCTTCAGAGTGTACTGTCGGCAGCTTCCTTTGGAGTGCAATCTGGAAGTGACTTTGTCTGGTGGGGTCCTTCAAGCCTTGTACGTTGATCTTTCGTTGGATCAGTTTCTTCTGAGTTCTTCATTTGATGACAATCCTAATCGCCATCATGGATCAGATGAGGTGCTGATCAGTGCAGCAGTCATCAGCGTTAGTCACTGCACGTGTGAGAAGAACATTACACCAATCCTGAGAGCAGACAATGACAATCTATAAGGTGCCAGTGCTTTGATTGAGGATGTTGCCGTGAGGTTTTAAATGTACTCTTCTAGCGAAGATGACAAGCTCATGTTCTGCGCATTTCGTAAGGAGGAGCACTCCACTGGAGTTGCTATTGCCAACTCCTTTTCCTATGGTGGCCTTCCAGAGGTCTGTGTCGCTTCCGACCCTGGCATTGAAATCTCCCAGAAGAATAATTTTGTCTTCCTTGGGGATGTCTTTCAAGACTATATCCAATTGGGTGTAAAATTTCTCCTTCACATCATCTTCGGTGACTAAATTTGGTGTGTAAGCACTCACAACATTTGCCTGTTTTTTCTGGCAAGCTTCAACCAGAGAGTCATTAGATGCTCATTGATGGTGACAGGGACTTCAGATAGGATTTCTGTCAATTTGTTCTTGATGGCAAATCCTACTCCATGAATTCATTTTTTTCCTTTGGGGTGCCTTTCCAGAAAAAAGTGTACCCTCCATGTTCTTCTCTTAGCTGTCCTTCTTCTGGTCTATGCGTATCTGCCAGGGCAGCTATGTCAATGTTAAATCGTCAGAGCTTGAGGGCAATAATTGCCATGCGTCTTTGTTGTCCACTGTCTGGACTGTCCATTAAAGTCTGAATATTCCATGTTCCAAAATTTAACATTCACTTTTAACCGCATAGAGGTGAACACATTGGATGCAGTTATCCAGTCAGGAGAGTTGAGGTGGACTATGTTTATGGCTTCTTTTCTAGACCCCTCCCCATATGGAGTGAGCAAAGCGGATCATAAATAGGGCTGTTCAGTCGTGGATGCAGCTGCCAGACCGTTCTACCACCTTGGACCTTAAAATGGAAAGACTGATACACATCCACCGCCTACATGCTGGTCCATGACTAAAAGCTTCCAGATTTCACAATCCTGCTCCTGTCACCATTTGCCAGTCGCCGTAGGGCGTAAGCTTAGGAGAATAGTGCACAGGACGACAGTTATGAATGACTTCTTTTAACATAGGGGGACTGTTGCGCTGCAGCCACCACACGATCCTTGATGATCCTTAGGCTGCTTCATGAAAATATGAGTGCCACAGTGCTGAGTAACAATGAATCCCCTTTGAGGTGAAAATGGGAGTCAAACAAGGCTGCGTCATTGCCCCTGTGCTGTTCTGCATCTTCATTACTATGACCCTCCATCTCATTGACAGCAAGCTTCCAGATGGCATGAAGATTGTCTACAGAATAAATGGGAAGCTTTTCAACCTCAGGAAACTGAAGGCCAAAAGCAAGACCTCCACGACTTTGATCATGGAGCTCTAGTACATGGATGACAATATGGTCATTGTTCTTTCCCCAGTAGCTCTTCAGACCATCTTAAGCGCCTTTGCTAAAGCATATGAGAATCTCAGCCTCACACTGACCATCAAAAAGACCTCAATCCTCGCCGACAGGACAATCTCATGAAACATCTATTAAAGTCAATGGAGAACTGCTGGAAATGTGGAGCATTTCCTGTATCTTGGAAGCCAAATCTTTGCCAAAGTCTGTATTGACGCAGAAATCCAGCATCACCTGAGATGCGAAAGCTTTGCTTTTGCCCACCTGAAATGAAGGATCTCTGAGAACTGGGAAATCAGTGCCAAGACAAAGCTCGTTGTATACCATGCAGTGGTTGCTCCAACACTGCAGTACGCATGTGAAACCTGGACAACATATAAGCGTCACCTGAAGGCACTTGAACAATATAATCAACGCTGCATCAGGAGAATCCTAAATATCCCTTGGGAGGACAGGCGCACGAACACTAGTGTCCTGAAAAAGTCAAACATGACCAGCATTGAAGCTATCATCATCTACCAACAACTTCACTGGACTGGTCACACGGTCCAGATGCCTGATCAGCACCTTCCAAAAACAGATTCTGTTTTCCAAGCTGAAGGAAGGATGGAGGAGCACTGGGGGCCAGAGGAAGTGATTTAAGGACATGTTGAAGGCAAACATGAAAAAGTGTGGCATTGGTGTTGACACTTGGGAGAACCTTGCCCAGAACTGTCCCCAGTGAAGAGTAGTAGTAATCCATGAGCGGGTGGCGCAATTTGAGAGGTCCTGCCTCATTGCAGATAAGGAGAGGTGGAAAAGGAGAAAAGAGTAGCAAAAACTGCCCTGCGTTCCTCCAAAACCACCAGCACCTACCCCTTCTGCAATAAGAGCTCTAGAATCAGGCTGGTTAGCCATCTACAGATCCACAAATAGGAGAGTGGCAGGAAGACATCCTACTCATTATCAAGTGACTGCTGAGAGAGAGTGAGTGTGAGATAAATCAGGACTACTCAACACGTGGCCTGTGGGCCAAATGCGGCTGGTTTGTTTGCAGCCCACGGTGCCATTTGGATTTACATGGGGCTTAACACGTGGCCTGCAGGTGGGAGCCAAAACAAAAAAGTAGTCAATATAATGGTCTTCTGTTGATATGTGTTTTAGTAGTTAAATTCCTGGACTGCCATTGCTCATTAAAAGTGCTGTCATATGGGTAGAAATAGGATAAATATTGCATTTTATTAATATCAGCAGAACTGACTTAATGGGACCTGTGTGTTGTGTGGTCTTGCCTTAATCTTTGCACTGATGTCTGTCAGTGTGAAATAAACTATTTGCATATATTTGCATGTATATTTGCATGTATACACAACCACACTTAAGTTGCAGCCCTCAACATGTGCTGTGAGTATCATTGTGGCCCCCGTGGCTTCCAAAGTTGAGCAGCCCTCAAACTATGCCTTTTTTCCCCGCACTACTTGCTTGCAATGAATGACACTATACTGTCATGACTTCCCCACTCATCACCTAATGCTTGCGCAAAACAGTTCTACAAGCTCAAAGCCTTTTTTTGAATTACAGCTCACAAGTGCTCGTTTTTGTGCCATGTCTTCAATCCAAATGCTTAATTCCTTTCCATTTTTTTCAATTATGGGATCACAACTCACATGTGACACCTTCACACCAGCTGGCGCACCTGTAGCAACACTCTCTTATGCTTTCCTCCTTTTTTTAATATAATGCACAGTGGACTCATTTAATGCTGTACATTTGAGCTACTGAGGCCACACCACTACCACTTGCAAGCTTATCCAATAATTCAACTTTCTGGCTTAAAGTAGTTATCATTTTTCCTTTCTTTACCTTTTGACCAATGTCTGTATCACTTGCTTTTTTTTTGGTGCCGTAATTAAGTTTAGGTGTTACTTTAGTAATCATAATTTTTTTTTACTAGAACACACTGAGAAAATATGAGCACGCTGCATCATGTGCTTGTGCTATGCAGGGCACCACGAACAGATGAAATGACGAACAGTGAAAACGCAGAGGGTGAGGTCTTACTGAAATAGGCTAAAATGATGAGAAAGTAGAAGTGACTGTAAAGTGGCTATTTTGACCCTCTTCTCTCCTTCACAAGGGCAATTGGTCTCCTGGCGCCAACAAATACATAATACAAACCATGGACTTCATTCCAAAGCTGCTACTTCTCCTACAAAAAAGTCACCAAAAATTTCTCTGGTTCTCATAATTCTCCATTGCAAACCCCAGATTCTCACAGAGCCTCTCCAGTTTCAGGGCTGCAAGATTAGTCCCCTAACTTAAGAAACTGCAAACTTTTTCTTGAAATACATTGGGATTAGACTTCAGTTCTGTTTAATAACTTGCAAAGGATTGCCAGCTCACAAAAAGCAGATTTCATTCACTAATTACAGTTAATTAGCTTCACTTCATTTTCTGACTTGCATGAGGAAATTTATCCAGTTTTACATTTTCTGAAATAATTATTTTTTCAATATTCCACACTATAAATTTTGACATGTTGATTAATGGCCTAGAAAAAACAGTGATGTACTTGGCATATTATTACCTGCATATCATATTATTGTAAAAGTGCTAATGTAGTCTTTTACTAAGCAATTTCTCATATTATAAATACTTTGTGGCTTGCGCGCTATAAATCCTGTGCAAATTTAAATTATTCTAATTAGTTGTGTGTTTATAAACCTAATAGTTTAATCATGTTTAATTATACTCATTGTAACAAACATATGATAACTGAATGTTGTCTTGTTAAACTGATGAAGAACACCTGGAATGTGTAATTAGTTCCATCAACAACAAATTAACTAAAATCTGCTATTAATAATTATTCCCCTTCTTTCCTTGCTGATTACTAGGCTGAAGATCATAACAAAAAGCCAATGTAGTTTATTTTAAAAAGAAATGTGGCTACATAAGCCCATCTATTACTAACTTTACTCTTCATAAACATTCTAAAATACCTTGACAAAGATGCCTATGTATTTTGCATAGGAATTATTTTTCCCTGTTAAACTTTTGTGTGTTCTTTTTTCCATTGTACTTCCAACGTTATTTTTAAAACTCTAGATACTGGGTGAGGTTTAAGTTGGTGGATGGGTAGAAATCAAATCAGGTGGATGCCAATCTGAGGATACATTTTCATGTTCTCTCTCAGCCCAAGGGATTTTTTCATGGCATTTTCAACTACTAGTCTTGGGCTTTGGCAATTATTTTGATAATTTGAACAAGCAAGGTTCCTTCTGTAAAAATTGTCTATCAAAACCAAAATTAACAAAACAGTCATCTGTGAGGTTAAGATTCTGTCATGGTTATTTTTAGTAAAAGTCATGGAAAGGTTGTGAGCAACAAATAACAATTCATGTGAGCTGTGACTTCTCTGTAACTTTTACTAAAAAAGAATGGTGGAGAGAAAGCAGAGGAGGGAGGAGGAATGAGAGCTGGAGTGCCATGGGTTTCATAGTCTCAGCTCCAGCTTCTGCCACAGCCATAGAAGGAAAGGGTACAAAGCCCCAACTCTGGCCCAAGCTAAATCAATGGGGCATAATGGGACACACAGCTTTGGATACAGCTCAAGCCATGGTGAGCACAATCCTCGCTGTCCCCACCACTGACAGCTGAAGTCATAGAGGTCCAGTAAGGTCATGGAATCGGTCACTAAATTGTATCTTTAGTCATATGTGAGGGAAAGGAAAACATTCTCTGCACCTAGATGGAAAATGCCTGCTGCCAAAAAATAAAATAAACTAGGAAAAATAAACTAGGAGTTAGCACACACAGGATGTGATAAATGTTTGATACTGCAAGCACAGCATGCTGAAAAATCAAAGAATCAGAGGACAGTCCAGAGTGGGAAGGAAAATTGGAAGCATGCTACCTCCAGAAGAGAAAGAACTTTGATACCCCTTCCTACTTCTCCACGTGGGCAACAATGATACTGCCAAGAATGACCTTCAGCAGGCCACTGCAGACTACATGGCTCTGGGAAGGAAGATAAAGGAACTTGAGGCACAAACGATGTTCTTGTCCATCCTCTCTGTTGAAGGAAAAGGCCCAGGTAGGGACCATCGAATTGTGGAAGTGAATGCATTGTTGGGCAGATGGTGTTGGAGAAAGGGCTTTGGATTCTTCAACCATGGGACACTGTTCCAAGTACAAGAGTTGCTAAGAAGAGATGGGATCCACCTAACAAAGAGAGAGAAGAGCATCTTTGCAGGCAGGCTTGCTAACCTTGTGAGAAGGTTTTAATCTAGATTCTCTGGCAGATGGCAATCTAAGCTCTGTGTTAAGCAAGGAAGTGGGATACTGGGAGAAAACAGAAGGAGAAGGGTACAATAGATGAGGCCTTCTGATTCATGCTGAGAAAGTAAGGCAATTGGCTAGTTATCGTGTCTGTACATGAATGAAAGAAGCATTTAAATCTCAGCCTCACAAAGCCCTGGTTGAGGTGATTTAGTAGGGATTGATCTTTCTTTGGGCCGAGTATTGGACTTGATCACCTCATGAGTTCTCTTCCAGCTCTAGAATTCTAAACCTGAGAAACAAACAGAAATTGGAAGTCCTGGCACACTCATGGAACTATGATGTGACTGGAATAAGAGACTTGCTGGGACAACTCATGACTGGAGCACTTTCACAGGTGGGGATAAACTGATCAGAGAAGATAGGCAGGGGAGAAAGGGTGGAAGAGCTGCACTGTAACAGAACTCTATCATTGTTCAGAACTCCAGCATGAAACTGAAAAAGAGTCTTTTGAAAATGTTTGGCTTAAGATGAGAGGTGAGAGCAACAAGGGTGACGTTGTTGTGGTGGACATCTGATATAAACCATCAGACCAGTAGCTTCAGGTAGATGAGGCTTTCTTTAGTCAGCTAACAGAAGTTTCCAGACACTGATTTTCATGGGCAACTTCAACCACCCTGACATCTCCTGGGACAGTAATATACAGACAATCCAGGAACTTTCTAGAGTGTTGAGGACAATTTTCTGGTGTAAGTGCTGAAGGAACCAACAAGGGATCATACACCTCTTGACCTCTGCTCACAAACAGGGAAGAACTGGTAAGGGAAGTAGAAGTAGGTGGCAATCTGGGCAGCAGTGCCCATGAGATGATAGAGCCTGATAAAAGAAAGAAAGGAGAGCAGCAGAATATGGATTTTTTACTTCAGGAAAGCAAACTATGACTCTCTCAGGAAACTGATGAGCAAGATCCCCTGGTAGATTAATCTGAGGAGGAAATGAGTCCAGGACAGTTTGTTCTATTTTAAAGAAGGAGCATGGGTGGGGGAGGAAATCCCAATGTGCAGATAGAGTAGCAAATATGGCAGAATATCCGCTCAATTTAACAAAGAAATCTTTGATTATCTTTAATACAAAAAGGAAGCTTACAAGAAGTGGAAACTTGGACAGATGATTATGGAGGAATATAATAACATTGCTAAAGCATGCAGGGGTTTAATCAGGAAAGCCAACATGCTTTAGAGTTGCAGCTAGCAAGGGATGTGAAGAACAGGAAGGGTTTCTATAGGTATGTTAGCAACAAGAAGGTGGTCAGGGAAAGCATGGGACCCTTACTAAATGGGGAAATCAACCTAGTGACAGATGATGTGGAAAAAACTGAAATACTCAAGGCTTGACAAAGCTCTGGATGGAATGATTTAGTTGGAGTTGGTCCTGCTTTGGGCAGGAGATTGGATTAGATGACCTTCTGAGGTCTCTTCCAGTTCTAATTTTCTAAGATTCTATATACCCATGAGTAGGAATATGCTCAGGACACTTGAAGAATGCTTGAATTTCTAAATATAAAGGACTCTAAGACTATATCTAAACTGCAATTAAACACCCATTGTTTGCCAATGTCAACTGACTCAGGCTAGTGAAGCTCAGGCTGTGGGGCTGTAAAACTGCTATGTCAATCAAGCTCAGTTTGGAGTCCACCTCTATCACGGTCTTGGAGTTTGTGTTATACTCTAAGCACCTATAGTGCAATTTTACAGTCCATACCTCAAACCCCATGAGACCAAGTCAGTTGATGAAAACTTGGTAAAAACCCTGGGGGCCACTGACAGGCCAAAAGGTGGACAGCAAATTGATAGTGGTTCATGCCCACCTTGAATCACAGAAAGCACTTGTGACCCTCAAAGACTGCAATGTGGAAGTACACATCCTTGAAGTCAAGGGCGGCATACCAGTCCATAGGACCCAGGTCAGGGATGATGGAGGCTAAGGAGACAACACGGAACTTGATGTGGACCAGGTATTTGTTTAGACCGTGCAAGTCCAGTGTGGGCCGTAGCCCTCCCTTTGGACCTAGGAATAAAAAAGTAGCAGTAATAAAAGCCCTTTTTCAAAACTTGGGGGTACCCACTCCACCACTCCAACCTGGAGCAACTGAGTTAACTCCTGTTTGAGGAGGTGCTCATGAGAAGGGTCCTTGAAGAGGAAAAGGGAAGATGGGTAGAAAGACAGTGTAGAGAAAATCTGGAGGGTGAAGCCAGGTCGATCGTGGCTAGGACCCAGCAGTCTAAGATAATGCCCTTCCAGGAAGGGAGGAAAGGGCAGAGTCTGAAAAAAAACCAAAAGAGGATGATCCAATGAGTCCAGTATGTCATCCTTGGGCACATCCTCAAAAAGTGTGCTTGGCTTGGGGCTAAGCTGATTAGTAGATGACTGGCTGGATTAAAAACGATGGCCCTGTATTTCCTGAAGTGCTTTGGGCAGTAGTGGGATGTATCCTGTTGAGGACAGGGCCCCTTCGACTGAGAGGAGTAAGACTTGAACTTCTTCCTCAAGCACTTCTTGAGTGGTGCCAAGACTTCAATCTAGAGCATGAGATAGAGCACAACCAGTGCCCTTACTCCGGTCAACAACTGGGAAGAGGGGTGCCCTTGAAGGAGGCTGTGCTGCTTGTACAGGCTGGTATCCTGACCATGCCGAGGACTTATGGATCTTTAGTGCTAATACACTCATTTTTCACATGGAGCACATGCCTCCAAGGTTTTGTATTCCCACATCAGGGAGCCGTACTGTGAGTGCCTGTGTCTTGGAACCCAGTCCAATAGTCTAAGTGGGGTTAGCAGGGCTGGCCCTTTCCGGATTGCCTCCTGGTGATCACAGGCCAGCAAGCAATGCCTGGGTCCTTCCCTATGTAGAGAATGGTGCCGACATGGAGGGGAGCCCACCATGCTGAGCACAGGTTTACTTCTGGAACACAAAGTCACGGAGGGTTGGGATGCCAATACCAACAGAGACAGTATCTCCTATGTGGCTGCAGGGCCTCTGGCATAGAGGGCACCTGAATGTGACCAAAGAATTCTATCATGTTTGGGGAGGAAGGGGTGAAGTAGTCTGGAGTGCCTGAGTTTGGCCCCGCAAGCTCTATGGAGACTTGGAGCCACCGAACACAAGTCTGTGCTCATCTACTACCCTACCCCTTTTTTCTGAGATGGGGCAAGTGGCCCCTTGCTGCCTTCCTTGGCTTCTTCATCGGGGCTGGAGAGAGGGAGTGGTGCTGGCTGGTGGACGTTGCTGCCAGATCATTACCAACTGAACTTTGCACTGACGATCAATGTGTTACTGACGGGGTTAGGTCCAGTTTCATGAAGAGGGCATGAAGTCAAATGTCCTGATCCTTCTTAGTCCTAAGCTTAGAGGATTTGCAAATCTTGTCCATCACTGATGTATGCTTTACCTAGACAACACAAGCAACTCCTATGTGGTTTGCAAGAACACAGTTAGCAAGAACAACAGGGTTTAAACCCCAAGTACCAGAACATGCTTCAATCTAGGTTAAAGTTCTAAAGGGGACCAGCAATTCTAAATATTACTATGGGTAAAGTAACTCTGAATAAAGACTAACCGTGGGGAGCAGACAACAGCCAAGGCTGGAGCAGAGCCCTTCCGATACACCATTACTGGCAGCAAGAAGGAACTGAGGGTTGGGAGAATGCACAGCACCCTTGTACTGTACCAGGAAAGTGTGACTCCAAAGGTCGCAAAAGGCGCTCACCTATTGGTACCACTAAGAAAAAAAATCTTCTGGCACTGATATGCGGCGAGCATGTACACCAATTGTGAAATGGACTTGAGCAAACACTCAAAGAAGAATGATGCTTTTCTGATGTGTCAAAATACTCAGGGGAAGTTAGTGAAACTATTGATTACATTTATGAGCAATAATTGTGCTAGTCCTGTAGAAAATAATAAAACTGCAGATAATCTCTTTATTGGAATATTTATACTAAAAAAGGCAAGTGTTAAAATTAATTGCCTTTTCATCTAGCCATGGAAAAAACACAGCAAGGTGGTGAAGCGTAGACCATATATACCTTCCCTTCTCCTATTTATTTCAAGTTTTCATATCCCCTACTTATAACTTCGGTCATCTGAAAAAGTGGGCTGTGCCCACGAAATCTCATAATACCATCTACATGGTTTTTTAGTCTATAAAGTGCTACCAGACCATTTGTTGTTTTTTTCTGTAACAGACTAACTCAGCTATCCCCTGAAGCTCAGTGTTAAATAGACCACAGTTAAATCCAAGGATACAAACATAAAATGGAAAGGGATATAAAGTGATAAAAAAGCATGCATGAATGCATATCTGTTCAGACTTTGGCCCCTATATTTATCTCTGTTCTGGATTTGTCATGAGAAGCAAAGAAAGAAAAATCTATGCCAAGAGAGGCCTAAATTCATAGAAGGGATTATACCTGCAAATTGTGATTCCAGAGAGACATGCAGTCCAAGGATGACTCAGCATTGCAAAAGCTTTTTTCTTTTGCAAAACATTGGAGACTAGTTTATATGCCAGAAGACCATTATGACTTTTACTTCTGGGAGAATTCTGTGCCACTGCAAAAGCCTAGAATTAATGTTCCCCACAGATTTTTTTCCTCTCCGCAGAAAGCGAAGTTACTCATCCTAGGTGCAGTAACTGTCGTTCTTCGAGATGGTCCCCGTGGGTGCTCCACTGAAGATGCTGGGCTTGCCTGGCGCCACAAAAACAGAGATCTTTTGCTGTAGCAGTATCCGGCCGGACCACGCATGCGCGGCGGCATTCGCGCCACACTTAGTGCATGCATGGTCTGGTTCCCACCAGTTCCTCAAGTCCGCCTCAGAATCTAGAAGATAATAAACAAGAAACGGACTCCAAAGCGGGGAGGAGGGCGGGTAGTGGAGCACCCATAGGGACCATCTTGAAGAACGACAGTTACTGCACCTGGGGTGAGTAACTTTGCTTTCTTCTCCGAGGAGTCCCCGTGGGTGCTCCACTGAAGGTGACTGAACAGCAGTGCCCGAACAGCAGGAAGGAAGGAAAAATGATCGGAGTCCTTATTTGTCTGCTGAAGAGATGCCCCTCTGATGCCACCGTGGCATCTGAGAGCCTGCCTTGATGTATAGCGTGATGTTTAACGAAAGTGACATGGGAGGACCAGTTCTTTGTCCTTTAAAGAGACACCTTTAAGGAAGGCCATAGAAGCTGCCATTGCCCTCGTAGAATGGGCTTGGGGCTGTGTCGGGAGAGGAATGTGTCTCAAGGCATATGCTTCGGTTATACAACTGATAATGAGCTTGGAGATATGCTGGGACGATAACAGTAGTCCTTTTGATTTGTGAGCTAGGGAAATGATTAAACTGTCTGTTCTCCTAAACTGTTTGGTACTATCTATGTAGAACGCTTTGGCTCTCCTAATGTCGAGAGTATGCAGGACTGCCTCCCGTGGAGAACTATGTGGTTTCCAATGAAAGGAAGGGAGGATGATCGGTTCATTTATGTGGAAACTCGATGATACTTTGGGTATGAACTTAGGGTGGAAACGCAGTACTACGCTGTCCTTGCTAAATATGGTATACGGTGGGATCGCCATGAGAGCTGATAATTTGCTTACTCTGTGAGCTGAAATAATTGCAAGGAGAAAAACTACTTTAATGGTTAATAAGCAAAGTGGCACTGTAGCCAGTGGTTCAAATGGCGGAGTGATAAGTGCTTCGAGTATGATGTCTAGGTTCCGGGGGGAGGAGAGGGTTGAGAGGGAGCGGGCTCCCAAGGAGGGCTTAGGTTCATCAGGCCCTTGAAAAATCTTTTTATAATAGGGTGCGCAAATAGAGAAGTGCCCCCAATAGGTTGCCTGAATGCAGAGATGGCTGCCAGATGAATTCTAAGCGATGACAGTGCCAATCCTGTTTGTTTTAGGTGGAGTAAATAATCAAGGATGACAGGAAGCGGGTCGATTCCGGACATTCATCGTGAGTTGTGCACCAAGATACGACGCCATTTTGACAGGTAAGTGTTCCTAGTCGTTTGTCGTATACTATGAATGAGGATATCTTTAACTTGTGAGGAGCAGAGGTCTTCCATGGGATTCAGCCAATGAGGAGCCATGCGATCAGGTTCAGCGTATGCAGTTGAGGAGGTTGTAGCAATCCTTTGTTCTGAGTGAGAAGGTTTGGGAAGGCTGGGAGGGGGAATGGTGGCAGAGGCGACATGCATCGAAGGAAGGGGAACCAATGCTGACACGCCCATGCTGGAGCTACAAAGATGATTCGGGCCTTGTCCGATTTTCCCTTCTGTATGACTCTGGGAATCAAAGGGGTTGGTGGAAAACCATATAGAAGAGGACTGGTCCAGCTGATCAAGAAGGCATCGCCGAGGGAGGCTGGACCCCTACCTGCTCTGGAACAATACTTTCTGCATTTTTTGTTGCGGTGAGTTGCGAACAGATCTACTGTGGGACTACCCCAGCAGTGAAAGAGGAGGTGGAGGACTCCGTCGTGCAGTTCCCTCTTGTGTTTTCAGGTGAAATGTCTGCTGAGGAAATCTGCTGTCGCATTTGTAGCTCCAGGTAAGTAAGATGCCGCAGGTGTTATTGCGTGGCGAATGCACCAGTTCCAGAACTGGATTGCCTCTCTGCATCGGGAATGGGGTCAAGCCCCTCCCTGATGGTTCACGTAGTACATAGCGGCTACGTTGTCTGTGAGAATCCTCACCGTAGTGCCGTGGATCTGATCTTGAAAGTCTTTGCAGGCATTGTGTATTGCCCGCAACTCAAGAAGATTTATATGGAGACGTGCCTCTGAAGGTGACCATGTGCCCATGTGTGCACACCATCCTAGAAGGGAAGCGTTGGTAGTTATGTGGTATGACGGTTGCTGTTGTTGAAAAGGTATACCGGTAAGGAAATTTCTGGGATTCATCCACCATGTGAGTGACATGAGAATGGATTGTGGAGGAATCACTGTTCTGTGCAATTCGTGCTTGGTATGGTTGTACACTTGGGCGAGCCAGTGTTGAAGGCTGTGAAAGTGGAGCCTGGCATGACGTACCACGTAAGTGGTGGCGGCCATATGAGCCATAAGGCAGAGGCATTTGATAATCTAGACAGTAGGACTGTGTTGGACGATTCCTATCAGCTCCTGAATGACGCTGCACCTTTGGAGGGGTAAATATGCCCTTGCTGAGATGGCGTCGAGACGGGCGCAGTCCTGAGTCAGAAGAAAAGTGGACTTTTGGTCGCTGATAAGAAGTCCCAAGTTGTGGAAGGTGCGTCTGACCACGTCAATCATTGCAGTCGTCTTGGTACAAGATCGACCTTTGATTAGGCAATCGTCTAAATAAGGGAATATGATTACTCCTTGGCGACGCAAATATGCCGCGACAATCACCAGGATTTTTGAGAATACCCTGGGGCAGATGAAAGGCCGAACGGCAGGGCTTTGTATTGGTATTGATGTTCACCTACCTTAAATCTTAGAAATTTTCTGTGGGCTGGGTGGATTGTCACGTGGAAATAGGCATCCTGTAGGTTGAGGGCAGCAAACCAATCGCTGTGTTCTAGGGCCGGAATTATAGCAGCAAGAGTTAAAATTTTGAACCGTTGTTTTCATAGAAATTTGTTCAGTCGCCGCAGGTCTAATATTGGTCACCATCCTCCCAACTTTTTCTGTGTGAGAAAGTAGTGGGAATAGAAGCCTCTGCCCTTGAAGTTGCTGGGGACTGGTTCGATTATTCCCAGTGACCGTAGATGTGCAACTTCGTCCTGTAGCAGTGCTTCGTGACATGGGTCCCTGAAGAGGGTCGGGTGGGGGAGGGAGGGAGGAAGAAAGGGATAGTGGAAGGGGTAGTCAGGAACGGAATGGAGTAGCCTGAGTGAACAATTTCTAGCACCCGTCTGTCGTGATAGAGACCCATTGTTGGTAAAACTGGCTGAGACGGTGATGGAAAGTGAGGGTGTGGGGTTTGCTGCTGTCGAACACGGTTGTTTGCGTACCCTCAACCAGAGCATCAAACCTGCTGTTCGTTGTTTAAGGAATTTTGCATCTTGTTGCTCAGATTTTGGCGACTTTACAGTCTTTGATGAGAGCGTTGTTCAAAATTTCGTTGCTACTGTTGATGCTATTGCTGCCAATGTTGTCACATGTACGGATAATCATACCTACGTTGGAAAGGTACGTACCGGCATCTCCTATATGGAAGTGTGTACATGCCCAACGTTCAGAGGGTCGTGCACGACTCCTTTGAAGAATGGAGCACGATGTCCATCTTTTCGGAAAAAAGTCTATCTTTATCAAAAGTTACGTCCTCGACCTTGCTTTGGAGGTCTTTTGGGACTGCTGCTGCTTGCAGGTAGGAAGCCCTGCGTATAACTACTGTAGTGGCCGTGGACCGTGCTGCTATGTCTGCGACATCGATGGCCATTTGCAGGGTCGTTCTTGCAGAGGTAAACCCCTGCTGCACTACAGATTTTAATATCAGCTGTTTGGAATCCAGCAAATGGTCCATCAGTGGCGTAAGTCTGGCAAAGGTGTCAAAGACATAGTTAGAAAGATGCGAGGAGTAATCAGCAATTTTCAACATAAGTGTGGTGGATATATATATATATATATCTTTCTCCCTAGAATGTCTAATCTTTCAGAGTCTTGATCGTTGGAGATGTGTCTATATTGAGGTGTTTTTAGTGTTTGGTGAGCTGCATCGACTACTAGAGAATTAGGTGGGGGAAGGGTGAGAAAGGATAGCGTCATCCAAGGGTATAGCCAGCCGTCCTCTATGTTGAGGATGTAAATTTTTGAGCAGTTTATGCTGTTTATCCTTAAGTTCATCCATTTTGATCTTGTGTTACCAGCACCCTCTTAAATAGCTCCTGGAATTGGCGGAGATCGTCAGGTGGAGAGTTATCTCCAGGAATCACCGTGTCTTCTGGTGACGAAGAGTGATTGGTTGGAGATACCTCCGGAGGTTGATCATCAATAGTGAGGTGAGTATCGTCTGGCTCAGATGTTAACTCAGGTGGTGACAATGACTGCCCCGTTGGTGTGGGTGGGGCTGGTGTAGTTGAGTGTCTGGAAGAGCAATAGTTGTAGCCATGTGACTGCGATCTTTAGTAATGGGAGTATCTGCTGCGGGAATCACGAGGTCTGTCATCGTATTGGTAGAGATTGTCCAACAGTGGTGGTTACAGGGGAGCGTGGTGATCAGGATCGGGTGTAGGAACGTCTTTTTGGTTTTTATATTATTACAGACATACCAGCTGACAGGCATTTTAAAATAAATTACCAAAATTATTGCAACTGGCATAATTAGATAGTATTTTATTTGCTTATTTTATTTGTCACAAACAACACAGTTTGCAAAATTTTTAATTTTTTTGAACCAGAATTTCCTAGGAATAGCCTTTTGCAAAGTCACATCTACAAAAATCCTAGTAAATGTTAAGAAAGATACATTCCAATTTTTTTTTTAAATTGGGAAATACAAGCACATTTTATATACAATTAATTTTTATTACCTGTGTTCTATAAGAACAGGAATAGAAGGAAAGGGAAAATTCATTATTGAGGCTGATATGTTAAACATCTGGCAGAAGGGGGATATGAGACATTCACCATACAATGATGTATTTAGGCATATCCTGTCTCAAGGTATTACTTCTGCTTCTAAGCAAAAAAATAAATTTAAAAAAATAAAAAAATAAAATAAAAATCAAAGCTTTCCATAATAAAAAGTTCTAAATTGACAGAAACATGAGTTCATCTTTACCATTTCCTTGATGATATAATTATTCTCTGAAGAAGTGTCCTCCCGTTGATGCGGTTATGAATATTAAAGAAGGTAAGAGACTACCAGAACTATTTCATCAGCTGAGGTCTAGCCCGCAAAAATGTAACATAAAGCAACTAAATAAATATATGAAAGTTAGAATTCTGCACACTGCATTACTTTAAACTTTGGCACAGGGCTTAAAATAAATGCATGTATATAAACATTTCATGCAATCTAAAATCATCTTTTTCTGCAAACTGTATTTTGTGGTTTTAAATAATTGTATACAATTTAAGGACTCAATCGTGGAATTTACAATACACAGAAGACACTTCCGACTTCATTAGGGTTCCACAGAGTTCCACGGCTCAGTTGCAGGCTCAGGCCATGTCTACACACAGAATCTATTTTGAAATTACTAAATTCAACTTAAAAACTCCCAATTTGAACTAGCTTGTTCTCACTATGGAGAAGCATTGAAATTAGTCCATGGCAGGCTCCATTAATGTGGACACACTACCTCGGACATAGAGCTCCAGGAAGCACTCAGGGGAGTTGCGGGAGCCCTCCCAGGGGCCAATAAGTTCAAATTAGCAGAACCAGAGCGGCCACACTCAGATTATTTTGAAATTACTATTTCAGAATTCGCATTACTCCATGTGAAAAGTAGGAGTACAGAGTTTGAATTCTGCACACTGTGGACGCACCGCTTATAAATTCAAACTGGGGGGGGGGGTCAGGTTATTTCGGAATATGGTCCTAGTGTAGACCAGGATTCATAGTCTAAATATGACAATTATATCAAAATGTAGTGGTTTATCCCTAAGCTTTTCCTACCAGATGCATTTATCAAAAGGAAAAAGTCAAATAATAGGAAATAGCCTTATAAGAGCATGACAAATGTACATGTAAAGAGACGCTAATTTGATATTTATTATTTTTATTTAATTACAATACTGTTTTGGCCAAACAACCATAACTATGATATATCTATTCCAAAATAAATATTTTAACTGGTAAGTGAAATCTATTGAACTTATTTCTCTATTGCAGATATTTTCAATTCTCATGAAATAATAATTTTGATTATATATTGTATTTGATACATTTTTAATTATTTTCTTCTGCAATTATAGCTAGATTTAGCTAGTGGTTAATTGCATCTTTTGAATTAATATTTAACTAAATGTTCAGTACTAATTTACTCCATCTTTTAAATGTACCTCTAGTCTACCAAGAGCTAATATTAGTCCTTCCAATGTTGTAATTTTTCATGTTAAATTTCTTTATTGTTAAACTGGATCTTATTTAAAAATCTATCATATCTGGCATCAAACTTAATTTACTTCTCTTTGAAATTTCCTGAGCAGTATGATTATCTCACATTATTAATATTAACATTAAAAATCTATAAAAAAAATCTTTGGTCTTTTTGTATTGAGAGACAGAGAGAGGTAGTTTAAAGCACATTAAAAAAGAAAAATTCTGCTGGGTATATTAGCATGCACAGGATACAATTATATCAACAATTTATCACATGGCTGAATATACTAAGCTGCCCTGCAACCTTCCAGTCAGATGTATCTTGTAAAAAACACTATATTGTTACATACTACCTCATTTTTATCATTTCAATTCACAACTAGCAATTACAAAATACAATAATGGAATATTGCATTAAAAAAAACACCTGTATATTCGGTGTCTAAACATTTCTTGTTAATTAAGACATTGAATTAATGCATAGATTTGACATGTCTTTTTTCACAAATTTTGGCATTTTTTTCCATCTTCTCAAATGACCTCCACAAAAATGAACTGTTCAACACACTGGAAGTGGCATTAAACTTAAAACCCTTTACATTTCCATTCTGGTATCTTAGTGGCTCCACACCTTCAATATGAAAGCACTTTACCAAAAGATGCTTGATTTTTCACCAAAAGGATGTAGGTTTTGAGCTTTAAGTGTTTTCTTCTAATTGGTTTACCTGTTAAATAGATTAAATATAAATTATTAAAACAATTTTGTCTGATTTTCATAGGTTAATCTCAGATGGGGAATTCGGCATACATTCAGTTGATCAACATAATTAAAAACTGAAGTGAAATTAAAAAGGACAAACTACCCAAATATAAGAGACTGTTTCAATTTCTTTTCATATCAACTGCGTTCAGTACCATTATAAATCAGACTTACATTAAGTATATATTGACTTAATTTCTTAAAAATCATTAATTCTTTAGTACAGAAATTAACATAACTTACAAAACTCATTGATTTGTTAGTGTGTTAAGGACAATTAGTAATATTTTATTTTCAGACTATATGGGTTGACATTGGTTGCTACCATTCATATTAATCTGAGTAGGCTGACATATGCACACTCTATATCATGAGATAATTACGTTTTGATTCATCACAGTAAAATTTTTGTTAAATACAGAATTGAAGGGATTTTTAAAAAAATGTCTACAGTAAAACAGTGAAAGATTGATGCTTGCTGCATCTTTTGAGGAAACTTTATGCAAATGCCAGCAATTTGCTTGAAATCACTATACTGTTCACTGAAGCAATAGATTTCAGTGAAAAACTAAAGCTACAGTATTTCTTTTCAAATTATCCTAGTGGTATTTTTGAAACTACCATTAACTAGACAAAACTTATTTATTTTTCAGGTTCAGGAGTTTTATTAGGCATTCATCTATTAGAGGAAAGTGTTTCAGATGGCGTCTAACAATGGGGTAGATATCAATAAAAGATTAAACACTCTCTTCAAATACCATACTTTTTTAAAACGTTCTATTTTAGTAAGGGATTTGAAATAAATAAAAAAGATACAATGCAATATATAAGACAATTACTACTGCAGAAGTACAAGCTATGTTATCCACAGTATCACCTATGACAATTTGAGGTTACTTTTTAAAATTACATTCAACAATAACAAAAATGCACTAAGGCTTATGTGCTGTATCATATGCACAGATGAAAATGACCGAAATAAAATTTATTTTAAAGCTTTCTTCTTTGACATACAATCATCTATTTAAAATATTGTAAGCCCTATTTAACAAATACAGAGTAAGGATGTTATGATTAAAGAAAAAACAGAAATGTAAGATTCATGCCCAAGTTAAATAACTTAGAAATGTGTACTACAGTGTGACTTGTGTAAGATAAATGGAAACTGCTCTAAAGAAAAAATAAATTAAAAAAAAAATTTTTTACTCTGCCTTTTTGTTTTTAAGCATTTGGTATACAGGACTCTGAAGGTCTTCAATACTCTCTGCAATTGGCTTATTAAGAGTTTCCGGAAGAAGAAGAGTCAAGAATCCTGCTGATAATCCACTGATTCCAAACACCATGAATGGCACAGATGGGTTAAAAGATTTCTGAAATTAAAAATCAATTATAAAAACCCAAAATTAATCCATGCCCCAGAATATTTCTAAAAATAGTGCAGCTTTTGACCATCTTTCATATATATATATATATATATATATATATATATTCAATTAATTATATACATATAAGTTATTCATAAGAAATATGAATCTTCACAGCATTCATGTACGTAATATCTATTAACAACAATAGTCATTACTTAGAAATACATCAAGAAAAGAATGGACCAAACACACACTATACAAGCAATTATTCGTATCAAAATCTCCATTATGAATGTTTGCAAGTCAAAGAGCATTCTAGTAGATATCAATATAAAATTTGTTTATAAAGAGCAGCAGCAACAGATAAATATGAAATACTTCACTTAATCTAAGAGAGATATAATGTTAATTTGTTTCCATCTCAAAGTAATAAAGTTTTATAAAAAGAAATTCCATTTTGTAAAAACAAAAAAAACCACCACCCCAAATCACCCAACAAAAACACCGTCTGTTATTAGTTAAGATTGCAATTGGATTATAAATTTGCAGCGGTATATAAACATCCCTTGACAAAGATCCACCTGCCATACCAGAATCAGGAAATCAATTCTGAGATTACTCCAAGAAACAAGAAGTCCTATGAAAAAAATGTCAGTAATTAACACAAATAATATAAAAAGTTAACTGACCATGGATGGTACAAATGGAGCCAAAATACCACCAAATCTGCAAGTCATTGAACAGACACCCAAGCCAGCATTTCTGTTCCAAAGGGGAAAAAAAAAAAGGATTTGGAGTTTCAAAATGTGAATATGATTGCAACAAGCCACTACCTATTGTTAGGTATTACACAAATGTTATTGTCATTTTTAAAATGAGATCTATACAAATATCAGTATATTTTATTCTAATTTATATAATCCATGACTTGAGAGACTCTGACAATGTTTTTAATGGGAACTAGGATAAAGGGAAATCAGTCTATTCATGTAATTAATAGTCCAGCAGGTAAATCAGCCTGTGTAACAGTAAGAATTACATCAGCCAGCCAATGAAGAAAGTATTCCACCTGTTTGCCAAGAATATCCATGCCAAAAACCCCCAACCCTGGATGCAATCCAGTCCTTTCCAAAAGCCTGAGCAAACAGAAAGGCTTTATAAGACAATAAATGTGGACTGCTCTGGATGGGCTACAGAATGATTTCCAAAGCTGACAGAAAACTCACAGAGAAAGATCAGAACAACTCTCTCCCCTAAAAAGAGAGAGCGCTCCAGGTAAGGGCCTCTAGTGCAATATCTCATATGACAGGCATGGTCCTAAATCATTTAAGTCTTTATAGACCAAAAAGAAAACCTTGACTATTTTGAACGCTCTTACATTTAAAAAAATTGTGGTCCACATTTACAAAAAAAAAGCACACACCTACCCACAGACATTCCTGCATACGGGCCTGGTCACTCTTAGGAGCTGACTGATCCTGAATCAATGAACCTGCTAAACCTGGGGAGGGCAAGGCCAGACCCTCAGTTGCCGCTGGCTGCACGGTTCCACTCTGCCAGTACCAGAAGGGCCAGCATTGATCAAGTAGTGACAGGGAAGACATCCTTGGGGGAAAAAACAAGGCCCCCCACATCTCCACTCTTTTCCACTCCCTCCATGAGCTTGAACCCTGCGAACGAGCTATTTGCGGTGCTCTGGGAAGCTCTGGTGGGGTGAGGGATGAGTTGCTTGAATGGGAGGCCTGGCTTTCCCAACCCAAGAGTACTCACATAAGGGTGCTGGACCACAAATGTTGCCGGACTAGGGAAATCTGGACTATAGAGGTCCAACCTGTAGTGAAATGAGCTCTGACATTGGTAGGTGGATCTCAATATTAACATGTTCTTATAAAGTGATAAATCATCTTGATAAATATCTGTGAAAATACTGACTGATCTGTAATCTTATCACCAAAGGCCTCAGTCTAAGTGCAATCCTGAATGATTTTGCCCTGTTTAGTTAATGCCAATGCCCTTATTATAATTAGTGTACATAGCTTAGCTTCCCCAGGGTTCAGTGAGGCTTTTGGAAGAAAATTGGGAAATGAATAAACTGGTACTTCTGGAATTTTCAGACAACGTTGGCAAGAGGCCTGAGAGCAAACTTGTCCTTAGAAAATCATGCATGGTGGAATCTGACTTAAGGGCCTGAATCTGTAGCCTTGTAATTGTGTAAGTAATAAGTCAGTTTGTTATAACGAATGTATGTTATAGCAAAAGGTTTGGATTAAATTTAAACACAAGATGTAGGCGTCAGACAGACCAGGCATCTTTGTTAATTTAGCTCCAGCTTTGTTTGATGTTAGCATGTTCTGATGTTAACGTGAAAGGATGGAATATTATAATGCATAGTGAAGTTAATATTAGGTAAGGCCTTGTAATAGATAGAAAAAAGTTTAATGTTGAAAGATTTTGTAACTTTGTTAAAGTGACCAGAAGTACTCCTATATTACATGTTGCAATTGTGTAAATGTATTATTTGTGTGAATGAGAGAAATAATGTTTTAGGAGAGAAATGTGAAGGCCACTGCATGCTCAATTGGTCAGAGGAGAGGCCGGAGACTCAGAAGCACCAAATAATTATCAACTAAGCTAAAGTACACTGAAGACGCCAACTGGACCGAGGCAGATTGACAAACCTTGAAGTTAGTCGCAAGCACCCCTTGATAGGAAACGGATAACAAGTTTCACCAGAAGACAACAGCCAGGAGGGGTCATCAGCATACTTATATCAAATGACTGAGAAAACAACCTCCAGGTAAACATATGTCGCAGAAAAACTGACTGTCATGCTGAATGACTGATTAAAGACTGGCAAGGCCAAATGCATAGACTTGCATGGAAGGAAAATCCTATAAAGGATGGGATGTCTTGTATGTTCTTCAGGTTCTCGACCTGCTAAGACTATGGAGCATCAGTCTGGACTGACAAGAACCTCGCTCCTTCCTCGCACCCGACCTATCTAGCCAATACGTTGGGCCGAGCAATAGACTGGTAACTATTCCATCAGCAGGGCGCATGCGTGTGTGCGTGTGTAAATGCATATACTACCCTGAAAAAGATCCTGTGTGCTTCATTCAAGCAAAACAGATCTCCCTTCTTCTTCAAACTGAGGCAATGGCTCGTGAAAAGACAGTCTTCACTGACAGGTGATATAGTAAACAGCTTGATAAGGGCTCAAATGAGAGATCAACCTTATTAATACTATACTATGGTCCCAAAAGGGAGAAGACTATTGAACTAGAAGACAATCATGAAGAAAAGCCTTTTAGGAATCTAGGCACTAGAGAGTGAAAAAATACAATGAGGCTATCTCTGAAGAGGAGAGCAACATGCAAGATATTGCTATCAATGGGCTCTTATGGAATTAATGCAAAATCCAGATGGTTTCAGAGTTAGTTAATAGTCCTAAATGGTGTTAAGAAAGGGAACCGGCTAGTGCTGAGATTCCCAAATAGAAAACCTTTTTCTCTTCAGCTTTCTAAGTCAATCTAGTAGAAGCTTTCCTGATTTGGAGCAGCACGAAAAGTAGTTTTAGTCCATATCAGCTAGTCACATCTGCTCTGTCAGACACAGCTGAAATGGAAGGGGCCTGCAGTCAGCTGGGCTCTTTATATTGGTGCCCAGAGTGGCATGGCTGCTTGAAGTTGAGTCACCCCAATAGGTTTCACTGAGGGAAAAATTTCCTACAACCAAGTGGCGTGAACAAACATGAAAAGTGGAATGCACATATGCAACCGCTCCAAGAAGATTTTGAAATTTGGCTTAATTTCCAATCTGAACAAAACCCAAGCTATTCAGAATGCTCTGAAGAAAAATTCCAGACAAAATTGTTTTGAATTGAAAAGAATGGTTACTTACCTCGTAACTGTGGTTCTTTGAGATGTGTTGCT
Source organism: Apalone spinifera (assembly GCA_030068395.1). Taxonomy (NCBI): domain Eukaryota; kingdom Metazoa; phylum Chordata; order Testudines; family Trionychidae; genus Apalone; species Apalone spinifera. The sequence goes on along the minus strand of JANRFK010003679.1, from coordinate 21,582,564 downwards.
CATGTTCATTACATGTAGGTGTGCGCATGCACGCGTCATCGGAAACTTTTCCCCTAGCAGCACCCGTCGGGCCAGTGGGGGAGCCCCCTGGAGTGGCGCCGGTATACCGACCCATATATACCCCTGCTGGCCCTCTACCCCCTTAGTTCCTTCTTACCGGACTACTCCGAAGAAGGTGAGGTGGGCAGGATTTGGAATGGACATGAGCAACACATCTCGAAGAACCAGTTACAAAGTAAGTAACCGTTCTTTCTTCTTCAAGTGATTTCTCATGTCCATTCCATGTAGATGACTCCAAAGCAGAAATCCAAGGAGGTGGGGTCGGAGTTCTAACCTTCCACTGAGTAGAGGACTGTCCTACCCAGGGCAGCATCCCCCCTTGCCTGATGCATAATGGTTAGCGAAGGACAGAGGACCATGTGGCAGCCCTGCATATGTCCAGGATAGGGACCCAATCCAGAAAAGCTGCGGAAGATGCCTGAGCTCTACTTGAGTGGGCCGTGAGGGGAGTGGCTGGAATCCTAGCCATCCCATAAGGCTTCCTAATGCAGGCTGTGATCCAAGAGGAGATCCTTTGTGCCAAAACTGGCTGGCCTTTTATCTGCTCTGCTATGGCAACAAAGAGCTGAGGTGACCTGTGGAAGGGCTTTTGTTCTAAGTAAAAAGCTAGAGCCCTCCAAACGTCCAAAGCGTGTAGTGCCTGTTCCTTACCCGATGCGTGGGGCTTGGGATAAAAAACTGGTAGGAAGATGTCTTGCAACACATGGACACTACTTTCAGCAGAAAGGCAGGGCGGGGGCAAAACCTGACTTTGTCTTTGAAGAAAACTGTATATGGGGGTTCCACCGTGAGGGTTCTCAGTTTGGATACGTCTGGCTGATGTGATGGCCACCAAGAGGGATACCTTATAGGACAGATGTAATAAGGAACAAGTCACCAAAGGTTCAAATGGGGGTCTCATAAGCTTAGACAGGACCAGGTTGAGATCCCACTGTGGGACGGTTGCTTGCCATGCAAGTAAAGCCTGTCCAGGCCCTTCAAGAATCTGTTCACCATTGGGTCTGCAAAAAGGGTCTTGTCCATGGTGCCCAGATGGAAAGCGGAAATAGCCGCTAGGTGGATCTTAATCGAGGAGGAGGACAATCCTTGCAACCTGAGGTCCAAAAGGTAGTCCAGGACCTGGGGAACTGGGGCATCTACAGCCAAAAATCCTCTTTGAGTAGTCCAGATATAGAACTGCTTCCATTTGGCTAAATAGGTAGCCCTGGGGGAAGGCTTCCTACTACCCAACAGCACTCCTGCACCTGAGCTGATCATTGAAGCTCCGCCACCATCAGCCACAAAGCTTCCATGCCGTGAGATGCAGGGGGCACAGGTCCATGTGCCGAAGCCTGCTGCCATCCTGTGTAATCAAGTCCGGTACCATAGGGAGAGCTATCGTTCTCTTGCAGGACAGACTCAGGAGGGTCAAGAACCAATGCTGTCTGGACCATGCTGGGGCTATGAGGATCAGGAACACCCCGAATTCCCACACCCCAGGAGCACTCTGTGGACTAGTGGGAATGGTGGGAACGCATAAAGCAGACCCGCGGGCCAGGGGATGACTAACTTGTCCCCCCAAAAGCCCCACCCCATTCCCATGAGGGAGAAGAACTTCTGGCATTTCCTTTCTGTAGTCTGGCAACCAGGTCCAAAAGGGGAAAACCACATTTGCGGAAGATCCAAGCAGCCACGTCCCATCTGAGAGACCATTTGTGACCAGAGAAGGATCTGCTCAGCCAATCCGCCAGATCGTTCTGGGAGCTTGAGAGATAGGAGGTCATTGGGTGGATATCTGCCCCGATGCAGAGATCCCACATGTGTAGGGCTTCCTGACAAGTGATGTGAACGGACCCCACCCTGCCTGTTGATATATGAGACCACCGACATATTGTGGGATAGGATGAGCACTGACGTGCCCCTGAGTCGAGGGAGGAAGGCCGCGCAAGCAAGACAGGCTGCCCGTAGTTCCCTGACATTGATGTGCAGAGAGAGATTGTCCGTGGTCCACGTATCTTGTGTCTGCATGTCGCCGAGGTGAGCTCCCCAGCCTGTGTTCGACAGATCCATCACCAGCCAGAGGGTCAGAAGGGGCCTGGAGAATGGTAACCCAGCGCAGACGTCCCCCTCCCAGGTCCACCAATCCAGGGATCGAAGGACCTCGGAGGGCACGGTCACCACTCTCTCCCACTGGTGGAAGGATGGGTTCCCCTTTAGGGCCATAAAGTACCACTGTTCAACCCTCTTGTCTGTTGGTAGAATGGAGGCCGGAGTTTGCCAGAGGGACTTGGAGATCTTTGCCACCATTTTGTTGATGGAGAGGGCCACTCTGGTGGGGATGTCTGATTGTAGAACGTCAACCATAGAGTCAGAATCCTCCAACACCCTATTCGCCTGGATCTCCAGGCTTTGGGCCAGTCAGCAAAGGAGGTCCTGATGCACCTCGAGTCCATGGAAGGGAGGTGTTGCCCAGGGCCTCATCTGGAGAGGAGGATGAGGACCCCTTCGAGCCCACTTCCACAGGGTCCACTGCCTGCGAGGGAGCTTGTGAAGCCATCAACAGGAGCACTGTGAGTGGCCAGGTCATGGGGCCCTCGGATTCCGAGGGGCATGGGAACGTCTGACCTGGCAAAAGCGACTGCTCTGACGTAGGTGATCGAGTAAGTGGGGTCGCCAAAGGAGAAGTTCTGGACACAAAGAAGACTGACTCCAGTCTAGGGGGGCCACACCCTGACTCTGGTGTTAAGCACACGGGGTCCAGAAGGGCCACTGAGATGGAGGTGGTGCCAGTGGAAGCCATGACTACTGCATCCCCGGTACAGGGGTGGCTGTGCCCAATGATACTGCTGTTGATGGGTGGAAGTGCTACGGTGCTATGACCGGTGACGGGAACGAGACAGGTGCTGAGATTATGATCTTGATCCCCTGGAGGACCACATGGATTCCGCCTCTGAGTCAGTCGAATACTCCACGGCTGACCACAGTGGTGCAGAGGTGGATATAGCCAGTTGCCTTGATGTGGGGACATGCCCCAGTGCGGGCGAGGAGGAGGGAGAGGCATGGTCGGAGCTGGTCCCGGTGAGCTTTAGTTGGGACCAGAATGTGCGGTAGCTAGTGCTGTGCTCGGTGCTGTTCAAGGCCCTTGTCTCGGCACGGGGAACAGTGCAGAAGCATGGGCTGGGGTTGAGGTTGCCGCTGGTGCTAGCCCCGATGGAGGTGCCGCTGGTGTGGCAGTGCTGGACCAGTGTTTTCTCGACTCTGGTGCCAGGATGCTGGGTGCCTTAGCTCCAATCGGTGCTGACTGAGTCCCGGTCCTTGGCTGAAGTTGGTGCTGGAGAAGAGGGGAACAACTCGATAAGGTTCCTGGCAGCGTCGAAGGCCTCCAGTGTCGAGGGCTCTGGGAAATCTCCCATCGGGCTGCAGTCCCGGTGCAGACTGGAACATTTGCCCAACCAAGAAGGTCCAGGCAGCGCCCGAATATGCTGCGTGCCCCACCTGAGGACACATAAGAACATAAGAACATAAGAATGGCCGTACCGGGTCAGACCAAAGGT
>JANRFK010003679.1:21542319-21563932 GCA_030068395.1 Apalone spinifera | reverse complement strand
CCCCTCCCCCAGAGCCAGGCACCCCCAGTCCTCTCTCCCCTCCCCCGCTCTAACCCAATGCCTGGGTCCTGGAGCCGCCGCAACGCGCTTCTCCCTCCATGCGCTGGGGCACATGCACAGAGCGGCCGGCCATGAGCAGTCTGGGCGCACTGCTCAGAGCTACTAAGAGCCACATTTCTTCAAGCAAAGAGCCGTATGTGGCTCGAGAGTCGCAGGTTGGCAACCTCTGATGTAAAATATAGCCCACAGTAAGTGGTAATTAAGCGCTCATTGCTTCAACATTATTGGAGGTACACCAAAATTAGAATCTAGTCCATTTGTGGAGACATGTGTTGGCAGAGATCTGGGGATAGGTTCTCATTATGGATACAAGACTGAGTATAGCCTAAAATCTATGAGGTGAGAGGAAGACTTTGGCTTGTTTGTCAGCCAGCATTACTGTCATTCAGACAGTGTGAAGTATGTAAGTTTCAGATGGGGCTTTGAAGTAAAGGACTAGACGTCACCAAACCAGAGGGATATTGGAGGCACTTGCTGTGACTAGAACATGTGGAGGGTTCTTGGAATCTTGACAACACCTTCAAAGTTGTTGGTTGGCTACAGGTGTGTCTGAGGTAACTCCTTGAGAAGTCGTATGTCTGTGCTTGGTATGAGGCTTCAGTCAAATTGCCAGGTGGTTTGTACCTCATTAGGGATGCCAGAAAGGTACAGCCATGACACCAGTTTCTTGACTATGGCAGTTGCAATGGAATGGGCAGCAATATTCTCAAAGACCAAGACTTTTAAAGCTGTAGGGATTAGGAGGAGTCCTTTGGATATGACACTGGAATTGATCCTTTTCATCAGGAGGAAGATTTTGGCAGAGTTCCTGTATTTTGGAATGACTAAGATAATTGTATTTGGCCACAAAAGCCTCACAGTTGGCTATTTAGAATTGGAGCATAGTGGATGAATAAGCCTTGTGATTAAATGGGGCCAATCACTTCCAAATCCTATCATAAGGGAGTGGTAGGACCTAGTAATGGTATCCCTTCTCATGCACAGCATTGACCACTACAGAATTTGAAGTCAGGTGAGAAAAAAGAAAATTCCATGTCTCTTGTGAGAATGCAATTTGTTGGTCTGTCCACTTGCAGACAGGTGAAATGGATGCTAGGGTCCACCTTGGTGGGGTTTAGAAGCACCTCACTGACAGGGAGAGCTAATTTGGAGGATGAGTACACATGCAGGATGTCAAGCAGTTTATGCTGCTGTTCTTTCGCTTTCCTAAAAGGAATTTAGAGAGAGTCTACTATCATGCCAAACAGCTCCCAGAAGTGTTTAAAGTCATTGGCTGACATAGGGAGTAGAGGCATTACAGACTGATCGGGGGAAAAAGAAAAGAAATGGAATGGCAGTGAAACATCTGACATCAGTTCTTCTTCCTTATCCACTGTGGAGAGAGCCTCAGCCTCTGGTGGTAGAGAGACCAATGGAGATGGCAACATGCAGTGAACATGCAGAAGACACTTTTTGTGCCTGTCCCGAATATTAGGGTGGGACAGGGTATTCCTCCTCCTTGCTGGGGAAGAACAGTGTCGTGCTCAGAGCAGAAAAAGTAATGCTCGGAGAAGAAAACAGAAATGGAAGGAGGTCGTATCTCAGTACACATGACTAGGGCAGATCATATGTAAGAAGGTCCTTGAGAAATTTAACCCTTTGGGTAGGGTGGGAGGGGGGAAACATCATCATCACTGCCAGATATATTGGTGCCAACGGAGAGGTGGATTCTCTTGCGCATCCAGAAAATGGAATTAAGCACTTGCTCGGTGCCAAGAACTTGCTGAGGGCCGATGGTTTTGTAAGTGCCATGGTACCCAAAGTTGATCTGTTTGGAGAGACAAGCAGTGTTTTTTAAGGTCTTCTGTCCCATCTCTGGTGGCAACAACTGTAGGTCTTCCCACTTAGGATCTTCAGATCTTTGCTTAGCTCCCTGTACAAGAGATATTCAGATGATCCCTGCAACTATGTGCCCTGTCTGAGGATGTCAAGACAACTGACCTTGCAAGAAGTAGTGTTCTGGTGGGCAAAGCTTCAGAAGGCAATGAGGGAGCCTGTTTTCTTTCAGTCAGCACAAGAATGGAAGATTTTCTTTTAGAAAGACATGGAGAACAAAGATTAATGAATGATCTAGCTGCACAGCATTCAATGCTGGACACAACAATCTCTCCATGAGATGTCGTAACTAAATGTCCTAGTCGTTTCTGGATGTGTGGAAAGGAGTACACTTTTGCAAAGACATGTCCCTCTCCTAGGCAGTGAAGGCTCTGAGAGATCCGGGCATAAGAGTGAGGGGAAAAGCTTCCTGATAAATTTCCAGTGAGAAAATGAATACTTAATCTACAAACTAATAGGGAGGGTCAGAGGAAGGAAAACTATTTTTATTATATATAGGAGGATAAGAAAGGAAAGAACTAAACTACTAAACTACACTAAAACCAACAGATAAAGCGCTATCTAACAGGTCAAAAGGAGAAGCATGTTCTACTGCAGATTCCATAAGATCGTAAGAAGGGCCAGACTGGGTCAGACCAAAGATCCTATCTAGCCCATTAACCTGTCTTTCGACAGTGACCAATGCCAGATGCCCCAGAAGGAACGAACATATCAGGTAAGCATCAAATAAATGATCCATCCCCATCCCAAGTCAAAAGTGATAGACAACTTGGCTTAGTAGCAAAAGACAGTCCTTGCCTTTAGGGCAGTGTGGCCTAATGGCCAGAGTCAGTTACTGCAGCCCTTGCCTTCAGGGCACCATGGCCTAGTGACTTGTAGCTCCAGACAAGAGAGGAAAGCTGCCACCAGAGGGGTGGCAGCCCTCATAGAGGAGGCCAGGTCCACCCTCTTCCCCAGGATCCACCTTAGTGCCTTAACAGCGGAAAGGAAGTCCATCACAGGGCCAGCAAGAAATCCAACCGCAATATGCTGACAACTGCATGAGAGATACCACTCCCTCACTCTCTCTGGGTCACTTCCTACCCTATGTCTTGAAGCTGTCTTCCATGAGTTGTTGGGGACACTGAGCTCCTCCATGAAGCTGATCTTCCAGTTCTCCCTGCATTCTGGGCTTGATGAGCACTCGAGGCTTCTCAGCCAAGATTGTGATTTTTCTTCACAAACCTACCCCCACAGGTCCTTCCTCTCCAGCCATCTGCCCTGAATGAGCTGAGCTTTCCCCTTTTATATCTGGCCATGGCCCAAAGAATGGGAATAACTATCACAGTATCCTCTATGGTCTGGACTTCTGCAGTCTGATACCATGTGTGGTACAGCATCCCCATAAGTGCTCCTGGTTTGGAGCACTAATGGGGAAAAATTGCCACCCCCACTCAGCAGATCTTTCCCCACCCTCCAAGAGTGCCACAAGCTTAAGGATGGAGGAGGGAAGGAAAGGAAGAAGGGACAGGAAGGAGGAGGGGAAAGATACAGAGTGGCTACAGAGCCTCGCAGCTGGGGGCCAGGAGCACAGCCCAGCTGCTACAGGGCTTGGTGCAGTCCCGCAGGGTAGCATGCTCCTAGTTCCCAGCTGCAGAGTGGGGCTGCCACCCTGCCTTTTCCCCAGAGAACCCCTATCCTACTCCTCACTCGGTCAATCCTGGACCCGCTGCTGCTGCTGCTGCTGCTGCTGCTGCTGCTGCTGGAGCAGAGCCTGGCAGCCAGTGACAACAGAGGGGCTGGTATTGACCTTCCCTGGTCTGGAACCAGTCAGATGTTTCTCATCTTCGATTAATTCATGCCATCTCAGCACAACTCCTTTTATTACTTACCAGATATACATCAAAATGATAGTTCGCCAGCGAAGGACTGGGTGCTTTACTAGGGTTAAGACACCAGATGCTGAGTCATTCTTTTTCGTTGTTCCTGCACATGGTTTCAATTTTATAGCCAACCTTTCTTTTCCATTACCACAGGCCATGTACTGAAGCACATCCTCTGCTTCTGCAGTTTTCCCTTGGGAATATAGCCATCTTGGTGATTCTGGAAGCATACTACCAAAGAAAGTTATGATAGTAAAAGTTCAGTCCTATCAACAAAGTATTGCATCAACCTTCTTTTTCTGCAAAAGACCTCTAGTGTCATCTTGTAAAGCAATTGTATATCAATTCCAAACATGGGAGATCATCTAAAATAGTACAAGTAATTTAAAACATAGATATTTTCTCAACCAGTTTGTATCAGGTACTTAAATTCCTTTTTTAAAACCAAGCCAAATATTGTGGACAAAATGCTGTGATGTCCAAATATTTTAAAATGTAATTTAAAGCAAAATCTTGACCTCTACTGTAATGACATTCAAGGGAACACAATAAGAGAGCATATCAGAAACATTCTCAATTCCCATTCTCCCCACTAGGCAGAATGTTGTCCTTTATGTTAAAGAATGCCTTAATGCAGGTGTGGGGAATCTTTTTCAGTCGGGGGCTGCTGACCCAAAGAAAATCAGTCAGGGGCCGTATACAAGTGAAAAGCAAAGTGAGAAGCCCCTGAAAGAGAAGGATAAAGACACTCCCCACATTCCTCTTGAACACCAGAGCCTTAGAGGGGAGGGGACAGGCTAGCAGATTGTGTGTGCTCCAGCCCAGCAGGCAGCAGACAGGGAGGCTGGAGTGCCAGTGTGGGCTCCCCAATGTTGAGCTTTGGGGGCTGGATCCAGGCAAGCTGGGGGACGCTTCCAGCCCCAGGCCTGAGGTTCCCCACCCCTGCCTTAATCCAACAGAATACCCAAATACTCATACCCAAGAAAAGTACCCTTATTTGGGAATTACCTCGACACTACATCTCAGTATCAATTAATCTCCATTCTAGGGATGTAAAATCATGTTTAATTAGTTAATCCTTAAATGTGAACTTTAACCAGTTAACTGATTAAATGGAGGCAGAAGAGCAGGCCTCTCTAGCCCAACCCTCCCATGGCAAGTAAGGAGTACTCCAGCCTGGCTGCTTCTGGCACCATACTGAGCTGCCAGCTCCCAGCCTGCATGGGGCTGGAAGCAGCAGCCCTGCATAGGGCCGACAGAGCTGTTACTGCTTCTGGGGCCGCTTCCATGCAGGGGCCCAGTGGGGCTGAAGAAACCCTCTGCACAAAGCTGGCTGCTCCCCAGTTACCGGTTAACCATTACATTAAAGGTGATGCTTACCAGGTAACCAATTAATCGTTAATATCCCTACTCCAATCCCAGTAAAATTTGTAACTGGCTGGCTCAAATCTCATGCCCTCTGGAGCTCTCATCTTTTCCATGTAGATTTGCCACTACACTTTGTTGGACATCTATCACACAACTGCTTCTTGGGTCTTTGCCCATCACAGCTTTAACTACATGCTGGCAAACCAGCACCCCTCATGGATTCTGCTACTTCTGTCCTCTTATTCCTCCTTTTTATACCAGCTCCTCATGAGTTATTCTATTTCACTTCTTATGCAAATCAGAAGAGGTAAAAAGTTTTCTGTGTATTAATATTAATAAAATGGAGACATATTTAATGACATTAAGGTAAAGCTTCTGTTTTTTTGCTTCTTATGCTTCTGTGTCAATGAGGTTAACATCTTCACCTACATGATAAGGACAGGGAGGGTAGGCTTCTTTTGGCATCCTTTCTTCAAAGTCAAGTAAAATATCAAAGCCATACTGGGGAAGACAACTCTTCCACCTTTGACCTCATATGAGCACTAATCTAAGTCTTGCTTGGAGTATAAAGCATTTGAAAAATCAGCTGTACTTCCATAGCTTTATCTTTCAATGACAATAAAAAGGTTTATTATTGTTAAATTGCTACACATTATGTGCTTATACACAACAAATTTTGAAAAACTTACAAAGAAAGAAGGAAGAAGAAAACCCCTGGAGAATTTGATACAAATGTGAGGAAGCGCCATTCACGTATGTAGTAACCCAGTAAGGCATAAACTGGTATGCCAACTGCAAATGTCAAATTTGTTAATGAGCCTGAAAAGAAAAACAAAAAGCTACTACATCAAACAATGAGAAAAGCCCACACTCAGAAGCCTCAAATTTCAAAGCAGTGAAATACATTAAGTATATATTCTTCCTACAGTACATAAAGACTTTGTAACATGTTTGGTGGTGTTGGCATATTGCTATGAGTTCATTTGAATAAATTAACTGATTCAGACAGTACACAGATTACGTATATTTATTTACAGAATTTTAATACTGAGTTGTTTTGGGAGGGTCCAAAGGATGGAGGTGGGAAAGGAAATGAACGAAAAACTATAATTGATTTAATTGGATGCATGACAACAGTCTGGAGTGATAGTGAGCCAGACAAAATTGGAAGAGAGCTCTAAAACTGAAAAAGTAATTGGTATTGTATAGAAAAACAATGAATTTGAGTGATACTAAGATAAACTTACCAACCTTTCTGCGGAACAAATATCGATTAAAGATGTTATGGAAAATACATAGTCACTGTCAATCACAAAGGCCTAAGTGCAAACTTTTGTAGTCAAGTATGAGAAATATAATACTAAACTGGAAGTTCTCAAATAGTGGTCAATGGAGCCTTGGCCACAGTTGGCAGCTAGAAACTCTTCTTTAGCACTGCTATGAGGAGCACTATTCATTGCTCCTTCTCCCTATTAAAATATGGATCTGTTCCTCAGAACTCCCTACTTAACAGCTGAGAAGTACTAAAACAACAAAGCACCTGAAATGGCAAGCAGCAGGAAGCGGAGTATCTCTTCAGCCCATCAGGAGCCAGCCCTGCAGGGGAAAAGACTGGAAAGAACTGAGACAGATAAACAGGAAGTAGACAAAAACAACATGATGCAGGAAACAAACAAATGGGAAAGATCATTAGGGGAGGGGGGGGAAAAATCAGTAAGTGGGAAAACAGGAAGATATAAAAAAAGAAAAAACTTACTCCCTTATTGCAAGAAGGGAAGAAAATATAAAGAAACAAGAAAAAAAAAGTGTACAAAGACTGAAGAAATAAAAGGGGAAAATAAGCTTACCAATCAACAGAGCTAAATTTTAGGGGCAAATTCTACTTAGTTACTCCAATACAAATCCACTAAAATTAGAGTATCTGTAGAATTGTAATTTTGTGATGGACAGCCAAATCATGACCTTTATTATTAACTATACATTAAGCATTTGCACTGTCACAGCAGAGAAGCATTTTTAAAATACTGGATTCAGTACACAATATGAAAAAGCACGAAGTATATGTTAGCTTATTTTTGTGGGACAGGAGAAACCAAATACTTTTTTAAATGGTGAAGGAGAAAGGAGGAAGAGTTTGTGTCATCATATTTTCTCGAAATACTGATGATGATACTGAAAAGTTAGAGAAGGGGACACCTGGAAAAAAATTAATGCAAAATAGGCCATAGAGAGTTTGGGGAATCACTATGCTAATCTTGAAATATAGGTACACTGTTGGAACTGACACTGATCCCAATCATGCAGTTTTTATTCAAGCAAAAGTTTTCACTGAAATCTTAGGCAATTTGAGAAGAATACTACATTTATATGACTTATTATAGTCTTTATTATGTACTAAAATAAATGCATAGTTTTTAAATTATTTCTAAAATTACAGGAATTTTCAAGAGAGACAAAATTCTGTGCAAAATATTAACATTATTTTTAAATCTTACCTGTTAATGCCCAGAAAGACTTTCCTACATATTCTTGTGTCAAGACAAAGGACACTAGAGACATTCCACCATTCATAATACCAACAATAAAGCGTGACACTGCAAAAATTTCATAACTTGGAGCAAATGCTGTGACATAGCCAAAAATGACATCAAAGAGCAGACCTGAACAAAACAGAGTACAAAAATTTGATCTATCAGTCTTCTCAAGTAGTATACATTCTAAAAAGAGAAAACGAAAGCAAGATCTGGACTGAATTACTTACCATAATAAGTATTCTAAAGGTAGCAACTCTATGGACTTACACAGTTGGGGTTACAAACATCTTGGGTAACAAAGACTCCAAGGGGCACCAAATTGTTAGTATCTATTACGTTATCTCCAAGTCACACCCCTTAGATTTGTAAAATCCAAGAATGGAGATCTACACAAGGAAACTTACCGTTAGAAAATACTATAAATGAATACTAGACCCTTCAACTGAAAGTACAATTGCAAAATAAAAGGCCATTACATGAAGAGAAAAAAAAAGCAGTAGTCCTGTGGCACCTTAGAGACTATCAAATATATAGGATCATGAGCTTTCATGGGTAAAACCCACTTCATATTATTATCCGTTATCCATATTATGAAGTGGGTTTTACCCATGAAAGCTCACGATTCTATATACTTGTTAGTCTCTAAGGTGCTACTCATTGTTTTTAAAGTAACAGACTAGCATGGCTACCCTTCTGAGACTTTGGGCCATTACATTAGTTATCCATTGTAATCTGAAGAATAAGTCCAGGTCAATTTATTCCCAACAACACTCCTATCAGTAAGAACTACTGATAACTAGATAATCAGACTGAATGACAATAATTCAGCTATGACATAATAATCACATAACTTCACAGTGTTCTAAAATACACTTGAAATTAGTTAACAATAGTTTAAGAAAATTACAATCTACAGAAAATGATAATTCTACAACTACACTTCTTCCTTCAAAGCTAAGTACAACCACTGACCCACAATCTTCACTTCTGAATTTTAGAGCTGAAGGGATGCTTCATAAAACAATCTGAAAATCAGGAAATGGAACTGATAGGCTATAATGGGCACAACTGATTTATAGCATACAAAGATTTAAAATGCAAAGAGAAACTATAATTTCAGAAGATTTACTCACCAGGTGCAGTAACAATGGTTCTTCAAGATATGTCCCCCTGTGGGTGCTCCACTCAGGTCTCAGTGCATCCTCGTGCCAGGGATTGGAGATTTTTGCAGAGCAGCACTCTTCACACCTAGCGTCTTGCCCCCTGCTGTTTGTGGAGTGTGTGCGCGGTGCAAGTCCTGTCCGTTCCTTTTCTACCTGAAGTCCATGAAGTCTCCAAGCAGAGGGGAGGATGGGAGGGTGGTGGAGCACCCACAGGGACACACATCTCAAAAAAACCTAATTACTGCACCTGGTGAGTAACTTCTTCTTCAGTGAGTGGTGTCCCTGTGGGTGCTCCACTCAGGTGACTCCATAGCAGTACCCACCTGATGGAGGTGGGCATGGAGTCTTTTTAAGTTAAAGAAGAAAGGACTGCATCCGCTAGAGATATAGAGGGTATTGGCCCTTTCTGTAGCGCATAGTGCTGTGCGAGAGTATGGTGTGAGGGCCATGTGGATGCCCTACAAATGTCTACCAATGGTACATTGTTCAGGAAGGCCACTAGAGTGACCACCACACATGTGGAGTGAGCCCTGATGGGTTGTAGTGGTTGTTTGCCCCTAAGTTCATAAACAGCACGTATGCAGCCTGCAATCCACTTGGATAGGTGGTATGTCAAAACTGCTGTTCCTGTGCATGGTCCTGACCACGCCACAAAGAGTTTGTCTGATTTCCTGGTTGCTCTAGTTTTATCAAGATAGAACGCAATTGCTCTCCCTGCATCCAGAGTATGTAATATAGCCTCCTTGGGGGAGGCATAAGGTTTAGGGAAATAGGCAGATAAATAAATGGGTTCATTTACATGGAAGTCGGATATAACCTTAGGGAGAAACTTGGGGTGAAGTCTGAACATGGCTTTATCCCTGGTAAAGGTAGTGAAAGGCGGGTCTTCCATGAGGGCTGCGATTTCTCCTACCTTTCTTTCTGATGTTATTGCCACTATGAATGCCACCTTCATAGACAGGTATTGTAGTGGCGTAGTGGCTAATGGCTCAAAAGGTGGCCTGGTGAGCGTGTCAAAGACCAAATTCAAGTCCCACAATGGCACCGGGGGAGCAGAGGTTTGGACACATTTTCTGTAAGTCTGAGAGAAAATGCTTCAACATGGGATGTGCAGAGGGAGAAGCCGTCTATCGGATAATGGAAGGCCGTGATTGCCCCCAAGTGGATTTGGACGGAGCTGATGGAGAGACCCATGTTGCTAAGGTCCATGAGGCAGTTGAGTAAGGTAGGTATAGGGACTATAGTGGGATGCAAATTGTGCACTGTGCACCATTGTTGAAAACGTCTCCATTTGTTTTGATAGATGCTTCTCGTGGAGGGACGTTGACTATTTAGTAGGACTTGTTGGACTCTGTCTGAACAGGTGAGTTCTTCATTTTGGAACCATGAAGAAGCCATGCCGTAAGTTTCAGAGTTTTGATGTTGAGGTGGCATGTGCTGTCGTGGTGCTGGGTAAGGAGGTTCGGCACCGCCGGAAGAGGGATGGGTTGATCTATCAACAGGCAGTGGAGATAAGGGAATGAGGGTTGTCTCAGCCAAGCTGGGGCTATTAGGATTACTGTGGCCCAATCAAACCAAATCTTGTTGATCACTCTGGTGATAAGAGGAATTGGTGGAAAAGCGTAGAGTAAGAGAGCTGTCCAGTGAATGGTGAAGGCGTCCCCTTGTAACCTATTGCCCAATCCTGCCCGGGAGCAGAATCTGTGGCATTTGCGATTTTCAGGTGTTGCAAAAAGGTTTATAGTCAGAAAGCCCCATTTGTGGAAGACTGAGAGGAAGATATTGATACTGATCTCCCACTCCTGCTGATCTGAGTAATGTCTGCTCAGTTTGTTGGCTCTCACGTTCTGTTGTCTTGGTACATACATGGCTGTTGGAGTTATTTGGTTCCTGATACACCAGTTCCAAAATCTGATTGCTTCAGCACATAGAGTGTGTGACTGGGCACTCTCCTGCCGATTGACATAAGACATAGAAGGTGTGTTGTCCGTGAGGACACAGATAGTTCTGCCATTTATCAGGGAAGGAAATGGGCGCAAGCCCTGCAAATGCCACTGAACTCCAGGATGTTGATGTGGAAGTGGCTCTTGTGTTGGGCCCATGTACCCTGTATTGATACTGAACCATAATGGGCACTCCCAGCCCATGTTGTTATGGTGACTGAGGGGTCTGGCCAGTATAAGGGTATGCCAGCAAGCAGATTGGCTGGAGATGTCCACCACTCTAGTGATTGCAGTACTGGTGGAGGAAGCACGAGATGCCTTGTGAGGCTGTGTCGGGTTGGTATATAGTTGATTACAAGCCAATGTTGAAGGCATCTCATGTGTAGCCTTGTGAATAGGACTACAAACGTTGTGGCAACCATATATCCCAACAGTTGGAAGCATGTCCAGACCGTGGAAAAGGGAGTCTGCTTGACCTGTTGAACGTGGTCGCGGATCGCCTCGAACCTTTGCGACAGGAGATAGGCTATTGCAGTGACCGAGTCTAGTAATGCCCCAATAAATTCTATGCTTTGCGCAGGCTGTATGGTGGATTTTTGTATATTGATAACGGGCCAAGTCGGGAAAAACATTCTCTGGTAACTGTTATCATGATAGTAGTTTGCTGATATGTAGGGCCCTTGATTAGACAATCGTCGAGGTAAGGAAAGATAATGACGTTTTGCCTTCTGAAGAAAGTAGTAACTATCGCTAGTGTCTTTGAAAATACTTGAGAGGCCGTAGAGAGGCCAAAGGGGAGAACTCTGTACTGATTGTGATCTTGGCCGACAACAAATCTGAGAAATCTTCTGTGAGATCGATGGATAATTACACGAAAATTTGCGTCTTGGAGGTCAAGGGCTGAGACCCAGTCCCCTTCGTCCAGTGTAGGTTTGATGGTTGCCAGGGTCACCATCCTGAATCTTATATTGGGAATGAACTTGTTGAGTTTTCTGAGATCGAGGATTGGTCTCCATCCGCCTGTTTTTTTGGCTATGAGGAAATAATTGGATTATAACCCTCTCCCTCGGTGTTCTTTGGGGACGGGTTCTATTCCCCGAGATGAGAAATTTTTGCACTTCTGCCCGTAGTAAGGGCTTGTGAGAGGAATCCCTGAAAAGGGACAGGGTAGGGGGTTGGATGGGGGCATGGACGTGAAGGGGATTGTGTAACCTGATTGGATAACTTCTAGGACCCATTTGTCTGTGGTAATTTGGGCCCATTGTTGGTAGAAAGGTCTCATGCGATGATGGAAGATGACACTGGAATACACTGGTAGTGGGGGGTGGTCGCTCAGACCCCCGACCAAAACTTCAAATTTGTTGTTTGTTGAAGCTGGACTGATTCATGGAGGAGTGGTTTTGCTGAGTGCTATTCCTGTTAGAACGTTGCTTAGGCCTGTTATCATATGGCCCCTGCTGCTGCCTGTAGTCATTGTAATTATAGTCCCTAGGTCTTTGGTAGGGAGTATATTTGTGTTTCTGATTGGGTGGGGTATACATCCCACGCATGCAGAGTATCGTGCGGGAGTCCTTCATTGAGTGTAGGATCTCGTCTATGTTGTTAGCAAATAGTTGTTCTCTGTCAAAGGGGAGATTCTCCACTCTAGCTTGAAGTTCTCTTGGGACCCCTGATTATTGCAGCCACGAGGCCCTACGCATTACAATGGCTGTGACTGTGGCTCTAGCCGCAGTGTCTGCGACATCCATAGCAGCCTGGAGAGCAGTTTTAGCTATTCAATAACCCTCCTTGATAACGGATTGGAGGTGAGGCTGTTTATTATCAGGAAGGTCCTGTAGCAGGTCTTGTAACTTAGCATAATTGGAGTAGTCATAATTGGCCAGAAGAGCTGTATAATTCGATATACGGAACTGAAGCATGGCCAAACAGTACACTTTGTGGCGAAAGGTGTCAAGCCGTTTGTGTTCTTTATCACGGGGCATAGATTTAAATTGTGGGTTCTTCGCCTTGTGATTAACTGAGTTTACCACCAGAGAGTTTGGCGGGGAATATACAAAGAGAAAAGTCCATGTCCGTTGCAGGGACAAAATATTTTCTGTCCATGCTGCGGTTTGTGGGTGGAACAGAGGCTAGACTTTTCCACAAAGCATCTGAAGGTTCAAGGATAGCTTCGTTGATAGATAAACCTATCTTAGAGGATGCTGTGGGCTGTAATATTGTGAGTTTATCCTGAACCTCTTGTAAAGTGATGTCTTGGGATTGGGCTACCCATTTAAATAATTCCTGAAACTGTTTCAGGTCATCTGCCGGTGGAGAAGGCGAGATCTGGAAAACTGCTTCATCCTGCCTGTATCTAGGTTCGTGTAAGGAACTCTCTGAATCTGAGTGAGGTAAATTGCCATGCTCATTGGAACCCACTTGAGAGATTACTGAAGGCAGGTAGGCAGGCAAGGAACGCGCAGAAATTGTGGGTGAGTGCATTGAAGTGTGTTGTTGTTGGGATGTAGAGGCTGTGTGCCTCGAACAGTGGGCATGGGAGGAATGTGGTCGGTACCTTTGCCATGCATCCCAAGGAGCCCATTGAGTCCGGAATTGATGTGGGGGATACATCCATTGCTGGTTGGACCACATGGGATGCTGTTGGTCTCTGTATGAATGCCAGGAAGACCGTGATAGAGAAGGAGAGGAGTGGTCTGACGAGAACCTGCTCCTATGCCTGCTACCATACTCAGATCTTGGGGATATTGGTGTAGGCAGGAGAGGGGGGCACCCTGTGGCATAATAGTGTGCCCCTCAGTTCTAGAGTGTGACAAGCAAGCTGCCACTCTTATGTCAGGCTGAGATTTTTGTAAATGCTGTATTTTGCGCAGTGCCTTTTTATGCTGCAGTGCCAGGGGGTGATCAAGGTCACTTTGCCCCGTTTGTTCAGGCACCGAGGGAGAGCTCATAGGAGCTGATGGTGGAAGCATATGCAGCTTCCTGGGGCTGCTGCTTCATTGGCACCGGTCGGAGCGGCAAGTTTAGAGTCTGCCTCAGCTCTCCTGGCTGAGACTGATTTATGTTTCTCTGTGGTGCCAGAGACTGATGGCACTGGGGAATGCAAGGCTCTGGGCAACCCTGATAAGGAGCGTGCCTGGAAAGCCTTTGCGGCTTGAGAGCTTTTGCGGGGTGAGGAAACTGCCCTGTCAGAGGGCTTCTGCTCTCCCCGGTGATTCCTTTGGTTTGTCCCTTGATGGTTGAAGAGACTTTTCCCAGAATAAAGTTTTAAGCCGCATTTCACGGTCTTTTCTGGCCCTAGCCGTTATATTCAGGTAGTGAGGGCACTTAACTGCCTAGGGGAGTCTCATCTAGCACATGATATACAGGTATGGCCATCCAAGGTAGGCACCATGTCTCTGCAGGAATCACATTTTTTAAAGCCGGAGGAACCCGGCATACCAAAGAGAAAAAAAGCTGCTGCTGCCACCGTGGCAACTGCCATTTTTTTTCTTTTAGCATTACAAACATTGAAACAAGCTATAACTGACTAAACTATGAGGTAAAAACCCTAAAATTAATTGTAAAATTCTTATTTCCTGTCAGGAAGAAGAGTGCTGCTCTGAACTCCGTCTTCAGCCAAGGACAGTTGAAAAGGATCTGACGGGACCTGCGCCACACGCAAACTCCACAAACAGCGGGGGGAGCCGGGGAGGAAGAGGGGCTGGAAACCACTAGGTGCACAGGCGTGGTACGAGGAGCACTCCTTTGCAAAAATCTCCAATCTCCAACACGAGGACGCACTGAGACCTGGGTGGAGCACCCACAAGGACACCACTCACTGAAGAACAAACATTACAATCAACATAAAACAATACAAGCGTTCTTCAGAAATACTCTTGTTCCCATCAAAGAAATAGGCTTTTAGATGAAAAGTATGATGAAATGCATATATTGTGTAGTCTCAATGGAAAAGTATTAAATACTCTTATTCTGGTCCTCATTTCCTTCAGATGTAAACATCCAGATATTATGTCCAAGTAGAAAATGTATAAGATATAATGGCTTTACTTTTATCTTACCTGACATGTACACTGGTTTCCTGCCCAATTTATCAGACAATGGTCCAAAAAATATATTTCCAATAAGCAATCCAGCAAAATACAAGGATGCTGCAAGGTTTACTTTATAGGCTTCATGTTTGATTAAATACCACTGTTGAAAATAAAGTTAAAAAACATTAATTTATTTATTGGCTTCTTCAAAACATTTATTGGCTTCTTCAAAATATTGAATAATAATATTTTTACAAATATGGACTATCTCTTGCCTTTAGTCCATATTCTGATCTTGAATTCTGTTTAACAGAGTTTTGTTAAAGCTCCATTGCAGTTTATGGTCCAAAAACTTCTTAAAATTACATACTTTAGTCAAGAAGTTTCATTACAATATGATTCTCATGCTACCTTTCAATGTTACATGTTGAAGCACAATAGAAATGCAGCACAACAAACTTTGGCCCACCAACAGCAACAAAGTCAAAGTTCTAGAAATAGGAAATACTGAATTTTTTAATAGCATGAACTAGAAATCTCCAGTCTTGTTTCTGAAGCACAGTGTGGCAGGGTCAGTCCCACTCCTGGGCCCCGACCCCTGTTCAGCTCACTGTCCCACAGTCTAGAAGTCACAGTATATGGCTCACTCGCCTTGGTTTGAGATTTGTCGTCTCCCTGTAGTCTTTTAACAAGGTCGATGCTGTTCTCTTGGCTCCTCCGGTGTCTCTCTCTCTCCAAACTCCTCCTCCACTCTCCAAAACTCCTTCACAGCTCTCCAAACTCTCTCTGTTCTCCAAACTCTTTCTCAATTCTCTCCACACTCTCCAAACTCCTTCTTAGCTCTCTCTCCCCTCACTCACAGGGAGGGTTCTAAATAAGCATCCAAGCAGCCCCAATTAGTTTCACCTGGGCCTTAATTGATTTTGCGCTGCCCTGTCTCAGCTGCCCCTAATTAGCCAGGATTGCTGATTCTCTCTGCCTCTTCCCCTTCCATCAAGCTCTTTAACCTGCTGTATCACCCCTGCTCTGTCACAACAAGCTTACAATAGTTATACTATTAAAATCATTTTGACAGCTTAAAATTGAAAGATAACAAAACATGTTTATGAGGAACAAAATCTAAGATATTCTTTACTTGACTATTGTCTTGGTATGAACAATGTTTCTCAGACCACAAAAGGTCTTCATTGAGCCATTTCTGGTAGTGTGCAGAATGAAGCACTGAAACCAAAAACAGAAGTTTTTGATAAAGGGACTGCACAGGAAGGTGATGTAAGAGATTTGTTCTCTCATAAGACCATAACATAAGAATGGACATACTGGGTCAAACCAAAGGTCCATCTAGCCCAGTATCCTATCTTCCAACAGCGGCCAATGCCAGATTCCCCAGAGGGAGGGAACAGAACAGGTAATCACGTGATCCCTCTCCTGTTATCTACTTCCAGCCTCTGACAAACAGAGGTTATGGACACCATTCCTACCCATCCTGGCTAATAACCAGGGCTTGACAAACGGTGGCGAAAGCCGCTTGCCAGCTCCGCACTGCGCATGAGCAAGAGCCGCATTGCGCATGCGCGCGCCGCCAATAAACAGGGCGCACGGATGAAATCTACTCGCCCCGGGCGAGTAGATTCTATAGTTTGTCGAACCCTGATAATAACCATTGATGAACCTAACCTCCATGAATTTATCTAGTTCTTTTTTGAACCCTGTTAAGAGTCCTGGCCTTCACAACATCTTATGGTAAGGAGTTTCACCGGTTGACTATGTGCTGAGTGAAGAAAAACTTCCTTTTAATTTAATTTGGTGACCTCATGAAAAAAAAATTTGAGAACCAATAACCCACATTATTCAATTTTGTAGAGGCAGAACAGAATTTATTTCTTCTTGCTTTGCACTAAATGAAAAGCTTTGGGTGAGATGGTACTGCAGCTATACAAAATATGAGCCATTTTTATATCTTCTGTTAGCACAACAGATTGTGCTAAAGAAGGAGCCAGACTTCCTAATTTACATTTTTGTGTGACTTTATTTCAATTACGTTAATTTAAAAACAAACCACCACTCAAAACACAAACCAACATCTAAATACTTGATTACTCCTATGAAGTTATCCAGACAATAGGGTAAATTCACATTTGGACATTGAATATATACTAATCTGTTAAAAAATATTTTTATCTAAGAAGTCCTAATTACTGAGAGCCATTAGATGGCCTACATCAGGGGTTCTCAACCTATGACTGGTGATATCATGGAAGATCACAAAGAAGTTTTAGGAAGCTTGTAAGCCACTCTGTTTCTCCCTATTTTTCCCTTTGATTTAATATATACACATGGATATTCTCTAGCCCTTAGATATTCTCTAGTCTCTTACTCCATACTCTTCTGCACCCAACCTCCACCCAAGATCCTGCACCTCCTCCACAGAAAAGTACAGCCCTTGACCACTTTTCAAAATCTTGGAGTGCCCCCCCCCAAAAAAAGTTATTGTCCACCCCTGCACTAGGCGAGGACAGCATCAGTTGAAGTCTAAACAAACACCTTTCCAAAATAATCCACTGAATTCTTCAATCAAAAATTTACGAAGTCAGATGTATGACAATTCTATAACTATCAAAACTCTCAGAATTATACTGTGTGTCGTCATAAATAAGAGCCAACAAGCCTCGTAACTAGGGAACCACCAATTGTTCCCTTGTTCTCAGGTATTAGGATCCGTTGCTGCTAGTCCAATCAAAGCACTGTGGTCTTCAATATCAGTCAGTAAGATGACAAATTAATGACATGACTGCAGATGTCTGGTAACAAATGTTTAGACACTAGTAATTATCAACACAGCTGAATGAAACTTTCAATATTTGTCCAATATGAACAGGAAGGATCCATACACATGGACTTTCTATTTTGCTGTCCACTGAGAGAATGCACTGCAGAGGAAAAAATATCTTGAAGCTTTCCTGCAATACTTGCAGTTTTGGGACCAATTGTAATATTCAACACTGATGATGTCAGACATATGACAGGAAAACACTGGCTTTATGTCTAGAATGGCATACCAAGCCATTGGAACATACTGATCAATTCAAGGGGATGCTTTGGCAGCAAAGAGAATGGCAATAAAATTGAAATCAGGTATTTAGAAGAGGCTGTTAAAAGGTATGAACTTTACAACCTCTTAATTATATTAGGTAAATAAACAGGCATTCAAATTGAGACACTCTTCTTCCACAAAGAAGCTTGTTGGTTTTCATGCTGAACTTTTGAATCTCTTGTCTGGGCTCAGAGAATACCGTTTTCCTTTTTTAATTTGGCTCTGCCTTGCTGAATAATTTATGTGTCAGCATTAGATTATTCTGACAACTTCTTTCCAGGAATGGACCATGACATGGGTTCTTAAACTGGTTATTCCACAAGACTTGCATGGGGGTGAAGGACTGAGGATTCATAACTCTTGGGAGGTTGCAACCTCCTTGTACTTCCCATATTGCTAAATAAGAGAGGCCCTGGGTTAAAGGTTGCCATACCAAGCCAAGTTTGAGAAACATTGACCTACATGAGTTGTGCTGGTGTATCAAGCCCAAATCATACTGATCTGGTGGTGTCCACATACCTAATACCTTTACCACAGTTAGCACAAATTGACGTTGTTGTCAGTCTCTCTGAGATATTAAACTAAACAGGCATTGAAATGAACTATCCTCTCATCCCTAGATGTGAACTCTTGAGGTCATAGTTAAAACAAATTGAAGAGGAGTGTGAGGAAGCATGAATATCATATAAGATGCTTGATATCTGACAGTGAGAAAACAAATATAGAACTCCAAGATGCCATTTTAACACATTCATATTTCATGTCTTTAAGGAAACTGAGCAGCCACTACAAATTAACAATAAATTATCCCATGGCCACCTCCAAAGGATCTACACAATAAAGTCCTAGCATCTTCTGCAAAACAGATTACAAATACAATTACTGTTGCTCATGTACAGGGCTTGACAAGCGGCGCGAGCCCTGCTGCCCAGCTGCGCGGTTTGGCGTGCTGCGCATGCACTGATTGCACTGCAGCACCGTGCCGGGCTAAAATCTACTCGCAATGGACGAATAGATTACCCTAATTGTCAAGCCCTGCTCATGTGTATAGTCTACTACTATATATTTGAGAGAGTTTGTCTGTGAGTCTGTCTATTTGTTCAAGAACTACTCCTAAACAGTAGGAGCTAGGATCACCAAATTCGGTACACAGCTTCCTCATATCACAAGGGTTTGGTTGTGTTAAGAAAATGGGATGTGCCTGGAATAGGATTGCTTCTCAGAAAACCACACACAAAAGTGATAGAATCCCCAAGCAGGTGAAAGGGGCTGGCTAGGTTCCCTCCCCCTCCATGACTACCCCAGCCCCAAGTGTCCCACCCCCTTGGTACCTTTTAAGGTTGAAGACCCCTCCCTGATTCAGATGGGAGCATTGCTGTCTGTTCATCTTCGTCAGGGAGGGAGGGGAAGTGAACAATTTGCTGTATTTCTCCCTCTAGCTAGGGAGCACAGGGGGGCAGATGAACCTAGACCTGCACCAGCAATTACCCCTTAGCAGCCATGGAGAGGCACTTCTCATCTGACCCCAAGCTGCTGTGGTGAGGACTGGAATAGTCCTCTCTCCCTGAGAGAGCCTGCATAATGAACCCCTCAATCCCAGCCCCATGCCAGAGCAATGATTTAAATGAAGCATCTACATTTTCATTCCATTCCCCCTCTAGCCCCCCAAAAGAAAACCCCCAAAACAAATTGAGTTAAGGACCTGAGAAATGCTGGGTAAATCTTCTAGTTTAAGATAAACTGATAACAGGTCAGCATTACTTTCCAAGTGAGTTGACAACACTCGTAAAAATGAGTTGAACACAACAAAATTTAGAAAAAAAAATAATTAAAAGTAAAAAAGCTTAAAATCTGAAAAACAATAATAAATGCTAAACTAGATTTACCCACCATTGCTAGGGTCCTTAAATAAGTTTTGTTTTCCTTCATTTAAATAATTTTTCTAAGATGGGGTTGGGAATAAGGGGTTTAGTGTACAGGCTGCTCCAGGGACAGAGGACTTCCCCAGCTCTCTCTCAGCACACCAGCTTGGGACCACATGAGAAGTACCTCTCCATGGTCGCTGCAGCACATAGACACACACACAGACAAACTCTCTGAAATATGGTAGATAGCTGTCCCTTTCTCCACCCCACCTCCTGCTGACCCAATGGGGATAGAGCTGTCCAGGCTCCCATCTCTGGCCCCTTACGGTCATTCTACAGTATAACTCCCTCCTACCAGACCTCTCCCTTTCCATTTTTTGAGAAACAACTGAATTCCAGGCACATCTCATTGTCTTGACACAACCAAACCCTGACTTTGCTTTCAATTACGATAAGAGAAAGCTACAGACAAATTTCGTGATCCTAGTTCTTACCATTTAGGATGAGTTCTTGAACAAACGGACTCAAAGACAAATGGATGGACAGACAGACACATGCACATTTTTAAAATATAAGACCGTCTTCTTTTACATAGTAAAAACATACTATCAAAACATTAAGAAATGCATTTGAAATACAAAAATCTAAAATGAATCAAGTAATTATAAATTATGCTTGTTTAGCTGACTTCTAGATAACAATTACTGTAGTTAAGTACAAAGCCCGAGAAAAACTAAAAGCACTGTCAAATCTTATTTATATGGCAACAAACTACTGGGACAGCCATATAAAACTAGACTGCCCTTCAACTCCCATTGACTGTATGTTTATACTGAAAACAGATTATGTAAATGAAGATTGAGCTCTGTATTTATCAAAAACCTTGCAAAATGAGTGGTCCTGTAGCACCTTAGAGGCTAACCAAAAATATAGATAGTATCATGAGCTTTCAAGGGCACAACCCACTTCTTATGACAAATAATTCTGTAATTATAGATGAGAAAATATTTTCATTTCACTTCCCTAACTCAAACCTTTAACTTTTGGGGTGAAAACTAGTTTTCTGTAGTTTCTCGTCCTTACTCTCAGAACATTTTGAGATAGTTTGGAGAAAGAGGGGAAATATGTCTATACCAATTCATTTTCCGACAATTCTTACATAAATGTAAGTTTCTTTTTAAAACTTCAGAACTTACCAAGGATTCGGTCTTCAGTAAGAACATAGGTTTTTAATGTGTTTGAAGTACTTTAGTTTAGAAATAATGAAATTATAAATGTGAATTGCCATGTGCAATACTGTTCATGAGTTTTCAGTAGCGTTTTTAAACAAATGCAATGAGGCACAATGCTCCAAATAATCATATGCATTTGAATATGTGCATCATAAACATCCCATTTAATTACAATGTCATTTTCAAGATCAGACGCTCATTTTTAATTTAAAAAAGCACAATAACACATAGATGTAGATGTAGATATATGGTGGTTAAAGCAATAATGTTATTTAATATACTGGAAAATCTTAAGTTGTAGATACGCAAAACAATCGTACTTCAGCCACACTATATAAATACATGTAATACTTTAATTGATATACTATTTACTGTGTAAGACAGAGGTATTGCTGAAGAAGGAAAAAGGCTAAATTTGGAGTGATATTTAGGAAATGCAACCTCAATCTTCATTAATGGCATTTTCCAAAAGAATGTCAGGACAATGTGAAAATGCAAACCATTTCACTTCACATGGACACAGCAGCAGAAGCCAGAAACATAAGAACATAAGAACGGCCGTACCGGGTCAGACCAAAGGTCCATC
>JANRFK010003679.1:21515180-21532875 GCA_030068395.1 Apalone spinifera | reverse complement strand
AAAACTATCTGTTTAGCCGCGTAAAATGAGTGAAGTCTTTACTTCAACAATATAATAGAAAAGTGCATCCTGTGACAACTTATCAAAATTCTTGAAGACAGCCCCCCTCTCCCCCGTAAAAATTATTGCTCACCCCTGGTTTAGAGACTTCTGCCCGAGATAACCAATGCCTGAGGTGTGGAGGAGTCCAATTTAAAGGTTCTCCCCAACAGCTTGAGTCATACTGACAACTAGGCATACAGTTACTCCCCTTACCCTCAATAGCCTTTCAGCTCCCAGGTGTTAGCTTTGCATGAAAAATCATCAGCATGAAGCTGAAAGCTGCCCGTTTAGTATGGTGAGAGACAGCAGCAAAAGTAGTGACTCTCCCTGCATCTCAGAAGCCCCAAGACTCCTCTCTCTATAGGGCTGAAGCTCCAAGCCCGAGAAGCTGCACCCTATGGAGCTGAAGCCCAAGCAAGCATACCCTGGCTCTCGAACTTCTGAAGATTGTTTTATGCAGCTTGAAGGTCTGTAAGTTTGGACACCCTTGAGCTAGATAGCAGAAAAAGAATGTTTTTCAGCAAAAGGCTCATGAGAAGGCTCTCCCTTCCTACAGGCCGCAGGAGGTCCACATAAAGTTTGAATGCCTTGATCAAAACATACAATTTTAGTTCTAACTTTTTTTTATTTAAAGCAACTTTCTTGAAAAGTAATATATACCTAAACCATAACCACTTTTTAATTATGTATTGTCAATGAAAGGAACTCAACTCTGGAACTAATATCCCTCCCAGGTCCAGCAGGGCCCAAATGCAGCTTGATTTGAACTCTGAATCTGTTTATATTTGGATTAGGCCATTTTGTTGTTGAAACAATGTATTTACATGCCTAGTCATAAATGTGATAGATGCAAATTTTAGAAATTAAAAAAAAAAGTATGCTGTGTTCAGGAACAAAATGAAATTATACAATTTTTCATAAGGCTTGAGATTTCAATAAACCAAGTAATAGAAGTGTTCAATTAAAAGGTCTTATTTAAAGAAACATTATCATACACTATTGACTGAAAAATGGATTTTTATTTTACCTCAAGTTTTAAGATATTTATATTTCACTTGTCTTTTTATATAGCATTCTTTAAAAAAAAAAAAAAGCAGTCTATATATAAACACCACTCAACTGTCTCACAAATGAGTACCAAGAGCTACTCAATGCACTATTAAATCAACAATTAGGTCAATGGAAGTTATTGGGTATCCAGGAAGAAGCTCATGCTCCACAAGATGTGGCTTAAAAGCCAGCTCCTCCTGAGCACCAGCTCTCATGGAGTCGCCTACCCTCCCCTACTGTTGCCTCTGATATAGAGAAAGCAGGGAGAGGGGCAGGCAGAAGCTGGTATGCATATGGAACCAGCTTTTAAGCCAGCTCCCTGGGTGTGCTGGCTCCCCCAGAGCCACCTGCTCTCTGCATTGCTGCCTCTAATACAGAGGCAGCAACATGGGGTGAGGGGGAGAGGCAGGAGCCCATGAGGTGCCAGCTGACCACCTGCATGTAAACAAGTATCTCCTGTAAATTTCAGCAGTTACATGTTTACAAAACAAAATGCATTTTAACATCCCTAGGTCATACTGTAGATCACTTACTGGCAGAAGAAAAGAACACAGGAATTCTTAAATTGCATGCTATTGCTCAATCTATTGACCTACAGAGCTTCTGACAGGAGTGTAGTAAGGATTACTTTTCAGCTTTGTCAACATAGCCACAGGCTGAAATATAACAGGGCAAGGGATGGGATTATTCTATTTATTCCCATCCCATATATATTTATTCTAATATATTCAAGTATATATTCTATTTGGCCACTGTTGGAAGAAAGGATACTGGGCTAGATGGACCTTTGGTGTGACCCAGTGTAGCCATTCTTTTGTTCTTATAAAATTTACTACCAAAGATTATTTATCCTGGCTCCTGCACATCCAGACTTCCACCCTGTATCAAAACAAGCCATGTACATTTTTCCATCCTGTCCTTCCAAACCCCAGGGGAATTTCAGAAGACAACCAATGGCAAGGTGGATTTAACATGAGAAAGCCTGGTCCGCTCTACAGGGCGATGTCTGAGAACGGACCAATGAAATGCCCTACTCGAGCGATTCCTGGACGAAAACCGGAAAGCTCTTTGCGACGGAGATGTAACGGAACCCAGTTCATAGTGCCACGCCCACCCCCTGCCCTTCGGAACCGTGTTACGCTGGGCTGCGGCAGGAGACCGGCTGCCTAGCCCCACGCTCCCGGCAGTTATAAAACGAGGCCAGCGTCGGTCTGGCAGCGGAGACCGCAGCCCTACCCAGGAAATGAGAACCAGGATTCCCGCCCTGGCAGCCACGCGAGCTCACCCCGCCCGCCCGCTGGGGCCGGTAGGGACGTGGCGCGGCCGCCCGGCGGAAGTGAGCGGGCCCAAAACGCGCGCCGCCAGCAGCGCGGAGGGACGTTTGCTGGAGCTGAAGGAACGCGCCCCCGGTGCGCGTGCGGCAGCCACCACCACGCTACCCGCGTCCCTGCGCCCCCCCTACGCAGCGCAGCGCCCGGGCCCCGCCCCACGAGCGAGGGCAGCCAGCTAGGGAGCGTCACCGCAGGGACCGGGCGGGCTGGGCTGCGCGGCCGCTCCCACCTGCAGCAGCACCAGGAAGGCGGTGAGGCGCTTCTGGCAGCGGCCGAACTCCCCCACTGCGACGAAGGCCTCGTCCAGCTCCATGGCTCCGCCGCCAGGCGCCCTCTGGCGGCCGGCAAGGCAGCAGCTCGCGGTCACCAACGGTCTTTAGTCTCCTCCTCGCGCGGGGTTGAAGCTCCGCCCCGCGGATGGCGCCGAGAGGAGCCGGCGCAGCGCCCAGCCGGGGGTCGCCCGAAGCAAGGGGCCTGAGCGCGGGCAGAGGAGCCCAAGGCGAGAGCTTGCGTCTGCGCTGCCGAGCGCCTGCTTCAGAGTCCTAGCGCCGGGCATGAGGAAGCCGCGCCAGGGCGCAGCCAACGCTCAGATTTCAGCCCCTGTCGCTTCGCGCTGGCTGTACCAAAGGCAGCCTCCCTGGCAAGTGGGCGGAGGGGGCCTCCCACGGTACCGTGGAGGCATTGAGCGCTCTGGGAGGTAGGGATGTAAGGACTAGTCGACTAGCCAATAAGCAGCTACTTATCAGATAGCTTCAGGGGGTAGCCAGGTTAGTCTGTTGGGGAAATAACAAATGGTCTGGTAGCACTTTATAGACTTACCATGTAGCTGGGATCATGAGCTTTCCTGGGCACAGCCCACTTCTTCAGATGACCAGAGTTTTGAGTTTAGGATGTGCAGACCCAAAATAAATAGGAGTGAAGGGGGGGAGGGAGGAAAAAAAGAGGGGGGATCGGAGACAAGGAGCCAGAGGGTATGGAAAATCAAAGGGACAAACAGGAAGGTAGAGCTGGGAGACAATAAGTATCTGAAGACTGAGTAGTTAAAGCAGATAAAAATCAAAGTCAATAGATAGTAATAGAGAGGTAGCTGTTAGTCAGATCTTCCTAAAACAAAAGGAAAAACTATTTAGCATTTTAAAGACTAACAAAAGATAGTTTAAGAGTTGATGCACTTTCGTGGGCCAGACCCACTTCCTCAGATCATATTCTGGAAGAGAATTGGGATGACCACATATGCGAAAGGAATACAGTGAAAAAAGTGAACACGTTATTAAACTGACAAATCAGATTTAGTACAGAAGGTGGGATGAGGGAGAGAATAGCTATTTGAGTCAATGAATGGCTAATCAGGGATGATAAGTAGGGAAGCTATCTTTGTAATGGGTAAGGTAATTAGCATCTTTGTTAAGGCCCATTCCTAAAGTGTCAAATTTAAGCATGAAAAAGTTCTAAACTTTTCCTCTGTAATCTGATGTTAAAGTCTCTTTGAAGTAAGATGCATGTAGTAAGGTTGTTAAGACTATGTCCAGGTAGGTTGAAATGAAAAGCAACTGGTTTTTCCTTGTGAAGATGTCTGATTTGTGGGCATTAATTCTTTGGTGAAGTGTCTGAGAAATCTGTCCAATATACATAGCAAAGGACACTGCTGGCACATGATGGCATAAATTATATTTCTGGATAAACAGGAGTATGTGTTCTTGATCATATAATTGACATGGTTAGGTCCAGTGACAGTGTCATCAGAGTAAATATGTGTACAAAGTTGGCAACGGGGTTTGTTGCAAGGGAAAATTCCAGGGTTGGTATTAATATGGTATATCCTGTGGTTGTTGGTAAGAATCTTCCTGAGGTTAGGTGGTTGTCTATAGGAGACTGTGGGTCTGTCCCCCAGAGCCTCTTGGAGTGTAGTATCCTGTTCCAGTAGTATCCTGTTCCAGTATAGGTTGTAGGTTATTGATAATGCATTGGAGGGGTTTAAGTTGGGGGCTATATGTGATGACAAGTGGTGTTCTATTGTTCGTTTTCTTGGGCCTATCTTGAAGTAGATGGTTTCTAGGTATTCGTCTGGCTCTTTCAATTTGTTTTTTTTTAATTTCCCCCCGGTGGATAATTAAGATTTACAGATGCTTGGTAGAGATCTTGAAGTTTCTGGTCTTTGTCAGTGGGATTAGAGCAGATGTGGTTCTACCTAAGGGCTTGACTATAGACGATGATGGAACATATGGTGTTCCTGGATGGAAGGTGGAGGCATGTAGGTAAGTGTAGCAATCAGTGGGTTTTCTGTAGAGTGGTATTTAATTTTCCATTAGTGACTTGTACTGTGGTGTCCAGGAAATGGATCTCTCGAAGTCTCTGTGGAATGCATCCAGTGTTTCTTGGCCATGGGTCGAGATCATAAAGATGTCATCGATGTAGCGTAAGTAAAGGAGGAATAAAAGGGGACGGTATCTCAGGAAACATTGTTCTAAGTCAGTCATAAAGATGTTAGTGTACTGTGGGGCCATGTGGGTACCCATGGCTGTGCTGCTGATCTGATGGTATAAGTTGTTCCCACATTGGAAATAATTGTGGGTGAGAACAAAGTTACATAGGTCTGCTACTAGATAGAGGATACCACAGCCAATCTGGGATAGTGTTTCTAATCGCTTGTAATCCAATAGATTGTAAATCAATAGATAGTATCCTTCCTAACATAGGCATCTACACAAAGAGCTGTTTGCACCCTCACTGAATGTTAGGTTGAAAGATGGTTGGGACACTTATCATCACAATTGAGTCCATTAGCATGAGAATTGAATTTGTAGATGAATTTTAATTCCAATGCTTCTCTGTGTATCTGGCTAGTAGAATTGGTTTGTGACAAGACAGCCACTTGAAGATCCTTTAAACAGTGATTAGGAAGATTAAAGTGTTCCCCAACAGGCTTATGTATGTTCCCTTTACGGGTATCTGATTTGTGTCCATTTAGTCTTTCCCGCAGAGACTGTCCAGTTTGTCCAATATATATAGCAGTGGGGCATTACTGGCATTTGATGGCATAGATCAAATTACTGGATGTGCAGTCAAATGACCTTTTGATTTGGTAACTTCTGTTGTTGACTCCAGTGATGAATTTACTAGTATAGATGGGGGGCAGAGTTGGCATCGCATTTGGTTAGAGGGCTGGGTTCCTTGGATGCTTATGATGTGGTTGTGTGGCCTGGTTACCAGAAATAATTCATTTCAGGTTGGGAGGTTGTCTGTAAGCAAGAATAGGTGACTCAACTAGTTGCTCCCCTTCTCCCCCCCCCCCCACCCTATCAGAGAGAGGCAGCGGGAGGGGGGAGCGGGAGCTGGGGGAGCCAGCATAAGGGCTGCCCCCGCCCCATCATCACTGCAGGGGAGACAGGCATAGCAGGGAATGTGCAAGCTAGGAATCAGTTGATTCCCACCTCATGCCTGGTCCCCCTACTGTGCTTCAGCCTTTTAAACCTATGAAGAGCAGTTTCCCCTGCTTATCAACTAATTGAGTAGTTGATGGAAATTCCATCAACTAGTCGATTAAAACACAATTTTAACATCTGTAGTGGGTATACCCTGGCCCTGCATAATGCAGTATAGATGCTAGAGCCCTAGGTTGGAACCCAGGGCTCAACAGTTGTTACCCATGGTAATGAATGGATGTAAACACTCAAGCCTTAAGTTAACAAACCAGTGTCTGTTAAGTTCAGCTAACCATTCATTTACATTACTAAACATATAGTCTCAGGCTAACTACAAACCATCTTACAGCAACCATGGATATTGCTCTGATATCACAACACACTAGCATTGATTTTAAAAAAGGAACAATACAAATAACAGCCATCATGCTGAAAATCACCCTGTTTCTCCTGAATAATTAGCATAAATGTGTGAGGTAGGAATTGTCCAGATTACCCTCAATTTCCTTTCCTTCTATGATGGTATTCTTTTCCCACACACTGTCATTACACTTCCCACAAAGAGTTGGTATCTGACCCAGGTTCTAGAGGTAGTCTTGAATTTGAGATTTTAGTCCAGCTTCATAGCATAATGAAATCTCCTGCCTCACAGAATTGCCATCGCTCAGCTTATTTGTGGAGGTCTACAGCACTCACCTATAGCAGAAGCATTCTGAAAGGAAAGATTTCAGAAGGAGATTCCTCACAGGAAAGACCAACCATTCTGCTCTATGCTCCTAATATAGATGGTTCGAGGGTGGTAGCACCTCTTCACCAACAAAGTACTTTTCCAAATGTCAGACTACAATATCTTTTTCTTTTCCTATCACTACCACTTCTGATGTTCTCATCTGCATCTTTTCAAAGTATGTCATGGTGGGGGGGGAGCTTTGAGATATAAATGGGATAAAGTTGCCCTGTGGAATATTTCAGGCAAGTCTTGGAACAATATTGTTAATAAATAGTCTTCCAAAAAATCATTTAAAATTGTTTTTACAAAATTTACCTCTTTCCTAATAACCTTGGAAAATATTTAGTTGTTTTGAAAAGCAGTTTTTCCCACTATGTATGCTATTTGATTTGTACATTTTATTCAACTTGTCTAATGAAAACAGCTGCGGACGCTGCCTGTGTATGTCCTCATCCTCTAGGTCTTTCACAATACTATAATTTTGAATTGCCAAAATGAGACTGAATATGAACAAAAAAAGCTTCCTAATGTTTAGTAGGTGTGAAACATTTGTTAAAATGAAGTGTGATATGTAAATAATGATTTTAACCAAACTTACAATCTGGAGACTAAACTATGATTTTTTTTTTTAATGACATCCTACCACAGATACTAGTAGTAGTCTTTGGGCAAGATTATTTATGTACCTCATTGTGGGACATGGGGGGTCTTTCCAGGCTACATGCCAACAACATCCCTAATTTCCCCTTTCTAGTCCCATCTGACTCTGGTGCAAGCAGGCTGAAATAGAGTTCTTAATTGTCCTGCTCAAAGTTGTGCTCCTTGTGACTTGCCAATCTATGGATAGGTGTCACCACAAGAACCTCCAAACCACCAGAGCGGTGGTCTCCTCTCTTCGGCTGCATCTTACACTCCACTCCTCTGCTGCCTACCCCTTTGTGGGACACAAAATGGGTGCAGTATGCTCTGGTTGCCCTTAGATGCCACTGCACTGATATCATGGAGCCCAAGCTGCTGCATAGCAGTGTCATGCTCATGGGCTTCATACTGCACCTCCTGGTGCAGTTTATCCAGCAGGACAATGACCAGCCCAAACTGGAGGAACCCCTTCACCCAGGTTCTGGCGCTCTTCCTGTTGCAAATACCCCTAAACCCCCTGGACACCATGGAATACCACTTCTGATGGAAGGAGACCAGTTCTGACTGGCGGGACCACATCATCCTGCAGTGATGGAATGACCAGCAGCGGTTCCAGAACTTGCACACGCAGAAGGCCAACTTCCTGGAGTTCTGCAAGTGGCTCATCCCCACCCTAAGGTGACAGGACACCAGACTGTGTCCTGCCAACCCCGGGCAGAAGCAGCCACCATCACCCTGTGGAAACTCGCCATGCCAGACAACCACCCCTCTGTAAGGAACCAGTTCGGCATGGGGAAATCCACAGTCAGGACCATGCTCCTGCAGATACATCATCTTGCTACAGTGGGTCGTCACTCTGGGCAACAGCAAGACCATAGTGGACACTTTCCCACCATGGGGTTCCCCAAATGCAGGGGGGGATATCCCCATCCTGGCCCCTGACCACAGTGCCTTACTGTATGTCTAAACTACAGAGTTTTTTGAAAAATGGCCATTTTTCCGAAAAAAATTCAATTATGTCCACACTGCAACCGCGTTCTTCCAAGAGAAAATCAAAAGAACAGAGGGGGTTTTCTGACACTGGTGATCCTCGCTCTATGAAGAAGCAGCCTTTTTCTGAAAGAGCTCTTTTGGAAAAAGGGGTGTGTGGATAGGGAAGAGGGAGTTCTTTCGAAAGAAGAGGAAAAAGCACAGCTGCCCTGGTGGCCACTCTATCCAGAGTAATCACAGCTGAAATGCAATATAGCGACCACACCGAATTAACACTCTTGAAAAAGCAGATTGCTTTTTCTATGAGCTTTTGCAGTGTGGATGCTCTTTCAGAAAGTTTTTCCAGAAGCTCTCTTCCAGAAAAGCTTCTTCCGAAAGAAGCCTGCAGTCTAGATGTAGCCTTGGACTATATAAATAGGAAGGGGTACTCTTCAATGGTGCAGAAGGCCCTGGTGGACCACAAGGGATGGTTCATGGACATAGTCAGGTGGTCTGGGAAGGCGCATGTCACCTGCATCTTCCCAAACTCATGCCTTCCAGAAGATGCAAGCTGGTACTTTTTTCCCTGACTATGCACCATTAGGGTCAGGGATGTGGACATGCCTATCTGCATCCTGGGTGACACAGCCTACCTCTTGCTGCCCTGGCTGATTTAGTTCTACCCAGACTGCCTGGACTCCACAAAGGAGAACTTCAGTGTCAGGCTGAACACGTGCTTCATGGTCATGGAGAGTGCATTTGGCCACTTGAAGGGGAGGTACAGGAGTCTTCTCACCCACCTGGACCTCAGCAAGCAAAACATCCCCTGGGTGGTGGTGGCGGCCTGCTGGGTGCTCCACAGCCTTTGCGAGAGCAAGGAGACTTTCCTGCTAGGGTGGGAGGCAGAGGCTCAATGGCTGGCCAGGGCTTAACATGCAGCTGGACACCAGTGCAATTTAATGAGTACGCAAGGGGCTGTGCTCATCTGGGAGGCCTTGACAGTGTTTCAGCCAAGGCCAGCTGAGAGGCTCTTGCCTGGGCCTCAACACAAGGGGTCACTGCATTGCCCCTGTGTGCCTTTTCTCCCAGACCCCCCTTTCCCCTACCATCCCTTCTCACCTTCCTCCCTCCCTGGCAGAGCAAATAAAAAGCCTTTTTGTTTGAACAAATAAGTCTTATTTGGGGGATATGAAACTGGGGAGAGACTGGGGAAATAACCTGGAATAGGGTAGGAGGAGAACTTAAGGATGGGGTTGGGGCTGGCGCCTCCCTCAGTAAGCTCTGGAGGCTTTGGCTGCTCGTGTGGTCCCACCACCCCATCTTCAGGGGACTCAGCGGCCCCAGGAGATTAGAAGGGAAAGCCACAGGGGCGGAGACGGGAGGTGGCTGGTGGCCTGCTCCATGCACAAGGCTATGCATGAGCGAGGAGCACATGGCCTCATGCTCGCTTGCCAGCTAGTACTAAGCAGTCTTTTGCTACTCCCAGTCAGCCCAGCACGCCTTGTCAATGGCCTTATTGTCAAGCCCCCGGATGAGGGACTAGAAGCAGGTCCTCTGCTTCCACAGCAGGTCTTTCCAGGTGCATTTCCTCCAGCAGTTCCCATGAAAGTGGGAGGCTGGCATGGGAGGTGATGGATGTGCCACGTTCACAGCTGGCCCAGCTGTGAAGAAAAGTTCTAAGGGCAGTCATCCCAGGAGACATTGTGCATAAAGCCTAGGCATAATCTCTGAGCCAATACCAAAGGTCTCAGTTCAGACTGTGTTTGCAGCAAAGCCATCGATGCAGCTGAGAGAAGGCCACTGGAGGCCAATTATTTCAAAATAGCAGCAGCTGAGTAACCACACTTGTGCTATTTTGAAATAAGCATCATTCCCCAAAGAAAGCAAGAGTACAGATTTCAAAATAACAGGCTTGGTAGTGTGGATGCTCCACTTATTTTGAAATTAGGGGAGTTATTTCAAAATAGACCAGGGCTAGGAGGGGCTGGGCTAGTAGATTTTGTGGGGGAAAGCCCCCAGGCAGTGCTTTACTGCACCAGCTGAGGGAAGGGGGAGCAGCAGCACATGGAGGCACTTCCACCAGGCAGAGCCCATGGATCGGCTCCGGCTCTGGCTTGCCTGATCTTAGCCTGTGAGGCTCAGGCCTCCTCTTCCCACAGTGTAACCATACATCAAACATATTTTAAGGGGCTTCTTACAGTTAGTGTCCTGTTACAAATGAGGAATTTATAATAAAATACAAACAAGTTAGTTTAAGTCTGCAGTTTATTTTACATTGTTTTTAAAAGTTACACTTTTGGTAATAATATACACGTTGTGTTCTACTCAGAAAGTAACATTTACAAAAATGTCCAGAGAAGCAGATAAATGTTTTTAAAAAGCTTTTTAGAATACAAATATGTAAACAAGTTGACTAATTTATTACAATAAAAAATTAAAGTTTATACTTGTTGATTTTTAAAGCTACTATCTTTAGTCTCAATGCAAACTAATCTGGGGTACTTTAAGCATTCCAGAATGAAAGTTCTAAAAATATTCATATTCTCTCTACAAATATGCATTCTTTACAGAAATTTTTTTCAAAAAATACTGAAGTCCCAACTTACAAAATTATGAAAAAATATAAAATTAGTGTAGCCATGAAATCACTCCTAAAAATGTTTTTAACATTTACTTTGTCATTCTGTAAGCCATTTTTTCCAATAATAGTAATCAACTTAAGTTCACTGATGTTTGAGTGAAGGTCTATACTAGGAAACTATTTTGAAATAACTAAAATCAACTAAACTCCCAAAATAAAATCAAAATAGCGTACCCCCAATTTCACTTTTGAGGGATGCCTTGAAATTAATCTGAGGCAGACTCTGTTAATGTGGATGTGCTACCTCTATTTAGAGCCCCAGGAAGCACTGGGGAGTAATTAATTTGAATTACTCTGGGGACTAGTTATTTCAAAATAGTGGCACTGGCGTGCCCACGTTACTGCTGTGTCAAAATTAGCATTATTCCCTGAAGAAAGCAGCACAGATTTCTAAATAAGCAGTCCATTATTTCAAAATAATGTGTAGTAGTGTTGGAAGCTCCACTTATTAATTCAACTTAAGGGAGGTTATTTCAAAATAAAGCCCCTAGGGTAGACCAGGGCTAAGGGGTTCAGGATAACAGTAGATCACCTGAGAAGCAGGGAAGTAACTGAAATAAAATTGTCAACACTGGTACTAACTTTGCTTTCATGGTCTGCATTATGTTTTTCTAAGAAGCTTATCAATTGTTTACACTTTAGTTTTCTATCAGTGTTTATGCATTATACACTGATGTTAAACATTAATACTAACGTCCAAACATTTGCCAAAATGCATTTGGTTCTTTGGCTAATAGTTTCTTCTTGTTTTCAGACCTTGCATAAATTGTCTTTCAAGTAACTAACATTACAAATGCGGTAGGAGGCAGACAAGTTTAGAGTTCCCTGAAATGCTATCATATTTGGGTTGTTCAGTTTATATATTTTAATTTTCAAATTCATAGAATAAAGTGCTAGCTTTGTCAGAAGTGGACTTACATTTGTATTTAATATTTTTAAGATCTCTAATAGCTAAAACTACACAGATCACTTTCACCACTGCTCAAGCCAAACATCCTGCCACAATGTTTGACACTGTACAGTATTTCAAATTATTGGTTGAGTGAGTTTGTCTAGCATAGTAAGAGGACAGCCAATAAATAGGAACAGTTTAGTTAAACGATGACTAACAGGAGACAACAAGCCCATACATTTGAGTGTAACTCAAAAGTGAGAAATTTGTCATGAACTTAGATTAATAATCTTAAATTATAACAGAGAAAAATATAAGCTATCAGTAATGACTTGACAGTATGATCTATTAGATTGGACAGTGAAAGAAAATAGTCTGAAGCAATTAAAATTTTACAGGACAGTATACAAGTAAATTCACGTGCAATGCTTCCCACTGCGAACCAGAGCCATGAGGCTACGTTGCTATGGAGCCTTTAGATAAACCGGAGTGGCCTGTTAGCAGCACTCAAAATGTGCCTCCGTCCCACTTTGAGAAACACTGCTCTGGTGTAAACCAGGCCTTTGACTGTAACGGGGTTCAAAAAAGAACTCGGTAAATTCATGGAGGATAGATTCATTGACAGCTATTAGCCAAGATGGACAGGAATGATGTTCCTAGCCTCCATTTGCCAGAAGCTGAGAATGAGTGACAGGGAAGGGATCACTTTTACTTGTTCTATTCATTCCCACTAGAGCACCTGGCATTGGCTGCTGTCAGAAGACAGGATACTGAGCTAGATGGACCTTTGGTCTTGCCCAATATGGCTGTTCTTGTGTTCTTAGAGCACACTCTGCATCACTCTACATTGAATGAAACTAAGATCATGGCCAAAGTTCCTTCTTACTGAAGTGCTGAACACAAAATGCTTACACTCAGTAGTGCAGTGTTAATCAAGAGCTGTTGCAAGTATTTAAAAGAGAGAAAACAAATACAGAAGTGGTAGAGCCATGCTAAGAAAGAAGTGTGTAGCAAGTCACTGAGAAGGCATCAGGGATAGTATGCTCATTTGGGAGAGGGTGGCTGTCACTGATATGTCATCAAATCTTTTATTAAAGCTGTGTCAATCTTAGCTCATATTGTCCTTTATGGAATATAAATGGTACCAACTGAAGGGTTTCCAAAATTCCCTTTGCACAGTACTCCAGCTGTAATTCTTGTCTACAGTAACTTCACCTATATTCATATTCACCTATAGTTGCAACTGCATGATGTTAACACTAATGTAAACTACCCCTCATTTTAAACAACTGTGTCATTTAACTTTGCTCAGAGATGCTCAGTGTTTCTCAACCAGTGGTACAAGTACCCTCAGGAGTACTCGAGAGAAGTCGGGGGGGGTACATGGACAACTGAAATTTGGAGAAAACCAAATTTTGGTTTTAAGTTTTACAGTGCTTTTTTAATTTTTTACACCCAAAAATTTCATTGCCAGCCCAGCTACAATTAAGACGTTTAAACAAATATGTTGCAATGGTAGAAAAAAAAATTGTGTGTGTCTGAAAACTGTAGGTAATGGGGGTACTTTATAAAAAAAGATTGAAAAACACGGATCTACATGATACTGTGGTTAGAATGCCAGTAGCTGCCCCAAAAGATGGTCCCAGTAGTCGAGTTTCTCTGGTGACAGTAACATTAGGAATAAGAACAATTTAGATAAGACAAAACTTAAATCTTACATGGGCTACACTGGGCTGGTAGACAGGGTTGCTACTGAATGGAGGTGGGAGAGAGAAGAGGACAGATTATCCAGATTGGTAAAAATCTTACTGCCCTTTTACAGTCTCTACTTGCGGGATTTTGCTCGTATCTGGAAGATGATGATTTGCAGGATAGGAAGTTTTTGGAAGTGATCCTTGACACATCTTTCTTTAAAACTGAGTGTGACACTTTTGTCAACACAGAATACATTTTAAATTGCATTAATTTTTTAAACCATATTTTCCTTTCATGCTTATTGACTAGAGAGATATTTATATGAAAAAAAAAACTTATTTACAATAATATTTTCCTTCTATCCCACTTGGTTAGATATAGATATATATATAAGAAGATTTTTAAAACTAAATAAAATGTCAATTGGATACAGCAATGCTGACTGAATCAGTGAGAAGACCATCTTGAAAAGAACTATTTATATACAAATATCTTACTGACAACCTCAAGAATGATAAAAAAAGTGTAAGTTGTAAACGTGTCAGAACTCAAAACTGATATAATAAAACTATTTGAAATATCTTGTAAAATAAGCCTTAGCGAAAACCTACACTGTAGGGCCTGAACAGTCCATCAGATCCCATTCATTTCAATAGTAATTGTATCACACAACTAATTAGTTGATCAAGTCCCTGATATTTCACAAATTGCTCCAAATTTGTATCTACCGCAATTTAAAACTCAGAACTGGCTATTAGTGATAAATGACTTTACCTCTGACTGTGCTGGAAAAAGAATACTTCCGCTACAAAGCACCTCACCAAATTATTTAAAATTTAGTAGCAATTATCTACAACACAGAGATGTGGTAATATAAGGATTACATTGATGTCATTTAAAAATACATAGGTGAAACCTGATTTAAAAATATCACTAATATATGTACAGTTATAAAACAGTAAACAAGTATGCAAAACTGTTGTACAGATGTCAAAGTGCATCTGCACCTATTATTAATTACAATATTAAGAAATAAGGCGTAAGAAGGTCTTCTAAGGACATACCAAATATAAATGGATTTCCTTTCTTCCTTCCCCGACCTTCATTCACTGTCAAACTGTACATTTTTACACAACTATAAAAGCTTTTTCAACAATCTTGGTTTAGAAAAAAATTTGAGTATATCTATTTTTGCATTTTAAACTAGGAAACACTATGAGCTTAAATTTTGTAAGAGCTGAACAACATCAGGTTCAACTGATATTAATGGAAATTGCAGTTGTTCAGTACTTTTTTCAGGCTTTGTTTTTGTCATTCATTAAATTCTTACAAAGTTTAAGGAGTCCAGAAACCTAGCCCCAGATTTTTCCTCACCAGATTTAACAAATCAAGCCAAAATGATAAGCCACTAAAAATGAGACGCAACTAATACAGCTGTTTAGACTGATAAAAATTAGTCCTACCAATATGCTTAAAGTTTATATATATATATATATATATATGAAAAATACACAAATCCTGAACAAAATGTGCTAAATAAAGTAACTGTAATACAGCAGTTTGTCTTTAAAGTATAGTTCACTTAAAAATACACTGCAGGCCTCTTCTTCACTTTATATTTTAATGAGCCATACCGTATCTGAAAGAGAAAGTTGTGTTAGAAATCAAGTGTTATTGTTTAAGTTGCATAAAAATTATCAGGACAAAAACAAACATTTGTTATGGTTCAACTTCAGAATATTTCAATTCAGTTGCCACAACCAGGAATTAAATATTAGACCACTTGATACAGGACAACATATAGGGTTACTAGGAAGTGGTTTGAGGATTCATGACAATACTACCCAGCTGTTTAAATCACCTGACCCCACTACTATTACACACCTTACTTAGGGTTAGGTAGAAGTTGGGGCATGGAGGGCTAGCTGAATCAAAGTCAGAAAGGCCATGATATCACCAGGCTGGAGATGTAACCAAAATATGTTGTGTACTGAACAAATTCATTGCCTGGAGATACTGCTGGACTTGCAGATCACATTACATAGCCATCAGAAGAACAGCTTTATTTCAGCTACATCTGGCTTGTAACATGGAGCTATTTCTACAATCCATGCATCTGTTACCCCCAAATCAAATTATTGAAGCAGGCTTAACTGGAGCTTCACCTTAAATAAACGAAGAATCTGACGTACAATGGCATAGTCTACAGCAGTTTACTTGGTAAAACTATGGAAACTTAACACCAGTACTCTAGGATCCGTTCTGGCTGCATCCTCATTTCCAGACAGAATGTAGAGGGATGTTTTAAGTGGTAAGACCCTAAATTACTTGGGATGTGCCTATATGAAAAACTGCCTTTTTCTCTATT
Source organism: Apalone spinifera (assembly GCA_030068395.1). Taxonomy (NCBI): domain Eukaryota; kingdom Metazoa; phylum Chordata; order Testudines; family Trionychidae; genus Apalone; species Apalone spinifera. The sequence continues at coordinate 21,517,096 of JANRFK010003679.1, read as the reverse complement.
GTCTGGTAGATCTGCAGGCATAGGTGCATTAAGTATGAGGGGGAGCTGTCAGCTGGGCATTCTCCACGAAGGACCATCTACTTAGAACCGTGGTCACCAACCAGTAGATCGCGATCTACCAGTAGCTTTCAGGGGCTCTAAGAGTAGCTCCTGAGCCCTCTCTGAACTGTGCGCCTGCGCAGTACATTTACATTAGAGTCCCTTATTTGAGGAACAGCTACTCACCGAGCAACAACACAGGTGAGTAGCTGTGAGGAATGGTGGGAGGTCGGGAGGGCTGAAACACCCCAGCAAGCTGACTGTAGCTTTCATCTGAAAGCAGCTGCCCCGCGCTCCAGCTGATCGGTGGCTTCTCCTCTGCACCTGCCCACGTGGAGCTTGTGCACCCTGGCTAAGCACCAAGGCCAGCTGGCCGGGCAGCCACTTCTCTTCCCTCCAGCCCAGCTATCCTGCACTCAGCCCAGGGAGGCTGCGTCTAGCTCCAGCTGTACTGGAGCAAGCTTCCCAGGCTGAGTGCAGGATCACAGATGCTCATCTGATGGACTGTATATGACTAGCAATCTCAGACTACAACCCAGACTTCAAGACGCCGGCAGATACTGTTCAGTCACAGGTGTCACACTGAGACTTTATATATTTTTTCTTCCAATAACAATTATCAATACTTGATTTTAGATTTACAAAATAGAGAACAAAATGCTTCATTTGACATTTAAATAGCATGAATTAAAAACAGACCATTTATTTCATAACTATAAATATGTGATTTTAATTTTATATATTGCATAATTTAAAAATAAACTGTTTAACAGAGTGTATAAGGGCTGGGGATAGCAAGTGATGGACAGGAGAATAAAGAGGGCGGGGCTTCAAGGAAGGGGCGGGGCAGTAGATCTTCACCTGTTCTGAGACTTAAAAAGTGATCTTAGGTGTAAAAAGGTTGGAGACCACTGACTTAGAAAAATGCTCTTTCCCTTTTCCACCTCCATTTACATCTAGAATGGACCAAAATGTGTTGACCTTCTGGATGTGCTGAAAACCCCCAATTTTCACCCTGGCCTTTGAAGGGCAGAAATGTTGTGATGACGGCTGCCACGTGTGTTTATGTTGCAGGATTGTTTGGTGGTAAGTTGTTTGATGATGCTCCTGGTTCTTACAGTGAATCTTTAAATCTTTGTTAGGGCACGTAGAGCCCTCCATAGGAGCTTTTTTCCCCTTTCTATTATAAATCAAAGTACAGTGTTTATTGGCATTTTTTTCCCAAAGTTTCCATAGCACACAACTAAAAACGTGACTGGCTCTATTCCTTATAGGATCCCTGTATGCACAATGAGGGACCACATGGTGTATTACTCACACCTCAAATAAGGTGTCATGATAGTCACCTCTTTCCCTCCAAGCTGTTTCTAGACCATGGGTGGTCAACTCCTTCCAGACAAAGAGCCCACAATAGCAATGGAGATAGCGTGAAGCAAAGCTGTTGAGAGAAAAAAAAAAGCCGCGCCAGGGGAAAATAGGTGCTGGTACATCTGTCTCAGGGCTCAGCTTCTTTTTCTTTTTTTAAGTTAACTTCTCCCTGGGTCTTCGCGGCCCTGCCCTTTTTTTGGGGGGGAGGCGGGAGTCAACAACTTTGCCCTGGCTCTTCACGCTGTCTCCACTGTTATTGTGGCTCTCAAAAAAAGCACTGGGAAGGGGTGAGAGGTGCAAGCTCTGGGAGGGAATTTGGGTGCAGGAGGAAGTAGAGAAGATGATTCTGGCTCAGGGAGGGGTCTCCAGGCTGGAGAGTGTTGGGGTGCTGAGCAAGCCACAGGCTTGTAGCTGTGAGGGTGCAGGAGTTTGGGCTGGGGTACAGAAGGGGCTCAAGGCTGGGAATATGATGGGCTCAGGACACAGATTTGCAGTGTGTGGATGGTGCA